>CM035111.1:30820565-32040810 GCA_020205505.1 Panax japonicus
TACCTTATTTGATACCGGTTCTACCCATTCTTTTATTTCTCTTACTTACGCTCAACGTTTAAATTTGACTCTGGAGAAATTAGACTTTTTGACTTATCTGTTGAAACTCCGTTAGGAGAAACCTTCATTACATCCACTGTTTATAAGACTTGTTTGATTAAAATCGATAACCGCACGTTACCTGTCGATCTTATCTCCTTAAAAATACTTACATTTGACATGATTCTAGGGATTGACTGGTTAACTACTCATCATGCTAAAATTGATTATTTTCGTAAGGTTGTTAGCTTTCATATTCCTAATCAACCTATTATGCGAATTCAAGCAACCAAACCATTAAAATCAATCACGGTCATCTCAAGCCATAAAGTTATTCATTTATTGAAAAACGGATGTCAAGCTTTCTTAGCTCATGTCACAGATTTAAACAAAAATACGTCAGATTTGAATGATATTTCTATTTTTAATAAATTCCCTGACGTATTTTCCGAAGAACTTACTGGCCTACCCCCGGAGCGTGAAATCGAGTTTGGTATCGACCTTGAACACGGTACAAAACCCATTTCCAAAGCCCCATATCGAATGGCTCCTATTAAACTTCAGGAGTTAAAAACCCAACTACAGGAATTGTTAGACATTGATTTCATTCGTCCTAGTACATCTCCTTGAGGTGCTCCTGTTCTATTCGTGAAGAAGAAAGATGGAAGTATGCGACTTTGTATTGATTATCGGGAGTTGAATCATGTCACCATCAAAAATAGGTACCCGTTGCCTCACATTGATGACCTGTTTGACTAGTTGCAAGGAGCCAAATTCTTTTCAAAGAATCATCTTCATTCCGGATATCATCAGTTGAAGATTAAAACTGATGACATTCCAAAGAATGTTTTTAGAACTCGGTACGAGCATTACGAATTTTTAGTCATGTCTCTTGGATTGACTAATGCTCCTGCTACCTTCATGGATATGATGAACCGAGTATTCAAGGAATATTTGGATCACTTTGTGTCGTCTTTATTGATGACATCCTGATTTACTCCAAAAGCCGTGAAGAACATGAGCAACACTTGAGGCTGATACTCCAAAAGCTTTGTGAAAACAAGTTATATGCCAAGTTGAAGAAATGCGAGTTCTGGCTTGAGGAAGTAGCATTCCATGGGCACGTGATATCAAATCATGGAATATCTGTTGACCCAGAAAAGATTGAAGCAATTCAAAGCTTGGAGCAACCTAAGTCAGTGACTGAAGTACGTAGCTTTCTCGGCTTAGCTGGTTATTATCGGAGATTCGTAGAAGGATTTTCTCGAATCACTACTCCATTAACTCAGCTGACTCGAAAAGATACAAAATTCGGTTGGAGCGAGGAATGTGAGAAGAGTTTTCAAGAACTCAAGAGGAGGCTTATTTCAGCACCTGTTCTGACAATACCATCTGGCTCGGAGGGATTTGTCATCTACAGTGATGCTTCAGGCAAAGGGTTAGGATGTGTTCTCATGCAATATAGGAAAGTCATAGCCTATGTCTCACGACAACTCAAAGAATATGAGAGGAATTATCCTACTCATGATCTAGAGTTGGCAGCTGTCATTTTTGTGTTTAAGATTTGGAGGCATTACCTATATAGAGAGAAGGTGAAGATCTATACAGATCATAAAAGCCACAAATATTTCTTCACTAAAAAGGAACTCAACATACGGCAACGACGATGGATTGAGCTATTGAAAGATTACAATCATACCATTCAATACCATCTTGAAAAAGCGAATGTAGTAGTTGATGCATTGAGTAGAAGATCATATGCGGGTACGAGTGCATTATTGTCAACACAAAGGCCCATTTTATATGACTTACAAAAGATGGAGATAGAGTTAAAGACTCTAGGGACTCATGTGGTGATGGTGAATATACGAGTAGAACCGACTTTAATCGATAAAGTTAAAGCTGCTCAAGCTATAGACCTGGAGCTGACGGGTATGAGGAAGAAAGTGCAAGAAGGTGCTATTTCAGAAGCAAGAATCGATGAAGAAGGAATACTTCTAGTCAACTCTAGACTTTGTGTTCCTAACGATTCTGACTTAAAGTATAAAATCATGATGGAGGC
Organism: Panax japonicus; assembly: GCA_020205505.1. Lineage (NCBI taxonomy): Eukaryota > Viridiplantae > Streptophyta > Magnoliopsida > Apiales > Araliaceae > Panax > Panax japonicus. Next base: position 30,822,667 of record CM035111.1, read on the forward strand.
GCACAACACACCGTTTGCAATCCATCTCGGGAGTACCAAAATTTATCGTGATCTTCGACATACATTTTGGTGGAGCAATATGAAGAGAGAGAGATATCAGGGTTTATCTCAAGGTGTCTAACTTGTCAACGAGTCAAGGCGGAGCATCAAGTATCAAAAGGTCCATTACAACCACTTGAAATTCCAAAATGAAAGTGGGAGCACATTACCATGGATTTCGTTACCGGTCTTCCTAAGGTTTCTCAAGGCATAGATGCGATTTGGGTCATTGTTGATAGATTGACCAAGTCTGCTCATTTCTTACCAATACGAGAGACTTATACACTTGAATGTCTTTTTAGTATTTATATAAATGAGATTGTAAGATTGCATGGTATGCAAGTATCCAAAGTTTCTGATCGAGACCCAAGATTCACTTCAAGATTTTGGGTTAGTTTGCAAAACGCTATGGGCACGGATTTACGATTTAGTTCAGCATATCATCCTCAAACGGATGGGCAGTCGGAGAGGACTATTCAAACTCTTGAAGATTTATTAAGACTTCGTGTCCTTGACTTCAAAGGAAGTTGGAACAAGTTCTTACCATTGGTGGAGTTTTCCTACAACAACAGTTATCAAGCAAGTATTGGCATGGCTCTATTTGAGGCATTGTATGGAAGAAAGTGTCATTCTCCAGTATGCTAGGATGAGGTGGGTGAAGCAACGTTGTTGGGATCGTAGTTGGTACATATGACTACAGAAAAGATTCAAACGATCCAACAATGTATAAAAACCTCACAAGATCGACAAAAAAAGTTATGCTGATCTTCATCAAAAGGACGTTGAATTCAATATTGGAGATCATGTGTTATTTCATGTTGCTCCATGGAAAGGAGTTATGAGATTTGGAAAGAGAGGAAAGCTCAATCCTCGATTCATTGGCCCATTTTTAATCCTCAATCGAGTAGGAACTGTGGCCTATAGACTCGCTTTACCGCCAAGTATGTCTCGTGTTCATAATTTTTTTCATATATCTATGTTACGTAAAAATGTGAAAGACTCGAACCCCTTTATTGAATTAGAACCGGACGAGATAGCAGAAGATTTAACGTATGAAGAGGTACCTGTTAAAATCTTGGATAAGAAGGATCATATTCTACGCTCTAAAGTTATACTTCAAGTTAAATTTTTGTGGAGAAACCACGATGTTGAGGAAATGACCTGGGAGTTAGAGTCTGAAATGAAATCAAGGTATCCTCACCTCTTCGATATACCAGGTACGCACCCTAATTTCGAGGACGAAATTTCATAAGAAGGGGAGGTTGTAAGACCCCAACTTTTATAAATAAAGATTTAAATTTTCTCAAAATATATTTTTGAATATTATGGTGTGGATATGATATAATGTTATAGTTGTGGGTCATATTTACAAATTTTGCAAAAAAAGCAAGTGGTTTTATAATATTCGATTGGTCGGGGAATATTCGTTTTAATAGGGAATATTCGTACGACGGCACAATCATTGGTGGACCCCACAACAAAAGTATTGTCGTAATTAGAAAATGACAAAATTATCTTTTTATATAAATAACGACAAAAGTTTTACCGTTAAACTATTGAACTACCCGATAGTAAAAGTATAGTAATACGCGTGGTTGCATAGTAGCACACAGTATTGATTATTGATGCTTACGTGAGAAGTCACTCAGTTATACTCAATTATTGCTACAATAATTGCTGCATCATATCTCTCATATTATTGATTCAATTATTGTCACAATATCATCTGCATAATATTTATTATTATTAAATCAATAATTGAGACGACAAAGTTATTCATATTATTATTTGCAATATTGACAATGTCTAGAAGTTCTGTCAAGGAGAGGTTTGGTCACCTAATTGCGCGCCAATAAGGAGAAATCCTTATCAAAAAACCCCTTCTTTCCTGGGAACGACCTGGTTATTAAATATTATGAGTTATAATATTAACGATGAATAAGTTCGTGTTGATTAAAGATGAAATTGATATTTCCATTGTGTTGGGATTATTAGTGTTAGTGGAAATCGACATTTATTTCGATAATAATTGAAGTCTGGAGGTTATATTGACCAATTGGGTAATTAATCAGATAAATGCGCAATTAATTCTTATTATTTCACATGCTTATAACTATTTGTTCACATATGTGTATTATTGATTCACATTCATGTACTATTAGGGGAGGTGGTGCAAGTTTGATAATACTTGCAGGACTAAATTAAAAATAAAGAAAAAGAGGAAGGTATTATACTGTAATATTTTGAGCTCAAAAACGTGCAATTATCGAAACTATATTTTTCTATAAATAGAAGCTCATTCTTCTTTCATTCTCACCAATTCACTAAGTCTCACAAGAGTAATTATTATAGAGAGAAATTATAGAGAGAAAGAAGAAGAGAAGTCTGCTACTTCACTATTCCAGTATCTAGTTTCTTCTAATGTAAGGGGTATTATTTCTTTCGTATTCATGAAGAGAGTTATTTTCTTTCAATACTCGTAAGAGTTGTTATTCCATTCTTTATTATTCTGTTAGAATATTCTGTCTGTGCGGTGTAAGACCCCGAATTTTATGAAATAAAAGTATTTAATTTTCTTATAATTACTATTCAGTAAATGGTTAAATTGATAAAAGTTTAAAGTTAAAGGTGATATATGTAAATATTTTAAATAAGTAAGTGGTTATAAAATACTCATTATTGTCGGGGAATATTCGTTTGGTCGTGGAATATTCTTCCTGTCGTGGAATATTCATACGACGGCGCAGCCTTTTGTGAGCTCCATAACGGAAAGCGATTGGATGAAGAAAATGACAAGTATAAGTTGTTTATAAATAACGGCGTAGTTGTTACCGTTAATACTGTTGGAATACCCAGTGGTTAAAACACAGTAATACGCGTTCTTGCACAGTAGCACACAATATTGCACCAATTATTGATTCTTACGTAAGAAGGCATTACTCAATAATTGTTACAATAATTACTGTTCAATATTTTATTGGTTCAATAATTACTACGTTGATATTTTATATTATTGTTGTTTTAATAATTATCACTGCACAGTATTTCCCATTATCAGATCAATGATTCACATTATTTTATTAATATTACTAGATAACATTATTGGCAATGTCTAGAAAGTTCTGTCTAAGGAGAGGTTTGGTCACCTAATTGCGCGCCAGTAAGGAGAAATTCTTATTGGAAAACCCCTTTTCTTGGGAACGGCCTGGTTGCCAATACTGTGATTCTGTAATATTATTTATGAATAATTAATTATTGATTTATATGATGATGAAAATATTGATTTTATGTGGATATAGATGGAGAAAATTTTTAATGTAACAATTGTTGAAAATTAATATTTTATCTATTTTTGATAAAATAATTCATTTAAATATATTATTATATTTTAATAATATAATAATGGTGATATTTTTACAATAAATGTGGGATATATGAGTATATGAGGAGAAAGAGTATTTTTGTTGTATTAAATGATTAAAACATGTTTTGTGTGTCGGTGGACCCCATTTCTTGACTGAAATTTGATTATAGCCTGTAAAATCGTCCGTATGTGGATTTCGGTCAATTTCTGTTTGGATTTTGGAAAAATTTAAACATACAAAGTTGTAGATAATGAAATTTCCTATGAAAAGGACATGTGGTTCGAATTTTTCTATCAAAAGGTCTATTTATTAAGAATTATTGAAGTTCTGAAGTTCTGAAATAATTAATTTTTGGATGTTTTAATTATTTATTTTATGAAAAACGTTTTTTCTTACTTTTTCTAAAAGGTGGGCATGTGGGAAATGCTAAGAGCTGATTTCCAAGGAGGCGTATGAAATTTTATTATTAATAATATATTTTATTAAATTTTCTGCTTTGGTGTTCTAAGTATTTTCCGATAAATAGGGTGCTTAAGTTAGAATTGAAAATCACACCAGAAACTAAAGTTTTCTCTTTCTATATTATCGAGCGTATTCTTGTGAGTATTTTGATATTTTGAGTGTTGCTATACGGTGCAAGTTCCTTCAGTACTATATCCAGTATTCCAGTCAGAAGTACTGCTCTTTTGAGGTAAGGGATTTTAAGGGATAGTAAGGGATTTTAAGGGATTGTAAGGGATGTTTTTTTCATAATGATGTTATTCTTTCAATATTATTATACCGAAATATTGGTATGAATTTTATTGTGGAAGTTCTGCCTTTTTGTGTATGGGGTTACTATTCACGTATATGGCACTATTCACGTATACGACACTATTCACGTATACGACACTATTCATGTATATGACATTTTTTACGTATACGGTACTATGTACGAATACAGAGTACTATTCACGAGTTACTATTCATGAGTTACTATTCATTAGTTACTATTCACGAGTTACTATTCACGGGTACTATTCACGACAAAATTGGTTTCTTTTTCTGACCAAATTATCGTTGATTTATGAATATTACTCTTGAAATTAAATGTAGTTGTTGATCCTATTATTTTTATTATCATGTATAACATTTTTATAACCTTGGTGATGGAATTTCTCTTTGACTTGAGTGTAAAGATGGGTAAAGTATTTGTATGATTGTTGTGTCGCCCCAAAAATTAGGTATACATCACCCATCTTGGGTCGTCAGATACATAGTACAAAATTCAAATACAACTTACTAATACAACTGTCGTGTACAATACGACAAAATATTACTGTGAGTTTGAATACAATTATTGTCTACTAGAGATTATACAAACTCAAAAGGAGCCCTCATTACAATTATTAACACACTATTTCACAGAATAGTGAGGACTACTAATGCTATCCTCTAGACAGTCACTCCGTTCCCCAACTAGTCCCTACTATGTTCTCATTTCCTAAAGAGAACAGTGAAAGAAAGGGTGAGCTCAACTAGCCCAGTAATAAATATTTTGACTAAGATAATGCAGAATAAATTATCGTTAGCCTTCAACAGTGTTAAACTGATAAAATATAACAACATCAAATTTAACTGCAGCGGAACAAACAATCCATTAAAATAGTCAAGTAGAGAATAAAATCTACTATCTTTTATGATTTAAAAGGTTTTTCATGACTTTTATCGCTGGGACTCAGCTTAATAAATAATCCACATCATCGAATCACCCATGCACTACAGCCAAGGATATTCTTTAGTATCACAACCACAAATTATCCATGCACTACAACCAAGGACATTCGTGTATTCATTAATGGTCATGATCATGCAAACAACCGTCCATCAATGCACTACGGGCCAATGATAACTTTTACCACATCATTTGTAACATTACGGTCATGATTACACCGAATAATCCCTAGTCATAATCATACCAAGTCCATCTATGCACTACAGGCCACAGATGACTTTCAACATAATATAAACATGAGGATAATGACAATGATATAAGAATTCAATAAAATAAGTTCAAGAATTAATTTATCCAGGAACTAATAATGTCCAAATTGTCAACATGATACTGCTTTGTAGAGTAAAATTCAAGAATGATCAGAAGAATATTTTCATGAAAAGATACTGGATGAAGCGCAAATATCAAGGATATTCTACTAATTTCATGGAGTATAGAAGTCAAAAATTTAACCAACTGAGTATAACAAAGAATGGAATAACAAAAGAAATCACCATGCATGCGGTACTTCGCATAGACATGTTATTCCAACAGAATAATAATAACGGAACTAGGTCGGGCAAAATTTGCACCGACAGGATGTTCCAACAGAATAATAAAGACGGAACTAGGTCCGGTGTAAAACACACAGACATGATGTTCTAACAAAATAATAGAAGAATGTCACCAAGTATAGGGTAAACCGTGTATACAGGTTATTCCAACAGAATAATAAGCAATGGAATAACAACAGTTCTCTTCATGAATAAGAAAGAATAACACCCTTTACATTAGTAGTAGATTGAATACTGCAGTAGTGTAGTAACAGAATACTCTTCTTCCTTCTCTCTTATTCTCTCTATACTTTCTCTCTCTATAGCTTGAATGAATTCGTGAAAAATAATGAAGCACTAGGCCTCTAATTATAGAAGATTTCTAGCTTAGCACTTGAAATGTGAAAAGGCAAGTGGCTTGACGACTGGTGATGTGAAAAGAAACGTGGTTTGACGCCTGTAATGTGAAACGACAATTGGTTCGATGCCTGTAATATGAAACGACAAGTGGTTTGACGTCTGGTAAAGGTAGTTACTATTAACGAAGGTAATTACTATTGATGAAGGTAATTACTATTGACGAATGTAATTACTATTGACGAAGGTAATTACTATTGACGAAGGTCATTACTATTGACGAAAGTAATTACTATTGACGAAGAGACTCTTAGATGATGACATATGGGCCCCCCCATAAAATAACCAAACTTACCACAAACGTCTCATAATAGACTCTTTATACACATCAAGGATTGAATAAATATTACCACAAAACATTTTATTTTTAATCAACACATATTTAATCTTTCAACAATTATTAATCATTTATAACTTGTCGTCTCAATTATTGATTTAATAATATAACATATTATACAGATGATACTGTGACAATAATTGAATCGATAATATAAGAGATATGATGCAACATTTACTGTAGCAATAATTGAGTATAGCTGAGTGACTTCTCACGTAAGCATCAATAATCAATACCGTGTGCTACTATGCAACCACGCGTATTACTGTACTTTTACTACCAGGTAGTTCAACAATTTTAACGGTAACACCTCCGCCGTTATTTTCATAAAGTATTTTTGTCATTTTCTCAATTCGACAATAATTCCATTGTGGGGTCCACCAATGATTGTGCCGTCGTACGAATATTCCCCGACAAAAAGAATATTCCCCGACCAAACGAATATTTTATAACAACTTGCTTACTTTGCAAAATTTATAAATATTACCCACAACTATAACATTATATCAAATTTACTCCATAATATTCAAAAATAATATTTATAGAAAATTCATCTTTATTTATAAAAGTTGTGGTCTTACAATCGTGATTATGGGTTCTCTTTGGCCAGTAGTGCAAAGTTGAATTGTTGACTAGTATGATCATGACCATTAAATTTACAATGGAATATTTTTAGCTTAAGTGCAAGATGAATTAATCAACATGGTTATAATTATGGTTTATATAAATTCTAAAATGATTATGTATTTCTTTGAGATATGAATATCTTTGGTCTGTAGTGCAAAGATGACCTGCTGTTGAATATCTTTGGCCTGTAGTGCAAAGATGAACTGTTGATGAATATCTTTGGCCCGTAGTGCAAAGATTAATTTATTAGTATGATTATGAATAGGAACTGTGATTTGGTATAACCATGATCTTTGATGTTTCAGGTAAAGACAGGTGATAAAAATTATCTTCGTCCTGAATGCGAAAAGGAATTTAGAACTACAATTATGATTATGAGTTATTCACGTGATTGTGGACAGGAACTGTTGATTGATGTTACAGGGTTAAAACATTGTTGGTGGACTTTTAACATGGAGAAGATAATAGACTTTATGGTCTATTTGACTCTTCTAATGGATTGCTCGTTCCGTTGCAACTATGGTTGAAAAGTTTTATCATCTACTATATGTTCTAAATCCCTGATTTATTATTGATGAAGGCTATTGAGTATTTAATTATCTTTAGTCATAATATTCTTTACTGAGCTAGTTGTGCTCACCCTTTTGCTTCACAATTCCTTTCAGGTAATAAAAGTGTAATTGGGTCGAGCGGGAGTAACAGGGGAATAGAACAGTGGTCTCTAGCTGTGGAGGTTCTCCCTAAATAGTATAGAAAAGTGGGTTATATTTTATACATCATTTAGTAGTTATATTTGGTGAACTAAATAGGGTGAGGCGAACCCAACGTTTGGAAGGGTGTTTTGCCACTATCATACAAGATGTCTAATGACATGCGACTTCTTGTTATCATAAGACAAGGTTGTACACATCCACTTGCTGAGAATATCTACAAGCACTACCTATATGATCTTGGAGTTTGATTGAAATATAATTCTCAATTAGAGACGGTGGAGATAATGATATGTCAAGAGAAGACTCACCATTGGTAAGAATATGATAGTAATCTTCTCATTTTTCTTTGGGCTTTATTGGGTCAACCAAGGATAATTCTGCGGGCATATGATATCTATCATAACTTAGACGCATGGCCTCCCATGTACGAAGGTTTCCTTGAGCACTTCCTAAATATTTTAATTTCTAAAACAGTTATTAACTGTACCTTTATGTAAGGTGCCATTGTGACGTATTATCCAAGGTTGGGACATGAGTCACAGTTGGTATATATTTGTATCAAAACTCACAACATATGTGTTGTTATATTTTTCATGACAATTGTAGTAATAAAGTTGTAGTTGTTTTCTGTACCATGTTTTTGACGACTCAAAATAGGTTGGTTGGATTAGACCTAATTTGGGGGTGTCAAATGCGGTCTATCGCATGCCTGGTGAATTCTTTTATTATTTTATTATTTATTATTTTGTTAGAATAACCTGTCTGTGCAGTCTATCGTATGCCTAGTGAATTCTTTTGTTATTCCATTCTTTATTATTCTGTTGGAATAACCTCTCTGTGCGGTCTACCGCATGCATGATGAATTCTTATGTTACTCCATTCTTTATTATTCTGTTGGAATAACATGTCTATGTGGACTACCGCATGCATGGTGAATGATCCTTCATATTCATTCCTTATTAAATTGTGGAAATGATCTGTCTACGTGGATTACCGCATGACGGGCAAAAATTCATTTGTAGTTTCATATTTTATATTTTACTCAGTTGGTTAAAGTTTTGGCTTCTATACTCCATGAAATTAGTAGAATATCCTGGATATTTGCGCTTCATCCAGTATTTTTTATGGAAATATTATTCTGAGCATTCTTGAATTTTACTCCCCAAAACAGTATCATGTTGACAATTTGGACGTTATTGATTTCAAGATAAATTAAATTATAAATCTTAAAAAATTTATTCTTGAACTTGTTTTATTGATTTCTTATATCATTGTCATCATCCTCATGTTTATAATATGTTGAAAGTCATCTGTGGCCTGTAGTGCATAGATGGACTTGGAACCATTATGACTAGGGATTATTCAGTATAATCATGACCGTAATGTTACAAATGATGTGGTAAAAGTCCTCATTGGCCGTAGTGAATTGATGGACAGTTGTTGGCATGATCATGACCATTGATGAATACACGAATATCCTTGGCCCGTAGTACATGTATAATTTGTGGTCGTGATACTAATGAATATCCTTGGCCGTAGTTCAAGGATGATGTGGTTTATTTATTAAGCTGAGTCTTAGCCATAAAAGTGATGAAAAAACCTTTTAAATCATAGAAGATAGTAGATTTTATTCTCTACTTGACTCTTCTAATGGATTGCTTGTTCCGCTGCAGTTAAACTTGATGTTTGTTTTATTTTATCAGTTTAACACTGTTGAAGGCTAACGATAAATTATCCTGCATTATCTTAGTCATAATATTTCTTACTGGGCTAGTTTAGCTCACCCTTTCTTTCACTATTCTCTTCAGGAAATGAGAATATAGCTGGGATGAGTCGGGAACAAATTAATGGTCCAGATGGTTGTTTTAGTAGTCCTCACTATTCTATAAAATAGTGTGACAATAAATGTAATGAGGACTCCATTGAGTGTGGATATTGTCTAGATGACAATATTCTTATTAAAACTCTTAGATTATGTTTTATCGTATTTTACACGACTGTTGTATAATTAAGTTGTATTTGAATTTTGTACCATGTATTTGGCAACTCAAGATGGGTGATGTATACCTATTTTGGGGGATTTACATGATTGGTATGATTATGACCAGGGATCATTCGGTACAATCATGACTGTAATGTTGCAAATGATGTGGTAAAAGTCCTCATTGGCCCGTAGTGCGTTTGTGGACAGTTTTTGGTATGATCATGACCATGGGTTCTCTTCGGCCAAGGGTGCAAAGATGAATTGTTTTATGGCGTGATCATGACCATTGATGAAAACATGATTATCCTTGGCCCATAGTGCATGGATAATTCGTAGTCGTGATACTAATGAATATCCTTGGCCTGTAGTGCATGGATAATAAGGTGATATGGATTATTTATTGTGCTGAGTCTCAGCGATAAAATATCGATAATAAACTTTTAATTCGTAGAAGATACTAGAAATCATGCTCTACTTGACTCTTCTAAAATACAGTTGCATGTCTTTGGCCTGTAGTGCAATGATGAACTGTTAATGAATATCTTTGGCCGTAGTGCAAAGATGAATTTATTAGTATGATTATGAACATGTATTGTGACGCCCCCAAAATAGGTATACATCACCCATCTTGAGTTGCCAAATACATGGTACAAAATTCAAATACATCTTAATAATACAACTGTCGTGACATACGATAAAACATAAACTGAGAGTTTTAATACGAATATTTTCTTCTAGACAGTATTCAACTCAAATGGAGTCCTCAATACATTTATTATCACACTATTTCATAGAATAGTGAGGACTACAAATGTGACGCCCCCAAAATAGGTATACATCACCCATCTCGAGTCGCAAAATACATGGTACAAAATTCAAATACAACTTAATTATACAACAGTCGTGTAAAATACGACAAAACATAATTTAAGAGTTTTAATAAGAATATTGTCATCTAGACAATATACACACTCAATGGAGTCCTCATTACATTTATTGTCACACTATTTAACAGAATAGTGAGGACTACTAATGCTATCATCTGGACCGTCACTCCGTTCCCCGACTAGTCCCGGCGACGTTCTTATTTCCTGAAGAGAACATCGAAAGAAGGGGTGAGCTCAACTAGCCCAGTAATAAATATTATGACTAAGATAATAGAGAATAAATTATCATTAGCCTTCAATAGTGTTAAATTGATAAAATGTAATAAACATCAAGTTTAACGGCAGCGGAACAAGCAATCCATTAGAAGAGTCAAGTAAAGAATAAAATCTACTATCTTCTATGATTTAAAAGGTTTTTCATCACTTTTATCGCTGAGACTTAGCTTAATAAATAAACCACATCATCCCTGCACTACGGCCAAGGATATTCATTAGTATCACGACCACAAATTATCCATGCACTACGGGCCAAGAATATTCGTGTATTCATCAATGGTCATGATCATGCCAACAACTGTCCATCAATACACTACGGCCATTGAGGACTTTTACCACATCATTTGTAACATTACGGTCATGATTATACCGAATAATCCCTGGTCATAATCATACCAAGTCCATCCATGCACTACAAGCCACAGATGACTTTCAACATATTATAAACATGAGGGTGATGACAATGATATAAGAATTCAATAAAACAAGTTCAAGGATAAATTTGTAAAGATTTATAATTTAATTTATCCTGAAATCAATAACGTCCAAATTGTCAGCATGATACTGCTTTGTGGAGTAAAATTCAAGAATGCTCAGAAGATTATTTCCATAAAAAGATACTGGATTAAGCGCAAATATCAAGGATATTCCACTAATTTCATTGAGTATAGAAGTTAAAATTTTAATCAACTGAGTATAATAGAATATATGAAACCGCAAACGGATTTTTGCCACCATACGGTAATCCACGTAGACATATTATTCCAACAAATAATAAAGAATGGAATAACAGAAGAATTCACCAGGCATGCATAATCCGCACAGACAGGTTATTCTAATAGAATAATAAAGAATGGAACCAGGTCATGCGTAATCCGCACAGACAGTATGTTCCAACATAATACTAAAGAATGGAACCAGGTCAAGCGTAATCCGCATAGATAGAATGTTCTAAAAGAATAATAAAGAATGGAATAACAACAGAATTCACCAGGCATGAGATAGACTGCACGAACAGGTTATTCCAACAAAATAATAAATAATGGAATAACAAAAGAATTTCACCACGTATACGGTACTTCGCATAGACATGTTATTCTAACATAACAATAAAGAATAGAATAATAGAAGAATTTCACCATGTATGTGGTACTTCACATAAACATATTATTCAAACATAATAATAAAGAATGGAATAATAACCCTTATAAGTATTGAAAGAAAATAAGTCTCTTCATGAATATGAAAGAAATAATACCCCTTACCTTAGAAAAACTGGATACTGGAATAGTGAGGTAGCAGACTTCTCTTCTTTCTCTCTATAATTTCTCTCTATAATAATTGCTCTAAAGCTTTTATGAATTGGTGAGAAATGAAGGAAGAATGAGCTTCTATTTATAGGAAAATATATGGTTTCGATAATTGTACGTTTTGGGGTTCAAAATATTACAGTATAATACATTCCTCTTTTTCTTCATTTTTAATTTAGTCCTGCAAGTATTATTAAACTTACACCACCTCCCCTAATAGTAAATAATGTGAATTAATAGTTCATTCATGTGACTCAATAGTATAATTATGTAAAAAAACTAATTACATTATAGTACCTTCAACTATACCTCCATTTTTAATTTAGTCATGCAAGTATTATCAATCTTGCACCACCTCCCCTAATAGTACATGAATGTTAATCAATAGTACACATGTGAACAAATAGTTATAAGCATGTGAAATAATAGCAATTAATTGTTTATTTATCCGATGAATTACTCGATTGGTCAATATAACCTCCAAACATAAATAATTATCGAAATAAATGTCAATTTCCACTAACACTAATAATCCCAACACAATGGAACTATCAATTTCATCTTTAAGCAACATAACTTATTCATCATTAATATTATAATTCACAATATTTAACAACCAGGTCGTTCCCAGAAAAGAGAGTAATTTCCGATAAGGATTTCTCCCTATTGGCTCGCAATTAGGTGACCAAACCTCTCATTGACAGAACTTCTAGACATTGTCAATATTGCAATTAATAATATGAATAACTTTGTCGTCTTAATTATTGATTTAATAATAATAAATATTATGCAGATGATACTGTGACAATAATTGAATCAATAATATGAGAGATATAATGTACCAATTACTGTAGCAATAATTGAGTATAACTGAGTGACTTCCCACGTAATCATCAATAATCAATACCGTGTGCTACTATGCAACCACACGTATTACTGTACTTTTACTACCGGGTAGTTCAATAGTTTTAACGGTAACACTTTCGCCGTTATTTTTATAAAAAGATAATTCTGTCATTTTCTAACTATGACAATACTTCCGTTGTGGGGTCCACCAATGATTGTGTCGTCGTACGAATATTCCCTGACTAATCAAATATTATATAACCACTTGCTTACTTTCCAAATTTTTTAAATATTACCCACAACTATAACATTATATCAAATCCACACCATAATATTCAAAAATATATTTCGAGAAAATTATTCTTTATTCATAAAAGTTGGGGGCTTACAACCTCCCCTTCTTATAAAATTTCGTCCTCGAAATTAGGGTATGTACCTGGTATATTAAAAAGGTGAGGATATCTTGATTTCATTTCAGATTCTAACTCCCAGGTCATTTCCTCAACATCGTGGTTTCTCCACAAAACTTTGACTTGAGGTATAACTTTAGAGCGTAGAATATGATCCTTCTTATCCAAGATTTTAACAGGTAACTCTTCATAAGTTAAATCTTCCTCTATCTCGTCTGGTTCTAATTCAATAATATGGTTCGGGTCTTTCACATATTTACGTAACATAGATATGTGAAAAACGTTATGAACACGAGACATACTTGGCGGTAAGGCGAGTCTATAGGCCACAGTTCCTACTCGATCGAGGATTAAAATCTGCCAATGAAACGAGGGTTGAGCTTTCCTCTCTTTCCAAATCTCGTAACTCCCTTCCATAGAGCAACGCGTAACAACACATGATCTCCAATATCAAATTCCACGTCCTTTCGATGAAGATCAGCATAACTCTTTTATCGATCTTGTGAGGTTTTTATACGTTGTCGGATCATTTGAACCTTTTCTATTGTCATACGTACCAACTCTGGTCCCAACAACGTTGCTTCACCCACCTCATCCCAACATACTGGAGAACGACACTTTCTTCCATACAACGCCTCAAATGGAGCCATGCCAATACTTGCTTGATAACTGTTGTTGTAGGAAAACTCCACCAATGGTAAGAAATTGTCCAAACTTCATTTGAAGTCAAGGACACAGAGTCTTCCTTTGTACTCTTCGACTGCCCGTCTGTCTGAGGATGATATGCCTAGCTAAATTGTAAATATGTGCCTATAGCTTTTTGCAAACTAACCCAAAATCTTAAAGTGAATCTTAGGTCTCGATCAGAAACTATGGATACCGTCATACCATGCACTCTTACAATCTCGTTTATGTACATACGAGCAAGACGTTCAAGTGTATAAGTTTCTCGTATAGGTAGGAAATGAGCATACTTGGTCAATCTATCAACAATGACCCAAATTGCATCTATGCCTTGAGAAACCTTGGGAAGACCAGTAACGAAATCCATGGCAATGTGATCCCACTTCCATTTTGGAATTTCAAGTGGTTGCAATGGACCTTTTGATACTTGATGCTGCACCTTAACTCATTGACAAGTTAAACACCTTGAGATAAACTCCGCTATCTCTCTCTTTATATTGCTCCACCAAAATATATGTTGAAGATCATGATACATTTTGGTACTCCTAGGATGGATTGTAAACGGTGTGTTGTACGCCTCCATTAAGATTTTATACTTTAAATCAGGGTTGTTAGGAACACAAAGTCTGGAGTTGACTCGAAGTATTCTTTCTTCATCGATTCTTACTTCCGACATAGCACCTTCTTGCACTTTCTTCTTCATACGCATCAACTCCAGGTCTGTAGCTTGATCAGCTTTAACTTTATCGATTAAAGTCGATTCTACTCGTATATTCGCCATCATCACATGGGTCCCTGGAGTCTTTAACTCTATCTCCATCCTTTATAAGTCATATAAAATGGGCCTTTGCGTTGACAATAATACACTCGTACCCGCATACGATCTTCTACTCAATGCATCAGCTACTACGTTCGTTTTTCCAGGATGGTACTGAATGGTATGATCCTAATCTTTCAATAACTCAAGCCATTTCCGTTGCCGCATGTTGAGTTCCTTTTGAGTGAAGAAATATTTGAGGCTTTTATGATCCGTATAGATCTCCACCTTTTCTCCATACAGGTAATGCCTCCAAATCTTAAGTGCAAAAACGACTTCTTCCAACTCTAGATTATGAGTAGTATAATTCCTCTCATATTCTTTGAGTTGTCGTGAGGCATAGGCTATGACTTTCCCATGTTGCATGAGAACACATCCTAACCCTTTGCCTGAAGCATCACTGTAGATGACAAATCCCTCCGAGCCAGATGGTATTGTCAGAACAGGTGCTGAAATGAGTCTCCTCTTGAGTTCTTGAAAACTCTTCTCATATTCCTTACTCCAACCGTATTTTGTATCTTTTCGAGTCAGCTGAGTTAATGGAGTAGCGATTTGAGAAAACCCTTCGATGAATCTCCGATAATAACCAGCTAAGCCGAGAAAGCTACGTAACTTGGTCACTGATTTAGGATGCTCCCAGCATTGAATTGCTTCAATCTTTGCCGGGTCAACAGATATCCCATGATTTGATATCACGTGCCCAAGGAATTCAACTTCCTCAAGCCAGAACTCGCATTTCTTCAACTTGGCATATAGCTTATTTTCACGAAGCTTTTGGAGTATCAGCCTCAAGTGTTGCTCATGGTCTTCACGAGTTTTGGAGTATATGAGGATGTCATTAATAAAGACGACCACAAAGTGATCCAAATATTTCTTGAATACTCGGTTCATCATGTCCATTAAAGCAGCAGGAGCATTAGTCAATCCAAAAGACATGACTAGGAATTCATAATGCCCGTACTGAGTTGTGAAAGAAGTCTTTGGAATGTCATCAGTTTTAATCTTCAACTGATGATATCCGGAATGAAGATCAATCTTTGAAAAGAATTTGGCGCCTTGCAACTAGTCAAACATATCATCAATACGAGGTAACGGGTACCTATTTTTGATGGTGACATGATTCAACTCTCGATAATCAATACAAAGTAGCATGCTTCCATCTTTCTTCTTCACGAATAGAATAGGAGCACCCAAAGGAGACGTACTAGGAGGAATGAAACCGATGTCTAACAATTCCTGTACTTGGGTCTTTAACTCCTGAAGTTCAATAGGAGCCATTCGATATGGGGCTTTGGAAATGGGTTTTGTACCAGGTTCAAGGTCGATAAAAAATTCAATTTCACACTATTGGGGTAGGCCAGGAAGTTCTTCAGGGAATACGTCAAGAAATTTATTAACAATAAAAATATCTTTCAAATCTAACGTATTTTTGTTTAAATCTGTGACATGAGCTAAGAAAGCTTAACATCAGTTTATCAATAAACAAATAGTTTTATGGCTTGAGATGACAGTGATTGATTTTAATGGCTTAGTTGCTTGAATTAGCATAATAGGTTGATTAGGAATATGAAAGCTAACAACCTTACGAAAAAAATCAATTTTAGCATGATGAGTAGTTAACCAATCAATCCCTAGAATCACGTCAAATGCATGTATTTTTAAAGAAATAAGATCGGCAGGTAACATGTGGTTACCGATTTGAATCAAACAAGACTTATAAACATTGGATATAATGAAGGTTTCTCCTAACGGAGTTTCAACCAATAAGTCAAAGTCTAATTTCTCCGGAGTCAAATTTAAACGTTGAGCGCAAGTAGGAGAAATAAAAGAATTGTAGAACCGGTATCAAATAAGGTATAGACTTCACTAGAGTTTATGAGAAGCTTACTTGTGATGACCTCGTTCGGGTTCCTTGCTTTCTGGGAGGTTACGACAAACGCTCTCCCTTGAACTACCGGTTTTGACTTTTCTGGGACGGCCTTTGGTGCCTCCATCCCAGCTGGACTTGTCTTTGGTGCAAGACAAAATCGGGCTAGGTGACCTTCTCTTCCACAATTATAACATGCTTTGGACTGCATCGCGCAATTTGGACTGATATGTCCCTCTCATCCGCATTTAAAGCATATGATAGGTGGTCGTTCTCCTTCCTTAACAACGGGTGCTGGTGCTGACGTCTTTCCATCATTGTTGAATCTCCTTTTCTTGAAATGTCCATTTTTACTATCTTGGCCATGATTACAACCGAAGTGGTTACAATTTCTGGCAAGTTGATTCCCTCCACGTTTGTTGTCAGCGCTTTGATGACTGCTACCACTAGTATTATCATTTTGTCGGCTTCTTTCTCTTGGTTGAGTTGACTCATTATCGCGCTCCAATAACTGAGCCCTATTAACAATATCTGAATACAAACACAGTTTGTGAGAAATTAAGTATTGACGTATCTCGGGTTTCAAACCTCTTAGAAACATCCGTGTCATTCTCTCCTCATTATCAACCAAGTGAGACGCATAGTGGGATAACTTGGCAAATTTAGCTTTGTACTGTGACACAGTCATATTGTTCTGCTCCAACTTGATGAACTCTACACCTTTCATGTGACGAATACTTTCGGGAAAGTACTTGTCATTGAATAGTTCTTGGAACTTCTCCCAAGACATCTTCAGTGTGGCAATTTGAGTACACTTTACCGATTTCCACCAGTAATCTGCCTCTCCTCCCAACCTAAAGGTGGCAAATGGAACCTTTTTCTCCTCGGAGCATCCCAAAACATTAAATATCTTGGTGATCTACTTTATCCACGCTTTCGCCTTAAGTGGTTTTGGCTCTCCAATAAACTCCAGTGGTCCCAGCTCCTTGAACTGTTTAGCGGTGACTGTCCGAGAGTTTCCAGTGTTTCCACCTATATTTTGGACAGGAGACGCTCTCGACTGATGTTACATGAATTGCATAAAGCCTCTGAACATTCCATCGTTCATCAGTTGGTAAGTGTTATTGTTTGCATGAGGATTGTCGCCTTCCTGATGCACATTATCCTGATTATTGATTTGTGGAGACTCAACGATCTCTTGTGCTCCATTGCTATTCTCAACATTCTCGGATTTCATTTTCAAATACTGCCACAAAATAAGGGTTAATTGACATGTCACATATTATCCCTATACTCTGACCGACCAAATAAATACCAAATAAACTTAGGTAGGTCATACTAGCGAAGGAATTCCTCGTCTCTCCCCTCCTAGTTCTTGTCTCACATCTCAGTCAGGGATCATATCCCTAAGCTTTGATACTAATTGTAACGCCCCCAAAATAGGTATACATCACCCATCTTGAGTCGCCAAATACATGGTACAAAATTCAAATACAACTTAGTTATACAACAGTTGTGTAAAATACAACAAAACATAATATAAGAGTTTTAATAAGAATATTTTCATCTAGACAATATCCACACTCAATGGAGTCCTCATTACATTTATTGTCACACAATTTAACAGAATAGTGAAGACTACTAATGCTATCATCTGGACCATCACTCCGTTCCCCGACTAGTCCCGGCTACGTTCTCATTTCCTAAAAGAAAGGGTGAGCTCAACTAGCCCATTAAGAAATATTATGACTAAGATAATGCAGAATAAATTATCATTAGCCTTCAACAGTGTTAAACTGATAAAATATAATAAACATCAAGTTTAACTACAGTGGAACAAGCAATTCATTAGAAGAGTCAAGTAGAGAATAAAATCTACTATCTTCTATGATTTAAAAGGTTATTCATCACTTTTATTGCTGAGACTCAGCTTAATAAATAAACCACATCATTCCTGCACTACGGCCAAGAATATTCATTAGTATCACGACCACAAATTATCCATGCACTACGGGCCAAAGATATTCGTGTATTCATCAATGGTCATGATCATGCCAACAACTGTCCATCAATGCACTACGGCCAATGAGGACTTTTACCACATCATTTGTAACATTATGGTCATGATTATACCGAATAATCCTTGGTCATAATCATACCAAGTCCATCCATGCACTATAGGCCACAGATGACTTTCAACATATTATAAACATGAGGATGATGACAATGATATAAGAATTCAATAAAACAAGTTCAAGGATAGATTTGTAAAGATTTATAATTTAATTTATCCAGAAATCAATAACGTCCAAATTGTCAACATGATACTGCTTTGTGGAGTAAAATTCAAGAATGCTCAGAAGAATATTTCCATGAAAAGATGTTGGATAAAGCGCAAATATCAAGGATATTCCACTAATTTCATGAAGTATAGAAGTTAAAACTTTAATCAATTGAGTATAATAGAATATATAAAACCGCAAATGGATTTTTGCCGCCATGCGGTAATCCACGTGGACAGATTATTCCAACAGAATAATAAAGAATGGAATAACAGAAGAATTCACCAGGCGTGCGTAATCCGCACAGATAGGTTATTCCAACAGAATAATAAAGAATAGAACCAGGTCATGTGTAATTCGCACAGACAGGATGTTCCAACAAAATAATAAAGAATGGAACATGTTATACGTAATCCACACAGACAGGATGTTCCAACAGAATAATAAAGAATGGAACCAGGTCATACGTAATCCACACAGATAGGATATTCCAACAGAATAATAAAGAATAGAATAAAAATAGAATTCACCAGGCATGCGATAGACCGCACAGACAGGTTATTCCAACATAATAATAAAGAATAGAATAACAACCCTTATGAGTATTTAAAGAAAATAACTCTCTTCATGAATACGAAAGAATAATACACCTTACCTTAGAAAAACTGAATACTGGAGTAGTGAAGTAGCAGAATACTTTTCTTCTTTCTCTTTATAGTTTCTCTCTCTAGTGTTTCAGTGAATTCGTAAGAAATAATGAAGGAATGAGCTTCTATTTATAGAAGAACTGAAAGTAGCTCATGGTCTTAACGACTGGTCAAAATGACTCCTGGTAATATTGAAGAGACAACAACTATTTGCGAAGGGACAATTAACTCTTGGAAAACTGAAGGGACAAATAACTCTTGGAAAACCGAAGTTACAAATAACTCTTGGAAAACCGAAGGGACAAATAACTCTTGGAAGCCCAGATTCCCCCCCCCCCATTTTTCTTTTGTGGACCCCACATCTGGCATGTGGGCCCACCTTTTAAGAATTTCTACCGATTATTTTGACAAAATGGGTAAATGGGGGTGGTCCATAAAATAAGTAAAACTTCATAAAAATCATCTTAATAATTTTAACAACATTTATCACCATTATTATAATTCACAATATTAATCGACCAGGTCATTCCCATGAAAGAGGCGGTTTTCCAATAAGGATTTCTCCCTATTGGCGCGCAATTAGGTGACCAAACCTCTCCTTGACAGAACTTCTAGACATTGTCAATATTGCAAATAATAATATGAATAACTTTGTCATCTCAATTATTGATTTAATAATAATAAATATTATGCAGATGACACTGTGACAATAATTGAATCAATAATATGAGAGATATGATGCAGCAAATATTGTAGCAATAATTGAGTATAACTGAGTGACTTCTCACGTAAGCATCAATAATTAATACCGTGTGTTACTATGCAACCACGCGTATTACTGTACTTTTACTACCGGGTAGTTCAACAGTTTTAACGGTAACACTTTCGCAGTTATTTTTATAAAAAAAGATAATTCTGTCATTTTCTAACTAAGACAATACTTCCGTTGTGGGGTCCACTAATGATTGTGCCGTCGTACGAATATTCCCTGTTAAAACAAATATTCCCCTACTAATCGAATATTATATAACCACTTGCTTACTTTGCAAAATATGTAAATATTACCCACAACAATAACATTATATCAAATCCACACCATAATATTCAAAAATATATTCTGAGAAAATTATTCTTTATTCATAAAAGTTTGGGTCTTACAACTAATGCTACCATCTGGACCGTCACTCCATTCCCCGACTAGTTTCGACTACGTTCTCATTTCCTGAAGAGGATAATGAAAAAAAAAGGGTGAGCTCAACTAGTCCAGTAAGAAATATTATGACTAAGATAATGCAGAATAATTTATCGTTAGCCTTCAACAGTGTTAAACTGATAAAATATAACAGACATCAAGTTTAACTGCAGCGGAACAAGCAATCCATTAGAAGAGTCAAGTAGAGAATAAAATCTACTATCTTCTATGATTAAAAAGGTTTTTCATCACTTTTATCGCTGAGACTCAACTTAATAAATAATCCACATCATCCCTGCACTACGGCCAAGGATATTCATTAGTATCACGACCACAAATTATTCATGCACTACGGGCCAAAGATATTCGTGTATTCATCAATGGTCATAATCATGCCAACTACTATCCATCAATGCACTACCGGCCAATGAGGACTTTTACCACATCATTTGTAACATTACGGTCGTGATTATACCGAATAATCACTAGTCATAATCATACCAAGTCCATCTATGCACTACAGGCCACAGATGACTTTCAACATATTATAAACATGAGGATGATGACAATAATATAAGAATTCAATAAAACAAGTTCAAGGATAAATTTTTAAAGATTTATAATTTAATTTATCCAGAAATCAATAACATCCAAATTGTCAATATGATACTGCTTTGTGGAGTAAATTTCAAGAATAATGATCAAAACATGGATACAATCAAAGCTAGTAACAAAAAATAGACTTCTGGGACAGAGAAGAGAAAATTTTATTTTTCTGTGAATAGTGCCGTATTTGTGAATAGTGCCGTATACGTGAATAGTATCCCCGACACAAAAAGACAATAATTTCACAAGAAAAATCTTCCCAGTATTCCGGCATAATGATACTGAAAGAATTAATATCATTTATAAAAAAAATAACATCTCTTACCTCGAAAGAATAGTACTTCTGGCTGAAATATCAGATATAACGCTGAAAGGAACTTGCACCGTATAGAAACACTCAAAGTATCAAAAAACTCACAAGAATACCCTCGATAATATAGAGAGAAAAGATTTCAGTTTCTGGTGTGATTTTTAATTCTAACCTAAATACCCTATTTATAGGAAATTGCTTAGAACGCCAAAGTAGAAAATTTAATAAAATAATATTATTTATTAAAAAAATTCCTACGCACACATTAACTGAATTAAGCACAATTATATTACATGTGGGGCCCACCCAATTGCAAAAAACATTTTTATAAAAAAAATTAAAAAATCAATTATTCTGGAATTTCAATAATTAATAATAAATAGCCCATTTATCAAAAAAATTCGAATCTTATGTCCTTCTATAGGAAATTCAATTTTCTACAACTTTGTAAGTTTAAGTTTTTTTCCAAATTCCAAACAGATTGACCGAAATCCACATTTAAATCAAATTTCAGTCAAAATGGGGCCCACAGACACACAAAACATGTGTTAAACATTTTTTGTAACAAAAATACTCTTCATCCTTATTTACTCATATATCACACATTCACTGTAAAAATATCACCATTATTATATTATTATAATATAATAATATATTTAAATAAATTATTTTATTAGAAAAGATAAAATATCAATTTTCAACAATTGCCACATTAAAAAAATTTCTCTATCTATATCCACATAAAATGAATATTTTCCTTATCATATAAATCGATAATTAATTATTCACAAATAATATTACAGAATCACAATACTGACAACCATGCCGTTCCCAAGAAAGAGGGGGCTTTCCAATAAGGATTTTTCTTTACTGGCGTGCAATTAGGCGACCAAACCTCTCCTTAGACAGAACTTTCTAGACATTGTCAATAATGTTATCTAGTAATATTATTAAAATAATATAAATTATTGATCTGATAATGAGAAATACTGTGAGTGACAATTATTGAAATAACAATAATATAAAATATCAACGTAGCAATTATTTAATCAATAAAATAAAATATTTTACAGTAATTACTATAACAATTATTGAGTAGTGCCTTCTTATGTAAGAATCAATAGTTGGTGTAAAACCGTGTGTTACTGTGTTTTAACCACCGGGTATTCCAACAGTTTTAACTGGTAACAACTACGCCGTTATTTATAAACAACTTGTACTTGTCATTTTCTTCATTCAATTGCTTTCCATTATGGGGCCCACACAAGGCTGCGCCGTCGTACGAATATTCCCCGACAGTAAGAATATTCCATGACCAAACGAATATTTCCCCAACAATAATGAATATTTTATAACCACTTGCTTATATAAGATATTTGCGTATTTTACCCATAACTAACCACATTAATCAAATCAACCCTTATTATTTCAAAATAATAAATAGAGGAAATTCAATTTCATTTATAATAAGTTGGGGTATTACAACCTCCTTTCCTTATGAAATTTCTCCCTCAAAATTGACGTACGTACCTGGTGTTTTGAAAAGGTGAGGATACCTCGCTTTCATTTCTGTTTCCAACTCCCATGTCATTTCCTCAATAGCATGGTTCCTCCACAAAACTTTGATTTGTGGTATGACCTTTGTGCGTAGGACATGCTCCTTCCTATCCAAGATCTTGACAGGTACCTCCTCGTACGTTAAATCTTCGGCTATTTTGTATGGTTTTAACTCAATAACGTGGTTCGGCTCCTTCACATATTTACGAAGCACAGATATGTGAAAAACATTATGAACACGAGACATACTTGGAGGTAACGTGAGTCTATAGGTCACAGTTCCTATCCGTTCGAGGATTAAAAATGGACCAATGAATCAAGGATTGAGCTTTCCTCTCTTTCCAAATCTTGTAACTCCTTTCCATGAAGCAACACGTAACAACACATGTTCTCCAATATTGAATTCCATGTCCTTTCGATGAAGATCAATATAACTCTTTTGTCGATGTTGTGAGGTTTTTATACGTTGTCAGATCGTTTGAATCTTTTCCATAGTCATACGTATGAACTTCGGTCCCAACAACGTTGCTTCGCCCACCTCATCCCAGCATACTGGAGAATGACACTTTCTTCCATACAACGCTTTGAATGGAACCTATGCCAATACTTGCTTGATTACTGTTCTTCTAGGAGAATTTCACCAATGGTAAGAACTTGTCCCAACTTCCCTTGAAGTCAAGGACACAGAATCTTACTAGATCTTGAAGAGTTTGAATAGTCCTCTCTGACTACCCGTCCATTTGAGGATGATAAGCTGAACTAAATCATAAATCCGTTCCCATAGCTTTTTGTAAACTAACCCAAAATCTTGAAGTGAATCTTGGGTCATGATAAGAAACTATAGATACTGGCATACCATTCAATCTTACAATCTCGTTTATGTATATACGAGCAAGACGTTCAAGTGTATAAATTTCTCGTATAGGTAAGAAATGAGCCGACTTGGTCAATCTATCAACAATGACCCAAATCGCATTTATGCCTTGAGAAATCTTGGGAAGATTGGTAAAAAAATCCATGGTAATGTGCTCCCACTTCCATTTTAGAATTTCAAGTGGTTGCAATGGACCTTTTGGTACTTGATGATCCGCCTTGACTTGTTTACAAGTTAGACACCTTGAGATAAACTCCGTGATCTCTCTCTTCATATTGTTCCACCAAAATGTATGTCGAAGATCACGATACATTTTGGTACTCCCAGGATGGATTGCAAACGGTGTGTTATGCGCCTCCATCATAATTTTATACTTTAAATCAGGGTCATTAGAAACACAAAGTCTGGAGTTGACTCGAAGTATTTCTTCTTCATCAATTTTTGCTTATGGCATAACACCTTCTTGCACTTTCTTCCTCATTAGCATCAGCTCCATGTTTGTGGCTTGAGCAGCTTTAACTTTATCGATTAAAGTCGGTTCTACTCATATATTCGTCATCATCACGTGGGTCCCTGGAGTCTTTAACTCTATCTCCATCCTTTGAAAGTCATATAAAATTGGCCTTTGCGTTGACAATATCACACTCGTACCTGCATATGATCTTCTACTCAATGCGTCAGCTACTATGTTCGCTTTACCAGGATGGTATTGAATGTTATGATCATAATATTTTAACAGTTCAAGCCAACGTCGTTGCTGTATATTGAGTTCCTTTTGGGTGAAGAAATATTTGAGGCTTTTATGATCCATAAAGATCTCCACTTTCTCCCCATATAAGTAATGCCTCCAAATTTTAAGTGCGAAGACGGCAACTGCCAACTCTAGATCATGAGTAGGATAATTCCTCTCATATTCTTTGAGTTGTCGAGAGGCATAGGCTATGACTTTCCCATGTTGCATAAGAACACATCCTAACCCTTTACCCGAAGCATCACTGTATATGACAAATTCCTCCGAGTCAGATGGTATTGTCAGAACATGTGCTGAAATGAGTCTCCTCTTAAGTTCTTTAAAACTCTTCTCACATTCCACGCTCCAACCAAATTTTATATCTTTCCGAGTCAGCTGAGTTAATGGAGTAGCAATTCGAGAAAATCCTTCTATGAATCTCGGATAATAACCAGCTAAGCCGAGAAAGCTACGTACTTCGGTCACTGATTTAGGTTGCTCCCAGCTTTGTATTACTTCAATCTTTACCGGGTCAACAGATATTCCATGACTTGATACTACGTGCCCAAGAAATGAAAATTCCTGAAGCCAAAATTCACATTTCTTCAACTTGGCATAAAATTTGTTTTCATGAATCTTTTGGAGTATCGGCCTCAAGTGTTGCTCATGATCTTCATAGCTTTTGGATTATATAAAGATGTCATCGATAAAGACGACCACAAAGTGATCCAAATACTCCTTGAATACTCGGTTCATCATATCCATGAAGGCAGTAGGAGCATTAGTTAATCCAAAAGACATGACTAGGAATTCATAATGCCCGTACCTAGTTCTGAAAGCCATCTTTGGAATGTCATCGGTTCTAATCTTTAACTTATGATATCCGGAATGAAGATCGATATTTGAAAAGAATTTGACGCCTTGTAATTGGTCGAATAGGTCATCAATACGTGGCAATGGGTACCTATTCTTGTTGGTGACATGATTCAACTCCCGATAATTAATACAAAGTCGCATACTCGCATCTTTCTTCTTCATGAATAGAACAGGAGCACCCCAAGGAGACGTACTAGTACAAATGCAACCGATGTCTAACAATTCCTACAATTGAGTCTTTAACTCCTAAAGTTCAATAGGACCCATTCGATATGGGGCTCTGGAAATGAGTTTTGTACCGGGTTCAAGGTCTATACAAAATTCAATTTCACGCTCTGGGGGTAGGCCAAGAAGTTCTTCAGGGAATACGTCAGGAAATTTATTAACAATATAAATATCATTTTAAAACTGACGTATTTTGTTTAAATCCGTGACATGAGCTAAGAAAGCTTGTTATCCATTTTTTCAATAAACGAATAGCTTTATGGCTTGAGATGACAGTGATTGATTTTAATGGTTTGATTGCTTGAATTCGTATAATAGTTTGTTTAGGAATATGAAAGCTAACAACCTTATAAAAATAATCAATTTTTGCATGATGAGTAGTTAACCAACCAATCCCTAGAATCACGTCAAATGCAAGTATTTTCAATGAAATAAGATCGACAGGTAATGTGAGGGTACCGATTTGAATAAAACAAGACTTATAAATAGTGGATATAATGCAGGTTTCTCCCAACGGAGTTTCCACAGATAAGTCAAAGTCTAATTTCTCCGGAGTGAAATTTAAACGTTGAGCGAAAGTAGGAGAAATAATAGAATGGGTAGAACCGGTATCAAATATGGTATAGATTTCGCTAGAGTTTATGATAAGCTTACCCGTGATGACCTCGTTCGGGTTCTTTACTTTCTTTGAGGTCACAACAAACGCTCTCCCTTGAACTACTGGTTTTGAGTTGTCTGGGATGGCACTTGGTGTCACCGTTCCAAACGGATTTGGTTTTCCTGTACCACAAAATTGGGCTAGGTGACCTTCTCTTCCATAATTGTAACATGCTTTTGACTGCATCGCGCAGTTTGGACTGATGTGTCCCTTCCCTCTGTATTTGAAGCATATGATAGGTGGTCGTTCTCCTTCCTTAACAACGATTACTGGTGTTGACGTCTTTCCATCATTATGGAATCTCCTCTTCTTGAAATGTCCACTTTTATTGTCGTGGCCATGATTACCACCGAAGTGGTTACCATTTCTGGCATGTTGATTCCCTCCACATTTGTTGTGACTACTGCGATGACTGCTACCACTGGCATTATCATTTTGCCGGGTGCTTTCTTTTGGTTGAGTTGACTCGTTACCGCGCTCCAATAACTGAGCCCTATTTACAATATCTGAATACAAACATAATTTATGAGAAATTAGATATTGACGTATCTCGGGTTTCAAAACTCTTAGAAACATCCGCGTCATTCTCTCCTCATTATCAATCAAGTGAGACGCAAACCAGGATAACTCGACAAACTTAGCTTCATACTACGACACTGTCATATTGTTCTACTCCAACTTGTTGAACTCTACCTCTTTCGTGTGACGAATACTTTCGGAAAAGTACTTGTCATTGAATAGTTCTTGGAACTTCTCCCAAGACATCTTCAGTGTGGCAGGATGAGTACGCTTTACCAATTCCCACCAGCAATCTCCCTCTCCTCGCAACATAAAGGTGGCAAAAGGAACATTTTGCTCCTCAGAGCATCCCAAGACATCAAATATCTTGGTGATCTGCTTTATCCACGCTTCCGCCTTAAGTGGTTTTGGCTCTCCAATAAACTCTTGTGGTCCCAGCTCCTTGAACTATTTAGCGGTGACCGTCCGAGAGTTTCCACTGTTTCCACCTACATTTTGGACAGGAGCCGCACTCGCCTGATGTTGCATGAATTTCATAAAGCCTCTAAACATTCCATCGTTCATCATTTGATCGTTGTTGTTTACCTGAGGATTATTTTCTTCCTGTAGCACATTATCCTGGGTATTGATCTGTGGTGATTCAATGGTCTCCTACTCTCCATTGCTATTCTCAATATTCTCGGATGTCATTTTCAAATACTTCCACAAAACAAGGGTTAATTGACATGCCACATATTACCCCTATACTCTGACTGATCAATTAAATACCAAATAAACTTAGGTAGGTCATACTAGCGAAGGAATTCCCCGTCTCTCCTCTCCTGGTTCTAGTCTGACATCTTAGCTAGGGATCATATCCCTAAGATTTGATACCAACTGTGACGCCCCCAAAATAGGTATACATCACCCATCTTGAGTCGCCAAATACATGGCACAAAATTCAAATACAACTTTCGTGACATACGACAAAACATAAACTGAGAGTTTTAATAAGAATATTGTCTTCTAGACAGTATTCAACTCAAATGGAGTCCTCAATACATTTATTATCACACCATTTTATAGAATAGTGAGGATTATTAATGCTACCATCTGGACCGTTACTCCGTTCCCCGACTAGTCCTGACTACGTTCTCATTTCCTGAAGAGGACAATGAAAGAAAAACGGCGAGCTCAACTAGCCCAGTATGAAATATTATGACTAAGATAATGCATAATAATTTATCGTTGGCCTTCAACAATGTTAAACTTATAAAATATAACAGACATCAAGCTTAACTGCAGCGGAACAAGCAATCCATTAGAAGAGTCAAGTAGAGAATAAAATCTACTATCTTCTATGATTTAAAAGGTTTTTCATCACTTTTATCGCTGAGACTCAGCTTAATAAATAATCCACATCATCCCTGCACTACGGCCAAGGATATTCGTTAGTATCACGACCACAAATTATCCATGCACTACGAGCCAAGGATATTTGTGTATTCATCAATGGTCATGATCATGCCAACAACTGTCCATCAATGCACTACGGGCCAATGAGGACTTTTACCACATCATTTGTTACATTACGGTCATGATTATACCGAATAATCCCTGGTCATAATCATACCAAGTCCATCTATGCACTACAGGCCACATATGACTTTCAACATACTATAAACATGAGGATGATAACAATGATATATGAATTAAATAAAACAAGTTCAAGGATAAAATTTTAAAGATTTATAATTTAATTTATCCAGAAATCAATAACGTCCAAATTGTCAACATGATACTGCTTTGTGGAGTAAAATTCAAGAATAATGATCAAAACATGGATACAATCAAAGCTAGTTACAAAAATAGACATCTGGATAAAGAATTTTTTTTTTATTTTTCTATGAATAATGTCGTATTTGTGAATAGTGCCGTATACTTGAATAGTGTCGTATACGTGAATAGTAACCCCAACACAAAAAGACAATAATTTCACAAGAAAAATCTTCCCAATATTCCAGCATAATGATATTGAAAGAATTAATATCATTTATAAAAAAAATAACATCCCTTACCTCGAAAGAATAGTACCCATGGCTGAAATATCAGATATAACGCTGAAAGAAACTTGCACCATATAGCAACACTCAAAGTATCAAAATACTCACAAAAATACGCTCGATAATATAGAGAGAGAAGATTTCAGTTTCTGGTGTGACTTTATCTTCTAACCTAAGCATCCTATTTATAGAAAATGCTTAGAACACCAAAGTAGAAAATTTAATAAAATAATATTATTTATTAAAAAAATTTCCTACGCACACACCAACTGAATTCAGCACAATTATATCACATGTGGGGCCCACCCAATTGCAAAAAATGTTTTTATAAAAATAATTTAAAATTTCAAAAATCAATTATTCCGAAACTTCAATAATTCATAATAAATAGCCCATTTATTAGAAAAATTTGAATCTTATATCCTTCCATAAGAAATTCAATTTTCTACAACTTTGTAAGTTTAAGTTTTTTCCAAATTCAAAACAGAAATTGACCGAAATCCATATACGGACGATTTTACAGGCTAAAATTAAATTTCAATCAAAAATGGGGCCCACCGACACAAAAAACATATGTTAAACATTTTTTGTAACGAAAATACTCTTCCTCCTCATTTACTCATATATCACACATTCATTGTAAAAATATCACCATTATTATATTATTATAATATAATAATATATTTAAATAAATTATTTTATCAGAAAAGATAAAATATCAATTTTCAACAATTGTCACACTAAAAAAATTTCTCCATCTATATTCATATAAAATGAATATTTTTCTTATCATATAAATCAATAATTAATTATTCACAAATAATATTACAGAATCACAATACTGACAACCAGGCCGTTCCCATGAAAGAGGAGGCTTTCCAATAAGGATTTCTCCTTATTGGCGCGCAATTAGGTGACCAAACCTCTCATTGACAGATCTTTCTAGACATTGCCAATAATGTTATCTAATAATATTATTCAAATAATATGAATTATTGATTTAATAATGGAAAATACTAAGAAATGGAAATGATTGAAACAACAATAATATAAAATATCAACGTAGTAATTATTGAATCAATAAAATAAAATATTGAACAGTAATTACTGTAACAATTATTGAGTAGTGCCTTCTTACGTAAGAATCAATAATTAGTACAAAACCGTGTGCTACTGTGTTTTAACCACCGGGTATTCCAACAGTATTAACGGTAACAACTACGCCGTTATTTATAAAATACTTATACTTGTCATTTTCTTCATCCAATCGCTTTTCGTTATGGGGCCCACACAAGGCTACACCGTTGTATAAATATTCCCCGACAGTAAGAATATTCCATGACCAAACAAATATTTCCTCAACAAAAATGAATATTTTATAACCACTTGCTTATATAAGATAATTGCGCATTTTACCCATAACTAACCACATTAATCAAATCAACCCTTACTATTTCAAAATAATAAATAGAGGAAATTCAATTTCATTTATAATAAGTTGGGGTCTTACAGGTATTGTGATTTGGTATAACCATGATCTTTGATGTTTCGGGTAAAGACCGGTGATAAAAATTATCTTCGTCCTAGGTGCAAAGAGAAATTTAGAACCACAATTATTATTATGAGTTATTCACATGATTGTGGACAAGAATGGTTGATTGATGTTACACGGATAAAATATTATTGGTGGACTTTTAACATGGAGAAGATAATAGACTTTATGGTCTATTTGACTCTTCTAAATGAATTGCTCGTTCCGCTGCAACTATGGTTGAAAAGTTTTATCATCTACCATATGTTCTAAATCTCTTATTTATTACTGACGAAGGCTATTGATAGCTTAATTATCTTTAGTTATGATATTCTTTACTGGGCTAGTTGTACTCACCCTTTTGCTTCACAATTACTTTCAGGTAATAAGAGTGTAGCTGGGTGGAGAGGAGGTAACATGGGATTAGAACGGTGGTCTATAGTTGTTGAGGTTCTTCTTAAACAGTATGGAAATAATTTTATTGAGAACTTTAGATAAGTGTGTTGTATTTTTATACGACATTTAATAGTTATTTGGTAAATCAAATAGGGCGAGGCGAACCAAACTTTGGAAGGGTGTTTTGCCATTATCATACGAGATGTCTAATGACATACGACTTCGTGATATCATAAGACAGGGTTGTGCACATCCACTTACTGAGTATATCTACGAGCACTACCTATATAATCTTGAAGTTTGGTTGAAGTATAATTCTCAATTGGAGACAATGGAGATAATTATATGTCAAGAGAAGACTCACCATTGGAAAGAACATGATAGTAATCAGCTCATTTTTGTTTGGGTACTATTGGGTCAACAAAGGATAATCTCGAGTCATATGATATCTATCATAACTTAGATGCATGGTCTCTATGTACGAAGGTTCCCTTGAGCATTTTCCAAAGATTTTAATTTCTAAAATAATTATTGATTGTACTTTTATGTAAAGTACCATTGTAAGGTGTTGTGGTCGAGGCACCATGGGATTACATATATTTGTATTAAAACTCACAGCTTATGTGTTGTTGTACTCTGCACGAAAGTTCAACAGTTGTATAAATGAAGTTTGTATTTGATTTCTGTAGTGTGATATCTGGTGACTCAGAATGGGTCATGTAGACCTATTTTGGGGGCATCACAAATGGTATCAAAGATTAGGGATATGGTCGCTGGCGGAGATATGAGTCTAGAACTAGGAGGGGAGAGACGAGTAATGTGTCGCCCCCAAAATAGGTATACATCACCCATCTTGAGTCGCCAAATACATGGTACAAAATTCAAATATAACTTAATTATACAATAATCGTGTAAAATACAACAAAACATAATCTAAGAGTTTTAATAAGAATATTGTCATCTAGACAATATCCACACTCAATGGAGTCTTCATTATATTTATTGTCACACTATTTTATATAATAGTGAGGACTACTAAAACAACCATCTAGACCATCAATCTGGTCCCCGACTCGTCCCAGCTATATTCTCATTTCCTGAAGAGAATAGTGAAAGAAAAGGTGAGCTCAACTAGCCAAGTAAGAAATATTATGACTAAGATAATGCAGAATAATTTATCGTTAGCCTTCAACAATGTTAAACTGATAAAATATAATAAACATCAAGTTTAACTGCAGCGGAACAAGCAATCCATTAGAAGAGTTAAGTAGATAATAAAATCTACTATCTTCTATGATTTAAAAGGTTTTTTTTAATTCTATATTGTTGTATTAAACCTTCAAGTAATAAGTAAACTATTATTGATTGAACTAGTTTATTATGGGAAAATGTTCTAAAATTCTAGAACCACTGATAAGTTAGTTCCAAGCTAAACTTTCTTTAGTGCGGAAATTCTAAATCCAAACTGAGATGAACAACCCAAACATAGGGGATTTTGTACGTGTAACATTTAGATGTTTGTGCACAATACATTGTACAAAAGGTTGATCTTCCTAAGTACGTTAAGTATGGTCTATATAGTCTGAATGACTATTAAGGTTGGGGTAGTAATACCTAACCACCGGGGACATAGTTTGTGGTCTTAAGACCCTCAGACATTAAAGTTCGAACTTATTTTCTTTTTTTGATTCGTAGAACAAGTTCATTATTGTTCAACATTCGTTGTTCATTCTCATGTTGTTATCATTACTACTCTTTGTATCAGTGAGAAATTATTTTCTCAATCTTGCAATTAACACTGCAGCTAAAGTTGAAAGAGTTCATGAGCCATCTACTAGCAAAGGAAAGGGCGAGATGTCCTAGTGTTGAAGATTTATGAGAATTTATTTAAATGAATTATGTTATAAGACTTATTTTATTTTATGATGTATTCCACAAACTTATGTAATAATTTAAGGTTAGATTACCTGAGATTGTTTTAGAGATTATGTAACCCTTTAGTGGGAAAGATAATTATTTAAGTTATTTGATGTCTTTATCCTTTATTATGGGTAGTTGGATGTACTTATTTTTGATAGTGAGCACCAAATTCTGTGGGAATGAAGTACCCGGATTTGGGGGTGTCACAAGTTGGTATCAAAGCTTTAGGTTATGAACCTTAGGTGGGGAAACCTTAGGAAGTAACCTTTAAGGAGACAAAAAACATAGAGGTGTCTAACTCTTATCGAGTTTTAAGGAATGGATTAAGGTATCCATTGAAGCTAAATAACAAAAGACATTGTGTGCTATGTATTAATAACTTATGTGCTCGCGAGTATCGAAGAATGTTATATAATAAATAAAACCTAAAACATATTTTGTAGTCAGGATGTCTAAAGAAGGAGGATCTAGTCCAGCTAGGGAAGTGATACCTGAGATACCTAGAGATGACGAATCCCGGGATATTCACTGTAACGACCCAAAAATTTATACAACTTAATTCTCGACTTCGGTCATTAACAATACATTCAACCTCTAATTTTACATCATTAAATGATAATACAACCATTGAAATTTTGATGAATAATTAAATTTTCTATTACAAACTATCCTCGTTCCCAAAACCTTCAACCTTTACATCTAAATATCTCATAATCAATTTAATACTATAATAGTTTACATCACGAAACGATAGTACAATTCAATATTAATACATCATTCAGAACCTTAAACATGGCTCAAATAATACTAACACAACCAAAGTGTATAAATCTTCAAGTATCACATTTGATTCATGTCTTTCAAATAACACATAACTTTACCTCAAAATTTTGACCTGGAAAAATGGTTATTTGCAAAGTTGAGCTCGATAGCCCAGTAAAATCTAACAATTTTCATGCATCACGTATCATATAATAACATGCTCAACATACATCTCTTAAACATTGGACTATTATAACATACAAGCTACAGTTCATATAACAAGTATAAAGATTGAGTTCCTTACTCAATCAGCATGCTTTACTCAATCAACGTAGTCATAAGTCGACTTTAACATTTCATGCTTTCATCATAAATATAACAAATCATGTTATTTGCAATAAAGATTTAAAACATTTAATCATCAAGTTCACGTAGCAAATAGGAACAGAAAAACTTGTCTGATTCGTAGTTTATGAACTACGACTTAACTGCTTATCGCTTATCTACACTTCGTATATTCCTACACATTTATATCATTATTCACATTAACTATTAGTCACATAGTAACGCATAGTAGCTATAATATAAACTTTACTCTACATTTCATAACCCTTCTTATTAATCAATACACAATGTACTAACATCCTTTTTCCAACATAATACTCATTTCTAGTTAAACTTGTTATTTCGGTACAAGTCTTACATTACCATTCACATTTCAGAAATTCCAAGTGTTGACTTCACAACACTTGTCTAACATTCATTGTGTATACTAAGTTATCACATAACGCGTTTGTAACTTACTAATCATTCTCATTACTTTGAATTTCTAAATTACATAACACGGTTCTATTTTAACCTTCTTACTACATGTGTGACACTTTAACATAACCGTGCCAAGTGGTAAGGCTACCCAAAATCTGCAGCAGCATTTGAAGGCTCTGCCTTCGATCAGTATGGCGTAGCTGCGCCATACACAGCGCAGCTGCTCCTGCGCAGCTGGGCAGTTTTTAGCCTTGGCACCAGCGCAGCTGTGCTGGTGAACACAGACAGAGGCAGAGTCGGCTATGAACAGTAGCCGACTTTAGCCCAACAAACACGAATTTTACCCATAAAATAGTGAAATTAACATATACAATAAATATAAAACTATCATAAACATGATTGCTAATATATTCATCAACATAGAACAATTTAACAACATTTTTAACTATTTTAATTTCTCAAATTTCTCGTTTTTCATATGAAAACTCCATTTTTGAGTTCCTTTACAAAATTCATCACTATGATTTCAATTCTTCACCAAATCATTTCGTTCAATCTACATTTTCTTTGTTTCTTAATAAACTAACATAAACAAGACTCAATTTACAGTTTATCATGCTAATTGACCACTACCATTGGTACTTTCACAAGACATATGAGAAAATTTCACTATCATTATTTTTTCTACTTTTAAACGAAATTAGCATACAATTCTTTCTTAAACACAAACTCTAATCATCATAACACATATACTCACAATTACCAGTTATATATATCAGCAATTAAACAATTTGAATTCACAGAACATGAGATTTTATGCCGTAAAAACGCATATATGCATATATATATATATATATATATATATATATATATATATATATATATATATAATATCAAGGTGTTAAGAAATACTTTCAAATATCTTGGAAATCCTCTTTATTAGACACTAAAGTTGCTTAGATTTTCTCTCAATCTCTCAAGTTCTATGTCAAGCTCTCTCTGAATTCTCAGAATTTTTTTAAGGCCTAGCACTAAGGTTATGCGTAAAAACCAACTGATACTAATAATAATACACATACTTATTATTGTATCAGTTACAAAATAAACTTATATATTATAAATATATTAAACTTATTATTTAATTTATTTTATTTATATTATTTACAAATTCAAAAATTAAAAATCCAAAAGCCATAAGGCTTTGTTTGGCAAAACCCTTTAAATATTAAAGATGTAATATTTTAAGCCTTGTTTGGCAAAAACTAAATTAAACTCCATTAATTTATTTTAACAAACAATTTAGTTTATAATTTATAATCACATATTATTTATTTGGATTTCCATATCCAATAATAATCAAATAAATTAATTACACATACCATATTTAAAATAAATATTCTACTTAAATAAATATCATAAAATTATAATTTCATTATAATTTTTATTTAATAACTTATCATACCATCTTAAATTATTAAATAAAAACAACCATATAACATCTTATGTTATATTACAACTCTCTAAATTATAAATTAATTTAATTTAGAATATTATCTAGTCATAAATATTTACTAATAATAACCACATCAATACAATATTTATTTCATTTAATAAATATTTTAAATTACAATTACTAAAATCTTGGATTGTCATATTATTCCCTCCTTATAAAGATTCTGTCCCCATAATAGAAAATACAGATTAAACAAATATATCACGGTACTATTAAACCTCACTTTCCCAATATATGAATATATATTTCTCTTCACACCAGATCACATATTTCAAAATATACAGCACATACATATACATACTCAAACTCAAAACATCTCGTAATAAGAATTTTAATTATTAAATTCATATTTTAATAACTTATAAAAATTCGATTTGTCACATTCACGTAGTGCGGGAACAGTTGATCCAGGAGGATGAGCCTGTGACCGATCTCGAGGAGGATAGTTCTGAGGAGATAGAAGAGGATGATGAGGAAGAGGATCCTGTGCAGTTTCCACCAAACTCCATATCAGCTGAGATGTATGATGTTTTGTATGATTAGAACATAGAATTACACGACAAGGTTGAGGAGCTGAAGGAGTTGGTTGAGATGCATCACGCTACAATAGAGCAGAAAGATGAGGAGATTCAGGAACTCAACTTAAGACTTGGAAACATAGAGTGGGACCTAGTTAATACAAAAGGTCAGCATGAGGATCTGTTGGATGTGAATGAGAAGATGAAGACTGATGTGGAGAAGTTAAAAGATGACTTGAAAGAGGAATCAGCTAAACGTGCAAGAGCATAGGACGCTTGGATGAAGGCGACTCATCGTACAGACCGTGTTGAGGCTAAATTCCAAGTGAAGAAAGACAAAATGAATGAGATGGATCACGCCTTTAATTCTTCGATTGATAGGGCCCATGATCGAGTCTTTTATTACCCACCTCAATTTGAAGACTCGTCGTGGTTCGTGATGGATCGTAGGACGGCGTATCGTATTATCGAGGAAGATCACATAGAAGCCTCTATGTCTTAATATGCCTAGATAGATTGAATAAGGATTATAATAATATGTGGTTAATTATGTGAATAAATAAAATTTTAAATCCCTTATTTTGAGA
Organism: Panax japonicus; assembly: GCA_020205505.1. Classification (NCBI taxonomy): domain Eukaryota; kingdom Viridiplantae; phylum Streptophyta; class Magnoliopsida; order Apiales; family Araliaceae; genus Panax; species Panax japonicus. The sequence goes on from CM035111.1 coordinate 30,860,063, forward strand.
TGAATAAAGGGATAGTATGAGAATGTAATCCTGAAACTTGTCTAGTTCAGGAAAGTGGATGTTAATAGTAGCTATGTTATCTTTATTATGTTTTAAAAACATTATGAATGGATAAAATATCAAAGTTTATTTGGAAATGTTACGTGTTATAGCTTTAATTTTAGGATGTTTAAGTTAAACTTCAAATACTCAAGAAGTTGAGTAACGAATTAATAAGCGTATATTTTAACAAAAAATGTCTCCTAAAAGAAGACAACCACGTCAACAACCGCCTCTTGAGGGGTGTGACGACCCCGAATCCGAGGTCCCGAATCACTGCGAATCCGGTTCGATCATTCTAACATTATTACTATTTGCGGAAGATATAAATATAAATTGTTTATACAATACATTACACACTATTCCCCTAGGTTGAGTAACCTTAACTTATACATAATTCATAACTATCTAACACATATATCATTATCAAACTATACTATTACAAAACTAATCGCGCACATTAACTTTAAGCTGGCACTGTCTTTAACCTTTCCTTGTATCCGACGTATTCGCCTTAATCTGCAATGTTTTATCATGATATAGCAAGGGTGAGCATGAAAATTGCCCAGCAAGTTTAAGTTCAATAATATAACGATATATCATGATTGAAAGAGTCTGAATAATAAGTTGGCTATAATTCAACTATATAATTGTGAACTAGCAGGAACAAATTTATGACTGAACAAGTATTGAACATGAACAAATATATCTGAACCAACTGGTAATGAAGGTAATCAACCTTTCATACTTGACTTATACATGCAATATATACAGAGTACAATTCATGGCAACCAGCAATGATTAACCATAAGCTTATCAGAATGAAACAACTCTTAGTAGAGTTAAGTAAAAACAAACTTGCCTAAACCGTTGATTACCGCTACGTAATTTATAACTCTTTATCCGAAGACCTAATATTAGTAATATAGATCTCCAATATTAGAATAATATCATTATAATATAATACTATAATATATATATATATATATATATATATATATATATATATACATAGAATAACCTAAATATATAACACATAACCCTATCAATCTATAACACACATAAGACTCGGTATCTAGTCAAACTATTGCAGTATGAGCTTAACCCGACACAATTCCAACATCCCGACGGTCTAGTCGGACTTTTATCGAGTTTAAGTTCAATTAAACTCTGCCTAAACACTTAACAATTATCTCAAATAATTTATTAACAGTCAAAATATTTTTCGTAAGCTCGTAATAATTTTCAGATAATTATTATCAGTTATTGTGTATTTTTAATCATTAAAATTTGTATTTAAATGAATTAAATACCACATAATTCTTTTATCATTAATATTTATTTATTATCAAATACTAATGAAATACTTGTCATAACATTATAATATATTTATAATATCACAAAGTATTTTTAATACTTTAAAATCACCTTTATATGATTTTTAAACAATTAAATTCATTATCCGATAATTGCTATTAATATTAAAATATTAATATTTTCATGACAAAATATCAAAAGTTATATTTTATAACTTCAAATATTTTTTATAACACTTAAATAATTTTTATATGATTTATAAAACATTAATTCTATTTTTCCTAAATTTATTTAATATATTTATTAAATAAAATAATTATCATTAATATTGATTAATTAATGAATTTTATCACAAAATATTAAAAGTCACTGAAAATAACTTAAAATATTTTATTATAATATAATATTATTTTTCATGATTTTTCATGTATTTAAATCATTTTTAAATAATTTATTTAATATTATAATTAAATAAATTAAATACCATTTATATTCCAAAAATATTAAATATTTATGAAATATACTTAAAATAATTAAAAACTATTTTTAAGAATTTAAAATAATTTTTCAGAATCTATTTTGTATTTTTAATAATTAAAAATCATTTTTATCTATTTATTAATTAATTTCTGGAAAATCAGAAAATAAATTAATAAGAAACCGTCGCTAAAGCCTATAGCGACACTTGTCTGTCGTCTTAAGTGTTCTTGAGGTCAAGAACACTGTTAGACCCGAGTTCAAGGGTCGTGGTTTGATCGGCTTAAATTCTTAGTGTAACTATGTTCTGGGCTAGATCTAACTGGGATCGTGTAGTGTTTATGTAACACTACAACATCCAAGCATCATCGTGGTCATACACTAAACACACAAGGAGATCTGATCTCCCAAACTAACTGTTAGACCATACCTGGGTTTCCCCAGAAACCCAGAACTTCGACTGGTTACTTTCATGCTCAATTAAGTTCATGTTCCAGTCATTTTATGGGTGTTATTAAGGTTCATAACTATAGTATGTATGTCAAGGAACAGTTATATACCAAGATCCCCATCCAAATACAACATAATCACAATATATTACTTGGTCAAACTCTGACAGAAAGGGTGTTCATAGAGTTTCTGGGAATTCCCATAAATGTTAAGTCAGGCTCGGATGACTACTTTGACCTTATATTACATTCAATCTGTTGATTATTAACACGATATAAAACCATAAACATACAGTACATATGCCATGCTATAGATATATTACAACAACAACAAAACGCGTAAAACTGGACAGATCTGGGAGATTGAAATCATTGTCAGACGCTGGTAAACCATTTCTGGGTTACCCAGATTTGTCCCGGTCAACATCGGTCAACTGGTTTTGACCGTTAATAACGTACGATCTAGACCTGCTATGTCTGTAATTCCAATTCCAGATGAAAAACCTCATGACAAGCTACATATTAAAACATTAAAACAACAAAAATCATAATCAAGGAAAGATCTAGAGCGACTGATATATACATGTCAGAACACTTTAGGGTTCATGAACATTTTTGAAAAACTTTGATTTTTACCAACTTTGATGCTATGGATATATGATAGATCATCATAGATCACCATAAAACATGTTCTAGCAAACATCTAAACACATAAACACTAACTCTATTGTAGACACTCGAAATTTTCTGTACTACTATCACTAACATTGCAGGAGGACAGATTCGTCTTTTAAGAGGGAACCCTGAAAGACAATCCATATACATACCGGATACTACCGGAAGTTCAGCATCAACCCTGGAACACACTCTGGGAGTAAAAATTCCAACCTCGGAGATAACTCTAAGGCGTGCAGATCCAATACCGGAACACACACCGGAGAAGACCGATTAATTTTGGAGATAACCCCGAGGTATCCAGTCTCAGTATCAACCATGGGAATAGCCACCAACCTTGGTGATAACCCCAAGGAATGCAGTTTCGGCGATAACCTCGGAAATGCTTGTTTCAAGTGCGACCAGCTTCAATCTCGGCGCTCACAATGAGATGCTCTGTACCAACCCGGAGATAATACCGGGAGGACAGGCACACCTTAAGATGACAATGAGGACCTTCAACAATTGCAACAGTCCAATCTCAGCGAAGCACTGAGCAATGTCTGCTTTATCAGCCCAAACCGGAGATAACACCGGTGAGGGGCAACATCGTCATCTCGCCAACATGATGCCACACCACGTTGTCTCAACATTTCATACACACATCTCTACACAATGATGTCCCACAAGAATCAGACCAATCCCGAGTGACTATTGTGCGGAGTAACTGATGGAATTTGAAGCTTGAAGACTGGAGGGCATCATCCCATCTTCAATGACTTTGTACAAACTCTAATCCTATGCCATTGTACAACTTTCGACAACGGCGGTCCGAAATAGGTTCTGTATACATCAATCGGATGCTCAGATTGCACTTCTGAAAGTTCGAGTGGACATTACAGTGCCCGAATGCACGTACTACAAGACGACCCAACCTGAGAAACCCGGGCCCACCCGGGTTGTCGCAGGTACACCTACGGCTCCATCCTCTATAAATAGAGTGCTTGGGGAGTCCATTTTGAAAGAGAAAACGGCGAGGAAGCCCTGCCCAATTTGCTCTGCACTCACCCCATACAATGTACTATCTCATTTTAAACACCTGTGAGCTCATATATAGCTACTTTTGTACCTACAAAAGCCAGTGTTTACCCATTTTAAAGATATAGAAGTCTTCTTTGGCAGTCAACTATAAGCCTTCTCACACACTTTAAAGCCTTTCTCTTCATCTCTGCACACACCCTTCTTCACGTTGAGAGTCGTGTTGCGCGCATTTTCCTGGACTTTGGTCCGTGGTTTTATTTCAGTTTGTATATATTATATATTATATATATATTTATATATCCGGACTAACATTATCGAGTTATGCCTCGATTGAGCCTAGACTTCAGCCTGGAGCGTTTATTTGCATATATATATATATATGTATATATATACACTTATCTATATGAACTGTGTATCGAACTTTGTTCGATGAGCCTAGATTTCGGTCTGGAGCGTTTACTTGCTTTAATATATATATATATATATACTAGTAATTGCCCGTGCCTGAAGGCACGTCGTAACGAAAAATTAGATTAAAATTCAAAAAATACTTTATTACCTAAAGATTCTTTGCAACTTAAAATCAGACATAATAATTATCATAATTTACCACACTACCACAATAATTAATTTTTCTTTAAAAATAGATATCCAGAAAAAATTAAACTTGTCTACAAAACTTACAATTATCAATAAAATTTATGATAATTCATCACACCATCATAATAATGATTATTATTGTTATTATTATTGTTATTGTTGTTGTTGTTGTTGTTATTATTATTATTATTATTATTATTATTATTATTATTATTATTACTATTATTATTATAATTTTAATTATAATTATTAATATTAATATTAATATTAATTTTATTATAATTATTATTACTTTATTAATATTATTATTATTATTATTACTATTATAATAATAATATTATTATATTATAATTATTATTATTTTGAATTAAAATTAGAATGAATCTGAACCGTACTTGTGCTTTCCAGCTCAAATCAATTAGAATGAATCAGAATCTTTATTATTATTATTATTATTATTATTATTATTATTATTATTATAATTATTATTTCTATTACTATTACTATTATAATAATAATAATAATTATTAGTACTATTATTATTATTATTATTATATTTATTTTTAGTACTATTATTATTTGTTTGTGTGTGTGTGTGAAGAAGAGAAGAGAGAGAAAGCTTTTGTGTGTGAACATGAGAGAGAGTATGGTGTATGAGTGAATTTGATTTGGGCGGGAAGAAATATGAGCCTTTAGATTAAGTTGGAAAAATTAAGTTAGAATGAATCTGAACCGTTCTTGTGCTTTGTCAAATGAAAGATTCAAAATGAGTTTTGTTTTATTATATATATATATATATATATATACACTTATATATATTAACAGCGAGTCGGACTCTGTTCGATGAGCCTGGATTTTACATTCGGAGCGTTTACTTGCTTTAATATATATATATATATATATATATATATATATATATATATAAGTGATAAATGCAACGAATGTAAAATCCAGGCTCATATATATATATATATATATATATATATATATCCGTCCCACCTGGAGTTCACTTCGTGGTGGTTGATCGCTTTTACAGCTTTCTTTACGCTTCGTCCTGCCCGGAGTTTACTTCGTGGTAGTTGATCGCTTTGTACAGCTATCTTTACATTTTGTCCCACCTGGAGTTTCCTTCGTGGCGGTTGACCGTATTTACAGCTTTATTTACGTTTCGTCCCGCCTGAAATTTCCTCCGTGGCGGTTGATAGCTTTTACAACTTTATTTACATTTGTGATCCCCAATGGAGGTGCTTCGTGGTTGGTGATCATGTCTGTATATATATATATATATTTACAAATTATATATATATATACCTGCTTACTGCTTTCATACAAATTGCGGTATCTTGTGCGCCTAGGAATCATGTGATCACAGATTCAGCCCATTGGATCTAGATTTGGTTCCAGTGATGGACGTTTTCAGCTGTAAGTAGCTTGTAAATTATTCTGCGGTGTCTGAATTTCCTCAAATGGTTTCCATACCCATGAGGAAGTCGGCATTATTTTGTACATTATTTTCGTACGGATGCCTTTAAAATAAAATCAATCAAGCCGAACACTTAATAAAATGGGAGTGTAAAAGGTCTCAATTACTATTGAGCATCAGGGTTTGAAAACCCTCTTTTATAAAACATCATTGCCATATCTTGCTTAAAATTGAATTTTTACATAAATTCAAACCCTGTGCATATAGGTGCGAACAAGGCCTCGCACTACTTTCAAATAAAAGCACATTGACCTACACACACACACACACACATTCATATAATAGTTTCTTGAAAAGAGGCGGTCACCGTGGTAACACGGATGTCGAGGGGTGCCTAACACCTTCCCTCTGTATAACCAAGTCCCCGGACCCTAATGAATCTATGTTTCACTGACCCGTTTAGCAGTGTCACATCACTAGGTCAATGTGCAAACCTTTTCTCGGTTGTGTTGGTACAACCATTTAAAAAACCAACTAGCGACTCTTAATATTCCATCGTCGATAATATACATGTCGGACCTTTTTCACTTGTTTTTTCAAACAACTCTCACCTAAATTGAGAACACCAAAGAACAAGTAACGCAAAGGGACATCTAAAAATCCCGACGTCGACAGGATTAACTCGTGGGAAGACTAATTCCCCGAGGCTCAGGAAATGCACCACCCAAATTCGCTCCAGTTGAAAGACCGGATTAACTTCCCATTGAGTAAATTGCGATGATTTGGGAACCTTCATGCAAAAAAGCCGCGAGAGTAACCTAAGATAGGTCAGCCTCTGATAAACCCAAAACGGAGGAAAGTCTCTTCATGCTCTCATTTCAAATTACTTGTAAACACAATTACTTGTAATTACACTCCATATATATCTCCATGTAATGAGAAATATGAAGAAATGTGTACACATACATATTTTAATTAACATGCTACAAACAGCTGAAATCCATTTTGCAGGATAAAATTCCTAAAATGGACACATCACATAGCATGTTATTATACACATTCCCTAAAGACTAAACTATGCAAGTCTTTCGCAGGGAACCAATCGGACCTACTACCCGGTCAAAGTCCAAAAAGGCAACAGGCCTACAGTCAATCATGTCGTCATCCGACTAGACTAAACTTAATCCAGTTTCTTGCAAAGAATTCGATGAATTAAGAAAACAAATTACAGATTTGGCTGTTCTACTCAAAGAACTACACCAGTCCAATCAGGGTCCAAAAATACCCATACATACTGAATCCTCCAAACAAGGGGAACCCAAGTCATTACAATACCTGAACTGCAGTTGGATACGACCAACAAAACTCATGATGCTGCCCATCCCACTCGAGATCCAGACACTGGTGACATCAAAAAGAAAGTCCTCCAAATGGAAGAGACCCTTCGTGCTATCAAAGGAATTGGAAAACACACGGGAGTGTTTCATATGCTGATCTTTGCATTTTCCCTGGTGTTCATTATCAAGAAAAGTTTAAAACTCCTGACTTCGAGAAATATGATGGGTTAAGAGATCCTTATACACATTTAAAGGTATTTATTGGAGAACTTAGATCTTACGCAGAGGACGAAAATCTCAGAATGCAATTGCTCCAAAAAAGTCTAACTGGAGAAGCCCGTTCGTGGTACATAAGATTAGACAATTAAAAGATCCATAGCTGGGAAGAGCTAGCACATGCTTTCCTCACTCAATACAACTTTCAATCTCAGATGGCTCTTGATCGGTATCAAATTACCAAGATCAAGAAATAGTCTAACGAGTCTTTCAGAGAGTATGCTCAAAGGTGGGGATGCCTGGCTGCCCAAGTTAGTCCTTCCATGACAGAATCAGAGATGGTCAGGACTTTTCATAGACATACAAGAAGCACCTTTCTATGAAAGAGTTTTAGCCAGCATCGACAAACCATTTTCTGAATTGGTCAAACATGGGGAGATGGCTGAGATGGGATTGAAGTCTAGAAAAATTCAAGACCTAGCTACACTCAAAGCTGTTGCTGATCACATCCAATCTAAAAATTATGGAAACAACCCCCGGAGGGTCCATAAAAAGAAAGAGGAAGATGTTTCTTTGATACTACAGGGTCAAAAAGGCAATCAGAACATGCTTATTCAATAGGAGAAACTACACTTCCTTTCAAGCACAGTCTACGAACCCTCCAATACCAAAAGGTGGAGAAGTCAAACGCCCTCTAGTGTTTACACCCTTAGGGGATACCCTCGAGAACATTCTCAATCTTCTGACAACACAGAAGAAAATTACGCATCATCTTCCACCCGCCAGCCCTAATGGACTGGGTTTCAATGCTGCTCGAAAATGTGCTTATCATGCCGGGGCACCGGGACACGATACTCAGGATTGTTGGACCTTGAAGCACAAAATCCAAGACCTGATAGACAATGGGCAAATCGTGGTCACCAAACCAGATCAGCCTCACTTTCAAGACAACCCTCTTCCTCAGCTCAAAGAAGAAGAGGTCAACATGATAAATTGGAGTAACGGACAGAATTCCAATTTCAACTGTGAATCGTCTTAGACCCTCAAAGACGGTGTTGACAATTGGGATTATGCCAAGTTCCAGTTCACAATGGAACGAAAGATGAAAGCTTTATGCAAGCTAATTGAACAATTGGCATAATTGGTGACTTATCAGCATCAAGTGACACGACAATTAATCAGCCAGGAGCATGCCAGTCTCCTACCTCTTATCATGAATATTCCCTCGTCACTTTCAGAAAATGAAATGCTGGAAGACAAAGTGACAAAGAGAGTGAATGCCAAGGCCCATCGGGATTTTGCCAACAAAAGGGAATTCACCTATTTAGGCCAACCTATGAAGGAAATCCTTCATATGTTAATCAATGAAGGAAGGATCAGTTCCCTTCTACCTCTAATCAACCCCCGTTCAGGACGGTACAATTCTGATGGAGTATGTCAATATCACTCCCAGTCTCGTAATCACAACACAGAAGAATGCTGGGCACTTCGCCACCTTATCCAAAATCTAATTGACAGTGGTGTCCTGCACTTAGCAGATGACGATACTGTGTTACGCGCAAGTGAGAATTCAGGTCCTACTAAGCGGAAGAGTGTGTTAGCAGTCATATCCATTGAAACTGATGGGGCTAACAAATCCCTCACAATACCAACAATTCAACTCAAGGGAAGCAACAATCCTTTGAAAGTGGCCGCTCCCGAGCCAATCAACTTGCCGTATAGAGCACAATATCCTATTATTAGCTTGTGCAAAGTTATATGGAATTATGGAGATAGTGAAGGATCCACCTCACATACAACTGCTGCAGTGTCGAAGGAAAGTTCATTGTATCTTCCCCAATGGGTGATGAAGTCTACCATCAAATCAAAGGGGAAAATACCCATGGAGAAGATTGAAAAATTCCACCGCACTATGGGTCATAACGAAGCCATGGTGGTTTTAAGCTTAAAAGAAGCTCCACAACATATATTAATTTTGGACTTGGTCCTAACTTCCAAGAATCACCAGAAGGTCTTGTTGAAGGTTTTAGAAGAAGCCTATCTACCAACATCAGTTGATACAGAAAAATTTTAACATCTGGTTGATCACATTTTCAACAACAATGTGATATCCTTCACTGATGATGACATACCGCCCGAGAGGACAGGTTATTGCAAGCCGTTGCATATTGCGATCTTATCCTCTGGATACATGCTACCTGGAGTCTTGATAGATGGAGGTTCATCTCTAAATATTTTTCCATACGCTACCCTGGTGAAGATGAATATCAATATCAACCGAATTCGGAGTAGCCATACTATCATTAAAGCTTTTGATGGAGCCCGTCGGAATTCGGTCGGAGTAATTGAACTGCCAATCAAAATTGGTCCCCATACATTCTGCGTATCATTCCATTTGCTCAAGATAGATTCGGGATACAACCTGTTCTTGGGACGACCATAGATACATATGGCAGGGGCAGTCCCCTCCACTCTTCACCAATAGTTGAAATACATTATCAACAATAGCCTGGTCACGGTCAACGCTGAACTAGAGTGTCCTCAACACGAGGACATGCCATTCAACAATGCCAATGCAGATGTTGAACTGGTCAGTTTTCATGCCTTGGAAGTAAGCAATACCCAATACCATGCTCTTGGAATGCCATTACCCAAACCCAAGATTTCTGTCGAGGTAATATCGGCTACTCAAGAAATGATGTCATTGGGTCATGAACAAGGACAAGGTCTGGGTAAAGATTTCTAGGGTATCGAATACCCAATCCAATTAGCCAGGCAAACTGGAATAGCTGGATTAGGGAATTATGCCAGTTCTAGTCATAGGAATCCTCATAAGCATCAGCATATTCCTTTAGCTTCAACCATGCGGCGTTTATCTTCGCCTTCAAACTCTGAGTCCGCAAAACCTCCTATAAAGGTGCCAGCCAATGTAATGGCTATGTTATTTCCCAAGCCAGTACCGGTGAAGGAGAAAGAAGTATTTGTTCCAAATCCCGCAATGGAAGAAGAGGAACGAAGAATCAAGCAAGACGTCATCCAAATGATGTCATGCATACGCATCATCGTTCATGATGAACGTACCAACAGATACCTCCTAGACGATGATTGCTCAGACATAATGGCCATCATTCAGGACAGGGAGGATGATGGCCATCCCTCCATCACTACGGTCCACCCGGACTTTGCCCTTGCCAATTAGAACAGCACTCCTTGCATTGGTCGTCAAGGGTAAAGCGGGCATAAACTCTTTCTGCCCTATAGATATAATAACTGCTTACTTTTCTTTACAATATCAGCAGTTTATTTTGCCAGTATATGCTAACACTGAGTATGATCAACACATTTCATATATACTAAGTGAAAGCATATTTTGTTTCGGGACTCTAAATTTAGATGTGCCTGTACTTGCTGATACGGTGCCTCTTCTCCATAAGGATTGTATCTTTGATGTAGAGATGAATTCAGCCTTGATAGAAATACAGGATGACATTGAGGTGCCTCCAGAAATTTAGGAATGGGTCAGAGATAAACCCAAACCTAAACTTGATCAAAACACTTCTTTCAATCTTGGAACCTTAGAAAACTCTAAGTTAATCCAGATTGGTTCAGACCTTACCCCAAACCAAAGGAATAACATGGTTACACTATTAACCCAACTCCAGGATGTGTTTACATGGTCTCATGAAGACATGGTGGGTTTGTCCACTGACATTGTCCTTCATCGCCTTCCCATTAAAGAGGGATTTAAGCCAGTCAAGCAAAAGCTCAGGAGATTGAAACCTGAGTGGAGTTTAAAGGTGAAAGAAGAAATTGTGAAACAATTTCAAGCTGGCATTATCATGGTGTCCACATATCCTGAGTGGATATCCAACATTGTGCCCGTGCCTAAACCCGGAGGGAAGGTGCGAGTTTGCGTGGATTACTGGGACTTGAACAAAGCTTGCTTAAAAGATAGCTTTCCCGTGCCATTTATCCACATTCTTATTAGCAATACGACATGTACTCCTTTGCTGATTGCTTTGCGGGGTACCATCAGATCATGGTTGCTGAGGAAGATCATGAGAAAACTACTTTCACCACATCTTGGGGAACCTTTTGCTATAAACGGTTGTCATTCGACCTCATCAATGCCAGAGCCACCAATAAACAAGCTATGATGGCTCTTTTCCAGGACTTAATGCACAAAGACATCGAGATCTACATGGATGACATCATTGTCAAGTCTTGGAAGGAGGATGGCCATATAGTCCATCTCAGAAAGTTGTTCAATAGGTTTCGTAAATACAACTTGAAGTTGAATCCAGCTAAATGCGCCTTTGGCGTTAAATCAGGCAAGTTGCTAGGATTTCTAGTCAGCCACAAAGGGATTGAGTTAGATCCTGCCAAAATCCAGGCTATCACGAAAATGCCCAATCCTCAGACAGAAAAGGAAATACGGGGATTTTTGGGGAGAATCAACTTCATTTGCAGGTTTATCTCTCAACTCAGAGCAATTTGTGAGCCAATCTTCAAGCTATTAAGGAAGAACTCATCCATAAAATAGAATGATGAGTGTCAAAATGCCTTCCTCATAATCAAGAAACAGCTAGTCAAAGCTCCCATGTTGGTACCACCCAAGGATGATGTTCCCCTGTTCATGTACTTGTCCGTAAGTGACAATGCCATGGGCTGAATGCTGGGACAGAAAGACAATAGAGGCTAATAATGAGCTATCTATTACCTCAGCAAAAGGTTCGGCAACAGTGAACAAAAGTACACTTTGATCGAAAAGATGTGTTGTGCTTTAGCATGGGCTTCCATGAGGTTACAACATTACCTCCATGGTCATACAACCCATCTCATATCTCACGTGGATCCTCTCAAATACGTGTTCAATAAACCCATGATAAATTGCCGACTGTCTAGATGGCAGTTGATCCTACAATAATTTGACATCATATATGTAACTCAAAAGTCCATCACAGGTCAAGGAATTGCGGATCAACTGGCCGCCGCACCTTCAAGGGATTTCAAAACCTTGGAAACATATTTCCCCGATGAAGGAGTAATGACAGTTCAACAACACCATTAGTACGATATGCGCCAATCATGGAAGATGTATTTTGATGGAGCTGTTAATCTGGAAGGTTCTGGAGCTAGAGAAGTTCTAGTGTCTGGTACGGTGGAGCAGTATCTCGTCGCCGTCAAATTTCAGTTTGTCAGTACCAACAACACAGCTGAGTATGAAGGCTGTATCATGGGGCTAAAACTTCCCCGTTCAATGGGCATCAGGCTGTTAAATGTCTTTGGAGATTCAGAGTTGGTAATCAGACAATCCACCGGAATCTATCAAACCAAGGAACTACATTTGCTGCCCTACCATCGGCAGGTTTTGAAGATGGCTTTGGAGTTTGAAGAAATCTCCTTTATACACATTCCTCGTAATAGGAATGACTTTGCGAACGCGTTAGAAACCTCGGCATCCTTAATTCGTATATCAAATAAGGAACATTTGACAAGCGTCATAATTTCCCTGCACAAGGCCCCAGCCTATGGGAATTACGTTAGAGAAGTATCGGACGCGCTACCTCCGATCCAACATCCTTGGTATCAGCACATCAAGGAATATCTACGAGATGGATCTACACCCGCGAAAGTGAGCTCGACTGAGAAAAGGCGGTTCCATCAACTTACTATGAAATTCTACCTGAGTGGAGATGCGCTCTACAAAAGAGATGCAGAAATAGGTCTCCTCAGATGTTTAGACAATGATCAAGCACAAAGGCTTATGGATGAAATCTATGGTGGAGTCTATGGCCCCCACATGAGTGGCCCCCTCCTTGTCAAGAAGGTCCTCAGGACAGGACATTACTGGCTATCTCTCAAAGCTGATTGCAATGATCACGTTAGGAGATGCTATCATTGCCAGATTCATGGGAATGCTATACACGCCCCTCCATGGGAACTCCACAACATGAGTTCACCTTGGCCCTTCTCAATGTGGGGAATGGACGTTATCGGGCTCATAGAGCCTAAAGCCAGTAATGGTCACTGATTTATCTTCACCATGATTGACTACTTCACCAAGTGGGTAGAGGCAGCATCCTTCCCCAGGGTTACTAAAGAAGTCATCATTGCTTTCATCAGAAACAATGTCATTTGTCGATATGGACAACCAGAGGTGATTGTGTCAGACAATGCTAAGAACCTCAACAACAAAATGATGGAGGAATTATACAGTAAATTCCACATCAAACATCATAACTCTGTCATTTATCGTCTGAAGATGAATGGTGCTATTGAAGCGGCTAACAAAAACATCAAGAAGATTATGCAAAAGATGTTTGCCAACCACAAAGATTGGCCTGACCTATTGCCTCTTACTCTGTTAGCCTACAGAACCTCAATGCGCACTTCCACTGGGACAACCCCCTACACATTAACCTATGGGATGGAAGCAGTGCTACCCATAGAAGTTGAAATGGAATCCCTCAGAGTGTTGATAGACGCTTAGCTGGATGAAGACCAATGGGTACAAGACAAGTATCACTAATTTTCTCTAATAGACGAAAGGCGAACCGCGGCTATCTTCCATGGTCAGTTATATCAACAAAGGATCGCCAGATCTTACAACAAAAAAGTCCGACTAAGGCAGTTTAAATAACATGACTTGGTTTTGAAGAAGATCCTTGACAACCAAGATCAGTCTAAGGGAAAATTCGGTCCTAACTGGGAAGGCCCTGTATGTTGTCAAGGAGGTATTGACAGGAGGCGCTCTCGGATCGCAAGAAATGGACAGCGATGAATTTTCACAACTCATAAACTCAGACACCGTGAAACGGTACTATGTCTGAAGTTGCCATCAAGAAAACACCCTGATGTTGGACCATCAGATCACCAGTCATTTCGGTTCTTTAACCCTTTACCACATACAACTTTTATACTTTGCCCCTCAGGGAAACATACCTTTCAAGCCAGCAGCCTGGCTCGTTTGCGTTCCTACGACTTAGGTCATCCCATTAAGGTTTGAACCTCTCGCGTTTGCAGTTTGGCTACCCATACATGGGATCAAACTTCTCGTACCTGCAGTTTATCCTCAACCTAGAATTAAACTTTCTCCTCCCTGTACTCTGACTTGCACATGGGATCACGTTTTTCCATTCACTCTGAGGGACGAACTACGTCGACCTGATCTCCTCTTCTATAGGAGTACATAGGCAACCATTTCATATGGCCCGGTCGCAATAAAATAAAAACAACAAAAACATTTCTACCCTTATAAAAACAAAAACAGCTAAAAATATTCCTACACCATATCTACCATATACAGCGTTGAACCTCTTACACCAGGTTCAAACTACGCAGATCTGATCTCCTCTTCGGTAAGAGTACGTAGGCAGCCATTCATGGTTCGGTCTCACCCCTACCAAAACACAAACCATTGTCAGCTGGTACTGGGATCATCCTTCAATCCACTACATTTCATTGGCTTCAGACCAAAGGGATGGAATTACCTGAACTCCTCCCAAATAGGAGATTCGGCGACCATCTAAGCTGCGGTCATACCTCAAAGAGCAACACCAATCCATAAGATATGGAATTAACTAGGCTTCTCCTAAATAGAAGTACTGGCGACCATCTGTAGTGTGGTAAATCTCAGAGAGGAAAGGCACACTCCTCTCCACATTTCCATACAGAAACCAGTTCCAAGACACCAAAAATAGTAGGGATACATACAAATCGATGATCTATTCTGAACTATCCGGAGACAACTCAATGTCCATCCACCCAGGACGAATTCAGAATACATCAAGATCACAAGCCTCGAAGCAGCATGCAAAATATCAAGCAAGTAGCAAAGCATATCTAAAAAAGAAGTGATCCAAAAATATATTTCCCTGTCATATATAATGTTGTTTGATATATACAATGTAAACTGTACATGACAAAATGGCTAAGCTAGTCTGTGCAGGAAAATACAAATCCATCTACAAGTCAGGGTATATGCGAGCTAACAAGCCCAACATGGCATCCCTCTCAGAAGAAGGAGGCGAAGCTGTGGTCTCCTGTACGAGAATATCCACACGACCCAACAGATCTACAGCCATCTACATGGTGACCATATGATCATCAATATATGCGCTCATCTCTACAATCATGCCAGTGGTAAGGGACATCACGGTAGTACTATCTGTGATGGCTACATCCCGGGCAGATATGACACTATCCTGCTCAACTATCACTGCGTCTCTGGCTGATCTAGCATCATCCTGCTCAACAACATCGACATATTTGCGAACTAATGCCTCTTCTCTATCTAATATAGCTGCATCCCTCCCATCAAGGGCAGTCAACATCATAGATCGAGCCTGATCTCTCTCGAACGTCATCAGATGAAGACTCTGCTCAAAGTACTGTGCTGAGTGCTGAATCACAACAGTACTGGTACTGGGAGAATCCGGAGGAAATGCTGGCAACCCAGCAACGGGCTCCTCCTCGATGTTGGAATCGATGTCCTCCACGGGCTCTACATCATTTGACTCGCTATCTGGTACTGTAGATACTGCTGCAGCCGATAAAATCTCTGTCTCCATCCATGCGGAATACTCTTCAGAACAACCTGGATGGCTCACAGAAAAAGCAGCTATCTTTCACTGATCCCAATAAGCATACACACGAGATTGGTCCTCTACTAAGAGATATCGAGAAGCTGAACGCTGACTTATTGCCCCCTCAAAAGGATGAAAGCTTGATACTGATCAAATTGCGACATCACGGCCAGTGGGTGGTAAGTAGTAACGCCCTTAAAACCAGCAAAAGGGAGATAGTCCATGCCCATAGCATGAGTAATGAAGCTGTATGGTGAATTAAGCCTCGAACACGATAATATGCTGAATGGATCTCTGATATCTGCCAAAAATGTGGACCAAGATAGAGCACCTATACACTCCGATGGCTGAAAGGAGTATGACATGGCTACATCATGGGAGAACCAATACCCATGTGGTCTAAGAGTGCCAATCGGTCTCAAGTGTGATATAAACCACACAAACAGCGTGACCGTACTACCCGTGAACACTCTTGTCGGATAAGTGCAGCAGTAGGATGCTAACCGCAGGGAGATCATAGGTATAATGGTGCGACCCTCTCTAAGAGCTCTCACGACCATGATTACACCAATGTCTATCTCATCCATGTATTGTGGAATATAAACATATGACAGTACGCATAACAGCAGTACATCAACCCTGACCAAACGCCAATAATCCTCCGGTGCGTTGAAATCCACAAAAAGTCATGAATAGCTATCCTCAGAGCCAAATCTGTCATACAGAAAATGTTGGGATATCACGTGGCCAGACGTCAGCTCATCCTGTACCACTCTGCGCCGCAATCCAAGGAGAGTCATGAACCATCTACTTATGTCTCCCAAAGCCATATGCACACAAGGTCTGTCTAATGGCAGCATCGTCAATCGTGCATACTCCTCCAGAGTAGGAGTCAACTCATGGGTCCCAAATCCTAAAACCTACCTATTCGGTACCTAATGCTCTTGCATCCCATCCATGAACCCTGCGGGAACCTAAAACGTCAATAAGGTCATGGTATGCTACAACAAATGATCTAAAGTCACCCTGTTTGGTGGTGACATGATATCATACCACGATCGCATACACAATGCCACCAATGATGGCGGGGTATGATCTATATGGCTAACTGTCGAAGAAGACATCTGTGCGGGTCGTGTCATAAGACCATCCAGGGGTCAATGCCGAATTTCTCTGGACATATATACATATGCATAACATGATACATTCATAGCAGATAATAGATGGCAATATGATATAGGGAATTGAAAAACTGTGCATACATTCCTAAGTATATCATCATCTAATACATCATCTCTGTACAGCTAAAAATACAGGGAAATGGGGCACAGACGCCCTACTACTAACAGATGCCTATCAAAAGATATAGCGAAAATGGGGTACAACCACCCAATATCTAACAGAGGCCTATCAAAAGATATAACGAGAATACACATCAGAAGAAGACAATGGTGTCGATATCTGCATCATCAATCCTGTCCACCTGATGTAACTCATCCTGAGTTACTGGATCTCTATCAACATGGATGTCAGACCTATATAGAGGAGGATCTATGCTGGAAAAACTGAATGGGTCATCTGAGGGGCCAGCGCCTGAGCTGGAAGGATCAAATGAAGCCGCCTCTACCGGATCTTTGCCCAAATGCCGGATAAATATATGTGCCTGGTCCAACTGCCGTGTTAGACTATCAATATGTGTCATATGAGTCGGATCTCGAACACAAGCTATCCAATCTGTCATCATCACGGATCCTGGAACCATATCCCCCATAAACTGCGTGGCGCGGGACTGGGCTCTGATAGTACGAAGGAACCACCAACGTTGGAATGTCTTATGAGTGCAAGGACCTTCTGATAATGTAAAGCGGTCAAACCCCAACAATGGGATATCAGTGATGGGTGATTGTGATACAGGCCAATGACGCCTGATAGGAGGCAAGATCAGTATACGAATCTCCCCTATGGTGCTCTTAATAGCACGCTCTCCTAAATAGAGCTCCCCGCCTCCATCTGTTAAGAGAGGAACTTTCTTGGTGGAAATCATGTACTCGAATCCAGTCGGGTATCCATCCTCAAAGCCGATGGTCAAGTGTTCCCCTGAATAAGTAATCCATGTGATGGTATCAGCTGCCAACAACTCCAGCTGCATACGGCAATGAGTGAAGCCCTCAGCTACAGGGACTTCCGGCAAAATGGAATGATGTTATCGTCATCCTCGTGGATAGGTATCTAAACCTAACACACTCACATGACGCAAGCATGTGAACATCTCATAGGCCCAAAACTGCCAACACAATGGCAAAACATCTACTATCAGTAAACACTCTTAACCTATAAGTAGGAAATGACAAGAGAAATACTCACCAACATAAATGGGTAGAAACCTAGCCAAGCCTCGGTCAAACCCTGTGAGTGCTTACGCATGCCCCAGAGGAAATAGAAAAAGGTGTAGGAACCTCAATCATACTCTCTAATACGGTCCACATAACACGTGGCACTGATCAAAGAGAACGACACCGTAGAAGAGTTATCTTCTGTGAAGCAGCCTCTAATGATCATCAGGAACAATTGCCGCAGAATGCGATCCCTGATTCTGACATCATCAGGCATGGGCTCACTCAAAAGCCTGCTCATAGCATCTACGCTCAAAGGACCTGAACAGACAGTCCTGACCTTGAGCGCCTCCGCCTGAACTTTTAACAAGGATCTGACGACAGTAGGGGTAATATTCGCGATGCAAGGCACTGGCTCCCCTCCAAACTCCATACCTGTGATAAATCGCCAATCCATCGGCGTCATCATCACCTCATAATCCAGCAGATGGAGTTACTGAGTCTGATGAAAACATTGCTCAGACAATGCCCTGAGGTAACCCCAGGGACAACGACGGGGAAGGATGGAGAAGAATGCCCCGAATCCCCAGTCATACACTACAGCTCGATAATTAGGATGAAGAGCCAGATACATGGAGTGTATACTAAACAAATTCCCTCGAGGCTGTGTAAAGTCGGGAACCTGCATGAAATGCAGATCAAACATCAGAACCCTTTAATACTCATCAATAGGAAAGAAGGAAGATCAAAGTCTAACGCCATACCTCGTTAGCATGCAAGTACATCGATGGATGTTTGCTTAAATCACCCAGCAGCTCTTGGTTTGCCACCTGAATACAAGGTAGCTCCCTACAAGGGACATGTGCAGCAGGAGCGGGATCCTCAATCAGAATATCCTCCTCCTCGTCCTCAACGTCTGGCACATCTGCCTGGACTGGATGAATCACGGCCTCCACCAATCGATGAGGCTGTCTGACAGAATGGGGTCGAGGTACTTCAGAAGCCCTCCTCCGTATACCAGAAGTGGTACTATGGGAACTGCTCGGCTGATCCAGATCCATAATATCTGGACAACAAGTCTCCAAATCACCTCAGAAAGGGTGTGGTATTTCCTTACCTGGAGCTTTCTAGAATGCATTTTATGACTATATGCATGAATGCATTTACTTTAACGTACAATAGAGTTCAAATGCATGCTTACCCAATGCCTACATTTTGAAAATTTTTGCCTTAGTCCCCTTTGGAAATAGGACTATCCACATGCACATAGGCATATCTAGGTGGCAATTCAGTAGCACACCTGCCCCAAAGTCATATACATAATATATGCATTACAAATCAAAATCATCCATGCATAAGGTTAACCTCAATATCAGGAGTACTTTGCCTTTCTACCTTTTTCTCATTGGACCTCAAATAGGACAAAAATAGTAGAAAAAGGTGCCAATTTGACTGTCTAAAAAGTCAATTTTTTTTTACATCATTATGTTCAGCATGGTTTAATACTAACATTTACTATGTTGAATATTTTTTAGCAAGTCATTTGTGCATACATAATCACTACTATGTGTTTAGATACATTTCATGCTATAACTCAAAATCTAACGGATAAAAACTGGAAAAATACATGCATACGTTACTAGGATAGTGCTGAACACTTGTACGGTGACAGAATTTACAGAAAATAGACCGAACTCAGTAGATCTGAAGGAGGCTCTCGGATTTCTCTTTGCGAAACAAGTTGAAAGTGACTTGTGTTGCCAACCTGCTGGAATATATCATCCACGGTCGGTCGCAGGCTCATCTATGACTGAAGCAGGTGTACCTGCGGCACCCCTATGTGGGCCCCAACCCTCCAACTCGGTCCAATTCGAGTTATAAAGGAGTTCTTGTAGACTAGAAAGGTCAAATTAGGAATAAAAATGCCACGCGATTGAGCAAAACAACATACAATCCTGGTCTTCTCAGATGAAACTTTAAGTCTGTACATCACTCATTGGTAGTCACCCGAACACGAGGTATACCCTGCCAATGATCTCATTTGTCACAAATCACATTCGAAAATACCTTGTACAGGTCCGATGCCGCCAACTCCGGGTCATTATCCTAAAAGATCAATGTGAATCCCCGACGTGGGTTACAATGTGAGTCCCCAACGGGGGTTACAACGTGAGTCCCAGATGGGGGTTACAACGTGAGTCCCCGACGGGGGTTAAAACGTAGATCCCTGACGGGGGTTACAACGTGAAGCCCCGACAAGGGATTACAACGTACATTCAAGCCGTTGACACACATATCAACGAAGGTCAAGCAGCCTTGACATTATCTTAGCCGATAGTGATTAAACCTATCAGAGCTCTAGAGCTATTTTAGGATTTCATGCTCGATTACTCATATTCCCCAGTGGATCCTCGACGGGGGTCACAACGCAATGTTCCATTGATTCACACGTCAGCGAAGGTCAAGCAACCTTGACTATTTACCTGCAGAGTATCAGCCGTTGATTCATACATCAATGAAGGTCAAGCAACCTTGACAGTATATCCCACAGGATTTTTCAGCCGTTGATTCAAATGTCGGTGAAGTACACGTCAGTGAAGGTCAGGCATCCTTGACAACATTTTCTGTTGGAAGTAAATCCAATAGAATCGTGACATATTCTGGTGATACCAACCAGGAAAGGTCAATGTTATGAAAGAGGATCGATGATGGAATATGTTATACACATCCTCAAACAGATCAAGCTTTATCCCCACAGATCTCTTACACATAAGAGGTACATCTTCAGGATCAAGCCATTATCAAAGACACATAAATTTGGTGATAACTCCAACATCAACATCCTAACAAATTTGGATTACACATCAAATCTGGTCAGCATTGCCAATCCCGAGTTGAAGCAACAGGGAACCAGCAATCATCTCCAGCATATTGGGCTACAACCCCGTACACATGCATCACACATTTGCATCATGTTGCTACAAACAGTACCAAGTTTGTCTTGTTGCATTTCAAGTGTCTAGGATTCTTTATCCTACCCATGCATCGCCATGCATGAGTATGATAAAGAGGGGCATCTGTAGACACTCAAAATTTTCTGTACTACTGTCACTAACATGACAGGAGGACAATTTCGTCTTTTAAGATGGAACCCTGAAAGATAATCCATATCCATACCGGATACTACCAGAAGTTCAACATAAACCCCGTAACACACTCTGGGAGTAACAATTCCAACCTCGGAGATAACCTCGAGGCGTGCAAATCCAATACCGGAACACACACCAGAGAAGACCGATTAATCTCAGAGATAACCCTGAGGTATCCAGTCTCAGTCCCAACCATGTGAATAGCCACCAACCTTGGTGATAACCCCAAGGAATGCAGTTTCAGCGATAACCACGGAAATGCTTTTTTCAAGTGCCATCAGCTTCAATCTCGGCGCTCACAACGAGGTACTCTGTATAAAACTGGAGATAATACCGGGAGGATAGGCACACCTCAAAGATGACAATGAGGACCTTCAATAATTGCAGTAGTCCAATCTCAGCGAAGCACTGAGCAACGTCTGCTTTATCAGCCCAAACCGGCGATAACACCGGTGAGGGGAAACATCGTCATCTCACCAACACGATGCAATGCCACGTCGTCTCAACATTTCATACACACATCTCTACAGAACGATGTCTTATAAGAATCAGACCAATCCCGAGTGACTATTGTGCGGGGTAACAGATGGAATTTGAAGCTTGAAGACCGGAGGGCATCGTCCCATCTTCAATGACTTTGTACAAACTCTAATCCTATGCCATTGTACAACTCTCGACACGACGATCCAAAATAGGTCTTTTATACCTCAATCGGATGCCTGAATTGCACTTCTGAAAGTTCGAGTGGACATTTCAGTGCCCGAATACACGTACTACAAGATGACCCAACCTGAGAAACTCGGGACCACCCGGGTTACCGCAGGTACACCTGCGGCTCCATCCTCTATAAATAGAGGGCTTGGGGTGGCCATTTTGTAAGAGAAAATGGCAAGGAAGCCGTGCCCAATTTGCTTTGCACTCACCCCATATAGTGTATTTTCTCATTTTAAACACTTGTGAGCTCATATATAGCTACTTTTGTACCTACAAAAGCCAGTGTTTACCCACTTTAAAGATATAGAAGTCTTCTTTGGCAGTCAACTGTAAGCCTTCTCACACACTTTAAAGCCTTTCTCTTCATCTCTGCACACACTCTTCTTCACGTTGAGAGTCTTGTTGCGCGCATTTTCCCGGACTTCGGTCCATGTTTTAATTTCAGTTTATATATATATATATATATATATATATATATATATATATATATATATATATATATATATATATATATATATATATATATCAGAAAATAAACGCTCCAAACCGAGGCATAACTCAATAATGTTAGTCCAGATATATATATATATATACTTATATATATTAACTGTGTGTCAGACTATGTTCGATGAGCTTGGATTTTACATCCGGAGCGTTTACTTGCTTTAATATATATATATATATACTTATATATATTAACTGTGTGTCGGACTCTGTTCGTTGAGCCTGTATTTTACATCTTGAGCGTTTACTTGCTTTAATATATATATACTGTTATATATTAACTGTGTGTCGGATTCTGTTCGATGAGCCTGGATTTTCCATCCGGAGTGTTTATTTGGTCTAATATATATATACTTATATATATTAACTGTGTGTCGAACTCTGTTTGATGAGCCTGGATTTTACATCCGGTGCATTTATCGCTTATATATATATATATATATTCGTCCCACCTGGAGTTCACTTCGTGGTGGTTTATCACTTTTACAGCTTTCTTTACGTTTCATCCTGCTTGGAGTTTACTTCGTGGCAGTTGATCTCTTTGTACATCAATCTTTACATTTTGTCCCGCCTGTAGTTTCCTTCATGGCGGTTGACCGTATTTATAGCTTTATTTACCTTTCGTCCCGCCTGGAGTTTCCTCCGTGGTGGTTGATAGCTTTTACAGCTTTATCTACATTTCTGATCCCCCATGGAGGTGCTTCGTGGTTGGTGATCATGTATGTATATATATATTTATAGCTTTTATATATATACCTGCTTTCCACTTTCATATAAATTACGATATCTTGTGCGCCTAGGAATCATGTGATCACAGATTCAGCCCATTGGATCTAGATTCGGTTCCCGTGATAGACGTTTTCAGCTATAAGCAGCTTGTAAATTATTCTGTGGTGTCTGAATTTCCTCAGATGGTTTCCATACCCATGAGGAATTCGACATTATTTTGTACATTATTTTCATATGGATGACTCGCATTTGTAAAATAAAATCAATCAAACCGAACACTTAATAAAATGGGAGTGTAAAAGGTCTCAATTACTATTTTGCATCAGGGTTTGAAAAACCTCTTTTATAAAACATCACTTCCATATCTTGCTTAAAATTGAATTTTTACATAAATTCAAACCCTGTGTATATAGGTGCGAACGAGGCCTCACACTACTTCCAAATAACATCACATTGACCCCCCCCCCACACACACACACACATTTAGATAATAGTTTCTTGAAAAGAGGCGATCACTGTGGTAACACGGATGTCGGGGGGTGCCTAACACCTTCCCTCTGCATAACCAAGTCCCCGGACCCTAATGAATCTCGGTTTCACCGACCCGTTTAACAGTGTCACATCACTGGGTCAATGTGCAAACCTTTTCTCTATTGTGTTGGTACAACCATTTAAAAAACCAACAGGCGACTCTTAACAGTCAATCATCGACATTATACACGTCGGACCTTTTTCACTTGTTTTTTCAAACAAATCTCACCTAAAATGAGAACACCAAAGAACAAGTAACGGAAAAGGACATCTAAAAATCGTGATGTCGACATCTATCTTAGCATACAAGATCAAAAAAATATATAAATTAGGGTTTATACCTTCTAATTTCAAATCCTTGATCTATGATCTCCAATTCTGTTCTTGGTGATCTTGGGAGTATTCTAGGGACATATATATTTGATATATTCGGAGGTTTAGAGAGAGAAGGAGCTGGTTGACGTAAGTTAGCAAAATGAGCAACTTTTATGACTTTTTCCCTCTTTAACTCTTATAATGCCTTGATGTAATGCATGTTGCTGATATAGAGTGTATTTCCCCAATTTTTATAAAATAAATGTATTCAATTTTCTTATAATTACTATTCAGTAAATGGTTAAATTGGTAAAAGTTTAAAGTTAAATGTGATATATGTAAATATTTGAAATAAGCAAGTGGTTATAAAATACTCATTGTTGTCGGGGAATATTCGTTTGGTCGTAGAATATTCTTCCTGTCGGGGAATATTCGTACTACGACGCAACCTTTTGTGGGCCCCATAATAAAAAGCGATTGGATGAAGAAAACGACAACTATGAATTTTTATAAATAACAGCATAGTTGTTACTATTAACACTGTTGGAATACCCGGTGGTTAAAATACAATAATACGCGTCGTTGCACAGTAGCACACGGTATTGCACAATATTTTTAAATTATTGATTCTTACGTAAGAAGGCACTGCTCAATAATTGTTATAGTAATTACTGTTCAGTATTTTATTTTATTGATTCAATAATTGTTGCGTTGATATTTTATATTATTGTTATTTTAATAATTGTAACTACACAGTTCCCATTAGCAGATCAATGATTCATATTATTTTAATAATATTACTAGATAACATTATTGGTAATGTCTAGAAAGTTCTGTCTAAGGAGAGGTTTGGTCACCTAATTGCGCGCTAGAAAAAAAAAATTCTTATTGGAAAGCCCCCTGTTTCCTGGGAACGGCCTGGTTGTTATTATTCTGATTCTGTAATATTATTTGTAAATAATTAATTATTGATTTATATGATAAGAAAAATATTCATTTTATGTGGATATAGATTGAGAAAATATTTTAATGTGACAATTGTTGAAAATTGATATTTTATCTTTTCTGATAAAATAATTTATTATTATATTATATAAATGGTGATATTTTTACAATGAATGTGGGATATATGAGTATATGTGGAGGAAGAGTATTTTTGCTCAATAAATGATAAACACATGTTTTATGTGTCGGTGGACCCCATTTCTTGACTGAAATTTAATTATAGCCTGTAAAATCTACCGTTTATGGATTTCGATCAATTTCTATTTGGAATTTGGAAAACCTTTATTCTGCAAAGTTGTAGATAATGGAATTTCTTATGTAAAGGACATGAGGTTTGAATTTTTCTGACAAAAGGGATATTTATTATGAATTATTAAAATTCTGAAGTTTCGAAATAATTGATTTTTGGAAGTTTTAATTATTTATTTTATGAAAAACGTTTTTATTACTTTTTCTAGAAGGTGGGCATGTAGGAAATGCTAAGAGCTGATTTCCAAGGAGGCGTATGAAATTTTATTATTAATAATATATTTTATTAAATTTGCTACTTTGGTGTTGTAAGCATTTTCCTATAAATAAGGTGCTTAGGTTAGAATTGAAAATCACACTAGAAACTGAAGTTTTCTCTCTCTTTCTCTCTCTATATTATCGAGCGTATTCTTGTTAGTATTTAGATATCTTTAGTGTTGCTATACGGTGCAAGTTCTCTTCAGCGTTATATTCGATATTCCTGTTAGAAATACTGCTCTTTTGAGGTAGGTGATTTTAAGGGATTGTAAGGGTTATTTTTTTCGTAATGATGTTATTTTTTAAATATCATTATACCAAAATATTGGTATGGATTTTATTGTGGAAGTTCTATCTTTTTGTGTCAGGGTTACTATTCACGTATACGACACTATTTACGTATACGACACTATTCACGTATATGACACTATTCATGTATATGATATTTTTTACGTATACGGTACTATGTACGAATACGGAGTACTATTCATGAATTACTATTCATGAGTTACTATTCACGAGTTACTATTCATGGGTACTATTCATGACAAAATTGGTTTCTTTTTCTGACCAAATTACCGTTGATTTATGAATATTGCTCTTAAAATTAAATGTAGTTGTTTATCATATTCTTTTTATTATCATATATAACATTTTTATAACCATGGTGATGGAATTTCTCTTTGACTTGAGTGTAAAGATGGGTAAAGTTTTGGTATGATCGTGACTATGGGTTCTCTTTGGCCAGTAGTTCAAAGTTGAATTGTTGACTAGTATGATCATGACCATTGAATTTACAATGGAATATTTTTAGCTTAAGTGCAAGGTGAATTGATCAACATGGTTATAATTATGATTTATATAAATTCTGAAATGATTATGTATTTCTTTGAGATATGAATATATTTGGCCTATAGTGCAAAGATAACCTGTTGTTGAATATCTTTGGACTATAGTGCAAAGATGAACAGTGGATGAATATCTTTGGCCCATAGTGCAAAGATTAATTTATTAGTATGATTATGAATAGGAACTGTGATTTGGTATAACCATGATCTTTGATGTTTCAGGTAAAGACATGTGATGAAAATTATCTTCGTCCTGGATGAGAGAGGAATTTAGAACCACAATTATGATAATGAGTTATTCATATGATTGTGAACCAGAACTGTTGATTGATGTTACAGGGATAAAACATTGTTGTTGGACTTTTAACATGGAGAAGATAATAGACTTTATGGTCTATTTGACTCTTCTAATTAATTGCTCGTTCCGCTCCAACTATGGTTGAAAAGTTTTATTATCTACCATATGTTCTAAATTTCTGATTTATTATTAATGAAGGCTATTGAGAATTTAATTATTTTTAGTCATAATATTCTCTACTGACCTAGTTGTGCTCACCCTTTTGCTTCACAATTCCTTTCAGGTAATAGGAGTATAGCTGGGTCGAGTGGGGGTAACAGGGGAATAGAACGGTGGTCTCTAGTTGTGGAGGTTCTCCCTAAACAGTATAGAAAAGAGGGTTATATTTTATACATCATTTAGTAGTTATATTTGGTGAACTAAATAGGGTGAGGCGAACCCAACGTTTGGAATGGTGTTTTGCCACTATCATACAAGATGTCTAATGACATGCAACTTTGTGTTATCATAAGACAAGGTTGTGCACATCCACTTGCTGAGTATATCTACAAGCACTACCTATATGATCTTCGAGTTTGGTTGAAGTATAATTCTCAATTAGAGACGGTGGAGATAATGATATGTCAAGAGAAGACTCACCATTGGAAAGAATATGATAGTAATCTTCTTATTTTTCTTTAGAGACTTTTGGGTCAACCAAGGATAATTCTGTGGACATATGATATCTATCATAACCTAGATGCATGGCCTCCCATATACGAAGGTTTCCTTGAGCACTTCTTAAAGATTTTAATTTCTAAAACAGTTATTGATTGTACCTTTATGTAATGTGCCATTGTGACGTTCTATCCAAGGTTGGGACATGAGTCACAGTTGGTATATATTTGTATCAAAACTCACAACATATGTGTTATTATATTTTGCATGACATTTGTAGTAATAAAGTTATAGTTCTTTTCTGTACCATGTTTTTGGCGACTCAGAATACGTTGGTTGAATTGGAACTATTTTGGGGGCGTCACATTTGGAGAAGGTAGGAAAGGAGGGATGAATGTGGTTTATTCACTTTAGTTGGTGACCAACTCATACTAACTCCTCTTATGTGTCAACATGTTAATTGGCCAACACTTTGTTCTCTCTTGTAAGAAATGATTTAGTGGTTAGAAAGAGAGTGAATTGATGGGAGTAATTTAGACCACATGGCCGGATGACTTGGGAGAGAAAAGGAGAAGGATTGAGATAGTGTAACATAGTTATATCTAATATATCTACTCAAATTACTAACCCAAGACCCATTCCATTTCTCTCTCATTTCTTATTAGCAAACCAAATGAACTAAGAGAGAGAGAAAGAGAGAAGGGAGGAACGGATAGAGAGAGAATGAGAGAAGAGAGGAGCATTTCGGCAGCCACAAGGAGAAGAAGAAGAAGAAGAAGAAGAAGAAGAAGAAGAAGAAGAAGAAGAAGAAGAAGAAGAAGAAGAAGGAGAAGCAAAGGTATAAACCCTTTTTGTTCATGTAATTTTTGGTTGAAGATCAAATCTTGAATCTTTGTTTCTAAATTCAAAAACCTTAGATATATGTATTTATGAGTATTTTATGTTTAGATCTACCCATATTGGGTGTTGATTTGGTTGGAATTAAAAGGAATAGAAAAATGGAAATTTTCCGGAAAAATTAAACTTTTAAAAAGTATTTTGATATGGTATTTTAGATCAAGTGTTGAACTTATGATCTTGAACCATATGAGGGAAGATCTACATGATATATGATATTTTATGGATAGATCTTGCCATTTTTAGGGTTGATAAGCTTGAACAAAGAAGAAGAACCAAAACAGTTTTTTTTGTTTTAAATGAATTAGTGGACTGCTGCCCTAAACAGAAAATTTCGGATTTGTTAGGGTACTCTAAAAATTCTGGAATTGTGATATGTTATAGTACACTCAATAATCTTTCCATAGACTCCTAAACGGACTAAATCCGACATCGGAGGAGAGAGTTATGGGATTTCTACCAAACTACTAAAAGATAAGAAAAACTGTTAGAAGGACAGTTTTTACCAGCCACTTCCGGGCTAATTTCCGGGCGCTTAACATGTCCAAATATGGATTGTGATAGATGAAAACTGTAGTTCGGAAAGATACGAATCCAACAAAATTGACGGATCATTAATCGGAGTTATAGATTTCATTCTATTTAAGTTTTGGTAAAGGACTCCAAAACTGCCAAATGACAAAAAGTTGCTGCCTAAAATTTTCCGGGGGCTGTTTCGGACATTTATTTAATGAGAAAAATTCCAGGCTTTAGGGAAATGAAAATATACGGTATTATGTAGCTCGTGTCCAAAAATGAGCTCATTCTGAGTTAAAACGACCAAGTTATGACCATTACAAGTTTTGTGATTTTCCGACGGAAATCGCTATAAACGAAGTTCTACAACTCCGATTGCCACAAAATTTAAAATGGAGTATCACGTTAACACTTATAAGATCGTGTCAAAAGATGGGCATTACTGGAGTTAAGCACGAGGTAGCTAATTTCTTAAGCTACGCACTAGAAATTAATTTTTGAAAAATACCAAAGGAAGTTGGAAAATTGTGGAAAAATAATTTTTGTGCATGAAATACATGTATATGTGTTTGACCAAAGGATAGGAGAATAATACACTGATTTGGTATTTTCGTGATACGGATATAGAATACAGCTTGCTGGATTAGGTAAATTGTGATTCCAGTTTGCTGGATTGAAATACAGTTTGCTAAATTGAAAATTTGTTGAATCCAGTTTACTGGATTGTAGTTTAGGTTGCTGGATTTGGAATCCAGGTTGCTGAATTATAAATTTGGTTGTTAGATATAGAATCCAGGTTGCTGGATTAGTATTTGACTTATTAGATGTTAAAGATACTTATGAAATGAAAAGCGAGTGTTAAATCATAAGGCATATGATATATTGATTGAATAATTATCAAAGGATGATAATAATATTGATGTGTTAAGCTGTTATCTAATATTTGATTAAGTATTAGATAGTATTATGGAATAAAGTATGTTATACTGATTAAAAGATCAATCTTATAACTGATAGGTCTTTCGTGAGAGATGAAATTAGATTGCTTAGCGGTAATCAGCGGTACAGGCAAGTTCCCTAACTCAACCTTGAGTTATATTTATTCAATTGTTATGGTGGTTAATTATTGTTGATTAAGCCACGTCCAGGGATTTATTGTTAATATTTCGCAGTTAGTGCATGTTGCATATGTTCATCAGGTATGAAAGGATGATCACCTTCATTACCATAGGTTTCAGTTAAACTTGTTCATGTTAATTGTTGACATCCAATATTATTGGTTCAGTCATTCAATCGTTGAGAATTGATTCACGTTCTTTCACAATTATTATATTGTTGAAAACTTGAAAGCTTATTCATTCTTTTCAATCATGATATATATCTTCATTGTATGTAAAACATGCTGGGCAAATTTGTTGCTCAACCTTACTATATCATGATAAAATTTTCAGATTTAGATGAAAGCTCGAATAAAGGCAGAAGAGAAGTCAGAGTGCAAGGTTAAATTACGTTGCAGTTAAATGTATTAAATTTTCTAACAAAAATAGTATTGTAAACCTTTTTAATATTGAAGGTATTGTAGACCTTGGGACTGTTGTGTAAAGTTTAATGTATAACCAATTTATGTTAATATCTTCCGCAAACAGTTATAGAAATTATAGTGAACCGGATCCGCGGCGATTCGGGGCCCCGATTCGGGGCTGCTATAGAAACTAAAGTTTTCTCTCTCTTTCTCTCTCTATATTATCGAGCGTATTCTTATGAGTATTTAGATATCTTGAGTGTTGCTATATGGTGCAAGTTCTCTTTAGCATTATATCCGATATTCCAGTTAGAAATACTGCTCTTTTGAGGTAAATGATTTTAAGGGATTGTAAGGGATATTTTTTCATAATGATGTTATTCTTTCAATATCATTATACTGAAATATTGGTATGGATTTTATTGTGGAAGTTCTATCTTTTTGTGTCGGGGTTACTATTCACGTATACGACACTATTCACTTATACGACACTATTTATGGATACGACACTATTCATGTATATGATATTTTTTTTACGTATACGGTACTATGTACGAATACGGAGTACTATTCACGAGTTACTATTCATGAGTTACTATTCATGGGTACTATTCATGACAAAATTGGTTTCTTTTTCTGACCAAATTATCATTGATTTATGAATATTGCTCTTGAAATTAAATGTAGTTGTTGATCCTATTATTTTTATTATCATATATAACATTTTTATAACCATGGTGATGGAATTTCTCTTTGACTTGAGTGTAAAGATGGGTAAAGTATTGGTATGATCGTGACTATGGGTTCTCTTTGGCCAGTAGTGCAAAGTTGAATTGTTGACTAGTATTATCATGACCATTGAATTTACAATGGAATATTTTTAACTTAAGTGCAAGGTGAATTGATCTATATGGTTATAATTATGGTTTATATAAATTCTAAAATAATTATGTATTTCTTTGAGATATGAATATATTTGGCCTGTAGTGCAAAGATGACCTGTTGTTGAATATCTTTGGTCTGTAGTGCATAAATGAACGGTTGATGAATATCTTTGGCCTGTAGTCCAAAGATGAATTTATTAGTATGATTATGAAAATGAACTGTGATTTGGTATAACCGTGATCTTTGATGTTTCAGGTAAAGATAGGTGATGAAAATTATCTTTTTCCTGGATGACAAGAGGAATTTAGAACCACAATTATGATTATGAGTTATTCATATGATTGTGAACCAGAACTATTGATTGAAGTTATAGGGATAAAATATTGTTGGTGAACTTTTAACATGGAGAAGATAATAGATTTTATGGTCTATTTGACTCTTCTAATGAATTACTCGTTCCGCTGCAACTATGGTTGAAAAGTTTTATCATCTACCATATGTTTTAAATTTCTTATTTATTATTGATGAAGGCTATTGAGAATTAAATTATCTTTAGTCATAATATTCTTTACTGAGCTAGTTGTGCTCACCCTTTTGCTTCACAATTCCTTTCAGGTAATAAGAGTGTAGCTGGATCGAGCGGGGGTAACAGGGGATTAGAACGGTGGTCTCTAGCTGTGGAGGTTCTCCCTAAACAGTATAAAAAGTGGGTTATATTTTATACATCATTTAGTAGTTATATTTGGTGAACCAAATAGGGTGAGGCGAACCCAACGTTTGGAAGGGTGTTTTGCCACTATCATACAAGATGTCTAATGAAATGCGACTTCGTGTTATCATAAGACAAGGTTGTACACATCCACTTGTTGGGTATATCTACAAGCACTACCTATATGATCTTCGAGTTTGGTTGAAGTATAATTCTTAATTAGAGACGGTGGAGATAATGATATGTCAAGAGAAGACTCACCATTGGAAAGAATATGATAGTAATCTTCTTATTTTTCTTTGGGGACTTTTGGGTCAACCAAGGATAACTCTGTGGACATATGATATCTATCATAACCTAGACGCATGGCCTCCCATGTACGAAAGTTTCCTTGAGCACTTCCCAAAGATTTTAATTTCTAAAAGAGTTATTGATTGTACCTTTATGTAAGGTGCCATTGTGACGTACTATCCAAGGTTGGGACATGAGTCACAGTTGATATATATTTGTATCAAAACTCACAACATATGTGTTGTTATATTTTGCACGACAATTGTAGTAATAAAGTTATAGTTGTTTTATGTACCATATTTTTGGCGACTCATAATAGGTTGGTTGGATTGGATCTATTTTGGGGGCGTCACATTTGGTATCAGAGCTTAGGGAAATGATCTCTGGCGGAGATCAGGGAATAGAACTAGGAGGGGAGAGACTAGTAAATCCTTCGCTAGTGTGTCCTACATAAGCTTATTTGTTGGTCAGTCATAATATCGGGATATTATGTGATATGTTAATTTGTTCAATTAACCCTTTTTTTGAAGATGTATTCTAGAATGATGTCTGAAATACAGGAGATGAGCAATGGAGAAATCATGATGACAGGAAAGATGGAATCTGAAAGGAAAGTAAGGTATTCTCAACTCTTTGAAATACCATGTACGTAAATTTCAGGGATGAAATTTAATAAAGAGGGGAGATTGTAAGACCCCGAATTTTATAAAATAAAAGTATTCAATTTTCTTATAATTACTATTCAGTAAATTGTTAAATTAATAAAAGTTTAAAGTTAAAGGTGATATATGTAATATTTTAAATAAGCAAGTGGTTATAAAATACTCATTGTTGTCAGGGAATATTCGTTTGGTCATAGAATATTCTTCCTGTCGTGGAATATTCGTACGATGGCGCAGCCTTTTATGGGCCCCATAACGAAAAGCGATTCGATGAAGAAAATGACAAGTATGCGTTTTTATAAATAATAGCATAGTTGTTACCGTTAACACTGTTGGAATACCCGGTGGTTAAAATATAATAATACGCGTCGTTGCACAGTAACACACGATATTGTACAGTATTTTTGAATTATTGATTCTTACGTAAGAAGGCACTACTCAATAATTGTTACAGTAATTACTGTTCAGTATTTTATTTTATTGATTCAATAATTATTGCGTTGATATTTTATATTATTGTTATTTTAATAATTGTCACTACACAGTATTTTCCATTATCAGATCAATGATTCATATTATTTTAATAATATTACTAGATAACATTATTGGTAATGTCTAGAAAGTTCTGTCTAAGGAGAATTTTGGTCACCTAATTGCGCGCCAGTAAACAGAAATTCTTATTGGAAAGCCCCCTCTTTCCTAGAAACGGTCTGGTTGTCATTATTGTGATTCTGTAATATTATTTGTAAATAATTATTTATTTATTTATATGATAAGGAAAATATTCATTTTATGTGGATATAGATGGAGAAATTTTTTAATGTGACAATTGTTGAAAATTGATATTTTATCTTTTCTGATAAAATAATTTATTATTATATTATATAAATGGTGATATTTTTACAATAAATGTGGGATATATGAGTATATGAGGAGGAATAGTATTTTTTTCTCAATAAATGATAAACACATGTTTTGTGTGTCGGTGGACCCCATTTCTCAACTGAAATTTAATTATAGCCTGTAAAATCGTCCGTTTATGGATTTTGGTCAATTTCTGTTTGGAATTTGGAAAAACTTTCTTCTGCAAAGTTGTAGATAATAGAATTTTCTATGGGAAAGACATGAGGTTAAAATTTTTCTGACAAAAGGGCTATTTATTATGAATTATTAAAATTCCGAAGTTTCGAAATAATTGATTTTTGGAAGTTTTAATTATTTATTTTATGAAAAATGTTTTTATTACTTTTTCTAGAAGGTGGGCATGTGGGAAATGATAAGTACTGATTTCCAAGGAGGCGTATGAAATTTTATTATTAATAATATATTTTATTAAATTTTCTGCTTTGGTGTTCTAAGCATTTTCCTATAAATAGGGTGCTTAGGTTAGAATTGAAAATCACACCAGAAACTGAAGTTTTCTCTCTCTTTCTCTCTCCATATTATCGAGCGTATTCTTGTGAGTATTTAGATATCTTGAGTGTTGTTATACGGTGCAAGTTCTCTTCAGCGTTATATCCGGTATTCCAGTTAGAAATACTGCTCTTTTGAGGTAAGGGATTTTAAGGGATTGTAAGGGATATTTTTTCGTAATGATGTTATTCTTTCAATATCATTATACCGAAATATTGGTATGGATTTTATTGCGGAAGTTCTACCTTTTTGTGTCGGGTTAATATTCACGTATACGGCACTATTCACATATACAACACTATTCACGTATAGAACACTATTCATGTATATGACATTTTTTACGTATACGGTACTATGTACGAATATAGAATATTATTCAAGAGTTATAATTCATGAGTTACTATTCATGAGTTACTATTTATGGATACTATTCACGACAAAATTGATTTCTTTTTCTGACCAAATTATCGTTGATTTATGAATATTGCTCTTGAAATTAAATGTAGTTGTTGATCCTATGTTTTTATTATCATATATAACATTTTTATAACCCTAGTGATGGAATTTCTCTTTGACTTGAGTGTAAAGATGGGTAAAGTATTGGTACGATCATGACTATGTGTTCTCTTTGGCCAGTAGTGCAAAGTTGAATTGTTGACTAGTATGATCATGACCATTGAATTTACAATGGAATATTTTTAGCTTAAGTGCAAAGTGAATTGATCAACATGGTTATAATTATGGTTTATATAAATTCTGAAATGATTATGTATTTCTTTGAGATATGAATATCTTTGGCCTGTAGTGCGAAGATGACTTGTTGTTGAATTTTTTTGGCCTGTAGTGCAATGATGAACTGTTGATGAATATATTTGGCCCGTAGTGCAAAGATGAATTTATTAGTATGATTATGAATAGGAACTGTGATTTGGTATAACCATGATCTTTGATGTTTCAGGTAAAGACAAGTGATGAAAATTATCTTCATCCTGGATGAGAAGAAGAATTTAGAACCACAATTATGATTATGAGTTATTCATATAATTGTGAACCAGAACTGTTGATTGATGTTACAAGGATAAAACATTGTTGGTGGACTTTTAACATGGAGAAGATAATAGACTTTATGGTCTATTTGACTCTTCTAATGAATTGCTCGTTCCGCTGCAACTATGATTGAAAAGTTTTATCATCTACCGTATGTTCTAAATTTCTGATTTATTATTGATGAAGGCTATTGAGAATTTAATTATCATTAGTCATAATATTCTTTACGGAGCTAGTTGTGCTCACCCTTTTGCTTCACAATTCCTTTCAGGTAATAAGAGTGTAGCTAGGTCGAGTGGGGGTAACAGGGGAATAGAACGGTGGTCTCTAGCTTTGGAGGTTCTCCCTAAACAGTATAAAAAATGGGTTATATTTTATATATCATTTAGTAGTATATTTGGTGAACCAAATAGGGTGAGGCGAACCCAACGTTTGGAAGGGTGTTTTTCCACTATCATACAAAGATGTCTAATGACATGCGACTTCGTGTTATCATACGACAATGTTGTGTACATCCACTTGCTGAGTATATCTACAAGCACTACCTATATGATCTTCGAGTTTGGTTGATGTATAATTCTCAATTAGAGATAATGATATGTCAAGAGAAGACTCACTGTAATGACCGTATATTTTACGATTTAATATTAATAATTATAAATAGAGCCTGTGATTAATTATTTTATAAATGCTTACATGGCATGAGGTGAGTAACTCAATTGAATTAAAATTAACTTTTAATAATTGATAAGATGTGGAGAATTAAGGAAGGTTTATGAGATGTCTTGTGTGACACAATGATGGAATTAGTGAGGAATAATTAAGTATTTACATGTTTATAATCCAAATAATAAATTGGGAGTCTAGCCCAATAAATTAATTGATAGACTTTTGAGTTAGCCCAATAAACTTGGGTCATTTAAAATCCAATTCGAAACCCAACATAATAGTTAACTGATGGTACAAGGTGTTGGTTAAATAATATAGCGTGAGGCAATGAGCCCGACCGACTAGCCCCTAGTCTATGTCTGAAATCAATTCTCTTGTCCCAAATTAAGGGTCACCAAGTACAAGGAACAGTAGCCTAAACTCTCTTTACGCAAACTTTTTAGCTGCTAATCCTAGGCATACAGGGCTAGCTAAGTGGCTGGTATGGAGTGGTTAAACAACTCCTTAATTAAACATTGTTCATTTCTATTGCACCATGAATCCCAACATTGGGTAAAGCAAGTGTCTAGTCCATGCTTTCCTCTTTAAATACAAGCCACCATGGCAGTCTGTTATAGTGATAAGAGTGTTCGAGAAATCTGAGTAAAG
The DNA here is from genome assembly GCA_020205505.1 of Panax japonicus. NCBI lineage: Eukaryota > Viridiplantae > Streptophyta > Magnoliopsida > Apiales > Araliaceae > Panax > Panax japonicus. The sequence continues at coordinate 30,897,053 of CM035111.1, forward strand.
AATTCTTAGTTGCTAAGCATTACCAAATCAGTGTGTGAGATATCAAGGTTAAAGCTCGAGAAGGTATAATTTTTACTTCGTTCTTAACTTGAGTATTGTTTGATTCTCAATTTTCCTAAATTAATAGGTCAAGTATGATAAATTAGCATGATATAGGGTGTTTAGAAAGTTTACTTTCGTGCATGAATACGTTAATAATTGCCTGGAATCAAGTTGTGGCTACTCTGCAAAACAGAGCATGTTCACTGCTTCTGAACTCCATGGGGTGCAGCTGTACCGTACTTAGGAACCAACTGACGGGTTCGGTCGTGTTAGACCGTGTAATAAGAAATTCTCTTAGGTTGTATGCATATAGTAAAATCTTAATGAAATTAACCCAACAAACTTAGACTTTGTCGAAATTGTATAGACCGAAGTCTCGGAAAGAGCTAACTTCGGAGATGTCTTCGGACAAAGCGTGTTGTCTTCGGACAAGTCGTAATGTCTTCGAACAAAGCGTGTTGTCTTCGAACAAGTCGTAATGTCTTCGGAAGAAGCGTGTTGTCTTCGAACAAGTCGTAATGTCTTCGGACAAAGCGTGTTGTCTTCGGACCAGTCGTCATAATATCTTCGGACATAGCCAGATGTCTTCGGCTTCGGACATAGCGAGATGTCCTAGCGCTCAAAGATAGCATCATAACTTGATATAAGGATGGATTAATAAATATTCCTATACTGCTATAAACTATTATTACACGAACGAGTTCTAAGTAGAGAATTTTACTAACTTCGGGAAAATAAATCTAATGCCTGCAAACATGCGTAGAAAAGGGTCTGGTGGGATTGATTGATGTTATGGTCTACTTAAAGAAATGAACCTCTTGGAACTATGAAGAAGAAAGATTATGAATAAACTAGCAGTGGTCAAAAGTATGAGCATGTTAGTGTACAGCTATGAGTTTTGATGGGTGCAGCAGTATACATAGATAGAAAGAAAAATGTGTTATGTGTACATGTTGTTTATATATATATCAAGTGTGTTTGGCTAATGAATACCTATACTTACATAAATAGGACAAACACAATTCATTGAGGTGATTTTCGCTATAGTAACAATCAACGCTAAAGGCAAATTCCCTAACCTCACTCATATTTACATTGAGTAAGTATCCGAACACTATTATTACTATGTTGCAAGTTCCTTAATTCTCACACTGTATTCATTGAATTGTTGTCATATCAATCATATTTTTATCAAGCCAATATCTGTTTCTATTCAAAAATCATTTGTATACCTTGACTTTGTTGCAAGCATTGGACTTATCGTTCTTAAATGCATTATAAAAATTGTCTAAGCCTTTGATTCGACTAGACTAATATTATGTGTTAAAAAGCTATCCAACCCGATTGACTTGGTATAGACTATCGTAAATCTACTGAGATGAACAACCCTCATTGAAAGGGGAAATTATATATTGTCGGGTAACCGACGTTGGCACATGAGTATGATTAAATGTTATGCATAACATAGGTTACTTTAGGTTGATCACCTGTTGTACTCGTTTATATTGGATTACAATGTAATACTGGTAATTCTAGTAAGAGTTCTTAATCCTTAGTGACTGCTCAGTGCTCATTCATATTGAACTTCGAAATGAATAAATCTTAAAAGTTGTTGATATCCTTCAGACTATAGCGATACCTATTGAATACTCTTGATATTTCTCGATATCCTTGAACTACCAATTATTATTATACCCTTGAAAGGTTTAACTGCTATAACTGCTTTTTCTTTTGGCGATATTACTTGCTGGGCAAACTTGTTGCTCATTCTTGCTTCCTAAAAACATTACAGTTAATGCAGAACAAGGCGGTACTTCAGGACAGGATAAGGGAAAGGTCAAGGCGACAGAATAACTTAGTCCCTAAGACTAGAAGTATTATTGTTATTGTTATGATTGTTATGATGTATTCAAGAATGATTAAGTATGTTTAAGTTAATCACTAAATTGTCGTAGTAATGGTTACGGTACCTTGGGACGCGAATATTTATATTATATCAATGTAAATTATTCTATCAATTCCGTTGTTAATGATTTAGTAGGATATTCATAGTTACACGTGATGCACCGAATTCGAGATATGGGTGTCCGAATTTTGGGGGCGTCACAGGTTGGTATCAGAGCTATAGTTATAAACCTTAGGAGCGAGAGCCCTTAGATTATAAATTAGGAGAACTTAGAAGATAGAAAGGGATGAAACTCATATAGAGTTTTCATAGAGATGGACTTAGCGTGTTACAGAATATAACTTCATTCTATACAATGAACTTTTGATTATAATGGAGTTGTTGTTTTTTTTGTCATGTTGTGGTAATTGTAGGATGACTGACGTAAGAGGACCTAGACGAGTAGTAGAAGAGGAGCTGCGTGACATACACGTGGTATATGAGGCACCATTGATAGCGGAGCCTATATTAACTGTAATCCCTATCGATGATGATGATGATGATGAAGAGGAGATGGAGCCAATACCCGAGGAATCTGATCCAGAGGGGGAGCCTACAGAGGAACATATGGTGGAAGAGCCCATGGGGGACTCCGACGAGGCTACTTTTGAGGATAGGATGTTGGGGGAGTATGAGCAGCAGATTTTAGAGTTAGGATGCAGAGTTGAGGAGTTAGAGGCTGAGGCTAGAGACAGGGAGTCCGAATTCCAAAAGCTGAGGGACGAAGACCACCAGAGAAAGTTAGTGATGCAGGAGATGGAGGTAGAGATTGCTCATCGTAAGGAGGCAGGAATCCAGATGGGGGATTTGTTTCACAGGGCGTTGGCTAGGAATGCAGAACTTGCAGGGAAGTTGGAAGAGATGGAGCAGAGGAAGTTGAGCGAAAGGAAATAGAAGGAAGCTATCCGTACTCAGTTAGAAATGGAGGTAATGGACAAGATTCATTTCGAAGAGAAGTGGGAAGGGGTCAATGATAGGGCTAACGACCTAGAAGATGAAGTGAGGTGCAAAAGGAGGAAGATGAATAGGATAGGCTATGCAGTGTGTACGACCATGAAGAGACTGATTGATGGGGTAAATCACTACCCGGCAGAGCAAGGACAGACCTGGCACAGCATAAGCCGAGATTTGGTGGTGCACATTACTCAGAGGGAGTACCAGAGCGCTGTGGAGCGCGGAATGATCGATTAAGTCTAGGCGTTAAAAGTTATTAGTTGTAGTTTGGTATGTAGTGTATTATCTGTTGTTGTAATCTTATTCTTTTTATGGAAAATTGTTTAAGTAATATAATTAGATAATAAAAATGGAAGTTTTATGATGCAGAAAAATGCCGCCTAGACGTAGATTAACTGCACCGGAAGAGTCGGTTAATGATGAGAGAGGACAAGTAGACCCCATTCAGAGGCTTGTAGATTTGTTAGGGGAGGCTCTTAGGGGAAGAAATGAACAAGTAACACCCATTCCCCAAGTAACTCCAATCACAAACTTCAAGGTCTTTAAGAGTGTAGGACCTCTAGAATTCATAGGTACTACCGATCCTATTGTAGCTCAAACATGGATCAAGGAGATGGAGAAAGCCTTCGCCATTGCTCGTGTGGGTTAAGACCGGAAAACTGTGTTCGCTACATATATGATGAGGGGTGAAGCAAACTACTGGTGGGAAGTAAATCAACAGAGGGCGGGAGAAGGGACTATAACCTGGGAAAGGTTTAAGACTTTGTTCTTCGAGAATTACTTCCCGAAGAGCATGAAGAATAGGATGGAGGTAAAGTTTCTAGAACTAAAACAAGGGGAGATGACAGTGGTACAGTATGCAGCCAAATTCAATGAACTCGCACGATTCGCGACACATCAAGTAGACACTGAAGAAATGAAATCTCGATGCTTCGAACTTGGACTAAAACCTTGGTTGTTCAACAAGGTGTCGGTCCTTGAAATTGACTCGTTCGCCACATTATTAGAGAAGGCGATAATTGCTGAGGAAGGTAGCGAGGCATTGAGCCAATATAACAAGGAGAAGAAGAACAAGAGTGCTGGGGGAGAAACTCGTAGAGGGAGTAGCAGTGGTGGAAGTTATCTGGGAAAGTGGAAATGGGATAACCGCAACAATAGCAACAACAACAATACCAACAACCGAAACATCAACTAGTCAGAAAGTTATCAAGGAGGGTTTAAGAAAAGAAGTGAAGCTTGCTCAAAATGTGGGAAAAACCATCAAGGGGAATGCTGGAAGAGGCACATCGTCTGCTACAACTGCGGCCAAGAAGGGCACATTTCGCCCAACTTTCCAAAGCCAGAAAAGACCAAGGGATGTTTCGCGTGTGGTTCAACTGAGCATCGAATCAAGGATTTCCCAAAGAAAGGGAAAAATGGAGGAAGCGGCCAACAGGGAGGGGGCAACAGACTGATGATCGGCGGACCAACGCAATCCAACCGACCGACTACCCGAACCTTTAACATGACTGTCCAAGACGCAGTGACTGCAAGGGACGTGGTGTCAGGTATTCTCCCAATCAGTAATATAAATGCCTCTGTATTATTTGATTCGGGTGCTACCTATTCATTTGTGTCTGTAGAATTTGCTAATCGACTAAACATACCTCCTGAACATTTAGAAAACTCATTGAATGTAGAGATTGCGAATAAGGAAGTAATTCCCATAGAGTTTGTCTACCAAAACTGTTATGCAAACATTTGAGGTCACGAACTAAACATAGACTTAATTCCGATTAAACTGGGGGAGTTTGATGTGATATTAGGGATGGATTGGTTATCCGGCCATGCTGCGATAATCGATTGTCAGAAGAAGAGTGTAAGCCTTCAAACCTCAAATCGGTCTAAGGTAGTGTTTTACGGTAGCTCGTTGCTCAAGCAATCGTGTTGCCTTACGATGATGCAGGCTAAGAAATTGTTAAGGAAAGGATGTGTAGGTTATTTAGCCTATATAGTGGACACTCAGCAAAAGAGAATAGAAATGAAAGATATATTAGTGGTAAGAGATTTCCAAGACGTGTTTCTAGACGAACTGCCTGGTCTTTCGCCAGACAGAGAAATTGAATTCATAATAGACTTAGCACCGGGAACCACACCAATTTCGAAAGCCCCATATCATATGACGCCAGTAGAAATGAAGGAATTGATGATTCAACTGCAAGAGTTACTAGATAAGGGTTACATTCAGCCAAGTGTGTCTCATTGGGGAGCACCAGTGTTGTTTGAAAAGAAAAAGGATGGATCGATGATGCTTTGTATCGATTATCGGGAGTTGAACCGAGTGACAATTAAGAATTGATATCCATTGCCAAGGATAAACGACCTTTTCGATCAACTGAAGGGAGCGAAGTGTTTTTCCAAGATAGATTTACGTATGGGTTATCATCAGTTTAAAGTACGAGAGGAAGACATACAAAAGAAGGCGTTTCGAACTCGCTACGGACATTTCGAATTTCTAGTGATGTCATTTGGGTTAACCAATGCTCCGGCAGCATTCATGGACTTGATGAACCGAGTTTTCAAGCCATACTTAGATAAGTTCATAGTAGTATTTATCGATGACATTTTGATTTATTCAAAGACGAAGGAAGAGCACGCCGAACACCTGAAGATGGTATTGGAAGCATTGAGAAGGGAAAAGATGTATGCTAAATTTTCAAAATGTGAATTTTGGATGGAAAGGGTTCAATTTCTAGGACACGTGATAGATCAAAATGGATTTTTCGTGGATCCTGCAAAAGTGGAAGCGGTAACTAACTGGGAACAACCGAAGACACCAGCAGAAGTTAGGAGTTTCTTAGGTTTAACTGGGTACTATCGAAGATTTATCCAAGATTTTTCTAAGATAACAACCCCGCTGACCAATCTAACAAGGAAGACAGAGAAGTTCGTGTGGACGGACAAATGCGAGGAGAGTTTCCAAGAATTGAAGAGGAGGTTGAGTGAGGCGCCTATATTATCATTACCAGATGATACGTGAGGATTTGTTGTGTATAGTGATGCATCACATAGAGGACTTGGTTGTGTGCTAATGCAACATGGCAAGGTCATTGCATATGCCTCACAACAGTTGAAAGATTTCGAAAAACGATACCCTACCCATGACTTGGAGGTAGCGGCGGTAGTCTTTGCATTGAAGATTTGGAGGCACTATTTATATGGAGAAAAATATGAGATATATATGGATCACAAGAGTCTGAAATATATCTTCACACATAAGGAGTTGAACATGCGACAAAGAAGGTGGTTGGAACTAATCAAGGATTACGACTGTGAAATTCATTATCACCCGGGAAAAGCAAAAGTTGTAGCTGATGCTTTGAGTAGAAAAGGAAGGGAGAAGTTATTGAAATTGACAACTCAAGAGGAATTAATAAGAGAAATGGAAAAGTTGGAAATAGAGGTGGAGGAACCAAAAGAAGCGGAAGGAAAATAACTCATGATGAGAGCTCACCCGACGTTATTGGATAGAATAAAGGAAGCACAAGAGAAAGATGAAGAATTTGAGAAGATAAAGAAGAAAATAGTAGAAGAAAAGGAAGAAAGGTTCAAAGTAGATAAGGACGGTATATTGAGGTTTGAGGGTCGAGTATGGGTGCCAGCTGTAATCAAATTGATAGAGGAAATCCTACACGAAGCACACAATATGACGTATTCTGTACATCCAGGAGACACAAAAATGTACCAGGATCTTCGACACAATTTTTGGTAGCCTAATTTGAAAAGAGAGGTTGCAGAGTGTGTTAGCAGATGTCTTACTTGTCAAAGAGTCAAAGAAGAACACCAGAGACCAAGTGGACTACTTCAACCGCTGGAAATTCCAGAATGGAAATGGGAGCACATTACGATGGACTTCGTGGTTGGACTTCCGGTTACACAGAAGGGTTATGATACCATTTGGGTTATTGTGGACCGACTAACAAAGACAACTCATTTTCTACCCATCAAGATTCGATTCAATTTGAATCAGTTAGCAAATTTATATGTGAGGGAAATCGTATCGCGACATGGAGTGCAAGTGTCTATTGTCTCTGATCGAGATCCGTATTTCACGTCAAAATTCTGGAAAATTTTGCAGGAACGAATGGGAACTCAATTGAGATTAAGTACTGCTTATCACCCTCAAATTGACGGGTAGAGTGAACGAACCATACAAACATTGGAGGTCATGCTAAGAGCTTGCGTGATGGACTTCAAGGGAAATTGGGACAATCATTTACCATTAGTAGAATTTGCTTACAATAATAGCTATCATGCGAGTATCGGTATGCTTCCATATGAAGCTCTTTACTGGAGAAAGTGCAGAAATCCATTTTGTTGGGATGAAGTCGGAGAACGATGACTTTTGGGACTAGAATTAGTCCAACAAACGGCCGACGTGGTAGCAACATTAAGGGGCAAATTGGTAGCAGCTCAAGATTGCCAAAAGAAATATGCCGACTTGCATCGTCAGAAGTGAGACTTTGAAGTCGCAAGTTTTGTGTTTTTGAAGGTATCTCCTTGGAAGAGAAAGATCAGATTCGAAAAGAAAGGAAAATTGAGTTTGAGGTTCATAGGGCCATTCGAGATATTGAAGCGAATAGGCGAAGTGGCATACAAAGTTGCTTTGCCATCCGAACTGAAACACATTCACAACGTGTTTCACATTTCCGTACTACGTCCGTACAAGTCTAACTATAGACACGTGATTTCCTATGAGCCCATTCAAGTAGAGAAGAATCTGACATATGAAGAAATTCATGTTCAGATAATAGACAAGAAAGAAAAAACGCTAAGAAACAAAGTTATATCTTCTATAAAGGTTGTTTGGCGAAACCACGATGTCGAGGAGGCCACATGGGAATTAGAAGATAGGATGAGGAGAGACTATCCCCATCTTTTTGTGTAACCTTGTATCAATTCCGAGGACGGAATTTTTATAAGGGGGAGAGGATGTAATAACCATAAATTTTATGATTTAATATTAATAATTATAAATAGAGCATTTGATTAATTATTTTATAAATGCATACATGACATGAGATGAGTAACTCAATTGAATTAAAATTAACTTTTAATAATTGATAAGATGTGGAGAATTATGGAAGGTTTATGAGATGTCTTGTGTGACACAATGATGGAATTTGTGAGGAATAATTAAGTATTTACATATTTATAATCCAAATAATAAATTGGGAGTCTAGCCCAATAAATTAATTGATAGACTTTTGAGTTAGCCCAATAAACTTGGGTCATTTAAAATCCAATTCGGAACCCAACATAATAGTTAACTGATGGTACAAGGTGTTGGTTAAATAATATGGCGTGAGGCAATGGGCCTGACCGACTAGCCCTTAGTCTATGTCTGAAATCTATTATCTTGTCCCAAATTAAGGGTCACCAAGTACAAGGAACAGTAGCCTAAACTCTCTGTACACAAACTTTTAAGCTACTAATCCTAGGCATGCAGGGCTAGCTAAGTGGCTGGTATGAAGTGGTTAAACAACTCCTTAAGAAACCATTGTTCATTTCTATTGCACCATGAATCTCAACATTGGGTAAGCAAGTGTCTAGTCCATGCTTTCCTCTTTAAATACAAGCCACCATGGCAGTCTGTTATAATGATAAGAGTGTTAGAGAAATCTGAGTAAAGAATTCTTAGTTGTTAAGCATTACAAAATCAGTGTGTGAGATATCAAGGTTAAAGCTCGAGAAGGTATAATTTCTACTTCGTTCTTAACTTGAGTATTGTTTGATTCTCGGTTTTCCTAAATTAATAGGTCAAGTATGATGAATTAACATGATATAGGGTGTTTAGAAAGTTTACTTTTGTGCATGAATACGTTAATAATTGCCTGGAATCAAGTTGTGGCTACTCTGCAAAACAGAGCATGTTCACTGCTTCTGAACTCCATGGGGTGCAGCTGTACCGTACTTAGGAACCAACTGACGGGTTCGGTCGTGTTAGACCGTGTAATAAGAAATTCTCTTAGGTTGTATGCATATAGTAAAGTCTTAATGAAATTAACCCAACAAACTTAGACTTTGTCGAAATAGTGTAGACCGAAGTCTCGGAAAGAGCTGACTTTGGAGATGTCTTCGGACAAAGCGTGTTGTCTTCGGACAAGTTGTAATGTCTTCGAACAAAGCGTGTTGTCATCAGACAAGTCATAATGTCTTCGGACGAAGCGTGTTATCTTCAGACAAGTCGTAATATCTTCGGACGAAGCGTGTTGTCTTCAGAAAAGTCGTAATATCTTCGGACGAAGCGTGTTGTCTTCGGACAAGTCATAATATCTTCGAACATAGCCAGATGTCTTCGGCTTCGGACATGGCCAGAAGTCTTCAGCTTCGGACATGGCGAGATGTCCTGGGACTCGGGGACAGCATCATAACTTGATATAAGGATGGATTAATAAATATTCCTATACTGCTATAAACTATTATTGCACGAAGAGTTCTAAGTAGAGAATTTTACAAACTTTGGGAAAATAAATCTAATGCCTGCAAATATACGTAGAAAAGGGTCGGTGGGATTAATAGATGTTATGGTCTACTTAAAGCAATGAACCTCTTGGAACTACGAAGAAGAAAGATTATGAATAAACTAGCAGTGGTTAAAAGTATGAGCATGTTAGTGTACAGCTATGAGTTTTGATGGGTGCAGCAGTATACATAGATAGAAAGAAAAATGTGTTATGTGTACATGTTGTTTATATATGTATATCAAGTGTGTTTGGCTAATGAATACCTATACTTACATAAATAGGACAAACATAATTCATTGAGGTGATTTTCGCTATAGTAATAATCAACGCTAAAGGCAAGTTCCCTAACCTCACTCAAATTTACATTGAGTAAGTATCCGAACACTATTATTATTGTGTTTCAAGTTCCTTAATTCTCACACTGTATTCATTGAATTGTTGTCATATCAATCATATTTTTATCAAGCAAATATCTGTTTCTATTCGAAAATCATTTCTATACCTTGACGTTGTTGCAAGCATTGGACTTATCGTTTTTAAATTCATTATAAAAATTATCTAAGCCTTTGATTCGACTAGACTATTATTATGTGTTAAAAAGCCATCCAACCCAATTGACTTGGTGCGGACTATCGTAAATCTACAGAGATGAACAACCCTCATTGAAGGGGAAATTATATATTGTCGGGTAACCGACGTGCGCACATGAGTATGATTAAATGTTATGCATAACATAGGGTACTTTAGGCTGATCACATGTTGGACTCGTTTATATTAGATTACAGTGTAATATTGTTAATTCTAGTAAGAGTTCTTAGTCCTTAGTGACAGCTCAGTGCTCATTCATATTGAACCTCGAAATGAATAAATCCTGAAAGTTGTTGATATCCTTCAGTCAATAGCGATACCTATTGAATACTCTTGATATTTCTCCATATCCTTGAACTACCAATTATTATTATACCCTTGAAAGGTTTAAATGCTATAACTGCTTGTTCTTCTGGTGATATTACTTGCTGGGCAAACTTGTTGCTCATTCTTGCTTCCTAAAAACATTACAGTTAAGGCAGAGCAAGGCGGTACTTCAGGACAGGACAAGGGAAAGGGCAAGGCGATAGAATAACTTAGTCCCTAAGACTAGAAGTATTATTATTATTGTTATGATTGTTATGATGTATTCAAGAATGATTAAGTATGTTTAAGTTAATCTGTGAATTGTCGTAGTAATGGTTGCGGTACCTTGGGATGCGAATATTTATATTATATCAATGTAAATTATTCTATTAATTCCGTTGTTAATGATTTAGTAGGATATTCGTAGTTGCACGTGATGCACCGAATACGAGATATGGGTGTCCGAATTTTAGGGGCGTCACACTCACCATTGGAAAGAATATGATAGTAATCTTCTTATTTTTCTTTGGGGACTTTTGCGTTAACCAAGGATAATTCTGTGGACATATGATATCTATCATAACCTAGACGCATGGCCTCCCATGTACGAAGGTTTCCTTGAGCACTTCCCAAAGATTTTAATTTATAAACAGTTATTGATTGTACCTTTATGTAAGGTGCCATTGTGACATACTATCCAAGGTTGGGGCATGAGTCACAGTTGGTATATATTTGTATTAAAACTCACAACATATGTGTTGTTATATTTTGCACAACAATTGTAGTAATAAAGTTATAGTTGTTTTCTGTACCATGTTTTTGGCGACTCAGAATAGGTTGGTTGGATTGGACCTATTTTGGGGGCGTTACATAGAGGTTACCCTAGACTAATTTGCTGGAGTTTTATGGTCATGAAAGTCAATAGTTGGTGAACCACTAAAGGGGTTGGCAAATTTTACAAGTTACCAATTAAAGAAATGAAAAAGGATATTTTTGTCATTTTAATTTCTAATTTAATGGCATAATGGACATTGTCCAAACCCTTAGGGTTTAGGATTTGGAAACCTTAGAATTTAGGGTTTGGGCCATTTTAGGGTTTAGGGTTTAACCCTTAACTTTACAATTTAATTTCTAAAATTTCCAATTAGGTTTTCAAAAATAGAAAATTAATATTTCTAAAATTATAATTAGGATTTTCTAATTATATTAAAATTTTTTAATCATAATTTAAATCTTGCTAATTAGAATTAGTATTTCCTAATTAAATATGCTAATTTAGCATTTAGGGTCAAAATGGTCATTAGGGTTTATAACCCACAAACTAGGGTTTTAAATTAGAAAAATAATATTTCTAATTTCGAAATTAGAAATATTATTTTTCTAATGAGATTAGGGTTTTCTAATTACTAAAACTTGAAAATTATAAATAATATTTCCTAATAATCATTACAAATATTAAATTAACACTTAGGTTTTCCCTAATTATAAATTAGGGTTTCAAATCCATAAATTAGGGTTTTCTAAATTTGAAATTAGGGTTTGCTAATTAATTAAGCTTTATCCTAATTAATATTATAATTAATAGCACTTAAGCAATATAATAATCATTTAAGTTCCCAGATTAGTGTTTCATACATCGAATTAGGGTTTTCTAATGAGTGAGTTTTATACACATGAATTGGATACATTCGGGCTTAATTTATTATTTTTCTGAAGTCTTTTAGAATGTTTTTATGTGTTTGTGTCTATTCATCCATGTTTTATACTGTTTTGTAGGAATTGGGACAAAAGTTACATGGATAGACGTTTGGGGTGGCTAGATTGGCGTTTTCGGCTTGCCATTTACACAGCAGTCACTTCAGAGCCAATTTGACTATAGCTCCGGACCTTATTTCGAAACTCTTAAAGAATAAAAGTTGTAGATCTACTTTTCCTCTTTCTGTAACAGCTTGAATCATCAAAATTGGACTTCGGACGAAGAAGTTATGGCTATTTTCCCAAAGGACGTCGGAGTAGAAAACGTCAGAACTTGTAACAGCGTCGGGGCGCTAATTTTAAGCCTATTTGCAGTGCTGGGGTGCTATAAGGCAGGTTCTCAGCGTCGTGAACAGTGCTGGGGCCCTAGGGAAGAGGTTGGGTGCGGCCTGGACACGTTTTGGGCGAATTTTGACACCTTTTTGACTCCAAATTGGATTGGGTTTGTTCCAAAACTAAAAATTGGACTTGTAACCTATAAATACATGATGTAAGGCATAAAATAAGAGGAGATTACATAGATTAGACTAGATTAAACACTCCTTTAGATTAGAACATAACCCTAGTTCATATTTGTTTTGGAGATTGAAGCAACTTGGAGACCATTGAAGATCAAGAGCAAGAGCAAGAGCAAGAGGGGAGCATCAGATTTGCTGACAACATATTATATTCTCTTATCTTCTCATACTTTTATCTTTTAATGTCTATTCAATTGTGGATTCTTGATTTTAATTCATTAATTATGAACTAACTCTTTCAGTAAGATTTCAATTGAACTTTTTATGATTATGAATTGATTATTTGATTTATTCTAATTATTTATGTTGAAGTGAATTGTTCATCTTGCTTTGTGCTTATTGATTAATTATCTGATCAGTAATTACCTTGTTACTCTAGAAGGAATTGAGAAAGGAATTCTAGGGTTAGAACTGAGCATGGTGACATGTGGCTTAGTTATTTGCACAGTGAATAATTAAGTTTGTGAATAGAATGAAAATATCTATTTGCCACGTGTAACACATAAAGAATTGGGATTGTAGCGATTTTAATTCATTTTTTTTGCATAGAGATATAACAAAATTAATCTGGGTTAAATAGAAGGCAATTGATCACTCGAGAGAGGTCTTTTGACATTTGAGAATTCCTGTTAACAATTCAGTATACATAATAATTGGAATAGTTGAATAATTGATTTATAATTCATAATTGGGGATATTGGACTCTTAATCCTTATTTATCTGAATTCATTCAAATTTTAGTTGTTTATTTGCTTTCTTTTAAAATAATCTCTTTTAATTGTTTAAATTTAGTTTTCTTAATTAGAAAAATCATAATTATTGGTTGTTTAAATAAAATTAATTTGGTTAAGAGTTAGTACTTGGTAATTTTTATTAAATAATTCCTCGTGGGAACGATACTCTAATTTCACTTTATTACTTGCTGACCGTGTATACTTGCACGTATTCATTGATTGCGAAATCGATCAACAAGTTTTTGGCACCATTGTTGGGGAATTAATTTAATAATTATTTACCAATATTAATTTCAATCAAATTAGTCTTAATTTAAACATTTTTATTTTTATTTTTAATTCCTTACCTATATTTCTCTCTTTTTAGGTACCATGGATGACTTTGCGTATCAATGGCCATACATGAACATGACTCGACCAATAGAAACATGGAGTCCACCATCCACACAACAAGTAGCAATGGTTTGTGATTATTGTGCTGGAAATCATATGAGTCATCAATGCGCCATCAGTTTTGAGCTGGTACACTATGGTGGTGATTACCCCAATAATTATGTCTATCCCAACAACTATCATCATGATTGGAAGTATCACCCGAATTTTTCATGGAGTAACAATCAAGCTCAATCTCAAGCCCGAAGACAACAAAACAATTCCGGGTTTCAAAATCAGACACAACAACCAGAGCAGAAAGCAAGTTGGGAAGAAGCCTTGGATAGATTTATTACAGCTTCTGAAAAGAAACACGAGGAACATGAAAGGAAACAAAATAAAACAGATCTGAATACACAAAGCATAAATGCGTCGATCAAGAATTTGGAAAATCAATTAGGGCAGATAGCACATGCGTTGAACTTCCATCTTCAATACACTTGGCTCTATGACATGGATAACGAGACTGATGATGAGCCCGATGGTGAGCCCAAGCCAAATCTACAACTGGATGAGCCACGAGATGAAAAAGAGAAGACAAGTGGGGATAATGGCAACAAGGTCGGTGAAGAACTAATTGTGAGAACCAATGATGATGAGCCAATGTTATTTATGCCTCAAGTGCCTTCTCCTCCACAGTTCAAGAGTCCGGTTAGATTTACAAAACCTTGTCCGATTGGTAGTCATGTCATCGGCAATACTCTTTGTGACGTAAAAGCGAGTACAACTTCGAAGCCATGGTTCAATGAGTTGGAGAAGATAGAAGAAGAGATTGTTGTGTCTAACAAGCCTCAATGCCATAATCTATTCCCAGATACAATGGAAAAAACACCTAGATGTTGGACGTTCTTGAATTTGATCTTATCTAAAGAAAGCATGCTAGGTGACTTTAATACAATGGCTATCGTAAATGGGAACCTACCAAAAGCTATATTATTTTCGATGGATGGAGGGTTCCTCAACATTTGAAGAGGAATTGGATTGCATTGACCAGACAAAGTCAGGCTGAGACTATAAAACAAGCGCTTATTGGGAGGCAACCCAAGTTTAATTTTTATTTTTAGTTTTTATTAAGTTTTTATATTAGTAGTTTTGAATTTGCATTTATTTAGGATTTAATAAAATTTCTTCTATCATGGTTTTACAGGTTATTCAAGTCAAATTCAAGTGTGGTGCCCAATTTGTTCCATGTGCTTAGCCTATTCTTCAAACTTAGCGGGCAAGGAGGAAGATTGCTATATTTTCGGGGAAGTCCTCTGCTTTAATTTTTTCTATTTCTTTCATTGAAGACAATGTCTAGTTTAAGTTTGGGGGCATTTTAGTGTCGTCTTGCATATTGTTAGTTATTTACATTGTAGTTCGTTATGTTTTCGGGTTATTTACATTTAGTTTTTGCATTCAGTTTTTTGTTTTAAATTTTTTTAAAAAAAAATCGCAAAAATAGTAGTTAGTTTACTATGTTTGTTGTGGTTAGTTTATATTTGCATGATTCCAACTGTTAGATAGTAAAAGTCTATTGTGGCCAATGATGAGACTGGAGTTAAGTAGATAAGTATAGTATTGAATATTCAGGCTTTGATGTGATTTCTTGTTATGAATTGAATCTTTTCCTGTTTGAAACTGGTATAAATAAGGTTAGCACGTTAATAACAGCTATGTTGACTGATTAAGTTTAAATTGGTACATAATGGATTTCTTAAGGATAATACTAGTGTGAAGGAATAAAAGACATGAATAGGCGGAGATGGCTAAATTTTGATAAAAACTTAAGTTTGGGGGGGAAATTTGGGATATATAAGCTTCGCTAAAAAAAGAGAAAAAGAAAAAAAAATTACCGTGGCTAGTTTTGTTTCGGGGCCTTTGTTACTTGAGTAAGTACGCCCTAAGGGGTATCTTAAAACCTAACGCTCTAAGGTCTTATATGGTCTGGGAGTCGTTGGTCGAAAGCTCGTTAAGGGGTGACACTGTTAGCCTAATGGAATGAGACATTGCACAGTCATGGTTAAAAAAAAAGTAAAAAATAAAAATAAAACAATAAAACGGGAAAAGAGCAAAAAGCCCCCGTAATGAAAAGTAAAGCATAAATATCCCGGATTGGACTCTTGAACTTGGTGGATGTTTGACTTTAGTTGGATCTAGCTTGTTCGTGAATTTTGTGAGTTTTCACTGTATGATGCCTTTAAAGAGACCTATTATGTGTTAAATTTGATTTTATATCAGTTAACATTGTTGTGGAGCACACACGCAGTATATCAGTGATAAAAGTCTAAGATTTGATGATTGATTGGGAAATTACTGATTTGTTTTAATATGATGTATTATCATGTTTACTTGATTTCTCTAAGGCCGGTTGAATAGACTTGTTTCTGTCATTACTGTTGGAGTCGTAGGCATATAGATTAGTTTCATTACATTTCATTGCATAAAATTTTTGTGTTTTTGCTTGAGGACAAACAAAGGTTTAAGTTTGGGGGTATTTGATGAGTGAGTTTTATACACATAAATTAGATACATCCGGGCTTAATTTATTGTTGTTCTCAATTCTTTTAGGATGTTTTTATGTGTTTGTGTCTATTCATGCATGTTTTATATTTTTTTGTAGGAATTGGGACAAGTTACATGGATAGACTTTTGGGGTGGCTAGATTCGCGTTTTCGGCTTGCCATTTACACATCAGTCACTTCATTGCAAATTTGACTATAGCTATGGACCTTATTTCGAAACTCTTAAAGAATGAAAGTTGTGCATCTACTTTTCCTCTTTTTGGAACAGCTTGAATCATCGAAATCAGAGTTCAGACGAAGAAGTTATGGCCATTTTTCCATAGGACGTCGGAGCAGAAAATGTCAGAACTTTTAACAGCGCCGGGGCGCTAATTTTAAGCCTTTTGCAAGCGCCAGGGAGCTATAAGGCAGATTCTCAGCATCGTGAACAGTGCTGGGGCCCTGGGGAATAGGTTGGGTGCGGCCTGGACGTATTTTGTGCGAATTTTGACACCTTTTTGACTCCAAATTGGATTGAGTTTGTTCCAAAACTAAACATTGGACTTGTAACCTATAAATACATGATGTAAGGCATAAAATATGAGGAGATTACATAGATTAGACTAGATTAAACACTCCTTTAGATTAGAACATAACCCTAGTTCTTATTAGTTTTGGAGATTGAAGCAACTTGGAGACCATTAAAGATCAAGAGCAAGAGCAAGAGGGGGACATCAGATTTGCTGACAACAGATTATATTCTGTTCTCTTCAAATACTTTTATCTTTTAATGTCTATTCAACTGTGGCTTCTTGATTTTAATTAATTAATTATGAACTAACTCTTTCATTAAGATTTCAATTGAACTTTTTATGATTATGAATTGATTATTTGATTTATTCTAATTATTTATGTTGAAGTGAATTGTTCATCTTTCTTTGTGCTTATTGATTAATTATCTGATCAGTAATTACCTTGTTACTCTAGAAGGAATTGAGAAAGGAATTCTAGGGTTAGAACTGGGCATGGTGACATGTGACTTAGTTATTTGCACATTGAATAATTAAGTTTGTGAATAGAATGAGAATATCTATTTGCCGCATGTAACACATAAGGAATTGGGATTGTAGCGAGTTTAATTTAATTGTTTTGCATAGAGATATAGCAAAATTAATCTGGGTTAAATAGAAGGCAATTGATCACTCGAGAGAGGGCATTTGGCATTTGGGAATTTCTGTTAACAATTCAGTAGACATAATAATTGGAATAGTTGAATAATTGATTTATAATTCATAATTGGGGATATTGGACTCTTAATCCGTATTTATCTGAATTCATTCAAATTTTAGTTGTTTATTTGCTTTCTTTTAGAATAATATCTTTTAATTGTTTTAATTTAGTTTTCTTAATTAGAAAAATCACAATTATTGGTTGTTTAAATAAAATTAATTTGGTTAAGAGTTAGTACTTGGTAATTTTTATTAAATAATTCCTCGTGGGAATGATACTCTACTTTCACTTTATTACTTGCTGACCGTGTATACTTGCACGTATTCATTGATTGCAAAATCGATCAACATTTTCGAATTCCCAGAACTGAAATTAGGGTTTCCAGAACTAATTTTAGGGTTTCTTGTTAATCGCTAGGGTTTTCTAACCGAACGTTGATGTTTTTAACATATATACTTAGGGTTTGTTACAAATATCATTTTTTTGGTCAACCCTTGACCCTTAACCACATTCTTAATACATAAATGACTATATACACAGCACATAAACACGTATACACTTAATCCTAAATAATTCACCTAAATTCTTCATAGAATTTTGAAATCCTCAAAATTCCTTCATAAAAATATCAAACGCATACACTAATTTTCTTTCTAGGTTCTAATATTGTACCTTAAATTAATTAATTAAATTTTTTAAAAATATTCAAAATTCTCGGGTTGTCACATTCACCCCTTCTTCTAAAAATTTCGTCCCTGAAATTACCTTACACCTTACACCATACTGCTTACACCATTCACACATATCATCACATGCTACCCAATACACCACTCACAAGAGTAAATATTTTCAAATTTTGCTGAGGGGTCATATAGACCATTTTGTTTGTCAATGTCGCAAAGGTTTTATGGAAATTAATTCGCAAACCGGCATAACTTACGAACACCAAGGGTGATTAACACGATATGTCCTGTACTGATCAAGTACTGATTTTATCTGTTTCTCGTCACTGCCATAGGTACAAAAATTCTACCTCAGTCTTATTGAATTTCGCACAAAAACAATTTAGTTCGGGAAATTTCTTTCAATGAACACTTAGAGTTTTCATAAACTTTAGTCTAGCTGAATCGAATAGCATAGACTCATATCAGTAATTCAATTCAATCGAATTATTTAGATATAGCCAAACCCCATTGGCAAATTAAAATTTTTGAAAATAGTTTTGAGAATGATGTCATGATGTCGTACTGTATTAACAGTCCGTTTGAGGATGTCTTCATTGTATGACTTTGTCATAATATATCATACAATAGTGGAATAAATATTTTAGATCAAATTCACACTAAGTATTCCTATATTTACAATTCCATCACTTTTTATCATCTCTGCACCAGGTTACAGGGTACATGAGTGATAAATAAAAGATATTTTGATATTTCAAATCATTTGCGTCTAGCTGAAATAAGTAGCATAGACTATACTTTAAATCGTTTCAAAAATGATTACAAGTCTACATTTTTTTTTCAAACGCACATAGTACGTATTTAGCTTGATGTCAAAATTTCGAAGTCTAGCATAGCTAGGAGTTTTGGAAAACTTATTTCTCCACCACTAATCATTTGCTTAACAATCTATCTGTTCCTATAATCCTAAATTTTCCATTTACACACAACTATACCCAGTTTGTAAAACCACACTTATGTGTCCATAAATTACCACAATCATATGAGTTTAAGAACTTGTCCTAGCCAGACCTTTGGCGTCCATTCACTGAGGGGTTCACAAACATTTCATATAACTATGAGTTAAGCATTTCACATAAGTATGAGTTTTAAGAACTCGTACTTAACCTTATATTCTATACCTATAACCAATCTATCTATTATACACATGAGAAAGGAATCACCCTCTTAACATGCAAATATCAAATAGCGTGACATACACATTTCAATGATTATCATTGCCAGAACTAAGTAGTTTTTACACAAAGTACAATTCCTTGCCCACATAAGGAATCATACAACTCAGCTGCTGACATGAATCCTCAATTGAATCCCCACCTACCACTAACTCCCTTCTCAATACGAATTTCATTTAATCCGTATTCATAATCCTTTCCTGAATCTGTACCAATTCATAGTACAACTGACACTCAGCAATCTTTTTGTAAACTGTTCAATCATTAGATTGATTCTTCTCCCTGCTATCACCTTATCAGATCACGAGGTGATCTTATTGTATATATTACGATTTATTTCTATGTCTTGATCATTTTGTTTTACGATCTTCTATCACTGCACTTTTAGTCTTTTAGACTTTATCTATTCACCACTACTGTTCAACTTTATTATTAGAGTTAGGGAACTCTGTATCTTATAATTCGCCGAGATTCGTCTTTGAATCTTACCTACCAACTAACTCTATGTGAGTTAGATCTTATCCTAATCACTGCGGTTATTAGTCTCATGTATTCCTACCTAAGGTTCATAACCTACAGCTTTGATACCAACTGTGACGGCCCCGAATCTGAGGTCCCGAATCACCGCGGATCTGGTTCGATCATTCTAATAATATTACTATTTACGGAAGATATAAACATAAATTATTTATACAATACATTACACACTATTCCCCAAGGTCAAGTAACCTTAACTTATACACAGTTCATAACTATCTAACACATAACATCATTATCAAACTATACTATTACAAAACTAATCGTGCACATTAACTTTAATCTGGCACTGTCTTTAACCTTTCCTTGTATCCGACGCATTCGACAATATAATTGTGAACTAGCAGGAACAAATTTATGATTGAACAAGTATTGAACATGAACAAATATATTTGAACCAACAACTGGTAATGAAGGTAATTAGTCTTTCATACCTGACTTATACATGCAATATGTACAGAGTACAATTCATGGCAACCAACAATGATTAACCATAAGCTTATCCGAATGAAACAACTCTTAGTAGAGTTAAGTAAAAACAAACTTGCCTGAACCGTTGATTACCGCTATGCAATTTATAACGCTTTATCCGAAGACCTAATATTAGTAATATAGATCTCCAATATTAGAATAATATCATCACAATATAATACTATAATATATATATATATATATATATATAGAATAACCTAAACATATAACACATAACCCTATCAGTCTATAACACGGTATCTAGTCAAACTATTGCAGTCCGAGTTGAACCCGACACAATTCTAACATCCCGACGGTCTAGTCGGACTTTTATCGAGTCTAAGTTCAATTAAACCCTGCCTATACACTTAAACATTATCTCAGATAATTTAGTAACAGTCAAAATATTTTTAGTAAGCTCGTAATAATTTTCAGATAATTATTATCAGTTATCGTGTATTTTCAATCATTAAAATTGTATTTAAATGAATTAAATACTACATAATTTTTTTATCATTAATATTTATTTATTATCAAATATTAATGAAATACTTGTCATAACATTATAATATATTTATAATATCACAAAGTATTTTTAATAATTTAAAATTACATTTATATGATTTTTAAACAATTAAATTTATTATCCAATAATTGCTATTAATATTAAAATATTAATGTTTTCATGACAAAATATCAAAAGTTATATTTTATAACTTCAAATATTTTTTATAACACTTAAATCATTTTTATATGATTTATAAAACATTAATTCTATTTTTCCTAAATTTATTTAATATATTTATTAAATAAACTAATTATCATTAATATTTATTAATTAATGAATTTCATCACAAAATATTAAAAGTCACTGAAAATAACTTAAAATATTTTATTATAACATAATATTATTTTTCATGATTTTTCATGTAGTTAAATCATTTTTAAATAATTTATTTAATATTATAAATTATAATTAATTAAATTAAATACCATTTATATTCCAAAAATATTAAATATTTATGAAATATACTCAAAATAATTAAAAACTATTTTTAAGAATTTAAAATAAATTTTTGGAATTTATTTTGTATTTTTAATAATTAAAAACCATTTTTATCTATTTATTAATTAATTTCTGAAAAATCAAAAAATAAATTAATAAGAAATTATCGCTAAAGCTTATAGCGACACTTGTATGTCGTCTTAGGTGTTCTTGAGCTTAAGAACACTGTCAGATCCGAGTTCAAGTGTCATGGTTTGACCGGCTTAAATTCTCAGTGTAACTATGTTCTGGGCTAGATCTAACTGGGATCGTGTAGTGTTTAGGTAACACTACAACATCCAAGCATCATCGTGGTCATACACCAAACACACAAGGAGATTTGATCTCCCAAACTAACTGTCAGACCATACTTGGGTTTCCCCAGAAACCCAGAACTTCGACTGGTCACTTTCATACTCAATTAAGTTCATGCTCCAGACATTTTATGGGTGTTATTAAGGTTCAGAACTATAGTACGCATGTCAAGGAACAGTTATATACCAAGATCCCCGTCAAAATACAACATAATCATAATATATTACTTTGTCAAATTCTGATAGAAAGGGTGTTCATAGAGTTTCTGGGAATTCCCAGAAATGCTAAGTTAGGCTCGGATGGCTACTTTGAACTTATATTACATTCAATCTGTTGATTATTAACACGATATAAAACCATAAACATACAATACATATGCCAGGCTATAGATATATTACAACAACAACAAAACGCATAAAACCGGACAGATCTGGGAGATTGAAATCATTGTCAGACGCTGGTAAACCATTTCTGGGTTACCCAGATTTGTCCCAGTCAACGTCAGTCAACGGGTTTTGACCGTTAATAACGTACGATCTAGACCTGTTATGGCTGTAATTCCAATTCCAGATGAAAGACCTCATGACAAGCTACATATTAAAACATTAAAACAACAAAAATAATAATCAAGGAAAGATCTAGAGCGATTGACAAATGCATGTTAGACCACTTTAGGGTTCATGAACAGTTTTGAAATACTTAGATTTATACCAACTTTGATGTTATGGATCTATGATAGATCATCATAGATCACCATAAAACATGTTATAGCAAACATCTAAACATATAAACACTAACTCTATCTTAGCATACAAGATCAAAAAAATAAATAAATTAGGGTTTATACCTTCTAGTTTCTAAACCGTGATCTATGATCTCCAATTATGTTCTTGGTGATCTAGGAGTATTCTAGGGATTGATATACTTGATATATTCGGAGGTTTAGAGAGAGAAGGAGCTGGTTGAGATAAGTTAGCAAAATGAGCAACTTTTATGACTTTTTCTGTCTTTAACTCTTATAATGCCTTGATGCAATGCATGTTACTGATATAGAGGCTACCCTAGACTGATTTGCTGGAGTTTTATGGTCATGCAAGTCAATAGTTGGTGAACCACTAAAGGGGTTGGCAAATTTTACAAGTTACCAATTAAAGAAATGAAAAAGGGTATTTTTGTCATTTCAATTTCTAATTTAATGGCATAATGGACATTGTCCAAACCCTTAGGGTTTGGAAACCTTAGGATTTAGGGTTTAGACCATTTTAGGGTTTAGGGTTTGGACCATTTTAAGGTTTAGGGTTTAACCCTTAACTTTGCAATTTAATTTATAAAATTTCTAATTAGGTTTTCAAAAATAAAAAATAATATTTCTAAAATTATAATTAGGATTTTCTAATTATATTAAAATTTCTTAAATCAAAATTTAAATCTTACTAATCAAGATTAACATTTCCTAATTAAAATTGCTAATTAAGCAATTAGTGTCAATATCATGCATTAGGGTTTATAACCCAGAATTAGGGTTTCTAAATACAAAATAATTTTTCTAAATTAGAAATTAGGTTTCGTAATTATATTATGGTTTTCTAATTACTTATAACTTTAAAATTATGATTAATATTTCCTAATTAATATTAAAATTATTAAATTAACACTTAGGTTTTTCCTAATTATAAATTAGGCTTTCAAATCCATAAATTAGGGTTTTCTAAATTTGAAATTAGGGCTTGCTAATTAATTAAGCTTTACCCTTATTAATATTATAATTAATAACACTTAAGTAGTACAATAATCATTTAAGTTCCCAGATTAGGGTTTCATACATCGAATTAGGGTTTCAAATTCCCAGAACTGAAATTAACATTTCCAGAACCAATTTTAGGGTTTCTTGTTAATCGCTAGGGTTTCCTAACCGAACGCTAACGTTCTTTATATATACTTAGGGTTTGTTACAAATATCGTTTATCTGGTCAACCCTTGACCCTAAACCACATTCTGAATACATAAATGACCATATACACAGCACATAAACACGTATAAACTTAATCCTAAATAATTCACCTAAATCATTCACAGAATTTTGAAATCCTCAAAATTATTTCTTAAAAATATCAAACGCATACACTAATTTTTTATCTAGGTTCTAATGTTGAACCTTAAATCAATTAATTAAAATTTTTAAAAATATTCAAAATTCTCGGGTTGTCACAAGGGGTCTACTAACAATAATAACGAGGCCAATGCTAACCCGGTTCAGTAATTGGTAACTTTGTTAACGGGAGCACTTGCGAATCAACCGCAAGCTCAAGTCACGACCTTCAAGGAATTCAAAGCAGTTGGACCGCCAGAGTTTCAAGGGTCTATGAATTCAGTGGAAGCCTAAACATGGATCATAGAAATGGAGAAAGTGTTCGACGTTTCTAGAGATAACAAAGATTAGAAGACTGCGTTCGCGACGTTCATGCTGAAGTCTTAAGCTAGCTACTGGTGGCAAGAAAATAAGGTTCATGGGTGACAAGGAGTGATAATGTGAGATAGATTTAAGGAGATGTTTTTTGAAATGTACTTTCCAGCGAGTTCTCAGAATCAGTTGGAGGTGAAATTTCTGGAACTGAAACAAGGAACTATGACGGTGCCAGAATATGCTACGAAGTTTAACGAGTTGGCAAGGTTTTCCACTTATCAAGTCAATACCGACGAGCGTAAGGCGAGAAGATTCGAACAAGAACTGAAACCCTGGCTGTATATCAAGGTTTCAATGTTCTAGTTAAATACATTTGCGGCTGTACTGGAAAAGGCAATTATCGCGGAAGGTGGAAGCGATGCCTTTACCAAGTACAATCAAGAACAGAAGAAGAGGAAGAATGAGAATGAAAATAATTAAGGCTGGTGGAAGTAACGTTGGGAGTAAGAATCAGAAGATGAAGTGGAACGAGAGTTTGACTGCGGGAGGACAGTAAGGAAGTCAGCAGAAGTAAAAGTTTGAAGCTTGTGCTACTTGTGGAAAGAACCATACTAGGGTATGTTTGAACGGTAAGAAGGTGTGTTTCAACTGTTGTGAGACCCCAGATTTTATGAATAAATATTTAATTTTATCAAAATATTTTTTTTGAATATTATGGTGTGGATTTTATATAATGTTATAGTTGTGGGTAATATTTATAAATTTTGCAAAGTACGCAAGTTGTTATATAACGATTGGTCGGGGAATATTCGTTTTAATAGGGAATATTCGTACAACGGCACAATCATTGGTGGACCCCACAACAAAATTATTGTCAGATTGAGAAAACGACAAAAATACTTTATGAAAATAACGGCGGAAGTTTAACCGTTAACTGTTGAAATACCCGGTGTTAAAAGTACAATAATACGCGTGGTTGCATAGTAGCACTTGGTATTGATTATTGATGCTTACGTTTTAAGTCACTCAGTTCTGTTTTATTGGTATTATTAATGTAATAAAAAAGATTACTTTTATAAAGTTATTCTATAAATAGAATATATTATATTTTATTATGTATAGTATTGCATAGTGCCTGTATAGTGCCTGCATAGTGTTTTGCATAGTAAAATCTTTTTATATAAAACAGAATACTTTTATAAAGTTATCTATTTTATTAGACAATAATTAGAATATATTATATTTTATTATGCATAGTGTTTGCATAGTGCCTGCATAGTATTTGCAAAGTAAAATCTTTTATAAAGTTATTTGTTTTATTAGATTATAAATAGAATATATTATATTTTATTTAAAAGATTTTGCTTTAAATATGGACCGTCAGATTAAAGTAAATCAATTTGGACCGTTCATGAGTTAGTTACCATGCAGTCCATTTTTCTATAAATAAAAGCTCGTTCCTTCATTATTTCTTACGAATTCACTGAAACTCTAGAGAGATAAACTATAGAGAGAAAGAAGAAAAGTATTCTGCTACTTCACTACTCATATATCCAGTACTCTTCTTCTTAAGGTGGGGAATATTATTTGTTGTACTCATAAGGGGTATTCTTTCTTTCTTATTCATGAAGAGAACTTCTGTTATTCTATTCTTTATTATTCTGTTGGAATAACCTGTATATGCGGGATACCCTATACTTGGTGAAATTCTTCTGTTATTCTATTCTTTATTATTCTGTTGGAATATCCTGTCTGTGCGTTTTACGCCGGACCTGGTTCCGTCTTTATTATTATTCTGTTGGAATATCCTGTCTGTGCATTTTACGTCAGACGTGGTTCCGTCTTTATTAGTATTCTGTTGGAATAACCTGTCTATACGAAGTACTGCATGCATGGTGATTTCCGTTGTTATTCCATTCTTTATTATTCTGTTGGAACATCCTGTCGATGTGATTTTCGCCTGACCTGATTCCGTTAATTATTATTCTGTTGGAAAACCCTGTCTATGCGAAGTACCGCATGCATGGTGATTTCTTTTGTTATTCCATTCTTTATTATACTCAGTTGGTTAAATTTTTGACTTCTATACTCCATGAAATTAGTGGAATATCCTTGATATTTGCGCTTCATCCAGTATCTTTTCATGAAAATATTATTCTGAGCATTCTTGAATTTTACTCTACAAAGAAGTATCATGTTGACACTTTAGACGTAATTAGTTCTTGGATAAATTAATTCTTGAAATTGTTTTATTGAATTCTTATATCATTGTCATCATCCTCATGTTTATATTATGTTGAAAGTCATTTGTGGCCTGTAGTGCATAGATGGACTTGGTATGATTATGACCAAGGATTATTTGGTATAATCATAACCGTAATGTTACAAATGATGTTGAAAAAGTCCTCATTGGCCCGTAGTGCATTGATGGACAATTTTTGGTATGATTATGGCTATGGATATTCTTTGGCCGTAGTGCAAAGATGAATTATTTTATGGCATGATCAGGACCGTTGATGAAAACATGATTATCTTCAGCCGTAGTGCATGGATAATTCGTGGTCGTGATACTAAAGAATATCCTTGGCTGTAGTGCAGGGGTGATTCGTTGATGTGGATTATTTGTTAAGATGAGTCCCAGCGATAAAAGTGATGAAAAAACCTTTTAAATCATAGAAGATAGTAGATTTTATTCCCTACTTGACTCTTCAAATGGATTTCTTGTTCCGCTGTAGTTAAACTTGATGTTTGTTATATTGTATCAGTTTAACATTGGTGAAGGCTAATGAAAATTTATTCTGCATTATCTTAGTCATAATATTTCTTACCGGGCTAGTTGAGCTCACCCTTTCTTTCACTGTTCTCTTTAGGAAATGAGAATATAGCTGGAACGAGTCGGGGAACGGAGTGATGGTCCTAGATGGTGCATTAGTAGTCCTCACTATTCTGTGAAATAGTGTGATAATAATTGTAATGAGGACTCCTTTTGAGTTTGTATACTCTCTAGTAGGAAATATTTGTATTCAAACTCACAGTTTATGTTTTGTCGTATTATACACGACAGTTGTATTGTTAAGTTGTATTTGAATTCTGTACCATGTGTCTGGCGACTCAAGATGGGTGATGTATACCTAATTTTGGGGGTGTCACAACTGTGGTCAGGAGGGACACATTGCACCGAACTATTTTAGCCCAAAGAAAGGAGAATGTTTTACCTGCGGTTTGAAGGATCACATGGCTCGTGATTGCCCTAAAAAGACAGCGGGGAAACCAAGTGGAGGAAAGGGAAACAACAACGGTGGTGGTTCATTGACTATCACTGGACCAACACAGTCAAACCGACCTACTGCGACAACTTTCAATATGACCGTGCAGGATGTTGTTCAGTCTAAGGATGTGGTGTCATGTATCATTCTGATTAATGGTATTAACGCTTATGTACTATTTGATTCGGGTGCTATTTGTTCAGTTATATCTGATGAATTTGGTCAGAACTTAGATTTGCCTCAGGAAGAATTAGATTATCTTTTGGGCATAGATATTGTGAATAGCGAAGTGATTTTTTTTATATTCATATATAAGAATTGTAAAGTTATTATTATGGGTCAAGAGATGATGGTAGACTTGATACGAATTAGACTTGGTCAGTTTGATGTTATACTGGGAATGGATTGGTTATTTAATCACGGAGCAGTAATGAATTGCCAAAGGAAATGTGTTAACCTTATGACTCTGTCAAAGGTTGTGTTCTATGGCAGCAAGTCACCTTGACAAACAAGTTGTCTGACGGTGATGCAAGCCAAGAAGTTGTTAAGACAAGGTTGTGTAAGATACTTAGCCTACATAGTCGATACAAAGAAGAAAAGTGCGAAGTTAGAAGAGATACCAATAATAAGAGATTTTTTAAACGTATTTCTAGGCGATTTACCGGGTCTTCCACCGGATCGACAAATCGAGTTCGTGATTGATTTACTACCAGGAACGGCCCCAATATCTAATGCACCATACAGGATGGCCCTAGTAGAGATGAAAGAGTTAATGGTGTAGTTGTAATAATTGTTTGACAATAAGTATATCCAGCCGAGCGTATCACCATGGGGAGCACCGGTGTTCTTTGTCAAGAAGAAAGATGGATCGATGCGGCTCTGCATTGATTACAAAGAATTGAATAAGGTCAAGATTAAAAATAAGTATCCATTAGTTAGAATCGATGACCTGTTTGATCAACTGAAGGGAGCAAAATATTTCTCAAAGATAGACATGAGAAGTGGTTATCATCAGTTTAAGGTGAGGCCAGAAGATGTACCGAAGACGGAATGTAGAACTCGGTATGGCCATTAGGAGTTTCTGGTTATGTCATTTGGTTTAACAAATGCACCTGCAACGTTCATAGATTTGATGAACAGGGTGTTTAAACCATTCTTAGACAAATTTGTGGTGGTGTTTATTGATGATGTATAGGTGTATTACAAAACTAAGGAAGAACATGTTGAACACTTAAGAGTGACGTTGGAGACATTGAGAAAAGAGAAGTTGTACTATAAATTTTCAAAATGTGAATTTTGTTTGGAACGTGTATAGTTTCTCGGACACGTTATTGATAAAGACGGAATTTCGATAGATCCATCAAAGGTTGAAGTTGTAATAAACTGGGATCAGCCGAAGACACCGTCAGAAATAAGGAGTTTCTTAGGATTGGCAGGTTACTATAGGCGTTTTATTCAAGACTTTTCCAAGATCGCGACCCCGTTGACGAAATTAACTAAGAAGGCGGCTAAGTTTGTTTGGAAGCAGAAGTGTGAGGAAAGTTTTCGAGAATTGAAGCAGACGTTGAGTTTGAGACCTATGTTGTCATTGTCTGATGATATAGAGAATTTTGTGGTGTATAGTGACACATCGTATAAAGGACTAGGCTGTGTGCTTATGCAAAATGACAGAGTTATTGTGTATGTATCACATTAATTAAAATATTATGAGAAAGGATATCTGACACATGACTTAGAGTTGGATGTGGTGGTGTTTGCCCTGAAAATTTGGAGACATTATCTTTATGGAGAGAGGTGTGAGATATATACCGACTATGATTGTGAGATTTTCTATCATCCTGGAAAGGCGAATGTTGTTGTTGATGCTTTAAGTAAGAAGGGACGTGAGAAGTTAATGATGTTGACAGCTCAAGAGAAGCAAGTGTTGGAAATAGCTAAGATGGAGGTGAAAATTAAATATCCGAAAGATTCAAACGAAATGTTGTTCCAAATGGGAAGCGGTTCAACGTTGGTAGATAAAGTGAAGAATTCACAACTTCAGGATGAAGACTGCGAAAAGATAAAATAGAAAGTATCTGAAGGTGAGGAAAGTAAATTCAAAATCGATTCGGAAGGGTTACTTCGGTTCGAAGGGAGAATTTGGGTTTTGTCAGTACTAGAGGTTAAAGAGGAAATTCTGAGTAAGGATCACAACTCAAGATATTAGATTCACCCTGGGAGTACAAAAATATATCAGGATCTTAGACATCATTTTTGGTGGCCGAATATTAAAAAAGATGTGGCTGAGTGTGTGGCAAAATGTTTAATGTGTCAGAAAGTTAAAGCTGAACATCAAAGGCCAAGCAAATTATTGCAACCGTTGGAGATACTGAAATGGAAATGGGAGCATATCATAATGGATTTTGTGGTAGGTCTTCCTATGACTCAACAAGGTTATGATGCCATCTGGGTGATTGTCGATCAACTAACGAAGTTGACACACTTTTTGTCAATCAAGAGTAGATTTAACCTAGATCGGTTGGAAAAACTTTTTGTGAAGGAAATTGTTTTAAGACACGGTGTTTCAATGTCCACTGTATCAAACAGAGATCCACGTTTCACATCTAATTTCTGGCAACGATTACAAAAATTTTTGGGAACACAGCTGGAAATGAGTACAACGTACCATTTTCAAACCGACAGACAGAGTTAGAGAACCATCCAAACACTAGAAGAAATGCTCATAGCATGTATCATAGATTTTAAAGGCAATTGGGATGATCATTTACCATTGGTTAAGTTTGCCTGTAATAATAGTTATAACGCGAGTATTGGCATGCCGCCTTATGAAGCGTTGTACGGCCGGAAGTGTAGAACTTCGTTATGTTATGACGAGGTAAGTGAACGTTAGCTATTGGGTCCAGAGTTGGTACAACAAAACGTCGAGATCGTCAAGGTGATTCGATCCAGATTGATAGCTACACAAGATAGGCAGAAGAAATATGTCGATCAACACCGACAAAATTGGGAATTCGATGTTGGTGGTTATGTGTTCTTGAAAGTATCTCCCTAAAAGGGGAAAATTCGGTTTGGCAAGATGGGGAAATTAATCCCTAAGTTTATAGGACCTTTTGAAGTGCTTCGACGCATTAGTGAAGTGGCATACGAGGTAGCTTTACCTCCAGAGTTGGTGCATATTCATAATATTTTTCATGTATCGGTATTGAGGCCATATAAGCCTGATTATAAGCATATAATAGAATATGAGACCTTACAGTTTGAAAAAGACTTAACATATGAAGAAGTCCCTGTTCAAATTATCGACATGAAAGAGCAAGTACTAAGGAATAAAGTGATACCTTCTATTGAGGTAATCTGGAGGAACCACAATGCTAAAGAAGCTACGTGGGAACTTGAAGATGTTATGATGAAGAATTATCCTCAGTTATTTGTTTAATCTTGTATAATGATTCTGGAGACAGAATCTTGTTAATGAGGGAAGAATGTGACGAATGAATTTATTGAGTTGTGATTTTGGGGACATAATCATTTTAAGGAGGAAATGATGTAACAATCGAGAAATTTATAATTTAATTTTAATATTTATTAAATTAAATAAATATTTTAAATAATTTATTTATTGAATAAAATAAATAATTGATGAATTGTGGTGCATTAATTTAGTAATGAAATTGAATAATGGTAATTTTTATTTGAAAGATTTAATTTAATGAAAATAATTAAATTAAATGAATTTTTTATATTAAAGAAAATAATGAAATTAAATAAAGTTAAGTTTTAGTCTAATTTATTAATTAAATTAGATATATAATTATTTATTAATCATGAGTATAACTATAATGAAAAATTATATTTTTTATTATTATAAGTTTAAGATAATTAAATAGGTTACATGTGTGACAAATAAAAACTATATAGTATAATATTATTAAAATAATCTAGTATGGGGGAAATTGTAATGCCCCAGAAAAAATCGAATTTTTAGGAGAATTAAAATTTTATTTTATTAGGTGGATTAAACGAATTTAATTGATTATTTATGGGAGTAAGCTATTTGAAGGTCATTCTATGACCTAGGCATATCGGAACGTCGTAGTATTTTGGCTACGTGATAGAATTAAAGTGTTTGAATTTCCAAGACAAAAATAAAAGCTTTTCGAGAAGTTTTCTGAAAAACACTATTCACGCAATCCTGCTCGGGAATTATATTTGAACTTCCGAGATATACGTAACGATATAATATCAAGGTGAGATGGAATATCCAATAATATTTCAGTTACGGAAAATGTAATATTTCGCATGTGGACTTAATTTGAGAACGTTAGGAAAATCAAGTGTTAAGAAGTTATGGTAATGATTGTATGATACATAGGTATTATGCGAGGTAGAGTATACGAATATGATACGAGGTATTATACGAGTATGTATGAATGATGGTATATCGTTTATGATGAATAAGTATACGAGTTAAAATACGAGAATTATATGTAGAGTATGTGTTATAAGACTTTAAGCCATTTATGAATAGAATTATAGATTATGTGAGATGTACAAGTCCAATATGATTTAATATGAAAGTTCAATAAAATTAATGGATAAGCCCAAGTGTTTGATTAATTATAAGCCCAATGTATATGTTAAGTTAGATTAACTAATTAAGCTAAAGCCCAAAGTAAGAACCAAGGGGTTATTGGTTGGTTTAAACCCATGGTTTAAACCATGGGTGATCCAAAGTGATAAACAAGTAACTTAATGCTTAAGTGTTGTGATGGGCAAGCAAAGGATAGAAGGTGTGACTAACAAGTTAACTTAATGACTAAGATAAGTGGTGAGCAAGTGACTTGGTGACTAAGTAGATGTGGTGGCCAAGTTAACTTAATTAGGAAGTAATGAATAGTAAGGAGGTGGATTAAGGAGGTGGAGGTGTCTTATTGACCATTATGCTCTCACTTAGGATTTCCTATAAATAGGAAGCAAGGTAGCTCATTTGTGGTTTGTTTTCTTTTCATCCAACTCTTTACAACTTATTTGTTAGAGAGAATAAGTGAGAATAAGCTAAAGAGTTAGACCTTTCATTATTCAAATAAGCAAGAAGCAAGAAGAAGATTAAGGCTTAGCAAGTGATCATCAAAGGGTAAGCTATCTTGAACCATGATTCTCTTTCTCTTCCATTGTTAGAGAAGTGAGTGGTGGTAGAACATGTATGCTAAGAAGGGGTTGGAATAATGAATCAAAGGGCTTAAGTATTAATTAACCGTAATTAAGTCATGTTGTAAGATAAACAATTAATGAAGTTATGAACTTAAGAAGAACTTATAAAAGCTTGTAACATGTTTACATTAATGGAATTGGTATAATAAGATGAAGCAAGAATAATGGTTAGAAGTCATAAACTATCCTAAGTCATGAGAAATGGTGGTTAAAAGATTAAGATCTTGATAAGTCATGGAATCATAGTAAGTAATTTATATTTTTATAAGTTACAAACTCACAAAGAAAAAGTAATAACTTATCATATTTTTAACTTAATGTAGTATGTATATTAAGAAGTTAGTATGATGGAATGAATCCATTTGAAATGAAGAACAAATCCTAAGTAACAAAGTTTTTCCGGAATTCACACGATTAGACGATAATCGTCAAATTCATGAAATTCTCAGAATGGAAGTCGAATTTTGTGTTTGAACTCGAAAATGTTGGTTTTCAATGGAGACAAGTCTTATTTGGAATTATAGAGTTGCGGACTCGAGATTGACTAAATTCTGACTTAGAACGAAGAAACGAGCGTTGAACGTTCACGAACGTTTATCGTTTTTGCTAAAAATGGACTAATAGGTGAATTTTTAGCAAACGAAGTCAAATAGATAAAATTCTTTCATGAACACGTAGGTTATGTAATTTATGAACCGTAGGCTCCTGAATGAGCCAATTCAGACTTATAACAAAGAAGTTACGAGCCCGAGAATCTCACAAAATGAAAAATCTGTCAAAATTATCTGAGGCACATAGTCTATGTCGCGGCGCGAATCAAGGCATAAAAATCTAGTGCCGCAGCGCGAGACCGGACCATAGTCCCTGTTAATTGGCTCCGCAGCGCAGCCGATTACACTAGGCATGGCGCCGTAACGTCGTGACCGAATTCTAGGAACCAAAAGCCGCTCTGCAGCGCGAGCCCAAGAGGAGAAGCTGGCGCAGCAGCGCCAGCACTAGATCATGCACAATAATAAAGATTACAAGTAAAGAAATAAAGATAATTGACTAGTAATGAACTAATACATTACTAAACATAATATAGTATCATTAATGATGTTATAAACCTTAAGTATAACTAAAAGTTGAGGATAATCAATTGAGCGGGAACGAAGAACATAAAGGTTAAGTAAATAAATCATGAATGATAGTTAATGTTAATACTTCACCAATGACGATCGAGTTTCGATTAATAAACGTAAGGACATTAATAAGCTGTGAGGAAGGATGTTTAACTCGAACCGAGTTGTATTAATGAAATGATTTCAATTAAGTTATATAAGAGAAAGAAGTTGGTAAAAATGATGTAAAAGAATGACGGTAAGCCGGAACCAATAATAACAAATCTAATACATGATTAGATTAAGAAGAAGGGTAAGATTCTTTAAGAACTATGTATGTTCATTCATGACCTAATGTGGTATGTTATGTGGTTATGTATTGTAGAGACCGTAAAGATTCAAAGGAAACGTAATTTTACTGTAGCAGACGCTGAAGGCAAGTATTCTAACCCTTGTTCCAGTTCGTTCTGGACAAGTCTTTGTGATTCATGTATTCTTCAATGAGTTAATTTTTGATGAAGTCAATGCCAATTCCTTCGGCTAGACTTACGATATGTTGGATTCTTTTAATCTTTCAAGAATGTGTAATGATTTACCAAACTAATATTGTTGTGGTTTTCAAAAGGAGACTGAATATGCTAAATTGTTTTGTCATCAAACGACAGGCACATGAGGTTGCCACAACTTAAACTTATACATATTTAATGAATGTAGTGTTGATCAACATAGAGTACTATAGGCTGATCACCTAGAAGTGCTCATAAGCTATACCGGACTTACTGACTTCATGTCGTGTTGTCCTTTTCAAAGAAATTATGAAATACTCATGGTCTTGGACCATAATTGATGTGTTACTGAATATTGTTGTTGTAAAACATTTTGAAGGAAAAGAAATGTTATTTTAAATTATGGATAGTACTTCGTAACTATTATCCAGTTATTGAAGATATACGATTCCTATGTTTCAAGTATGCTTTTTAAATGAAATTGTTGTACTTGTTGAGCTTGTTATGCTCACTCTTGTTTGAACCATATGAATGCAGCTTAGACCGAATGGACCAAAGGATTCGTCAAGGAAAAAGGGAAGGTTAAAGCGAACTTGTAGATTACCTATGTAATAGTATAGGTTTGTAATGATAATATTTGATATTATGACAAAAACAAATGTAACGGTTATAAAGAACCTCGGGAATGGTAGTATTGTTTTGGAATATATATAAGACATATTCGTTCTTTTGAGGAATTTCAATTGAATGTTTGTGTGAACTGTAGCACCGTGGAGCACCATATGTCGGGTTGGAAGAGACCCGGATTTGAGGGCGTCACAAGTTGGTATCAAAGCATTAGATTATAAAACTTAAGGGGGGAAGAACCTTAGGCTAATAACCTAGTTAAGGAAGAGAAGTACGAAGAAAGTAAACTTGAGCTTTACTTAAGTCGAATGATGTATGTAAGGTATTGAGGAAATTCTGTATCGAAAGATTTAAAAGATGGATAGTAACCCTAAATAAATTAAATGTGATTTGTGCTTATACTATTAAGTGTTAGGTACTAATCAACATGTTATGTGTTATTGTAGGATGTCGATCGATAGCTTGATGTATAGAGATATACACACGGTGAGCAAAGACATGGTGAACAGAGTAGAGCCTGTTCCCATGCCAGTGGCGGAGGTACCATTAGTGATTTTAGAGGAGTCGGAGACAGAGGAGTACTTTTCTGAGGAGAAATACTCCGAGGGAGATATGGATATAACGGCATACCTTAGTATGATGAACGATGTAGAGGAAGGAATGGAGGTAACATCGGTTGATACGGTGCTACCTACATAAGAGTCATCACCTCCAGATGTAATGAGATCATTGTATCTGGCAGAGCTTGACAAAAATGTGCAACTGAGTACAATTGTGCATAAACAGAATGAAGATATTAGTGCTCTTTATATAGCGAAGGAGTCTGCAGAAGCAGATTTTGAGTCAGAGCATGATGTGAAGGTTCTCATGATAAATAAGGCTAGGTATTTTAAGAAGGAGGTCGATGAGCTTCGTAAAGAACTGGGGGAGAAGGACCAGAAGATAGCACGGATGTCTTACATCAATGAGAGTGCTCATAAGGATTTCAAACTGAAAGTCGCTTGTTATTCCAATGAGTCAGGACAAACCCGTCATACTATTAGTTGGGATACTGTAGTAATAATTATGAATGAGAAACACGAGGATGCTTTTATGCATTATTAGAATGTTAGAGTTATAAATATGTGTGTAGTGACGTAAATCTCAACTTTTGTGAAGTACAATTTCGGGATAGAGATGTAATAGCTTTTGGCTATGGAAACAAGTTGTAAATAGTTTCAAACTATGAAGAAGCCTAATATTATAATGAAGTTTTCATTGAAAATGCTTTGTTATGGTATGAGTTGGTATGTGGCGAGTAATAACGAAGTACATAAATAGATAATAATGAAATTTTATTTATTTAATTAGAAAATGCCGCCACGGAGAAGGTAGTGTAATAAAGAAGTGGAATCACATAATGTTAACCAAGGGGGGGTTGTAACAACCCTATGCAAGAGTTTGTTAATTTATTAATGACTACATTTAACCAAACCGGGGGTAGAGTACCCATGGGACCTAGGGTAGCAAGAACGACTATCTTTAAAATGTTTAAAAGCGTAGGTCTGTCAGAGTTCAAAGGAACGACGGACCCATTAGAGGCCAGACATGGGTAAAATAAATAGAGAAGGCGTTTGTTATTACAAACATAGGTGAGGCGCAAAAGATTTCTTTTGCAACTTACATGATAAAAAAGGGAAGCCAACTTTTGGTGGGAGGCTCACCGGGGTAGGGCTAGAACAGATACGGTAGCATGGGAACAATTCAAAAAGGTTTTCTTCGAGAATTATTTCCCTACAAACATACAAGGGAGGATGAAGATTAAGTTCTTGGAACTTAAGAGAGGGGGCATGACGGTTCCCCAATGCACGACCAAATTCAAATGAATTATCAAGGTTTGCTCCACACCAAGTGGACACTGAGGAGAAGAATGCTCGTAGGTTTGAGCATGGCTTGAAACCCTGGCTCTATAGTAGGATTTCGATGTTCTAGAGTTTTTTTATGGGACCATTCTGGAGAAGGTGATTATAGCAGAAGGTGGTATTGAGTCGTAGACTCAATACCACAGAGAGGGAAAGAATGAGAGAAAGGGAGAGGGAAAACCAAAGCAGAGAATGCCAGGGGCAGTATACCAAAAATAAAAAAATTTTAACTCCGAGAATACTAAAGTGGGACAAGGGGATCCTAAGCGTAGGATTGGAGCATGTAAGATATGCGAAAATACTCACCTAAGAGTCTATCTAAAAGGGAATATATGTACCTTTAAACATTAGGGTATAGGAGGAAGAGATAACTTTCGTTGCTTATATTAGTGAAAATTGTTCATGGATAATAAAGGTAAGTAAGTGTAGATAGATAAGTACTGTTAACGTTGAGAGAATTTGAAGAAATTCTCGGTAAGAATGGGTTGATTAACCATAGAGCTATAATAAATATTTATAAGAAAAGTGTGAATCTTCAGTTTTTCAGAAAATCCAAGGTAGTATTTTACGGTAATAAATCACCAGAACATTATTGTTGTCGAACCATGACGCAAATTAGAGGGATGTTAAGGAAGTGGATGAGTTGTAACGTTACGTATCGACTATCGTAGAAGGAGTAAGTTAGCGGTTAAGAATAAATACCCATGGCCCAAGATCGATGATCTATTTGATCAGTTGAAATGGGCAAAGAATTTTTATAAGATAGATTTGTGTATGGGGTATAGTTGGTTGAAAGTACAGAAGAAGGAAGAGGTACCTAAGATGACGTTCAGAACTCGTTACAATTTGACAAGTTTCTGGTTATGTCATTTGGGTTGACTAATGTACTGAAGTTAGATTTTTCATAAGGGGCGCTAAGCAAGTCGGTGGCAAATTGATAGGTACCCTTGTGAGGTGTTATGGTTAAAGGTACCATTAGCGTCACAGAGTGTTCAAATAATATTTGGATGAGTGTGTCATAATGATCATTGGTGATATTCTAGTCTATTTTAAGATGCCAGAAGATCACAGTGAACATTTGAAGATAGTGTGAGAAACACTACGGAGGGAGAAGTTGGATACGGAATTCTCTAAGTGTGAATTTTAGCTTAAAAGATATACATGTATGTTATTGATAAGTATGTTAGGAATGAGAAAAGAGAAAATAGTTTTCAGGAACTAAAAAGAGAAAGGTTAAGTGAGGCACCTGTATTGTCTTTATCAGATGATACGGGGAATTTTTTAGTGTATCTCGATGTTTTACATAGATGACAAGATTGCGTGTTCAAGTAGCATGACAAAGTCATTGTATATGCATCACGCCAGTTAAAGGATTATGAGAAGGTCTATATCTATAATTGGTAGCTGAAGTTTTGAATTAAA
Organism: Panax japonicus; assembly: GCA_020205505.1. Lineage (NCBI taxonomy): Eukaryota > Viridiplantae > Streptophyta > Magnoliopsida > Apiales > Araliaceae > Panax > Panax japonicus. The sequence goes on from CM035111.1 coordinate 30,935,269, forward strand.
AATATGAAGATAGTATTTATATGGGGAGAAGTGTTAGATATACACGGACTTTAAGAGTCTGAAATATGTCTCCACATAGAAGGAGTTGAATATGCGATAGAGAGAGGACTGTGGTATCTTATATCAGATAGGGAAGGTAAACGTAAAAGCCGACGCCTTAAGTAGGAGGGAAAAGCTATCAATATTAACAACTCAGAATGGGTTAATAACGGAGATGGAAAGATCATAGTTAGAGGTTAAATTACAAAATGAAGATGTATAAATGTTATTCACAATGTAGACTCAATCCACGAAATGAAACGAGTTAAGTAAGTACTACTAGGTAACGAAGAATGCAAGTGAATGAAGAAGAGGACGCATGATAAATAGAAGACTAAGTATAGTCTTGTTTGAAGGAGGAATTTGAGTTTCATATAATTCCAAGTTAAAAGAAGAACTAATAAAAGGGAAATAGTGTAATATGTTTGTAAGAGTTTAACTTCCAACTCAAATTATTGATAGGAAGTAATAAGTCATATAAATTAAGATAATACCTTCGGAGAAGGTGAAATGAAAGAACCCCAATGTCGATTAAGCATTGTGGGAACTCGAGATGAAAATGACAAAATATTTTCCTCAATGGTGTATGTATTGTTAGCGAGATTCTGGGGACAGAATCCTTATAAGGAGAGAAGAGTGTAACGCCCCAGAAAAAAATCGAATTTTTAGGAGAATTAAAATTTTATTTTATTATGTGGATTAAACGAATTTAATTGATTATTTATGGGAGTAAGCTATTTGAAGGTCATTCTAAGACCTAGGCATATCAGAACATCGTAGTATTTTGGTTACGTGATAGAATTAAAGTGTTTGAATTTCTTAGACAAAATTTAAAGCTTTCCGAGAAGTTTTCTAAAAAACACTATTCACGCATTTCTGCTCGGGAATTATATTTGAACTTCTAAGAAATACGTAACGATATAATATCAAGGTGAGATGGAATATCCAATAATATTTCAATTATGAAAAACGTAATATTTCGCATGTGGACTTAATTTGTGAATGTTAGGAAAATCAAGCGTTAAAAAGTTATGGTAATGATTGTATGATATGTAGGTATTGTGCGAGGTAGAGTATACGAGTATGATACGAGGTATTATACGTGTGACGCCCCAAAAATAGGTATACATTACCTATTCTGAGTCACCAAATACATGGTACATAATACAAATACAACCTTAAATAAACAACATGAGCTGTGAGTTTTAATACAAATATTGTCTTTTAGACAGTATTCAAACTCAAAATAAGTCCTAAATACATTTATTATCACACTATTTCATAAGATAGTGAGGACTACTAATGTTATCATCTGAACCGTCACTCCATTTCCCGACTAGTCCCTGCTACGTTCTCATTTCCTAAAGAGAACAATGAAAGCAAAAGGGTGAGCTCAACTATCCTAGTAAGAAATATTATGACTAAGATAATGCAGAATAAATTATCATTAGCCTTCAACAGTATTAAACTGATAAAATATAACAAACATCAAGTTTAACTGCAGCGAAACAAGCAATCCATTAGAAGAGTCAAGTAGAGAATAAAATCTACTATCTTCTATGATTTAAAAGATTTTTCATTATATTTATCGCTGAGACTCTGCTTAATAAATAATCCACATCATCCCTGCACTACGGCCAAGGATATTCATTAGTATCACGACCAAAAATTATTCATGCACTACGGGCCAAGGATATTCGTGTATTCATCAATGGTCATGATCATGCCAACAATTGTCCATCAATGCACTACGGCCAATGAGGATTTTACCACATCATTTGTAACATTACGGTCATGATTATACCGAATAATCCTTGGTTATAATCATACCAAGTCCATCTATGCACTACAGGCCACATATGACTTTCAACATATTATAAACATGATGATGATGACAATTCAATAAAACAAGTTCAAGAATAAATTTTAAAGATTTATAAGTTAATTTATCCTGAACTCAATAACGTCCAAATTGTCAACATGATACTGCTTTGTGGAGTAAAATTCAAGAATGCTCAGAAAAATATTTCCATGAAAAGATACTGGATGAAGCGCAAATATCAAGGATATTCCACTAATTTCATGAAGTATAGAAGCCAAAGCTTTAACCAACTAAGTATGATAGAATATATAAAACTACAAATGGATTTTTACCCACCATGCGGTAATCCACGTAGACAGATCATTTCCACAATTTACTATAGAATGAATACGAAGGATCGTTCACCATGCATGTGGTAATAAACATAGACAGGTTATTCCACATAATAATAAAGAATGGAATAATGGAAGAATTCACCATGCATGCGATAGACCGCACAGACAGGTTATTCCAACTGAATAATAAATAATGGAACCAGGTCATGCGTAATCCGCAAAGATAGGATATTCCAATAGAATAATAAAGAATGGAACCAGATCATGCGTAAATCGCACAGATAGGATGTTCCAACAGAATAATAAAGAACGAAACCAGGTCATGCGTAATCCGCACTAAAAGGATATTCCAACAGAATAATAAAGAATTGAATAACAAAAGAATTTCACCATGTATGCGGTACTTCGCATAGACAGGTTATTCCAACACAATGATAAAGAATGGAATAACAGAAGTTCTCTTTATGAAGACGAAAGAAATAATACCCCTTACCTTAGAAGAAACTGGATATAGGAGTAGTGAAGTAGCAGAATACTTTTCTTCTTTCTCTCTATAGTTTATCTCTCTAGAGTTTCAGTGAATTCATAAGAAATAATGAAGGAATGAGCTTCTATTTATAGGAGAATGGACTGAATAATAACTAATTCATGAACGGTCCAGATTAATTTACTTTTAAACGGACGGTCCATATTAATTTACTATGCAGTATTAATAAAGTATTATATATTCTATTTATAGTCTAATAAAACAAATAACTTTATAAAAGTATTATGTTTTATATAAAAAGATTTTACTATGCAAACACTATGCAGACACTATGAAAATACTATGCATAATAGAATATCATATATTCTATTTATAGTCTAATAAAAAAATAACTTTATAAAAGTATTCTGTTTATATAAAAAGTTTTCTAGTTTTATTACATTTATAATAATAATAAAACAAAACTTATAACCTTTATTATAATTCACAATATTAATCGACCAGGTCATTCCCAAGAAAGAGGGGACTTTCCAATAAAGATTTCTCCATATTGACGCGTAATTAGGTGACCAAACCTCTCCTTGGTAGAACTTCTAGACAACGTTGATATTGCAAATAATAATATTAATAACTTTGTTATCTCAATTATTGATTTAATAATATATAAAATATTGACAATAATTGAATCAAATAACGTGAGATACTATGCAACAATTACTGTAGCAATAATTGAACAAAACTTAGTGACTTCTCACATAAGCATCAATAATCAATATCGTGTGCTACTATGCAACCACGCGTATTACTGTACTTTTAGTACCCGGTGTTTCAACAGTTAACGGTAAAACTTCCGCCGTTATTTTCATAAAATATTTTTGTCATTTTCTAAATCAGACAATAATTCTGTTGTGGGGTCCACCAATTATTGTTCCGTTGTACGAATATTCCCTGACCAATCAAATATTATATAACAACTTGCGTACTTTGTAAAATTTATAAATATTACCCACAACTATAACATTATATCAAATCTACACCACAATATTAAAAAAAAATCGAGAAATTTAAATCTTTATTCATAAAAATTGGGGTCTCATAATCTCCCCTCTTTATGAAATTCCGCCCTTAAAATTTACGTACGTACCTGGTATGCCGAAGAGATGAGGATACCTTGACTTCAATTCAGATTCTAACTCTTGAGGTATAACCCTTGAGTGTCGAATAAGATTCTTCTTATCCAAGATTTTAACACGTATCTCCTCATACGTTAAATCTTCTGCTATCTCGTCTAGTTTTAATTCAATAATGTGGTTCAGTTCGTCCACATATTTACGTAACATCGATACGTGAAAAACGTTATGAACACGCTGATATACTTGGTGGTAAACGAGTTTATAGGCCACAGTTCGTACTCAATCAAGGATTTCAAATGGGCCAATTAAATCAAGGGTTGAGATAACGCATTCTTGAACCTTTTCTTCAAATTCATCAGATTCGGGTATGTATCTTGAGCGATCTTTAACTTTATCGATTAAAGTCGATTCTACTCGTATATTTGATATAACCACGTAAGTCCCTTAACTCTATCTTCATCATTTGTAAGTTATACGAAATGGGTCTTTATGTTAACAACATCGCACTCGTAAATGCATACGATCTTCTACTCAATGCATCAGCTACCAAGTTCGATCTTCCACGATGATATTGAATGGTACGATCGTAATCTTCAATAGCTCAAGCCAACTTCCTTGGCACATGTTACGTTCGTTTTAGGTGAAGAAAATATTTGAGGGTTTTAGAAATGAGTTTTGTACTGGGGTGAATACTAAATTTGATTTCACGCTCTAGGGGTAGGCTAAGAAGTCTTCAAGAATACGTCAGGAATTTATTAACAATAGAAATACCATTCAAAACTAAGACCATCATCCTAGACTTGGATAGTACGTCACATTGATACCTATCAACTTGCCATCGTTATTCATAACGTTCCCTACGAAAAGTTTGGCTTCGGTGCATTCCACACAAGGAAGTCACCAGCGAAAGGCTCAGGGCTCTTTACTTATGGCTTAATAGAACAGTGATTGACTTTAGTGGTTTGGTTGCTTGAATTCGCATAACAGGTTGGTTAAGAATATGAAAGCTAACAACCTTACAGAAAGCTTGATGAGTAGTTAACCAATCGATTCCTAAAATCACACAAAGGCAAGTATTTTCAAAGAGATAAGATCGACAGGTAACATGAAAGTGTCGATTTGAATCAACAAGACTTATGAACAGTGGATGTAATGAAGGTTTCTCCCAACGGAGTTTCCACAGATAAGTCAAAGTCTAATTTCTCCGGAGTCAAATTTAATCGTTGTGCTCAAGTAGGAGAAATAAAAGAATTGGTAGAACCGGTATCATATAAGGTATAGACTTCGTTAGAGTTTATGATAAGCTTACCCGTGATGACCTCGTTTGGGTTCCTTACTTTCTGGGAGGTCACAACAAAAGCTCTCCCTTGAACTACTGGTTTTGACTTGTCTGGGACGGTATTTTGTGTCACCATTCCAACTGGACTTGTCTTCGGTGCACGAAAAAATCGAGCTAGGTGACCTTCTCTTCCACAATTATAACACGCTTTGGATGGCATCGCGCAGTTTGGACTGATATGTCCCTCCCCTCGGTATTTGAAACATATGATAGGCAGTCGTTCTCCTTCCTTAAGCACGGGTGCTGATGCTAACGTCTTTCCATCATTGTTGAATTTCCTCTTCTTGAAATGTCCATTCTTATTATCTTGGCCATGATTACCACCGATGTGGTTACCATTTCTGGCATGTTGATTCCCTCCACGTTTGTTGTCACTGCTTCGATGACTGCTACCACTGGTATTATAATTTTACCAGTTACTTTCTCTTGGTTGAGCTGACTCGTTATCGCGCTCCAATAACTGAGCCCTATTTACAACATCTGAATACAAACACAGTTTATGAGAAATTAGATATTGACGTATCTCGGGTTTCAAACCTCTTAGAAACATCCGTGTCATTCTTTCCTCATTATCAACCAAGTGAGATGCAAACCGGGACAAGTCGACAAACTTAGCTTTGTACTGTGACACGGTCATATTGTTCTGCTCTAACTTGATGAATTCTACATCTTTCATGTGACGAATACTTTTGGGAAAGTACTTGTCGTTGAATAGTTCTTAGAACTTCTCCCAAGACATCTTCAGTGCGGCAGGTTGAGTACACTTTACCGATTCCCACCAATAATCTGCCTCTCCTCACAACATAAAGGTGGCAAAGGGAACCTTTTGCTCCTCGGAGCATCCTAAGACATAAAATATCTTGGTGATCTGCTTTATTCACGTCTCCACCTTAAGTGGTTTTGGCTCTCAAATAAACTCTGGTGGTCCCAGCTCTTTGAACTGTTTAGCGGTGACGGTCCAAGAGTTTTCAGTGTTTCCACCTACATTTTGGACAGGAGCCTCTCTCGCCTGATGTTGCATGAATTGCATAAAGCCTCTGCACATTCCATCATTCATCATTTGGTTAGTGTTGTTATTTGCATGAGGATTGTCACCTTCCTGATGCACATTATCTTGATTATTGATATGTGGAGACTCAACGGTCTCCTGTGCTCCATTGTTATTCTCAACATTCTCGAATGTCATTTTCAGATACTGCCACAAAATAAGGGTTAGTTATCATATCACATATTATCCCTATGCTCTGACCGACCAATTAAATACCAAATAAACTTAGGTAGGTCATACTAGCGAAAGAATTCCCCGTCTCTCCCCTCCTAGTTCTTCTCTCACATCTCAGCCATGGATCATATCCCTAAGCTTTGATACCAACTGTGACGCCCCCAAAATAGGTATACATCACCTATTCTAAGTCGCCAAATACATGGTACAAAATACAAATATAACCTTAAATATACTGTAAAGTCCCCGAACCCGGATACTTGAAACCCGAATTCGATACTTCACGATACCATTTCTATGAGCGGAAATATTACTAATAATAATAACAATAATATAAATTTTGAACTTAACTTACATTTATCAGAGTCTAATCCTAAGTACGCAACCTTTACTACATTCATTACATGATATATAATACATATCATTAACTTAGTACAGTATAACTATTACAAAAGATACAAATACACAAATCCTATTTACTTTCCTTTTCACTTGTTTTGGCATGAGCTTTCCAGTCCTTCACACTTAGCTGAAAACATTTAAATAAAGTAAGGATGAGCATTTGAGTGCCCAGCAAGTATTATATATATATATATATAAGCTAAAAGAATTTAAATGTTTTCTTTATAATATTCTTCTACAACCAGTCAATAGTTGTGAAGTAATCTGTACCAATAATAATAACATAACAACCCTCGTTCAAATTTTTTTAAAATGTGTATTGACTATACATGGGGTTTCTGTGACATACTATGAACATTGTTTTTCATTTTCGAAAAGGTTAAACAGAAATTCTTCTGTAAACCGGCATTGCTTACGGGCCTGAGGGTGTACAGTCCATGGGCCCTGTATTGATCAATACTACATTGCTAGAACGATATTACCGTTCATTCTTTGTCCGCCGTAGCGCATAAAATTTTTCCCATTATCGGGATGTTCATACCTGTCGGGTTTTTATAACAAAGGTCTTATATAATTCAACATATATGTATATCAAAGGTATATCAACATGCGATTGAATACAATGATTATCCAAGTGGGGACACTTGTATAACCATTTATAGAAATTAACGAACAGAATATATATTTGAATTATCATATACTAACATATTGATAATCAATGGGCGTATATAATATAGGCTTTACAATCTGTACAATAATAATATAACTTTGAAACATTCTTACACTTGTCCAATGCATAAAGAAAATGCAAAGGTAGAATACTTGCCTGATGCGCTGCTTACTATTCATAACTTAGACTTATCTTTTCTATCACGACCTATCATTAATCAAATCATTCTATCGATTAGAACAATATAACATAACACATAGTACTGCATATTGCAGTCAGCACATAACATAATCACATTGTCACACATGTTTCACAATCATGGCATCACAAACAAACATTAACTCATTCATAATCACATTGTCACACCACTTTATCCACCATTGAATCACAAATAAAATAATTAACTAACTAAATTTCTAAGTCCAGATCAATTTCTGAAACATGTCGGTCTACCGACATCTTTATCGGGTAATTATCGAGTCTAAGACTCTAAACAGTTGTTCACTATCCATTTAGACTAATTAAATAACAGTCATATCATTTTTCATGACCTTATAATAATTATAAAATAATTATTACCATTTACCATAATTTTTGAAATATCAGAATCATTATTAAATGATTTAAATACTAATCAATTTTATTATCATCAATATTTAATCAATATTAAACTATTAATCAAACCATTGCCAAAATATTAAAGTTATGTATAATAACTCAAAATATTTTTAAAACATTTACATTATCCTTAAATGATTTTTAAAATAATTAAAATCATTTTTAAATAATTACCATTAATATTAAAGTATTAATGCACTATTTATCTAAATATTAAAAGTCATAAATTATAACTTAAAATATTTTTAATTCATTTTTATCCCTTTTAAATGATTTTTAAATAAATAAAACCATTTTTAAACTATTTATTTAATATAATTAATAAATAAATTTAATATCATTAATCATTAAGTAAATATCATTAATATTAAATTATTAATGAAAATATCCCTTAAATATTAAAAGTTATATTTTATAACTTAAAATATCTTTAAACACTTTATTTTCATTTAAAATGATTTTTAAAATAATAAAATCATTTTAAAACTAATTTATTTAATAAAATTATTAAATAACTTTAACATCATTAATAATAATTAATTAATGAAATTTACCTTTAAATATTAAAAGTTATATTTTATAACTTAAAATATTTTTAAATAGCTTATTCTTAGTTAAAATGATTTTTAATTTAATAAAATCATTTTTAATTCATTTATTTAATTCATTTAATAAATAGCTTAATTATCATTAATATTAATTTATTAATGAAAATTATCACATAATATTAAAAGTTATCAAAAATAACTTAAATTATTTTTTTATACCATAATATAATTTTTAAATGATTTTTCAAATATTAAAATCATTTTTAAATAATTTATTTAATATAATAATTAAATAAATTAAATACTTTTAATATTCCAAAAATATTAAATATATATGAAATATATTTAAAATAATTAAAAACTAATTTTCAGAATTTAAAATAATTTTTAATAACTTATTTTTTTTGTATTTTTAATAATTAAAAACTATTTTTTCTATTTTTAAATCATTTTCGAAAAATAAATATAATAAACCGTCGCAGTAGGCCTTTAGCTACAAAAAGCGTCGCTGTTGGTGTTCTTGAGCTCAAGAACACTGACAGCTTCGTGATCAACATGCCATGTTTGACCATGTATAACATTCTGTACAAATTGTTTCTGGGAGATCTAACACATACATCTTATAGAGCTCATGTAATACTATTATCAACAACAAACATCATGGATTAACATCATCAGATCTAAGAGTTATTAGCCGTCAAAGTAGCTTGTCAGATCTGTTATTCATGAAGAACAGTTCGTGGTGCCTACTTTGGATCATTATAACTTGCAATCCGTGTAATTTTTGTGTGATCTATCAATTTCAGTGTGTAGAAATCATGTAGGACTACAACTTTAATACTTAAAAGCATCAGAAAAACAAGAAATAAAGCAGATAAAGTATGGTCAAACTATGTCAGAAATATCAACACTTAGAAAATTCTGGGCTGCCCAGAATTTGTCTAGTCAATGCCGGTCAACTCACTTTGACCTTAAATAACTTTCGATCCACAATAGATATGGACCTCATTCTTTTCGGAGATTAAAGACCATATTACAGAACACATATAACAACTTTTAAACAACACAAATCATGATCTAGAAAATATTTATAAGCCCTGACATTTGATGAAAAATCACAGATTCGTTTTTTTCCAACTTGCTTAAAACTTCAAATTCGTGCACTTTGATGTTATGGGTCTTTGATTTATCAACCCAGATCATCAATTGATACCTTATTACACATATTTAACAAATCAATTGCAACATTTAACAACAAATCGAAGGATTTCTAGGATTTGGGTTTTTATACCTTTCTTTAATCCAATCTTTGATTTTCGGATTTTGTTGTTTCTGATTTGTTGTGGGACTTCGTGAGGCTTGATAAAGGATCTGAAATGCTTGGAAATTTCGGAGGTTTGAGAGAGAATGAGAGTTGGTTGAGTGTTGTGAAATTTTAGTGAACAAAAATACAATTTTCTCTCTCTAATCCCTTATATAGACATGCTAGATGCAATGAATAAGGCTGCTAGGTGGCTGAAATGTGCTGGCTTTGGTCACATGGAGTGGTTAAAGTTGTTCAATAACTTAGCCTATTGTCAAACCCTACATATTAGCCTCAATTATGTAAGAGGGGCATTTTTGTCATTTGGTTTTTCATTTTAATGGTAAAATTATAATCTTGGCAAACCCTTAGGGTTTGGGGTTTAGGGTTTGGACCATTTTAAGGTTAAAAAAATTCAAGAATTTCTAATTTAGGGTTTTTTTAAAAAAACATAATAAAATAATAAAATTTTAGTTTCTAAAATACAAAATAAAGATTTCTAATTAATTAGGTTTCTAATTAATTAACACATTACTAATTAGGTTTTAGATACACTAATTAGCATTAAACTTTCCGAATCAACAATTAGGGTTTACAATTTAAATATTATGGTTTCTAGAAATTAGTATTTCTAAATATTAATTAGGGTTTACCTAATTAATATAAAAATTATATAATACATAACATGCATGCACCATATAACACAGTTATATAATAGTGTCGAACTCATCCTGAGTTTTAAATTAGGGTTTCCATAAGCAAATTAGGGTTTTTATCTTTTGAAATTAGGGTTTATAATATAGAAAAATAATAAGAATTTTGAATAATTATGATTCTCCCTAATTAGGGTTAATACATATAACACCGATCATAAATCACATTATCGTGATTACATAACGACTTTACAAATTCTCAAAGTCGTGAATGACTTTCGCATTAGAGTTTCAAATCAATTAGGGTTTCTAGAATTTTAATTAGGGTTTACCTAATTAATACATTTAATACATGCCATAAATTATATAGCACACTTATAAAATTATCTTGCACTCTAATTTTGATATCAAATTAGAGATTAACATTATTACTAAGGTTTGGTCATAATACGCCGTAATTGACCAACCATTATCAATACAGAAATACAGTACATATTCATAGCTCTGAAAAATCAAAATATAATTAATATAATAATATTATCATCATTATTCCTTATCCCATAACCAAAGTTAGGTTTATTATTAACACTAAAACTGTTCCACACATTAACATAACACACATAACCACACATATCTATAACACTGGTAAATAATAATATAATATTATTATTTTTATTCCTTGATCAAAACCCATAATTAGGGTTTGGATTCCATAACTGATTTATCTTTCATGTATAACCTTATTAATTAAGTAAAAATAATTTATTTAATATCTTGAACAAAATCCATATAATAGAATAAGTATTATAAAAATTCTATATTCATATCATATGTTATTCAATTAATATAATAATCATATTTTCATGGAAAATAAACATTAAAACATTTTTACTATAAAACTAATTATTATTAAAATATAATTTATAATGAGCAAAAATTCTAGAATAAAATTATTCATAACCATTCATGTAATAAATATATTTTATATTCATCACATAACTACATACATAATACATTTCACGCATTCTTACCTTTAAAATAAATAATTATTCTAAAACCATTTCATATATTATTTAAATAATATAAGATTATATCTTCCTTGAAAAATAATTATTAAAACATTTCCAATAGGGAATTAATTAGTATAAAAATATAATTGATAATAATCAATAATTCTAAAATAAATTTATTTGCAATACTTAATGTAATAAATACATTTTATTTATCACACATATAATTATAATTACACATTACCTTGACACATAACATTCATATTTATTTTAATAAATAAAAAAAAATTTATACGCAAAATTTATGATTTATTTATATAGATAATATCGGGTTGTCACATATACAACATGAACTGTGAGTTTTAATACAAATATTATCTTCTAGACAGTATTCAAACTCAAAATAAGTTCTCAATACATTTATTATCACACTATTTCATAGAATAGTGAGGACTACTAATGCTATCATCTGGACCGTTACTCCGTTCCCCGACTAGTCCCTGCTACGTTCTCATTTCCTGAAGAGAACAATGAAAGCAAAAAGGTTGAGATCAACTAGCCTAGTAAGAAATATTATGACTAAGATAATGCAGAATAAATTATCATTAGCCTTCAACAGTGTTAAACTGATAAAATATAACAAACATCAAGTTTAACTGTAGAGGAACAAACAATCCATTAAAAGAGTTAAGTAGAGAATAAAATCTACTATCTTCTATGATTTAAAAGGGTTTTCATTACTTTTATCGCTGAGACTTAGCTTAATAAATAATTCACATCATCCATGCACTACGACCATTGATATTCATTAGTATCACGACCACAAATTATCTATACACTCCATGCCAAGGATATTTGTGTATTCATCAATGGTCATGATCATGCCAACAACTGTCGATCAATGCACTACGACCAATGAGGATTTTTATCACATAATTTGTAACATTACGGTCATTATTATACCGAATAATCCCTGGTCATAATCATACCAAGTCCATCTATGCACTACAGGCCACAGATGACTTTCAACATATTATAAACATGAGGATGATGACAATTCAATAAAACAAGTTCAAGAATAAATTTTAAAGATTTATAAGTTAATTTATCCTGAACTCAATAACGTCTAAATTGTCAACATGATACTGATTTGTGGAGTAAAATTCAAGAATGCTCAGAAGAATATTTTCATGAAAAGATACTGGATGAAGCGCAAATATCAAGGATATTCCACTAATTTAATGGAGTATAGAAGCCAAAGCTTTAACCAACTGAGTATGATAGAATATATGAAATTGTAAATGGATTTTCGTCTGCCATGCAGTAATCCACATAGACAAATCATTTCCACAATTTAATAAGAAATGAATACAAAGGATCATTCACCATGCATGTGATAATCCACATAGACAGGTTATTCTAACAGAATAATAAAGAATGGAATAACAGAATATATCACCATGAATGCGATAGACCACACATACATATTATTTCAATAGAATAATAAAGAATGGAACTAGGTCATGCGTAATCCGCACAGACAGGATGTTCCAATAGAATAATAAAGAATGAAACCAGGTCATGCGTAAACCGCACAGACAGGATGTTCCAACAGAATAATAAAGGACGGAACCAGGTCATGCGTAAACGCATAGATATGATATTCCAACAGAATAATAAAGAATGGAATAACAGAAGAATATCACCATGTATGCGGTACTTCGTATACACAAGTTATTCCAACACAATGATAAAGAATGGAATAACAGAAGTTCTCTTCATGAAGACGAAGAAATAATAACCCTTACCTTAGAAGAAACTGGATATAAGAGTAGTGAAGTAGCAGAATACTTTTATTCTTTCTCTCTATAGTTTATCTCTCTAGAGTTTCAGTGAATTCGAAAAAAATAATGAAGGAATGGACTTCTATTTATAGGAGAATGGACTGAATAATAACTAATTCATGAACAGTCTAGATTAATTTACTTTTAAACGGACGGTCCATATTGATTTACTATGCAGTATTAATAAAATATTCTAATAAAACAAAATCTTTTAAATAAAATATAAAATATTCTATTTATAATCTAATAAAACGAATAACTTTATAAAAGTATTCTGTTTTATATAAAAAGATTTTACTATGCAAATACTATGCAGGCACTATGCAAACATTATGCATAATAGAATATTATATATTTTATTTATAGTCTAATAAAACAAATAACTTTATAAAAGTATTATGTTTTATATAAAAAGATTTTACTATACAAATACTATGCAGACACTATGCAAACACTATGCATAATAGAATATCTTATATTCTATTTATAGTCTAATAAAATAAATAACTTTATTATCTCAAATAATAATATTAATAACTTTGTTATCTCAATTATTGATTTAATAATACATAAAATATCGACAATGATTAAATCAAATAACGTGAGATACTATGCAACAATTACTGTAACAATAATTGAACAAAACTGTAAGACCCCAATTTTTATGAATAAAGATGAATTTTCTATAAATATCATTTTTGAATATTATGGAATGAATTTGATATAATGTTATAGTTGTGGGTAATATTTATAAATTTTACAAAGTACGCAAGTTGTTATATAATATTCGATTGGTCGGGGAATATTTGATTGGTCAGGGAATATTCGTACAATGGAACAATAATTGGTGGACCCCAAAACAGAATTATTGTCGGATTTAGAAAATGACAAAAAATATTTTATGAAAATAAAGGCGGAAGTTTTACCGTTAACTGTTGAAACACCGAGTACTAAAAGTACAGTAATACGCGTGATTGCATAGTAGCACACGGTATTGATTATTGATGCTTAGGTAAAAAGTCACTCAGTTTTGTTCAATTATTGTTGTAGTAATTGCTGCATAGTGTCTCATGTTATTTGATTCAATTATTGTCAATATTTTATAATAAATAATTGAGATGACAAAGTTATTAATAAATAATTGGTCACCTAATTGCGCGCCAATGAGGAGAAATCCTTATTGGAAAGCCCCCTCTTTCCTGGGAACGACCTGGTCGATTAATATTGTGAATTATAATAATTATGATAAATTTTATTTTATTAGTATTATTAATGTAAGAAAAGAGAAAAGCTTTTTATATAAAATAGAATACTTTTATAAAGTTATCTGTTTTACTAGACTATAAATAGAATATATTATATTTTATTATGCATAATGTTGCATAGTGCCTGCATAATGTTTGCACAGTAAAAACTTTTTATATAAAACAAAATACTTTTTATAAAGTTTTGTTTTATTTGATTATAAATAGAATATATTATATTTTATTGCATAGTGCATCGTAGTATCCTTTCTATTCTTCTATAAATAGGATGCTTAGTTAGAATTGAAAATCACACCAAAAGTTCAGAGATTTCTCATTCTATAATCTTGAGCGTATTTCTTTAGAGTTTAAGAAAGCTTTGAGCATAAAAATTAGTGCAAGTTTTCTTCAAGAATATCCTCGCCCTACCAGTCGGAATACTCTTCTTTTACGGTAAGGGATATTATTTGTTGTACTCGTAAAGGGGTATTATTTCTTTCGTCTTCATGAAGAAAATTTCTGTTACTTCATTCTTTATCATTATGTTGGAATAACTTGTCTATGCGAAGTACCGCATACATGGTGAAATTCTTCTGTTATTCCATTTTTTATTATTCTATTGGAACATCATGTCTGTGCGTTTACGCATGACCTGGTTATGTCCTCTATTATTTTGTTGGAACATCATGTCTGTACGGTTTACACATGACTTGGTTTCGTTCTTTATTATTCTGTTAGAACATCCTGTCTGTACGAATTACGCATGACCTGGTTCCATTCTTTATTATTCTATTGGAATAACCTGTCTGTGCGGTCTATCGCATAAATGGTGATTTCTTCTATTATTCCATTCTTTATTATTCTGTTGGAATAACCTGTCTATGTGGATTATCACATGCATGATGAATGATCCTTTGTATTCCTTTCTTATTAAATTTTAGAAATGATCTGTCTAAGTGGATTACCGCATGGCTGACGAAAATCCATTTACAGTTTCATATATTCTCTTATACTCAGTTGTGTTGACGTTGTGATTTTTAATTGTCCCTTTCCGTTACTTGTTCTTTGGTGTTCTCATTTTAAGTGAGATTTGTTTGAAAAAATAAGTGAAAAAGGTCCGTCATGTATAATGTCGACGATGGACTGTTAAGAGTCGCCAATTAGTTTTTTAAATGGTTGTACCAACACAACCGAGAAAAGGTTTGGACATTGTACCAGTGATGTGACACTACTAAACGGGTCAGTGAAACCGAGATTCATGAGGGTCCGGGGACTTGGTTATGCGGAGGGAAGGTGTTAGGCACCCCACGACATCCATGTTACCACGGTGACCGCCTCTTTTCAAGATACTATTATCTGAATGTGTGTGAGTGTGTGGGTCAATGTGTTGTTATTTGGAAGTAGTGCGAGGCCTCGTTATACACATGGTTTGAATTTATGTAAAAATTCAATTTTTAGCAAAATATGGCAGTGACGTTTTATAAAAGAGGTTTTTCAAACCCTGATGCTCAATAGTAATTGAAACCTTTTACACTCCAATTTTATTAAGTGTTCGGCTTGATTGATTTTATTTTACAGATGCGAGGCATCCGTACGAAAATAATATACAAAATAATGCCGATATCCTTGTGGGAATGGAAATCATCTGAGGAAATTCAGACATCGCAGAATAATTTACAAGTTGCTTAGAGCTGATAATGTCCATCACGGGAACCTAATCTAGATCCAATAGGTTGAATCTGTGATCACATGATTCCTAGGCGCACAAGATACCGCAATTTGTATGAAAGCAGTAAGCAGGTATATATATAAAAGCGGTAACTATATATATACAGACATGATCACAAACCATGAAGCACCTTCATGTGGGATAAGAAATGTAAATAAAGTTATAAAAGCTATCAACCGCCACGGAGGAAACTCCAGGCGGGACAAAACGTAAATAAAGCTATCAACCGCCACGGAGGGAACTCCAGGTGGGACAAAATGTAAAGAAAGCTGTACAAAGCGATCAACTGCAACGAAGTGAACTCCAGGCAGGACGAAACATAAAGAAAGCTATAAAAGCGATCAACCACCACGAAGTGAACTCCAGGTGGGACGAATATATATATATATATATATATATATATATATATATATATATATATATATATATATATATATATATATATTAAAGCAAATAAACGCTCCAGAATGTATGTATGTCCAGAGATATTTGGCATTGACCCCTGGATGGTCTTATGACACGGCCCGTACAGATGTCTTCTTCTATAGTTAGCCGTATAGATCATATCCCACCATCATTGGTGGCATTGGGTATGTGATCATGGTATGATAGCATGTCACCACCAGACAGGGTGACTGTAGATCATTTGCTACAGCATACCATGACTTTATTGATGTTTCAGGTTCCCGTAGGGTTTGTAGACGGGATGCTAGAGCATTGGATACCGGATAGGCAGGTTTTCCGATTCGGGACCCATGAGTTGACTCCTACTCTGGAGGAGTATGCACGATTGACGATGTTGCCTTTAGACAGACCTTGCATGCACCTGGCTTTGGGAGATATGAGTAGATGATTCATCACTCTCACTGGATTATGGTGCAGAGTAGTACATGATGAGCTGACATCTGGCCACGTGATATCCCAGCATTTTCTGTATGACTAATTTGGCTCGGAGGATAGCTATTCATGACATTTTGGAGATTTCACCGCAATGTAGGATCACTGGCGTCTAACCAGGGTTGATGTACTATTGTTGTGCATCACGGTACATGGATGAGATAGACATCAGAGTCATCATGGCATTGAGAGCTCTTAGGGAGGGTCGTACCATTGTACCTATGATTGTAGCAGAGACCCTCCGGTCAGCATCCTACTGCTGTACTTATCTGACATGGGTGTTCACGGGTTGTTCGGTCATGCTATATGTGTGGTTTATGTCACACTTGAGATCGATTGGTACCTTTAGACGGCATGTATATTATTTCACCCATGATGTAGCTATGTCATACTCCTTTTAGCCGTTGGAGTGTATAGATGCTCTGTCCTGGTCCATATTTTTGGCAGATATCAGAGATCTATTTAGCATATTACCGTGTTCGGGGCTTAGTTCACCATACAACTTCATTGCTCATGCTCCAGGCATGGACTACCTCCCTCTGGCTGGTTTGAGGGATGTGACTACTTATCACCCACTGGCCATGATGTCACAGTTTGACCAGCTCCAGGACTTTCATCCTTTCGAGGGATGATAGGTCAGCATTCAGCTTCCCGATATCTCTCAGCAGAAGATAGATCTCGTGTGTACGCTTGTTGGGATTAGCGTGAGATTGCTGCTTTTTCTGTGAGCCGTCCGGGTTGTTCTGCAGAGTATTCCTCCTGGATGGAGGCAGAGATTTTATCGGCTGCAGCAGTATCTACAGTACTGGATTGCGAGTCAGATGATGTAGAGCCCATGGATGACATAGATTCCCACCTCGAGGAGGAGCCTGCTACTGGGTTGCCAGCATTTCTTCTGGATTCTCCGAATACCAGTACTATTGTGATTCAGCACTCGGCACAGTACCAAGAGCACAGTCTTCATCTGATGACCTTTAAGAGAGATTATGCTCAATCTATGATGTTGACTGCCCTTGAAGGGAGGGACGCAGCTTTATTAGAGAGAGACGAGGCATAAGCTCGTAGAGACGCCGCTGTTGTTGAGCGGGATGAGGCTAGATCATCCAGAGACGCAGTGATAGTTGAGCGAGATAGCGCTATATCTGCCTGGGATGTAGCCATCACATATAATACTGTCGTGAGGTCCCTTACCACTGGCATGATCGCAGAGATGAGCGTGTTGGGTAAAATTATATACGCACAACACACAAGTATACGTGGTCAACGAATAATAAAGTGAAAGTAGAGTATCGTTCCCACGAGGAATTGTTTAATAAAAATTACCAAGTACTAACCCGTAACCAACTCAATCTTATTTAAAATAATGAATTTTAATTTATAAGTAAACTAATTCTAATTACCACTAATTAAATTAAGACAACGGAGATTTAAGATCATAACTTTACTTATTTCTTCATTTAAGTTAACACACTTCTCATCAATTATTCTCTATCCTGAATTATTAATCAAGAACACTAAAGCAGATAAAACCACATCTCGATGCATAATACCCATAATACGTCAATCCACAATTAAGATAGAAATTCGTTAAACACCTTAATCAACTAATCCACTATATCTCTATGTGAATTACAATTGAAGAAGGTTGAAGAATAAGTTATTTATCTGATTACATGCGATGTCAAGCATATCTCTACCTTAACACTCATCAAGTTTAAACTACCAACAAAATCCTGAACACATGCTATCATGATAAGATCTAAATCAATACTTCATCTCTCGAGTTCATATAAATTATCAAGGTAATTGATTGCCAATCAATTAAGCAATTAAGTCCAAATCATAATAGACAATCCTCACAATAGAACATAATAATTGATAACGAAGCATATTAAAAAAACTACACAATAAGATCCATTGTAATCTCAAATAAAGAATTAGTTCATGATTATTGAATTAAAACTAAGAAGTCACAATTGAATAATCATTAAAAGACAAAGATAGAAGAAGATGAGAAGATAAAATCTATTGTCTGTAGATTTGGCGCTTCCTCCTTGCTCTTACTTTGAATCTTCAATGGTCTCCAAGTTGCTTCAATCTCCATATATAATAAGAACTAGTGTTTTTGATCTAATTTACTCTAATCTAATCTAATGGAATCCTCTATCTAGTCGCTAATCTCTCTAATCCTTGTGATTCTCCTCCTTTTATAAGTCTCTTCATATGTCTTTAAGTCCTCTTGGAAGTTCGTTTGGAAGTCCTTGTGTTAATCGGATCGAAACAATCCTTCCCGGACTTAAATTGGACCAAAATTCGCACTTTTTACGCTTTTTCTGGGCTACGCCCACCCCGACGGCGGTTTTGTGACGAAAACTTTTCTGCTCTGATGTCCCTTGGAAAAACGGCCATAACTTTTGATCCAGGAAGATTTACGAGGCCTGCCACCTATTAAATCGAAGATATCGATGAGATCTACAACTTTAATTTTTTAAGATTGTAGAAATAATGAACAGATAAAGGTCGAAATTGGGCTGGAAGGGATTACTATGCAAATGGCCACCCAAAATAGTGACATTCGACGTCCGTTGGTACAAATGTCATAAATTTTGCATCCGTACTCCGATTTTGATGATTCAAGATGTGCCGGAAAGATAAGAAGAAGCTCTACAATGTAATCCAATTTCAAAACCAAGAACATGAAATAAACATATAAAAGCCTAAATGATGTCCGGATTGCTTTTCTTTGCGATTTCATACCAATTATTTGTAATTTTAGCTCCCAAGTACATAATCTACAAAACGAACAAAAAATGCATGAAAAGTATCTACGAAACATGAGATTAAGCAAATAATTCAACTGACAGATACCAGATAAGTAGGTATAAAACTTACTTATCAAATACCCCCAAACTTAAACATTTGTTTGTTCTCAAGCAAAAACACAAAACAATAATGCAATGCAATGCAATGAAATGCAATTAATCTATATGCCTATGAATCCAGCATTATTTGATAGAATCAAATTTATTCACTCGGCCTTAGAGTAATCAAGCAAACATGACAATACTTCATATCAAAACCAATCAACAATTTCCTAGTCAATCATTAAATCTTAAATTGTTATCACTGGTATAGTGCGTGTGTGCTCAACAACCATGCTAATTGATATAAAATCAAATTTAACACATAACAAGTCTCTTCGAAGGCATCATACAGTGTAAACTCAAGAAATCCAAAAACAAGCTAGATCCAACTAAAATCAAACAATTACCAATATCGAGGGTCAACATGGGATACTTATGCTTTATTTTTCACTTACGGGGGCTTTTTTCTCTTATTTCCCGTTTTATTCATTTTTTTTACATACACATAGCTGTGCAATGTCTTATTCTCTCAGGCTTTTTAATGCTACCTTAACGAGCTTTCGACCAACGACTCCCAGACCATTAAGACCTTAGGGGCGCTAGGTGTAAAGACAATCCCATCGGGCTTACTTACTCAAGTAACAAAGGCCACAAAACTCGACAAGCACGCCACGGTGTTTATTCATACTTTTTCTTTTTCTTTTTCTTTTTTCTTTTTTTTTAAAGTTTATATACCCCAAATATTCCCCTAAACTTAGGTTCTTGTCTAACTTTCGCCATCACTACTTGTTCTTGTCATTCTTTCATTCAAACTAGCATTATCCTTTAGAATCCCATTATGTATCAATTTACTCTCAATCAATCAACAAGTTGTTTTTACTGTGCTATCCTTATTATACCAGTTTCAAACATAAAAAGACTCAATTCATAACAAGAAATCACATCAAAGCTCTAATAGTCAGTACTCTACTTGACTACTAAATTCCAATCTCATCATTGGTCAAAATAAACTGAACTATCTAACAGCTAGAATCATGCAAGGTGAACATAGTAACTAACTATTATTTTTGAATTCTTAAATTCTTTAATTTTTTTTGATTTTTTTTAGTTATAAATAAAAACTATTGTGCAACTACTCTACTATGCAAACTATTATGCAATTATACTTCATGAATGCAAACATAAATAAATCTAAATGATTTAACTCCCCAAAACTGAACAATTACAATGTCCTCATTGTAAAATAAAGCATGAAGTGGACGACGACTTCCCTGTAATCATTTAAGCTTGTGGTGATGGTGGCACTGGCGGCGACGATAATTTTCCTATCCATTGAACCTCCACTACCTGCAATGAAGAGAGACAACATGGATTAGAATAACACTTGGATTCCTATCTACTAAATAAACTAGGAAAACATATAAATAAATAAAAAAAATTCCTGGGTTACCTCCCAGTTAGCGCTTGAATTATAGTCTTTCAGCCTGACTTTGTTTAGTCAACGCTATCCAATTCCTTTTCGAAAGTTGAGGAACCCTCCATCCATCGGAAATAATATAGCTTTTGGTAGGTTCCCATTTGTTATAGCCATTGCATTAAAGTCACCTACATGCTCTGATTTGGTATAATCTCCATGAAGAAGGGAAAATAACTAGGTTCTATCTCCGTTGTGTTTGTGATCATCTTTGGGCATGGAAGTGTGTCAAACAAAATGGGCTTTTCGTCTATCTTCTCTTTCTCGTCCCACCACAGCTTCATTGTTGCCCTAGCTCTTATCTCATAAAGAGCTTCACCGACGACATGACTACCTAGCAGGCATGGTTTTGCAAATCTAACCGGATCCTTGAACTTTGGTGGAGAAGGAAATTGGAGCACTAATAACATCGGCTCATCCTTGTTAGTACTTATAGTTAGTTCTTCACCGACCTTGTTGTCATTATCCCCATTTGTCTCTTTTCCAACATCTTGTGGCTCATCTAGTTATAGATTTGGCTCGGGCACTTCATCAATCTCGAAATTCTCATCATAACACCAATTATTTTGAGGAAGGTTGCTTACGGCTTTGGTCATTTGCTCTATCTGATCCGTAAGATTTTGAATTGACCTCGCTTGATTACTCATCTTCTCCTCATTTGCTGCTACGAACTTGGAAAATAATTCCTCCAACCTTGAATTATCTGTATCTTGTGACACTGGAGGTGGACATGAAAATTCCGGTGTGATTGATGGATTTAGAGCGTAATGTTGGTCTTCATAAGTATCGCTCCATGACGAATCCGGGTGATACCCCCAAACTTGATGATAATTAGCATATGTATAATCGTTGTCGTATTCACCACCGTGTTGTCTCGGCCCAAAACTAACCGTTCATTGATGACTCGGATGATTGCCAGCATAATAATTGCAAGTAACCGCCACACTTTGACGACGTTGTGCTGTAAAAGCGTCCAACCTCCTCGAAAGTGTCTCAATCTATGCTGATAATGCAGAAAGTAGTCGCGGGTCCATCAATCTCTGCTACCCTTGGCTAAGTCATTCTTGTATACGACCATTGATAATTAAATTCCGCCATGGTATCTGAAAGGAAAGAAATATAGGAAGAGAATTAAAAATAAAAATAAAAATGTTTAAATTAAGACTAATTTGATTGCAATTAATATTGGGTAATAATTATTAAATTAATTCCCCGGCAACGGCGCCAAAAACTTGTTGGGTAAAATCTATATACGCACAACACACAAGTATACGTGGTCAACAAAAAATAAAATGAATGTAGAGTATCATTCCGACCAGGAATTGTTTAATAAAAATTACCAAGTACTAACCTGTAACTAACTCAATCTTATTTAAACTAATGAATTTTAATTTATAAGTAAACTAATTCTAATTACCACTAGTTAAATTAAGATAACGGAGATTTAAGATCATAACTTCACTTATTGCTTCATTTAAGTTAACACACTTCTCATCAATTATTCTCTATCCTGAATTGTTAATCAAGAACACTAAAGCAGATAAAACCACCTCTCGATGCATAATACACATATTAACGTCAATCCATAATTAAGATAGAAATCTGTTAAACACCTTAATCTACTAACCCACTATATCTCTATGTGAATTACAATTGAAGAAGGTTGAAGAATAAGTTCTTTATCCGATTACATGCGATGTCAAGCATATCTCTACCTTAAGACTCATCAAGTTTAAGCTACCAACAAAATCCTGAACACATGCTATCATGATAAGATCTAAATCATTACTTCATCTCTCGAGTTCATATAGATTATCACTGTAATTGATGGCCAATCAATTAAACAATTTAGTCCAAATCAAAATAGACAATCCTCACAATAGAACATAATAATTGACAACGAAGCATATTAAAATAAACTACATAATAAGATCCATTGTAATCTCAAACAAAGAATTAGTTCATGATTATTGAATTAAAACTAAGAATCCACAATTGAATAATCATTAAAAGATAGAGATAGAAGAAGATGAGAAGATAGAATCTATTGTCTGTAGATTTGACGCTCCCTCCTTGCTCCTACTTTGAATCTTCAATGGTCTCCAAGTTGCTTCAATCTCCAAATCTAATAAGAACTAGTGTTTTTGATCTAAATTACTCTAATCTAATCTAATGGAATCCTCTATCTAGTCTCTAATCTCCCTAATTCTTGTGATTCTCCTCCTTTTATAAGTCTCTTCATATGTCTTTAAGTCCTCTTGGAAGTTCTCTTGGAAGTCCTTGTGTCAATCGGATCGAAACAATCCTTCCCGGACTCAAATTGGACCAAAATTCAAACTTTTTGCGCAATTTCTGGGCTGCCCATGCCCCGGTGGAGGTTTATGCATTATTTGGGCCCGCCCCAGTGGGCTAGGGTACTGAATTGTGGCTGCTACGCCCACCCCGGTGGCGATTTTGTTACGAAATTTTTTTTTCTCTGACGTCCCTTGGGAAAACGGCCATAGCTTTTGATCCAGGAAGAGTTACGAGGCCTGCCACCTATCAAATCAAAGATATCGATGAGATATACAACTTTTATTCTTTAAGATTTTATAAATAATGAAAAGATGAAGATCGAAATTGGGATGGAAGTGACTGCTATGCAAATGGCCACCCAAAATAGTGACGACGTCCGTTGGTACAAATGTCATAACTCTTGCATCCGAACTCCGATTTTGATGATTCAAGATGTTCCGAAAAGCTAAGAAGAAGATCTACAATGTGATCCAAGTTCCAAGCCAAGAACATGAAATAAAAATAAAAGCAAATGATGTACGGATTACTTTTCTTTACGATTTCATACCAATTCTTTACGATTTTAGCTCCCAAGCACATAATCTACAAAACGAACACAAAATGCATGAAAAATATCTAAGAAACATGAGATTAAGCAAATAATTCAAGTGACAAATACCGGATAAGTAGGTATAAAACCTACTTATCAGAGCGCATATATTGATGAGCATATGGTCACCATGCAGACGGCTGTAGATCTGTTGGGTCGTGTGGATATTCTCACACATGAGACCACAACTTCACCTCCTTCTTCTGAGAGGGACGCAATGTTAGGGCTTGTTAGCTCGCATATACCGTGACTTGTAGATGAGCTTGTATTTTCTTACACAGACTAGCTTAGCCATTTTGTCATGTACAATTTATATTGTATATATCAAACATCATTATATATATGACAGGGAAATATATTTTTGGATCACTTCCCTTTTAGATATGCTTTGCTACTTTCTTGATTTTGCTTGCTGCTTCAGGGCTTGTGATCCTGATGTATTATGAATTCCTCCTAGGTGGATGGACATTGAGTTGTCTCTTGATAGTTAAGAATGGATCATTGATCTATATGTATCCCTACTATCTTTGGTGTCTTGGGACTGGTTTTTGTATGGAAATGTAGAAAGGAGTGTGGTTTTCCTCTCTGAGATTGACCGCACCATAAATAGTCACCAGTACTTCTATTTAAGAGAAGCCTAGTAATTCCATCTCTTATGGATTGGTGTTGCTCTTCAAGGTATGACCGCAGCTTAGATGGTCGCCGAATCTCATATTTTGGAGGAGTTCAGGTAATTCCATCCCTTTGGTCTGAAGCCAAATGAAATGTAGTGGATTGAAGGATGATCCCGGTACCAGTTGACAATGGTTTGTGTTGTTGTAGGGGGTGAGACCGCACCATGAATGGCTACCTACGTACTCCTATTGAATAGGAGATCAGGTCTGCGTAGTTCGAACCTGGTATAAGTGGTTCAACACTGTGTATGGCAGAAATGGTGTAGGAATATTTTTGTTATTTTTGTGAGGAGAAAAGGGCAGAAATGTTTTTGTTGTTTTTGTTTTATTGCGAGGAGAATAGGGTAGAAATGTTTTTGTTGTTTTTGTTTTATTGCGATTGGGCCATATGAAATGGTTGCCTACGTACTCCTATTAAAGAGGAGATCAGGTCGACGTAGCTCGCCCCCCAGGGCGAGATGAAAAGCGTAATCCCATGTGCAGGTCATAGTGCGGGGAGGAAAAAGTTTAATCCTAGGTTGAGGATAAACTATAGGTAGGAGAAGTTTGATCCCATGTATGGGAAGCCAAACTGCAAACGCAAGAGGTACAATCCGTGGTGGGATGACCTAAGTCGTAGGAACACAAAGGGGATGGCCAGGCTGCTTCCTTTGACAAGTATGCTTCCCTGAGGGGCAAAACGTAGAAAAGTTGTATGTGGTAAAGGGTTAAAAAACTAGAATGGTTGGTGACCTGATGGTTCCGCATAAGGGTGTTTGTGAATTACTTCAGACATAGTACCATTTCACGGTGTCCGAGTTAATGAGTTGTGGAAATTCATTGCCGTCCATTTCTTGCAATCTGAGAGTGCCTCCTGTCAATGCTTCCTTGACAATAAACGGGCCTTCCTAGTTAGGAGCGAATTTTCCCTTAGACTGATCTTGGTTGTCAAGGATCTTCTTTAAAACCAAGTCATGATGTTTAAACTACCATAGCTGGACTTTTTTGTTATAGGATCTAGCGATCCGTTACTGATATAACTGACCATGGAAGATAGCCGCGATTCGCCTTTCGTCTATTAGAGACAATTGGTGATACCTGTCTTGTACCCATTGGTCTTATCCAGCTGAGCGTCTATCAACACTTGGAGGGATTCCATTTTAACTTCTATGGGGAGCACTGCTTCCTTCCCATAGGTTAAAGCGTAGGGGGTTGCCCTAGTGGAAGTGCGCATTGATTTTCTGTAGGCTAACAAAGTGAGAGGCAACAGATCAGGCCAATCTTTGTGGTTGGGGGACATCTTTTGCATAATCTTCTTGATGTTTTTGTTAGCTGCTTCAACAGCACCATTCATCTTTGGATGATAGATGACAGAGTTAAGATGTTTGATGTGGACTTTAATGCATAATTCCTCCATCATTTTGTTGTTGAGGTTCTTAGCATTGTCTGACACAATCACCTCTGGTTGTCTATATCGACAAACGATATTGTTTCTGATGAAAGCAGTGATGACTTCTTTAGTAACCTTGAGGAAGGAGGCTGCTTCTACCCACTTGGTGAAGCAGTCAATCATGGTGAAGATAAATTGATGTCCATTACTGGCTTTAGGCTCAATGGACCTGATAACGTCCATTCCCCACATTGAGAAGGGCCAAGGTGAACTCATGTTGTGGAGTTCTCGTGGAGGGGCATGTATAGCATTCACATGAATCTGGCACTGATAGCATCTCTTGACATGGTCATGGCAATCAGGTTTGAGAGATAACCAATAATGTCCCGTCCTAAGGACTTTCTTGACAAGGAAGGGACCACTCACGTGGGGGCCACAAACTTCACCATGGATTTTATCCATAAGTGTTTGGGCTTGATCTTTGTCTAAGCATCTGAGGAGACCTAGTCCTGCATCTCTTTTGTAGAGCGCATCTCCACTTCAGGTAGAATTTCATAGCAAGTCGATGGATCTGCCTTTTCTCAGTCGGGCTCGCTTCCGCAGGTGTAGATCCATCTCGTAGGTATTCCTTGATATGCTGATACCAAGGATGTTGGATGGGAGGTAGCTCATCAGATATTTCTCCAACATAATTCCTATAGGCTCGGGCCTTATACAGGGAAATTGTGACGCTTGGCAAGTGTTCTTTGTCTGATATGCGAATCAAGGATGCCAAAGTTTCTAACGGGTCTGCAAAGTCATTCCTATTACGAGGAATGTGTATAAAGGAGATTTCTTCGAACTCCAAAATCATCCGTAAAACTTGCCGATGGTAGGGCAGCAAGTTTAGTTCCTTGGTTTGATAGATTCGGGTGGATTATCAGATTACCAACTCTGAATCTCCAAAGACAGTTAACCTCTTGAGGCCCATTGAGCGGGCAAGTTTTAGCCATATGAGATAGCCTTCATACTCGACCGTATTACTGGTGCTGACAAACTGTAATTTGACGACGACGGGATACTGCTCCCCCGTACCAGATACTAGAACTACTCCAGCTCCAGCTCCTTCCATATTAACAGCTCCATCAAAATACATCTTCCATGCTTGGCGTGTATCATACTGATGGTATTGCTGAACTGTCATTACTCCTTCATCGGGGAAATAGGTTTCCAAGGGTTTGAAATCCCCCGAAGGTGTGGCGGCCAGTTGATCCGCAATTCCTTGACCTTTGATGGACTTTTGAGTCACATATACGATGTTAAATTGTTGTAGGATCAACTGCTATCTGGACAGCCGACAATTTAACATGGGTTTATTGAACACGTACTTGAGAGCATCCACACGGGATATGAGATGGGTTGTGTGACCATAGAGATAATGTTGTAACCTCATTAAAGCCCATGCTAAAGCACAACACGTCTTTTCGATCAGAGTGTACTTGTGTTCACTATTGTTGAACCTTTTGTTGAGGTAATAGATAGCTCATTCTTGGCCTCTATCATCTTTCTGTCCCAGCATGCAGCCCATGGCACTGACACGTACATGAAAGGGGAACATCCTCCCTGGGTGGTACCAAAATGGGAGCTTTGACTAGCTGCTTCTTGATTGTGTGAAAGGCATTTTGACACTCATCATTCCATTTCATGGTGGAGTTCTTCCTTAATAGCTTGAAGATTGGCTCACAGGTTGCTGTGAGTTGTGAGATAAACCTACTAATAAAGTTGATTCTTCCCAAAAATCCCCGTATTTCCTTTTCTATCTAAGGAATGGTCATTTTCGTGATGGCCTGGATTTTGGCAGGATCCAACTCAATCCCTTTGTGGCTAACTAGAAATCCTAGAAACTTGCCTGATTTAACACCAAAGGCGCATTTAGCTTGATTCAACTTCAAGTTGTACTTACGTAACCTGTTGAACAATTTTCTGATATGGTCTAGATGATCATCCTCCTTCTGGGAATTGACAATGATGTCATCCACGTAGATCTCTATCTCTTTGTGCATTAAGTCATGGAAAAGAGACATTATAGCTTGTTGATTGGTGGCTCCAGCATTGATGAGGCCAAATGACAACTGTCTATAGCAAAAGGTTCCCCAAGGCGTGATGAAAGCAGTTTTCTCACGATCTTCCTCAGCAACCATGATCTGATGGTACCCTGTGAAGCAATCAGCAAAGGAGTACATGTCGTATTACGCAGTATTGTCAATGAGAATGTGGATAAATGGCACGGGAAAGCTATCTTCTAAACAATCTTTGTTCAGGTCCCGGTAATCCACGTAAACTCGCACCTTCCCTCCAGGTTTAGGCACGGGCACGATGTTGGATATCCACTCAGGATATTTGGACACCATGATGATGCCAGCTTGAAATTGTTTCACAATTTCTTCTTTCACCTTTAAACTCTACTCAGGTTTTAATCGCCTGAGATTTTGCTTGACTGGCTTAAATCCTTCTTTAATGGGAAGGCGATGAAGGACAATGTCAGTGGACAAACCCACCATATCTTCAAGAGACCATGCAAACACATCTTGGAATTTGGTTAATAGCGTAACCATGTTATTCTGCTGGTTTGGGGTAAGGTCTGAACCAATCTGGATTAACCTAGGGCTTTCTAAGGTTCCGAGATTGAAAGAAGTTGTTTGATCAAGGTTGGGTTTAGGTTTGTCTTTGACCCATTCTTAAATTTCTGGAGGCACCTTAATGTCATCCTATATATCCATCAAGGCTGAATTAATCTCTACATCAAAGGTATAATCCTTATAGAGAAGAGGCACCGTATCAACAAGGACATGCACATCTAAATTCAGAGTCTTAAAACAAAATATGCTTTCACTTAGTATATATGAAATGTGTTGACCATACACAATGTTAGCATATACTGGAAAAATAAACTGCTAGTACTGTATAAAAAAGTAAGCAGTTATTATATCTACATGGCAGAAAGAGTTTCTGCCCGCTTTACCCTTGACGACCAATGCAAGGAATGTTGTTCCAATTGGCAAGGGCAAAGTCTGGGTGGACCGCAGTGATGGAGGGATTGTCATCGTCCTCCTTGTCCCGAATGATGGCCATTATGTCTGGGCAGTCATAATCTGGGGTGTATCTGCTGGTATATTCATCATGAACGATGATGCGTATACCGGACATCATTCGGATGACGTCTTGCTTGATTCTTCATTCCACTTTTTCAACAGCGGGATTTGGAAAAAAGACTTCTTTCTCCTTCACCAGTACCTGCTTGGGAAATAACATAGCAATTACATTGGTTGGCACCTTTACGGGAGGTTGTGCGGACTCAGAGTTTGAAGGTGAAGATAAACATCGTATGGTTAAGCTGCAGGAATCTGTTGATGCTTATGAGGATTCCTGTGACTAGAACTGGTAGAATAGCCTAGCCCAGCTATTCTAGTTTGCTTGGTTAATCAAATTGAGTACTTGATACCCTGGCAATCTTTACCCAACCCTTGTCCCGGTTTATGACCCAACGACATCATTTCTTGAGCAGCCAACATTACCTCGGCAGAAATCTTGGGTTCGAGAAATGACATTCTAATAGCATGGTATTGGGTATTGCGTATTTCCAAGGCATGAAAACTGACCAGTTCAACATTTGCATTGGCATTGATGATGTCTCCATGTTGAGGACAATCTGGTCCAAGCGTTGACCATGACCAGGCTATTATTGATAGTGTATTTCAACTGTTGATGAAGAGTCGTGTGGACTTCCCCTGCCATTTGAATCCATGGTCGCCCCAAGAGCAGGTTGTATCCCGAATCTATCTCGAGCACATAGAAAGATACGCAGAATGTGTGAGAACTAATTTTGATTGGCAGCTCAATTACTCCGATCGAATTTCGTCGGGCTCCATCAAAAGCTTTGATGATAGTACGGCTACTCTGAATTCGGTTGAGATTGATATTCATCTTCATCAAGGTAGCGTATGGACATATATTTAGAGAGGAACCTCCATCTATCAAGACTCCAACTAGCATGTATCCAGAGGACAAGACCGCAATGTGCAATGGCTTGCAATGACCGGTCCCCTCGGGCGGTATGTCATCATCAGTGAAGGATATCACATTGTTGTTGAAAATGTGATCAACCAGATGTTGAAATTTTTTCATATCAACTGATGTTGGTAGATAGGCTTCTTCTAAAACCTTCAGCAAGACCTTCTGGTGCTTCTCGGAAGTTAGGACCAAGTCCAGGATTGATATTTGTTGCGGAGCTTCTTTTAAGCTTAAAACCACCTTAGCTTCGCGATGACCCATAATGTGGAGGAATTTTTCTATCTTCTCCATGGGTATTTTCCCCTTCAATTTGAGGGTAGGCTTCATCATCCGTTGGGGAAGATATATTGGATTTTCCTTCGACACTGTAGCAGTTGTATGTGAGGTGGATACTTCACCTTCTCCATAATTCCACAGAACTTTTCTCAAGCTAACAACGGGATATTGTGCTCTTTACGGCCTGTTGATTGGCTCAGGAGTGGCCACTTTCAAAGGATTGTTTCTTCCCTTGAGTTGAATTATCGGCATTGTGAGTAATTTGTTAACCCCATCAGTTTCAGTGGATATGACTGCTACCACTCTCTTCCACTTAGTAGGACCTAAATTCTCACTTGCACGTAACACAGTATCGTCGTCTGCTAAGTGCAGGACACCACTGTCAATTAGATTTTGGATAAGGTGGTGGAGTGCCCAACATTCTTCTGTACTGTGACCGCAAGACTGGGAGTGATATTGACATACTCCATCAGAGTTATACCGCCCTGAACGGGGGTTGATTGGAGGTAGAAGGGAACTAATCCTTATTTCATTGATTAACATATGAAGAATTTCCTCCATAGGTTGGACCAAATATGTGAATTTCCTTTTGTTGGAAAAATCCCGGCGGGCTTTGGCATTTGCTCTCTTCGTCACTTTGTCTTTCAGCATTTTATTTTCTGAAAGTGACAAGGGAATATTCATGACAAGAGGTAGGAGACTGGCATGCTCCTGGCTAATTAACTAACGTGTCACTTGATGCTAATAAGTCACCAGTCCCGCCAATTGCTCAATTTACTTGCATAGAGCTTTCATCTTTTGTTCCATTGTGCCATTTGTCATCACCGTCTTTGAAGGTTTGGGAGGATTCACAGCTGAAATTGGAATTCTGTCTGCTACTCCAACTTATCATGTTGACCTCTTATTCTTTGTGTTGAGGAAGAGGGTTGTCTTGAACGTGAGGCTGATCTGGTTTAGTGACCACGATCTCCCTGTTGTCTATCAGGTTTTGGATCTTATGTTTCAAGGCCCAAAAATCATGAGTATCATGTCCTGGTGCCCCGGCATGATAAGCACATTTCTGAACAGCATTGAAACCCCGTCCATTAGGGCTGGCTGGTGGAAGAAGATGCGTAATTTTCTTATGTGTTGTCAGAAGATTGAGAATGTTCTCGAGGGTATCCCCCAAGGGTGTAAACACTCGAGAACGTTTGACTTCTCCACCTTTTGGTATTGGAGGGTTAGCAGATTGTGCTTGAAAGGGAGTGTAGTTTCTCCTTTGAATAGTTATGTTTTGATTGCCTTTTTGACCCTATAGTATCAGGGAAACATCTTCCTCTTTCTTTTTATGGACCCTTTGCGGGTTGTTCCCATAATTTCTGGACTGGATGTGATCAGCACCAGCTTTGAGTGCAGCTAGGTCTTGAATTTTTTTTCGGACTTTAATCTCATCTCAGCCATCTCCCCATGTTTGACCATTTTAGAAAATGGTTTACCAATGTGAAACCCCATATTTTATGAATAAAGAATTAATTTTCTCAAAATAATATTTTAATATTATGGTGTGAATTTGAGATAATATTATAGTTGTGAGTAGTATTTATAAATTTTACAAAGTATGCAAGTTGTTATATTATATTCGATTGGTCAGGGAATATTCTTTGTGTCGGAAAATATTCGTACGACGGTACAATTATTGGTGGACCCCACAAGAGAATTATTGTCGGATTGAGAAAATGAAAAAAATATTTTATTGAAAATAACGGCGAAAGTTTTACCGTTGATACTGTTGAATTACTGGGTAGCAAAAGTACAGTAATACACGTTGTTGCATAGTAGCACACGGTATTGATTATTGATATTTATGTGAGAAGTCGCTCAGTTTGATTCAATTATTGTCGATTAATAATATAAATTATTATAGCGATGATGACGTTTTGTGTTATTCGTATTATTAACGTAATAAAACAGAAACATCTTTTTATATAAAACAGAATACTTTATTAAAGTTATTCTATAAATAGAATATATTATATTTTATTATGCATAGTGTTGCATAGTGTTTTGCATAGTGTTGCATAGTGTTTGCATAGTAAAAATCTTTTTATATAAATAGAATATATTATATTTTATTTAAAAGATTTTTCTTTAAATGTGGACCGTCAGATTAAATTAAATTTATCTGGACCGTTCATGGATTAGTTACTATGCATTCTATTTCCTATAAATAGAAGCTCATTCCTTCATTATTTTCTTACGAATTCACTAAACTCTAGAGAGAGAAACTATAGAGAGATAGAAGAAAAGCTTTTTGCTACATAACTTTTCTTTTCCTATATCCAGTTTCTGTTACGGTAAGGGGTGTTATTCTTTCTTATTCATGAAGAGAAATGTTGTTATTCCATTTCTTATTATTCAGTTGGAATAACCTGTATACGCGGTCTACCCTGTACTTGGTGACATTCTTCTATTATTCTGTTGGAACATCCTGTCTGTGTATTTGACACCGGACCTGGTTCCGTCTTTATTATTATTCCGTTGGAACATCCTGTCTGTGTGTTTTACACCGGACCTGGTTCCATCTTATTATTATTCTGTTGGAACATCCTGTCTGTGTGTTTTACACCGGACCTGGTTCCGTCTTTATTATTCTGTTGGAACATCCTGTCGATGCAAATTTTGCCTGACCTGGTTCCGTTATTATTATTCTGTTGGAATAACTTGTCTATGCGAAGTACCGCATGCATGGTGATTTCTGTTGTTATTCCATTCTTTATTATACACAGTTGGTTAAAGTTTTGACTTCTATACTCCATGAAATTAGTAGAATATCCTTGATATTTGCGCTTCATCCAGTATCTTTTCATGGAAATATTCTTCTGATTATTCTTGAATTTTACTCTACAAAGCAGTATCATGTGGACAATTTGGACATTAGTCGTTCTTGGACAAATTAATTCTTGAACTTGTTTTATTGAATTCTTATATCATTGTCGTCATCCTCATGTTTATATATTTTTTTTTGAAAGTCATCTGTGGCCTGTAGTGCATGGATGGACTTGGTATGATTATGACCAGGGATTATTCGGTGTAATCATGACCGTAATGTTACAAATGATGCGGTAAAAGTCCTCATTGCTCTGTAGTGCATTGATGGACAGTTGTTGGCATGATCATGACCATTGATGAATACACAGATGTCCTTGGCCCGTAGTGCATGGAATTTGAGGTCGTGACCCTAATAAATATCCTTGATCGTAGCGCAGGGATGATGTGGTTTATTTATTAAGCTGAGTCTCAGCGATAAAAGTGATGAAAAACTTTTTAAATCATAAAAGATAGTAGATTCTATTCTCTACTTGACTCTTTTAATGGATTACTTGATCTGCTGCTGTTAAACTTGATGTTTTTATATTCTATCAGTTTAATATTGTTGAAGGCTAACGATAATTTATTCTGCATTATCTTAGTCATAATATTTCTTACTGGGCTAGTTGAGCTCACCCTTTTCTTTCACTGTTCTCTTCAGGAAATGAGAACATAGCAGGGACTAGTCGGGGAACGGAGTGACAGTCTAGAGGATAGCATTAGTAGTCCTCACTATTCTGTGTAATAGTGTATTAATAATTGTAATGAGGACTCTTTTTGAGTTTGTATAATCTCTAGTAGACAATAATTGTATTCAAACTCACAGTTATGGTTTGTCGTATTGTACACGACAGTTGTATTTGAATGATGTACCATGTATCTGACGACCCAAGATGGGTGATGTATACCTAATTTTGGGGGTGTCACAGCCGATGCCGGCTAAAACTCTTTCATAGAAAGGAGCTTCTTGTATGTCTATTAAAGTTATGACCATCTCTGATTCTGTCATGGAAGGAATAACTTGGGCAGCCAGACGTCTCCACCTCTGAGCATTCTGCCTGAAAGACTCGTTAGACTGTTTCTTGATCTTGGTAATTTGATACCGACCAGGAGCCATTTCAGACAGAAAGCTGTATTGAGTGAGGAAAGCATGTGCTAGCTCTTCCCAACTATGGATCTTTGAATTGTCTAATCTTATGTACCATGAACGGGCTTCTCTAGTTAGACTCTTTTGGAACATTTGCATTCTGAGCTTTTCATCCTCTACAAAAGATCCAAGTTCTCCAATAAACACCTTTAAATATGTATAAGGATCTCCTAACCCGTCATATTTTTCGAAGTCAGGAGTCTTAAATTTTTCTAGATAATGAACACCATGGAAAATACAAAGATCAGCATCTGAAACACTCCCGTAAGTTCCAATTTCTTTGATAGCATGAAGAGTCTCTTCCATTTGGAGGACTTTCTTTTTTATGCCACCAGTGTCTGGGTCTCCAGTGGGATGGGCATCATCATGAGTTTTTTTGATCATATCAAACTGCAGTTCAGGTATTGTAATGACCGGGGTTCCTCCTTGTGTGGAGGATTCGACATGTATGGGTATTTTTGGACCCTGATTAGACTGGTGTAATTCTTTGAGTAGAACAGCCAAATCTGTAATTTGTTTGCTTAATCCGTCGAATTCTTTACGAGAAACTGGATTAAGGTCAGTCTGGTCGGATGACGACGTGATTGAATGTAGGCATGTTACCTTTTTGGACTTTGACCGGGTAGTAGGTTCGATTGGTTCCCTGCGAAAGACTTGTATAGTTTAGTCTCTAGGGAATGTGTATAATAACATGCTATGTGATGTGTCCATTTTAGTAATTTTATCCTGCAAAACGGATGTCAGATATTTGTAGCATGTTAATTAAAATATGTATGTGTACACATTTCTTCATATTTCTCATTACATGGAGATATATATGGAATGAAATTACAAGTAATTATGGTTACAAGTAATTGAAATGAGAGAGCATGAAGAGACTTTCCTCTATTTTGGGTTTATCAGAGGCTGACTTATCTTAGGTTACTCTCGCTGCTTTTTGGCATGAAGGTTCCCAAATCATCGCAATGTACTTGACGGGAAGTTAATCCGGTATTTCAACTGGAGCGAATTTGGGTGGTGCCTTTCCTGAGCCTCGAAGAATTAATCTTATCACGAGTCCAGTAATCAAACACCGACGGGATAGCCTACTAGTGGAGGGACCACACAACATACATTCACATACATTGTGTCTCACCGTATGAAAATGGTGACATGTGCGAAGCACTAATATCACAAGCAGTTATTGTGCGAGGCACTAAGTGCAATAAGGAAATGCATTCGTACACATTTATCATAAATGTAAATGTAACATCCACAAACAAGCAGATAATAGTTTTGAAAAAATTGAAATAGCGGCTTAAGTCCTCTTACTAGAGTCCCCAGCAGAGTCGCCACCTGTCGACATCGGGATTTTTAATTGTCCCTTTCTGTTACTTGTTCTTTGGTGTTCTCATTTTAAGTGAGATTTGTATGAAAAAATAAGTTAAAAAGGTCCGACATGTATAATGTCGATGATGGACTGTTAAGAGTCGCCAGTTGGTTTTTTAAATGGTTGTACCAACACAACCGAGAAAAGATTTGCACATTGACCCAGTGATGTGACACTGCTAAACGGGTCGGTGAAACCGAGATTCATTAGGGTCCGGGGACATGGTTATGCGGAGCGAATGTGTTAGGCACCCCCCGACATCCGTGTTACCACGATGACCGCCTCTTTTTAAGAAACTATTATCTGAATGTGTGTGTGTGTGGGTCAATATGCTGTTATTTGGAAATAGTACGAGTATGGGTGTTCATTAGTAAAGAACTGGACCAAACCGGTCCGAACTGAACCGGACAGAATACTGAAAGTCCCCAAAATAGGAAACCGATACCAGAACTGGTTGAACCGGTATACCGAACCGATTAACCGGTTCGGTTTTGGTTTTTACCTTACTAGAACCGGCCCCAAATTTAAATCATTACTTAGCCCAATTTTAAACATAAACCGGCCCAAGAAAGAGCAACCCAAGACTATTTTTGAGCCAAAATTTGGCTAAAGGAAGTAGCCCATGACTTGTACAAAACTCATCCTTTTCAAGCTAAAATTCGGCCCAATAAATAAATATAAGACTTGGAAGTCTTTTTATAAGAAAAACTTCCTTAAACTTTTACAAAATAACCAAGGTGGGACTTGGCTATTAAAG
The DNA here is from genome assembly GCA_020205505.1 of Panax japonicus. Lineage (NCBI taxonomy): Eukaryota > Viridiplantae > Streptophyta > Magnoliopsida > Apiales > Araliaceae > Panax > Panax japonicus. Next base: position 30,972,275 of record CM035111.1, read on the forward strand.
TCTCAAGGAAAATTTCAGTTGATAGTCTTTTAAAAGAAAAACTTCTTTAGACTTTTATAAAATAACCCTTGTGAGACTTAGCTATTAAAATCTCACTTGGTAGTATTTTTATAAGAAAAACTTCCTTAGACTTTGATAAGTGAACCAATGTGGGACTTGGGCACTTGGCTATTAATATTTTGAAGTCTTTTTATATGGAAAACTTCCTTAGACTTTTATAAGTAAACCAATGTGGGACTTGACTATTAAGATTTAGTTTAGAAACAAGTTAAGTAAGATAGTGCCATAAGTTCCCTTATGTTATGTGATTTTCTTGGCATTCATTAGTGTCGGATTTGATGAGAGTCTAAGTTGGTATTTACACTCCAATATTAAATTTACATCCCTATATTAAATAATAATAATTTGATTACGTGTTATCTTGAATCATTATTACATGTAATCAATTTATAAGAAAAATTTAGAAACAAGTTATGTAAGATGGTGCCATAAGCTCCCTTATGTGATTTCTAAGTTGGTATTTACATCCCTATATTAAGTAATAATATTTTGATTACTTGTTATTTTGAATTCATTATTAAATGGTAATCAATTCTCAACTAAATAGTAAAGGCTTCACATTGTAGTATTTTTATAAAGAAAACTTTCTTCAATGTGGGACTTAGAAACAAGTTATGTGAGATGGTGTCATAAGTTCCCTTAACAAGGGTCAAGTTGGTATTTACACATCCCAATATTAATTATTAATTTAATAAAAATAAGTAATAATAGTTTGTTTAGTTGTTATCTTGAATTCATTATTACATGGTAATCAAATTATAAGGAAAATTTCTTTAAATTTTACTAATTTAGCCAATATGGGACTTTGAGACTTGGAGACAACCAAATACTAAGGATTTTAAATAAATCCCACATTGTCTAGTATTCCATCTCTTATCTTACCTCTATCCTATAAATAGAGGAGACTTTCAAGTTAATTTTACATGGTTAGACATCCCACATTGTCTAGTATGCCTTTTCTTTTCTTACCTCTATTCTATAAATAGAGGAGACTTTCAAGTTAATTGTTTATGGTTAGACAAAAGTCTTAAAGAATTGATTTTTCAAGTTCTATTTTATTTTTTTAATATATTATTTTAAAATTCGGTACAACCGGTTCGTTTCGGTAGTTACCGACCAAACCAAACACTCTACCGAAACCAGAACCAAAAATTCGGTATGTACCGGTACCGAACCGGTTTAGCTTTGCACCGAACCGACCGATTCAAACCGAGTTCGATTTCCCTAAAAACCGAAAAAACCTACCGATTTGAACACCCCTAATTACAAGGCCTCATTCTCACCTATATACACAAGGTTTGAATTTATGTAAAAATTTGGTTTTTAGCAAAATATGGCAGTGATGTTTTATAAAAGAGGTTTTTCAAACCCTGATGCTCAATAGTAATTGAGACCTTTTACACTCCCATTTTATTAAGTGTTCGGCTTGATTGATTTTATTTTACAGATGCGAGGCATCCGTACGAAAATAATATACAAAATAATGCCGACTTCCTCGTGGGTATGGAAACCATCTGAGGAAATTCAGACATCGCAGAATAATTTACAAGTTGCTTAGAGCTGATAATGTCCATCACGGGAACCTAATCTAGATCCAATAGGTTGAATCTGTGATCACATGATTCCTAGGCACACAAGATACCAGCAATTTGTATGAAAGCAGTAAGCAGGTATATATATAAAAGCTGTAAATATATATATACAGACATGATCAGCAACAACGAAGCACCTCCATGGGGGATCAGAAATGTAAAAAAAGCTGTAAAAGCTATAAACTGCCATGGAGGAAACTCCAGGCAGAACAAAACGTAAATAAATCTGTAAAGCTATCAAACGCCATGGAGGGAACTCCAGGCGGGAAAAAAAGTAAAGAAAGCTGTACAAAGCGATCAACTGCCACGAAGTGAACTCCAGGCAGGACGAAACGTAAATAAAGCTGTAAAAGCGATCAACCACCACGAAGTGAACTCCAGGTGGGACATATATATATATATATATATATATATATATATATATATATATATATATAAGTAATAAATGCACCAGATGTAAAATCCAGGCTCATCGAATAGAGTTCGATAATAGTTCATATATATAAGTATATATATATATAAGTGAGTAAACGCACCGGATGTAAAATCCAGGCTCATCGAATAGAGTCCGACACACAGTTAATATATATAAGTATATATGTATATATATATTAAAGCAAATAAACGCTCCTGACCGAAGTCTAGGCTCAATCGATGCATAACTCGATAATGTTAGTCAATATATATATATATATATATATATATACAAACTGAAACAAAACCACGGACCAAAGTCTGGGCAAATGCGCGCAACACGACTCTCAACGTGAAGAAGGGTGTGTGCAGAGATGAAGAGAAAGACTCTAAAGTTTGTGAGAAGGCTTACAGTTGACTACCAAAGAAGACTTCTATATCTTTAGAGTGGGTAAACACTGGCTTTTGTAGTTCCAAAAGAGGCTATATGTGAGCTCATAGGTGTTTAAAATTAGAAAGTACACTGCATGGGGTGAGTGTAGAGCAAATTGGGCAAGGCTTCCTCGCCGTTTTCTCTTGCAAAATGGGCACCCTAAGCCCTCTATTTATAGACGATTTAACCGAAGGTGTACCTATGGCAGAGCTGCAGGTGTACCAGAGGCAACCCGGGTGGGCCTGGGTTTCTCGGGTCGGGTTGTCTCGCAGTACGTGCACTCAGGAAATGTAATGTCCACTCGAACTTTCAGAAGTGCAATCTAAACATCCTGTTTGAGGTATACAGGACCTATTTCGGACTGCCATTGTCGAGAGTTGTATGATGGCATGGGATTAGAGTTTGTACAAAGTCATTGAAGATGGGACGATGTCCTCCGATCTTCAAGCTTCAACTTTCATCCGTTACCCCGTACAATAGTCACTCGGGATTGGTTTGTATTGTGGGACATCGTTACATAGAGATGTTGAGACGACGTGGCGTGGCATCGCGTTGGCTAGATGACGATGTTGCCCCTCACCGGTGTTATCGCCGGATTGGGCAGATAAAGCAGACGTTACTCAGAGCTTCGCTGAGATTGGACTGCTACACTTGTCGAAGGTCCTCAATATCATCTTTGAGGTGTGTCTGTGATAAGTGATATTTTTACTCACTTATTGTATATTAATCCATGCGAAGTGTGCCCACCTTGGGTACATTTTATTGTGTTTTAGTCGCATTTCATGTTATTTTTCATTTCATATACTTAAAAATCCTTTTACTGAATAAGTGCAGGAATCGGCGTTATTTTGGTGGAAATTGAGGCATCGGTGAGCGTATGTGTGTAGGCTAGTGGAAAGGCGAGGATGTGCACGGCATGGGAGCATAATGAGGCATGGAAATCAAGCAAGCAAGAGGTTAAGGCATGAGCAAACAAGTAGCAGCAGCAGCAAAGCATAAACCAGACTAAGGATTTGCAGGACACAAGCCGCGCGGCCGCGCGGCAATACAAAGGCAGTCTCCCGCGCGAGTGCAGAGTTGGACATAAAGAGCATTCTGCAAGTCAAGCGCCCGCAAGGCAAGGACCGTGCGCCCGCGAGAGACCCAGCGCGTGCCTGCGAGGCTGGAGCATGCGACCACGCATTAAGTCGTCTAGAGGCACTGGGCATATTGTAAGTCTCGCGGCCGCGAGACAGATATAATAGAGTCGCGCGCGGCCGCACGCGATGCTGTTGTTGTAATTTATTTTATTTTTAATTAAGCAAAATTGATGATGTGTAATTGGTATAAAACAATTCTGACGTATATCAGAGTGGGGACTTGACATTATTTTACGTATTTTCATATTAGAATTAGGGTCAACACAGTGGGGGGGAGATCCCAACGGAGAACAAAGTCGCAGAGTTTTATTCTCTTCTTCTTCTTGGGGTTCTTAACCATTGTGGATTTTTATTATTATTGAATGGAATTCTTTGGGGTTTTTACAGTTAATCATTGATTACTATTCAGCGTTTGGGTTTGATTGTTCTTTACCTCTTACTCTTATTTACTTGATTATTGATCATGTTTAGTCTTGATCCCATAATGGCTTTTGGTTCCGCCATGAACTAAACTCCATTATGGGATTCTAACGGATTTTAATATGTAGTTTGGTTGCACATCTAAGTGTTAGATTTGTTTTGCATATAATTGGATTACCTATCATGGTTGGTTTGTATGTATAAATGACTGATAATCTTCATGTTAGTATTTGTATGGAATTAGAAATGAACATATGAATATGGATGAAAGCATGATAGCATGCGAATATGGGGCTAGAGTAAGTCTTGCATATTTTGTGAAACAGATAGGAATATACTATTTTACCGTATAAGCTAAAGTAAGGGATGTGCTTAAAATCAATAGGATTGCAATTGCGCATAGGAATATGGTAATTGTGGTGTTATTGGTGATTACATGGATTCTAATATCTGTAGATGATATGTGAGTTGGTTATAGTACATTGGAAAATGGTTATAACTCGCTTTTAAGCCCTTGGCTATTATCCTGTGATACGTAAACGCTTCTTGCATGACATATGGCGATTGAATGAAATATTGAATGAAGTTAGGATCCCATTATTTCCACATCATATTTAATTCATTTATATTCTTATTTTTAGTTGGTAAATTATAAATGATTCAAATCAACAATTAAGTTTATAGTCTTAGCATATAAATATAGTGAGTTATTTAATGCATAGTAGTCTAAAGTTAACAACTTTCTCTGTGGGATCGATACTTTACTTACTTTGTATTACTTGTTGACCCGTGTATACTTGCATGAGTTAGAGCTCTTTTATAAGAACTATAAAAGAGGCAACAGTCTGTCCTCCCGATGTTATCGTCGGGTTGGTACAGTGTATCTCGTTGTGAACGCCAAGATTGAAGCTAGTCGCATTTGAAACAAGCATTTTCGGGTTTATCGTCGAAACTACATTCCTTGGGGTTATCACCAAGGTTGGTGGCTATTGCCATGGTCGGGACTGAGATTGGTTACCTCGGTGTTATCTCCGAGATTAATCGGTCTTCTCCGGTGTGTGTTTCGGTGTTGGATCTGCATGCCTTGGGGTTATATCCGAGGTTGGAATTGTTACTTACAGAGTGCTCTGGGGTTGATGCTGAACTTCCGGTAGTATCGATATGGATATGGATTGTCTTTCAGGGTTCCCTCTTAAAAGACGAATTTGTCCTCCTGCAATGTTAGTGACAGGTGTACAGAAAATTTTGAGTGTCTACAAGTTGGTTAAAGCTTTGACTTCTATATTCCATGAAATTAGTGGAATACCCTTGATATTTGCGCTTCATCCAGTATCTTTTCATGGACATATTCTTGTGAGCATTCTTGAATTTTACTCCACAAAGCAGTATCATGTTCACAATTTGGACGTTATTGAGTTCAAGATAAATTAACTTATAAATCTTTAAATTTAGTCTTGAACTTGTTTTTTTGAAATGTCATCATCCTCATGTTTATAATATGTTGAAAGTCATCTGTGGCCTATAGTGCATAGTTGGACTTGGTATGATTATGACCAGAGATTATTCGGTATAATCATGGTCGTAATGTTACAAATGATGTGTTAAAACTCCTCATTGGCCGTAGTACATTGATGGACAGTTGTTGGCATGATCATGACCACTGATGAATACACAAATATCCTTGGCCCGTAGTGCATGGATAATTTGTGGGCGTGATACTAATGAATATCATTGGCCGTAGTGCAGGGATGATGTGGATTATTTATTAAGCTGAGTCTCAACGATAAAAGTAATGAAAAACCCTTTAAATCATAGAACATAGTAGATTTTATTCTCTACTTGACTCTTCTAATGGATTGTTTGTTCCGCTGCAGTTAAACTTGATGTTGGTTATATTTTATCAGTTTAACACTGTTGAAGGCTAACGATAAATTATTCTGCATTATCTTAGTCATAATATTTCTTACTGGGCTAGTTGAACTCACCCTTTCTTTCATTATTCTCTTCAGGAAATGAGAACGTAGCTGGGACTAGTCGGGGAACGGAGTGACGGTCCATATGATAGCATTAGTAGTCTTCACTATTCTTTTAAATAGTGTGACAATAAATGCAATGAGGACTCTATTTAGTATGGATATTGTCTAGATGACAATATTCTTATTAAAATTCTCAGTTATGTTTTGTCGTATTCTACACGACAGTTGTATTATTAAGTTGTATTTGAATTTTGTACCATGTATTTGGCGACACAAGATGGGTGATGTATACCTATTTTGGGGTCTTCACAGTTAGTATTAAAGCTTAGGGATATGATCCCTAGCTGAGATGTGAGACAAGAACTAGGAGGGGAGAGACGGGGAATTCCTTCGCTAGTATGACCTACCTAAGTTTATTTGGTATTTAATTGGTCGGTCAGAGTATAGGGATAATATGTTACATGTCAATTAACCTTTGTTTTGTGGTAGTATCTGAAAATGACATCCGAGAATGTTGAGAATAGCAATGGAGCACAGGAGACCGTTGAGTCTCCACATATCAATAATCGGGATAATGTGAATCAGGAAGGCGAAAATCCTCATGGAAATAACAACATTGACCTAATGATGAATGATGGAATGTTCAGAGGCTTTATGCAATTTATGCAACATTAGGCGAGAGCGGCTCCTGTCCAAAATATAGTTGGAAACACTGGAAACTCTTGGACGGTCACCACTAAATAGTTCAAGGAGCTGGGACAACCAGAGTTTATTGGAGAGCCAAAACCACTTAATACGGAGACGTGGATAAAGCAGATCACCAAGATATTTGATTTCTTGGGATGCTCCGAGGAGCAAAAGGTTCCCTTTGCCACCTTTATGTTGCAAGGAGAGGCAGATTACTGGTGGAAATCGGTCAAGCGTACTCAACCTGCCGCACTGAAGATGTCTTGGGAGAAGTTCCAAGAACTATTCAACGACAAGTACTTTCCCGAAAGTATTCGTCACATGAAAGAGGTAGAGTTCATCAAGTTGGAGCAGAACAATATGACAGTGTCGCAATACGAAGCTAAGTTTGCCGATTTGTCCCGGTTTGGGTCTCACTTGGTTGATAATAAGGAAAGAATGACGCTGATGTTTCTAAGAGGTTTAAAACCCTATATATGTCAATATCTAATTTCTCATAAACTGTGTTTGTATTCAGATGTTGTAAATAGGACTCAATTATTGGAGCGCGATAACGAGTCAAATCAACCAAGAGAAAGCAGCCGCCAAAATGATAATACCAGTGGTAGCAGTCATCGAAGCGGTGACAACAAACGTGAAAGGAATCAACATGCCAGAAATGGTAACCACTTCGGTGGTAATCATGGCCAAGACAATAAGAATGGACATTTCAAGAAGAGGAGATTGAACAATGATGGAAACACGTCAGCATCAACACCCGTGATTAAAGAAGGAGAACAACTACCTATAATATTCTTAAAATGCGGAGGGGAGGGACATATGTAGCATCCCCGAACCCGGGCCCCGAATCGCCGAGGATCCGGTATACTATTTCTTTCACTAATATGCGGAAGATATAAACATAATTTGTTTATACATTACATTACACACTATTTTCCCCAAAATTGAGTAACCTTAACTGATTACACAATTCAAAAGTTATCTAACACATTTATCAAACTATTTTATTACAAAATAGCTGCACTTTATATTGCCCAAGTTGAACTTGGCATTATCATTTCTATTGATGATTCATTTGTTTAAGAATCATATCTATTCCCATTTCAAAATAAACCTTTTTTATCTATACAATATTTTAAACTGTATGTAGCTGCCAATTACATTTGAAAAATTATCAATCATAGATATATACCATTTCTAAATCAAGAAAATATATTCATTTTGCGCATCGTACAATCTTCATTATCCGTTTAGAAAATAATATTGTCTAACATCATTAACCTTCAAAAAGTTTGTGTTCGGAAGATTGAGCTCGACAGCCCAGCAAATTTAACAGTCTATCATGTTTCACATAGCACACAATCTCACATGCACCACATTTCCTTTAATATGCATATCTACATGCAACATATATTCTTTACTATGCATATCCTACATGCAACAATAATTCTGTGTAAAGCATAAATTCTTCCATTATACATTTCCATTTATTGTGTTATATCATACTACACGTGTTATCACATATCACATATAAATTGAGTTCCATACCCAATTAACTTAGTCATATTTTGACTTTAACAATTCATAGAGCATGATATGTAATTTAGCACATAACCACATTCAATCCACAAACATAATAGAACTGAAAAACTTGCCTGAAGCGTTGATTACCGCAACGCTATTTATATCTCTTTACCCAAAGACCTAATATTAATAATATAGATCTCCAATATTAGAATAATATCATCACAGATAATTTTCTTATCAGTCAAAATATATTTTCTAGTCTCGTAATAATTTTCGGATAATTATTACCATATATCTCCATTTTAAAACCGTATTTAAATGAATTAAATACAACATAATTCCTTAATCATTAATATTCATTTAATATAAAATACTAATGAAAATCATTACATAATATTATAAGTCTATACAGCACATAAAACTTAGTATCAGGTTAGAATATTAAGTTTGAGTTGATACCGACGCAATTTATCATCCCGACGGTCTAGTCGGACAAATATCGAGTTTAAATTCAATTAAACTCTACCTCAGCGCTTAACCATGCCATAGAGTCATATTTATATGATTTAACACTCTTTTTCATTTCATAAGTTATTCGTTAACACCTAGTAAGTCAAATACTAATCCAGCAACCTGGATTCCATTTCAGCAACCTGAATTCACTATTCTTCTTCACGAAAATTCCAAATCAACTTATTATTTTTCTATCCTTTGTTCAAACACATATACATGTATTTCATGCATAAAAAGTATTTTTCCATAATTTTCCAACATCCTTTGGTATTTTAAAAAATTAATTTCTAGTGCGTAGCTTAAGAAATTAGCTACCTCGTGCTTAACTCCAGTAATGCCCATCTTTTGGCATAACCTTATATATGTTAACGTGATACTCCATTTTAAATTTCGTGGCAATCGGAGTTGTAGAACTCCGTTTATAACGATTTCCGTCGAAAAATCACAAAAATTGTAATGGTCATACCTTGGTCGTTTTAACTCGGAATCCGCTCATTTTTGGACACGAGCTAAATATTACCATATATTTTCATTTCCCAAAAGCCTGGAATTTTTCTCATTAACTAAATGTCCAAAACAGCCCTCGAAAAAATTTGGCCAGAAACTTTTTGACGTTTGGCAGTTTTGGAGTCCTTTGCTAAAACTTATATAAAACGAGTTCTGTAACTCCGATTAATGATCTGTCAATTTTTTTGGGTTTGTATCTTTCTGAACTACAATTTTCATATATCAAAATCCATATTTGGACTTGTTAAGCTTCCGGAATTTAGTCCGGAAGTGACTGTTCCAAAACTGTCCTTTTAACAGTTTTTCTTAACTTTGTGTAGTTTGGGAGAATTCCCATAACTCTCTCCTCCGATGTCGGATTCAGTCCGTTTCGGAGTCAATGGAAAGCTTATTAAGTGTACTACAACATATCACCATTCTAGAATTTTTAGAGCACCCTAACAAGTCCGGAATATTTTGTTTAGGGCAGCAGTCCACTAATTCAAAACAAACTGATTTACTTTTCTTGTTTGATTAAACTTTTAACACACAAAATAGTTAGATCTAAGCATAACACACCATTTAACAAGTAGATCTATAGTTTTCATGTTCGAGATCATAAACTTCATGGTTCAAAATAACCAAAAATCAAATACAAGATTAAACACAATCAAGAGTAAGAAAAATAAGATTTTCTACCCTTAAAAAAACTAGCTTCATTTTTCTTGCTTTTGATCTATCTTTTGAAACTTAAAATGTATAGATCCACACATAAAACACTCTAAATCATGTAGATCTAGAGTTTTAAAGATCAAGAACATAACTCCATGTTTTGAGTTACAACCATCAAAAATTTAACTAAACAAAAAGGTGTTATACCTTTGCTTACATGCTCTCCTTCTTCTTCTTCTTCTTCATAGCTTGATCATGGATCTTGGATGAATGAAGATCAAAATCTCCTCTCTCTCTTTCTCTCTTTGGAGCAGCTGAACCTCTCTCTCTCTCTCTCTCCCTCTCTCTCTTTTTCCTTAGCAACTTGGAAGACAAAGAGATGAAAGAAAGAAAAATATAGGATAGACTTCTGTGTAGCTTTTTATTAATTGCCCACACTCACCCTCCTTCTCTCATGCAATAACCGGCCACGTGCCTTACTACTTTCTTTCTTTAATTGCCAAGTTGCTTTCAAGAAATAACCTAAGTGTTGGACAATAAAAAATGACACATGGATGGAGTGGTTGAGTTGGTGACCAACTAAAGTGATCCATTAATGCAACATTCATCTCCCCTTTTCCTAGCCCCTCATGGCCGGTCATGTGGCCTTTTAATCCATAAAAATTGATCTCTTATCTACCATATTTAGAGTCCAATAATTCCCCCTTTCAATTGGCTAAAAGTTGAGTCATTCCTTTAATGTATTGTTTGGTCCTCTAACCAATTTCTTTGGCCAACACTTGGGCTATACATAGTCCAATACCTTTAGTTCTTTTCCAACCCAAATCATTTAATTATGGTTTTTACTTCTCCATTATAAAACCAATTCTCGCTCACATGCCCATTTATTTCCTTAACCCAATTAGACTTGCTATAATTAGGTTATAAAATTAATTAACCGAGATGTATAAAATAAATATCTTAGAATTAGTTTATAATTAAATACTATCATTCTCCCACATATTTACACTTAAGCTTTTAACACTTAGCTTTTAAATTCCCAAATTAGGGTTTTAAATATCCGAATTAGGGTTTCGAATTCTCGAAACTAAAATTAAAGTTTCTGAGCGTATCGTTAGAGTTTTCTAACTTAATCACCATATTCATATCATGAATTTAGGGTTTCGGATTCCCGGAACAGAAATTAGGGTTTCAGAACCGATTTCTATGGTTTCTCATCCATTGTTAGGGTTTTCTAACAATTCGTTAGATTTTTCTAACTTAATCAACATATGACTAACATAACTTTAGGGTTTGCTAAAGTTATAACTTATCTGATCAATCCTTGATCTTAAATCATTATGGTTCACATATGTAACCAAATATACCGACTAGTATTCACTTCGATACTTATTTCTGATAATTCTTCAAAAGAATTTTAAATCTACTATAATTTTATACCTCATTACTAGACTATCACTTACAGTCTATCACATAATTCAAGTTTTGTTCAAAACTTTTGAAATTCTTAAAATTTCAGTACATAACTGCCAATTCCATACACTTATTTCCTGTCTAGGTCCTAATATTGAACCTTAAATCAATCAATTAAGATTTTAATAAATTCTCCAAATTCTCGGGTTGTCACATTTCACCCCTCCTTCTAAGAATTTCGTCCCCGAAATTCACCTTACACCTTACACCTTACACCTTTTATACTAAGCGATCACACAAGATCTTGAACTTATTTTCTCGGGTATCTATCAAAGATACTCAAACTTCTCGGGTATCTATCAAAGATACTCAAATTTCTCGGGTATCTATCAATGATACTCAAATTTCTTGGGTATATATCAAAGATACTCAAATTTCTCGGGTATCTATCAAAGATTTACTTTGATATATACTCAAATTTCTCGGGTATCTATCAAAGATACTCAAACTTCTCGGGTATCTATCAAAGATTTACTTTGATATATACTCAAATTTCTCGGGTATCTATCAAAGATACTCAAATTTCTCGGGTATCTATCAAAGATACTCAAATTTCTCGGGTATCTATCAAAGATACTCAAAACGCGTGCAAAGATCAAATTCACACCCAATAAAATATTTCCTTTATATAAAAGGTGATTATTCTCAGTCTTAGAATCAAGATTTTGATTTAACAACAAAATACTATGATTTCAATTTCTATTTGCTTCTCTTCTCTTCTCTAACCTATCAAGTTTTCATTCTCGATCTAGCCGAAATAACTGGTATTGACCTATCAATAATAATTAAATTCTCTTCTCTTATCTCTTTATCTATTTCTATAATCTTCAATTCTCCATTCACAACTATACCCAGTTCATAAAACCACACTTATGAGTTCATAGCCTGGCCACAATTATATGAGTTCACGAACTTTCCTAGACAGACCTTTGGCGTCCATTCGCTGAGGGGTTCATAAACATTTCATATAATTATGCGTCAAGAATGTCACATATGTATGAGTTTTAAGAACTCGTACTTAACCTTATATCCTCTAGCTATGACCTATCTATCTGTCATACACATGAGAAAGGAATCACCCTCTTAACACGTATATAGTAAATAGCGCGACACAAACATTTCAATGATTATCAGTGGCAGAAACTAAGTGGTTATCAAACCAAACTCGGCAACTAATCAATATAAGAAGCTAAGTGAACAATTCCCCGCCCATACAAAGAATTGATCAACCTAACCACTACATCGACCAGGAAGCTAAGTGATTCTAAAACCAAGTACAAATTTCCCGTCCATACAAGGAATCATACAACTCAGCAGCCGACATGAGTCCTCAATTGAAATCCCCACCTAATCTTAACTGATTACACAATTTCTTTCACTAATTTGCGGAAGATATAAACATAATTTGTTTATACATTACATTACACACTATTTTCCCCAAAATCGAGTAACCTTATTAGATCACGGGGTGATCTTATCGTATATATTACGATTTAATTCCATGTCTTGATCGTTTTCAATCATTAGATTGATTCTTTCTTGCTGTCATAACCTTTATCAGATCACGGGGTGATCTTATCGTATATATTACGATTCAATTCCATGTCTTGATCGTTTTCAATCATTAGATTGATTCTTTCTAGCTGTCATAACCTTTATCAGATCACGGGATGATCTTATCGTATATTTTATGATTCAATTCTATGACTTGATCGTTTTGTTTTACGATCTTCTATCCCTGCACTTTAAGTCCTTTAGACTCAATCTATTCTCCATTAATGTTCAACTTTATTATCAGAGTTAGGGAACTCTGTGCTTTACACTCGCCGAGATTCATCTTTGAATCTTACCGACCAACTAACTCTATTTAAGTTAGTCTTATCCTAATCACTGCGGTTATTGGTCTCAGGTATTCCTACCTAAGCTTCATAACCAACAGCTCTGATACCAACTGTAGCATCCTCGAACCCGGGCCCCGAATCGCCGCGGATCCGGTATACTATTTCTTTCACTAATTTGCGGAAGATATAAACATAATTTGTTTATACATTACATTACACACTATTTTCCCCAAAATCGAGTAACCTTAACTGATTACACAATTCAAAAGTTATCTAACACATTTATCAAACTATTTTATTACAAAATAGCTGCACTTTATATTGCCCAAGCTGAACTTGACATTATCATTTCTATTGATGATTCATTTGTTTAAGAAACATATCTATTCCCATTTCAAGATAAACCTTCTTTATCTATACAATATTTCAAACTGTATGTAGCTGCCAATTACATTTGAAAAATTATCAATCATAGATATATACCATTTCTAAATCAAGAAAATATATTCATTTTGCGCATCGTACAATCTTCATCATCCTTTTAGCAAATAATATTGTCTAACATCATTAACCTGAAAAAAGTTTGTGTTTGCAAGATTGAGCTCGACAGCCCAGCAAATTTAACAGTCTATCATGTTTCACATAGCACACAATCTCACATGCACCGCATTTCCTTTAATATGCATATCTACATGCAACATATATTCTTTACTATGCATATCCTGCATGCAACAATAATTCTGTGTAAAGCATAAATTCTTCCATTATACATTTCCATTTATTGTGTTATATCATACTACACGTGTTATCACATATCACATATAAATTGAGTTTCATACCCAATTAACTTAGTCATATTTTGACTTTAACAATTCATAGAGCATGATATGTAATTTAGCACATAACCACATTCAATCCACAAACATAATAGAACTGAAAAACTTGTCTGAACCGTTGATTACTGCAATGCTATTTATATCGCTTTACCCGAAGACGTAATATTAATAATATAGATCTCCAATATTAGAATAATATCATCACAGATAATTTTCTTATCAGTCAAAATATATTTTCTAGTCTCGTAATAATTTTCGGATAATTATTACCATATATCACCATTTTAAAACCGTATTTAAATGAATTAAATACAACATAATTCCTTAATCATTAATATTCATTTAATATAAAATATTAATGAAAATCATTACATAATATTATAAGTCTATACAGCACATAAAACTTAGTATCAGGTTAGAATATTAAGTTTGAGTTGATACCGACGCAATTTATCATCCCGACGGTCTAGTCGGACAAATATCGAGTTTAAGTTCAATTAAACTCTACCTCATCGCTTAACCATGCTATAGAGTCATATTTATATGATTTAACACTCTTTTTCATTTCATAAGTTATTCGTTAACACCTAGTAAGTCAAATACTAATCCAGCAACCTGGATTCCATTTCAGCAACCTGAATTCACTATTCTTCTTCACGAAAATTCCAAATCAACTTATTATTTTTCTATCCTTTGGTCAAACACATATACATGTATTTCATGCATAAAAAGTATTTTTCCATAATTTTCCAACATCCTTTGGTATTTTAAAAAATTAATTTCTAGTGCGTAGCTTAAGAAATTAGCTACCTCGTGCTTAACTCCAGTAATGCCCATCTTTTGGCATAACCTTATATATGTTAACGTGATACTCCATTTTAAATTTTGAGGCAATCGGAGTTGTAGAACTCCGTTTATAGTGATTTCCGTCAGAAAATTACAAAAATTGTAATGGTCATAACTTGGTCGTTTTAACTCGGAATCCGTTCATTTTTGGACACGAGATACATATTACAATATATTTTCATTTCCCAAAAGCCTGGAATTTTTCTCATTAACTAAATGTCCAAAACAGCCCTCGGAAAATTTTCGCCAGAAACTTTTTGACGTTTGGCAGTTTTGGAGTCCTTTGCTAAAACTTTTATAAAACGAGTTCTGAAACTCCGATTAATGATCCGTCAATTTTTTTGGGTTCATATCTTTCCGAACTACAGTTTTCATATATCACAATCCATATTTGGACATGTTAAGCTTCCGGAATTTAGTCCGGAAGTGACTGTTCCAAAACTGTCCTTTTAACAGTTTTTCTTAACTTTGTGTAGTTTGGGAGAATTCCCATAACTCTCTCCTCCGATGTCGGATTCAGTCCGTTTTCGGAGTCTATGGAAAGCTTATTAAGTGTACTACAACATATCACCAGCCCAGAATTTTTAGATCACCCTAACAAGTCCGGAATTTTCTGTTTAGGGCAGCAGTCCACTAATTCAAAACAAACTGATTTGCTTTTCTTGTTTGATTAAGCTTTTAACACACAAAATAGTTAGATCTAAGCATAACACACCATTTAACAAGTAGATCTATAGTTTTCATGTTCGAGATCATAAACTTCATGGTTCAAAATAACCAAAAATCAAATACAAGATTAAACACAATCAAGAGTAAGAAAAATAAGATTTTCTACCCTTAAAAAACTAGCTTCATTTTTCTTGCTTTTGATCTATCTTTTGAAACTTAAAATGGATAGATCCACACATAAAATACTCTAAATCATGTAGATCTAGAGTTTTAAAGATCAAGAACATAACTCCATATTTTGAGTTACAACCATCAAAAATTTAACTAAACAAAAAGGTGTTATACATTTGCTTACATGCTCTCCTTCTTCTTCTTCTTCATAGCTTGATCATGGATCTTGGAAGAATGAAGATCAAAATCTCCTCTCTCTCTTTCTCTCTTTGGAGCAGCTGAACCTCTCTCCCTCTCTCCCTCTCTCTCTTTTTCCTTAGCAACTTGGAAGACAAAGAGATGAAAGAAAGAAAAATATAGGATAGACTTTTGTGTAGCTTTTTATTAATTGCCCATACTCACCCTCCTTCTCTCATGCAATAACCGGCCATGTGCCTTACTACTTTCTTTCTTTAATTACCAAGTTGCTTTCAAGAAATAACCTAAGTGTTGGACAATAAAAAAATGACACATGGATGGAGTGGTTGAGAGTTGGTGACCAACTAAAGTGATCCATTAATGCAACATTCATCTCCCCTTTTCCTAGCCCCTCATGGCCGGTCATGTGGCCTTTTAATCCATAAAAATTGATCTCTTATCTACCATATTTAGAGTCCAATAATTCCCACTTTCAATTGGCTAAAAGTTGAGCCATTTCTTTAATGTATTGCTTGGTCCTCTAACCAATTTCTTCGGCCAACACTTGGGCTATACATAGTCCAATACCTTTAGTTCTTTTCCAACCCAAATCATTTAATTAGGGTTCTTACTTCTCCATTATAACACCAATTCTCGCTCACATGCCCATTTATTTTCTTAACCCAATTAGACTTGCTATAATTAGGTTATAAAATTAATTAACCGAGATGTATAAAATAAATCTCTTAGAATTAGTTTATAATTAAATACTATCATTCTCCCACATATTTACACTTAAGCTTTTAACACTTAGCTTTTAAATTCCCAAATTAGGGTTTTAAATATCCGAATTAGGGTTTCGGATTCTCGAAACTAAAATTAAAGTTTCTGAGCGTATCGTTAGAGTTTTCTAACTTAATCACCATATTCATATCATGAATTTAGGGTTTCGGATTCCCAGAACATAAATTAGGGTTTCAAAACCGATTTCTATGGTTTCTCATCCATTGTTAGGGTTGTTAGGGTTTTCTAACAATTCGTTAGATTTTTCTAACTTAGTCAACATATGATTAACATAACTTTAGGGTTTGCTAAAGTTATAACTTATCTGATCAATCCTTGATCTTAAATCATTATGGTTCACATATGTAACCAAATATACCGACTAGTATTCACTTCGATACTTATTCCTGATAATTCTTCAAAAGAATTTTAAATCTACCATAATTTTATACCTCATTACTAGACTATCACTTACAGTCTATCACATAATTCAAGTTTTGTTCAAAACTTTTGAAATTCTTAAAATTTCATTACATAACTGCCAATTCCATACACTTATTTCCTGTCTATGTCCTAATATTGAACTTTAAATCAATCAATTAAGATTTTAATAAATTCTCCAAATTCTCGGGTTGTCACAACATATCAGTCCAAATTGCGCAATGCCATCTAAAGCGTGTTATAATTGTGGAAGAGAAGGTCACCTAGCCCGATTTTGTCGTGCACCGAAGACAAGTCTAGTTGGAACGGTGACACAATATACCGTCCCAGACAAGACAAAACTAGTTGTTCAGAGGAGAGCTTTTGTTGTGACCTCCCAAAAAGCAAGAAACCCGAACGAGGTCATCACGGGTAAGTTTATCATAAACTCTAGCGAAGTCTATACCTTATTTGATACCGCCTCTACCCATTCTTTTATTTCTCCTACTTACGCTCAACGAATAAATTTAACTCCGGAGAAATTAGACTTTGACTTATCTATGGAAACTCCGTTTGGGAGAAACCTTCATTACATCCACTATTTATAAGTCTTTTTTGGTTCAAATCGGTACCCTCACATTACCTGTCGATCTTATTTCATTAAAAATACTAGCATTTGATGTGATTCTAGGAATTGATAGGTTAACTATTCATCATGCAAAAATTGATTGTTTTCGTAAGGTTATTAGCTTTCATATTTTTAACCAACCTATTATGTGAATTCAAGAAACAAAACCATTAAAATCCATCACTGTCATCTCAAGCCATAAAGCTATTCGTTTATTGAAAAACAGATGTCAAGCTTTCTTAGCTCATGTCATAGATTTAAACAAAAATACGTCAGATTTGACTGATATTTCTATTGTTAATAAATTTCCTGACGTATTCCCTGAAGAACTTCCTGGCCTACCCCCAAAGCGTGAAATTGAATTTTTTATCGATCTTGAACCCGGTACAAAACCCATTTCCAAAGCCCCATATCGAATGGCTCCTATTAAACTTTAGGAGTTAAAGACCCACCTGCAGGAATTGTTAGATATCAGTTTCATTCGTCCTAGTACGTCTCCTTGGGGTCCTCCTTGTGACAACCTAAGAAATTAGACAATTTATGAAAATCTTAAATGATTGATTTAAGGTTAAATAATAGACCTACACAGAAAATAAGTGTATGCGTTTGATGTTATTGGGATGGAATTTTGATGATTTAAAAATTTTGTGAAGGATATAGGTGAATTATTCAGGATTAAGGATTTATGTGAATATGTATGTGTACTAAATGTGGTTAAGGGTCAAGGGTTGACCATATTAATTATATATGTGTCAAACCCTAAGTATATATTAAGAACGTCAATGTTCTGTTAGAAAACCATAACGTCTAATAAGAAACCCTAGAAATCGGTTCTGGAAACCCTAGTTTCAGTTCCGGGTGTACGAAATACTAATTCGGATATTGAAAACCCTAGATTGGGAATGCAATTCTATGTACAAGGTTAAACGTCATTAATATTGAATTAATTAGGGAAAACCCTAATGAAGTACTGGAAATTCTAATTGATTATTTGAAAACCCTAATACCAGATCTGAAAATCCTAATTTCAGATTCTGATAAAATGAAACCCTAATCTGGGAATATAACGGAGAATTTTAATGCTAGAGTGCTAATAATTAAGTACTAAATTGGGGCAATGGTTAATTAATTAGCAAATCTTAATTTTCAATTTTTGGAACCCTTATTGTTCTGTCAGAAACCCTAATGCTCGATTGTGAATTTAATTGCTAAAATTAGCAATGCTAATTAGGAAACCCTAATCCTAATTTTTTCAATTTATGAGTAATTAGAAAAATCTAATCTAATTACGATATTTAATTTCTAAATTAGAAAATTAATTTTTGTAGTAGAAACCCTAATTCAGGGTTTTGAACCCTAATGACCATTTTGAACCCTAATTGAACAGTGGTGGACTTAATTGCTATATTAGCAAAGGAAATATATATCCTAATTGTCAAGTTATTAGAAACCCTAATCTAATTAGGAAATCTAATTTCTAAAATTGAAATATTATTTTTCTATTTAAAACCCTAAAATATGGTTTTGAAACCTAATGTGTAATTGTGGCCCTAAGTGCTAGATTAACAAATTTAATTAGGATAAATTAGTCCTAATTAGCAAGATTGATACATGATTAGGAAATTATGATATAATTAGGAAGTCCTAATTATAAATTAGAAATCAAAATTTTCTATTTTAAATGTAATTGGAAAATTTTTGAAAATCCAAGTTGCTAAATATTTGTGGGGTAAAATATAAACCCTAAAGGGTTAAACCCTAAACTCTAAAATGATCCAAACCCTAAAGATTAAGGGCTTCATCAAATGCAAATTCTAGACATTTAAGGAAAGGACAAAAATGCCCCTTTTATGTATTATTTTAGGTTGCTTGAAAATCTTGCCAAGATATGGGTTTGGTGACCAACCCTAGATCTAACCTAGCCCTAGCCTTAGCCATGTGCCTAGCAAATCAGCCAACTTGTGCCACCTAGCCACTTTTGGTGCAATGAATCAAAATTTATAAAGGATTATTGCACACTTTATTTTTTTTCATTTCTCCTAGTCCCTTATCTCTCCTCATTTTCGAAAATCTGGAGTGAGAGAGAAAGAAAAGATGAAGCTTGATCAGTTCATAGGAACTTAAGAACATAATCAGAAGTCAGAATTCATGAATCAAAGCTAGATAGGTATAATAACCCTAACCATGCAAATCTATGATTTTGATGTTTAATGTTGTTGTTTTGTTGGTTAAGTTGTGTAATAAGGTGTCATTTAGAGATCTGGGTTGTTGGATCATGGATCCATAACATCTAGATGCTCGAAATTAAGGATTTATCAAATATGGAAAAACTTGAAAAATATGGCCTGACAGCCATATGTCAGTGCCCATAAGATCTGTGTATGTTAATTATTTGTTGTGTTTTAAGTTATATACTTGTTCTTTGCCATGAGAAGAGTAGACTGGAAGTGGAATCAACCTCATACCATGTCTAGATCAAATGATATGAGCGGTTAAACATGGTTGACCAACTCTGGAAAATCGTTTCTGGAAAAACCCAGAATTTTCTCAGATTTCTGACAAGGTTTTTTAGGGCCCTGGATCTTACGGTTGTTTGATGTTTTGGTCCATTTGTTGGTTTGTACTTGTAGCCTGCCATGTGATCTTCAAATCTAAGTCCTCACACCCACCAGATATTGATCAGAACCGATTATATTGTTGGTCAAAATGTGTTGATCGATCAGCCATATGAACTTTCTGGAAACCCAGAAAGTTCAAGATCCGGTTCTTGAGTACCACTTTGACCGAGCTAGATTTTTGTTTGTGGTGTTAATTTGATTAACTGAGGCTATGTAGTTGTAGTTTGACATCTTGTCTACATGATATAACCATTAGATCTCATAAATGAAACATAGACTGCAAGTTACAAGGATCAATAGAAGGCATCTAAGGCTGTTCTTCAAATCTGGAAAACCCAGAATTTGAAGAACAGGTCTGACAGTGAATTGTTTATCTTAGATCTCTCTGATCTGATGTTGTATGGCCATGAAACAAGTTGGTGATTGTAGTATTACGTTAGTACTATAATGTTAACATGAATTCCAGTCCAGAAAATATTAGAATCATAGATTAAAAGGCGGTCAAACCAGCCCTCTCGCTCACTGATTTGTCAGTGTTCTTGAGTGAAGAACACCAATGGCGACAGACAAGTGTCGCTAAAGGCCTATAGCGACAGATTCTTATTATTTTTCCGAAAAATGATTTAAAATTAGAAAAAAAAATGGTTTTTAATTATTAAAAATACAAAATAAATTATGAAAAATTATTTTAAAGTCTGAAAAATAGTTTTTAACTATTTTGAGTATATTTCAAAAATATTTGGTATTTTTGAAATGTAAATGGTATTTATTTATTTAATTATGATATTAAATAAATTATTTAAAAATAGTTTTAATTCATGAAAAATCATGAAAAATTATTTTATGGTATAAGAAAATATTTTAAGTTATTTTTGATGACTTTTAATATTTTGGGATGAATTTCATTAATTAATCAATATTAATGATAATTAGTTTATTTAATGAATATATTAAATAAATTATGGAAAATTAGTATTAATGTTTTAAAAATCATATAAAAATGATTTAAGTGTTATAAAAATATTTTAAGTTATAAAATGTAACTTTTGATATTTTGACATGAAAATATTAATATTTTAATATTAATAGCAATTATCGGATAATGGTTTTAAGTGTTTAAAAATCATATAATTATGATTTTAAAGTATTAAAAATACTTTGGGATATTATAATTATATTTAAATATTATGTTATGTTTTCATTAATATTTTATATTAAATGAATATTAATGATTAAGGAATTTTGTGGTATTTAATTCATTTAAATATGGTTTTAAGGATTGAAAAATATTGATAAATGATAAATAATTATCCGACAATTATTACGAGCCTAGGAAAAATGTTTTGTCTGATTAGAAATTATCTGTGCTAATTGTTAAGTGTTTAGGAAGAGTTTAATTGAACTTAAACTCGATAAAAAGTCCGACTAGACCGTCGGGATGTTAGAATTATGTCGAGTTCAACTCAGACTGCAATAGTTTGACTTGATATCTAGTCTTATGTGCTGTAAAGACTGATAGGGTTAGGTGGTAATGTGTTTAGGTTATTCTGTGTGTATAAATATAACAATATTATGATGTGATGATATTATTCTAATATTGGAGATCTATATTATTAATATTAGGTCTTCAGGGTAAAGCGTTATAAATTGCGTGCGGTAATCAACGGTTCAGGCAAGTTTCTTTATACTTAACTCTAATAAGAGTATTTTATTCAAGCTGATGGTTAATCATTGCTGATTGCCACGAAAATTGTATTCTGTACATCTTGCATGTATAAGTCATGTATGAAAGGTTGATCACCTTCATTACCAGTTGGTTCAGAAATGTTTGTTCATGTATAATACTTGTTCAGTCAAAAATTTGTTCGTGCTAGTTCTCAATTATATTGATGAATTATAGCAAACTCATTATTCATACTCTTCAATCATGATATATCGTTATATTATTGTATATAAACTTTGCTGGGAAACTTTCATGCTCACCCTTGCTATTTCATGATAAAACATTGCAGATAAGGCGAATGCGTTCGTATACAGGAAAAAGATAATGCCAAGTCCGGCTTGGGATATAAAGTGCAGCTAGTTTGTATTAGCGTATTTGATAAATATTGTTGTGTAATAGATATTTTATGAATTGTGTATAAGTTAAGGTTACTCGACCTTGGGGAATAGTGTGTAATGTATTGTATAAACAATTTATGTTTATATCTTCCGCAATTAGTGAAAGAAATAGTATACCGGATCCGAGGTGATTTGGGACCTGGATTCGGGGCTACTACAGTTGGTATCAGAGCTGTTGGTTATGAAGCTTAGGTAGGAATACCTGAGACCAATAATCGCAGTGATTAGGATAAGATCTAACTCACATAGAGTTAGTTGGTCGGTAAGATTCAATGATGAATCTCGGCGAGTGTAAAGACACAGAGTTCCCTAACTCTGATAATAAAGTTGAAAAGTAACGGTAAATAGATCGAGTCTAAAAGACTGAAAGTGCAGGGATAGGAGATCGATCGAGTCTAAAAGACTAAAAGTGCAGGGATAGGAGATCGTAAAACAAAACGATCATATAGTGTATACGATAAGATCACCCTGTGATCTGATAAAGGTTATGATATGGGAAATGAATCAATCTTATGATTGAAAAGTTTACAACAAGATGCTGTGTGAAAGTTGTACTATGAAATGGTACTATGAAAACTCATAAAAGAGTTATGGATTATGAATACGAAAAGAAATTCGTATGAAAAAAGGGGGTTAAGATTAGGTGGGGATTTCAATGAGGACTCGTGTCAGCAACTGAGTTGTATGATTCCTTGTATGAGCGGGGAAATTGTACTTGGTGTAAAAACTACTTAGTTGGTGGCATTGGTAATAGTTGAAATGTTGTGTCACGCTAGTTGTTATATATAGATAAATAGGTCATAGATAGAGAATATAGGATTAAGTACGAGTTCTTAGAACTCATACTTATGTGACATTCTTGACTTATAGTTATATGAAATTTTTATGAGACCCTCAGCGAACGGACGCCAAAGGTCAGACAAGGGTAAGTTCGTAAACTCATATAATTGTGGCCAAGTTATGAACTCATAAGTGTGGTTTTATAAACTGGGTACAGTTGTGTGTGAATGGAGTGTTAAGGATTATAGGAACAGATAGATTGTTAAGCATACGATCATTAGTGGAGATTTAGGTTTTCCTAAACCCCTAGCTTTGTTAAACCTCAATTTTTGACATCAAGCTAAATACGCAGTATGTGCCTTTAAAAAAATTGTTTTTATTTATCACTTATGTACCATGTGACCTGGTGCAGAGATGATAAAAAAATGATGGAGTTATCAATGCAGAATTACTTAGTGTTGGATGTGATCTAAGGATCGTCAGCCCACTACAGTATGATGTAGTATAAAAAAGTCACAAAATGACGAAATCCTCAACGGACTGTTAAATACAGTGCAGCATCATGACGTCATTCTCAAAAATGTTTTATTGAAGAAATTTTCCAAACCAAATTATTTTACTGTGGAATCAAATAAGACTGAGGTAAAATTTTTGTGCCTTTGGGCAGTGATGGAAAACAGATAAAATGAGTACTTGGCCAGTACAGGGCATATCGGGCTAATCACCCTTTGTGTCCGTAAGTAATGACGGTTTGCGGATGAATTTCCATAAAACCTTTGCGAAAATGAAAAAAAAACAGTCTATATGATTCCTCAGCAAAGTTTTAAAATTTTTACCCTTGTGAGTGGTGTATTGGGTAGGATGTGATGATATGTGTGAATGGTGTAAGGTGCACGGTGTAAGGTGTAAGGTAAATTTCGGGGACGAAATTCTTAGAAGGAGGGGTGAATGTGACATCCCGAGAAATTAGACAATTTATGAAAATCTTAAATGATTGATTTAAGGTTAAATAATAGACCTAGACAGAAAATAAGTGTATACGTTTGATATTATTGGGATGGGATTTTGATGATTTAAAAATTTTGTGAAGGATATAGGTGAATTATTCAGGATTAAGGAATTATGTGAATATGTATGTGTACTAAATGTGGTTAAGGGTCAAGGGTTGACCAGATTAATTATATATGTGTCAAACCCTAAGTATATATTAAGAACGTTAATGTTCTGTTAGAAAACCATAACGTTTAATAAGAAATCCTAGAAATTGGTTCTGGAAACCCTAGTTTCAGTTCCGGGTGTACGAAATCCTAATTCAGATATTGAAAACCCTAGATTGGGAATGCAATGCTATGTACAAGGTTAAACGTCATTAATATTGAATTAATTAGGGAAAACCCTAATGAAGTACTGGAAATTCTAATTGATTATTTGAAACCCCTAATACCAGATCGGAAAACCCTAATTTTAGATTCTGATAAAATGAAACCCTAATCTGGGAATATAACGGAGAATTTTAATGCTAGAGTGCTAATAATTAAGTACTAAATTGGGGCAAAGGTTAATTAATTAGCAAACCTTAATTTTCAATTTTTGGAACCCTTATTGTTCCGTCAGAAACCCTAATGCTCAATTGTGAATTTAATTGCTAAAATTAGCAATTCTAATTAGGAAATCATAATCCTAATTATTTCAATTTATGAGTAATTATAAAGCTCTAATCTAATTACGATATTTAATTTCTAAATTAGAAAATTAATTTTTCTATTAGAAACCCTAATTCAAGGGTTTTGAACCCTAATGACCATTTTGAACCCTAATTGAACAAGTGTGGACTTAATTGCTATATTAGCAAAGGAAATATATATCCTAATTGTCAAGTTATTAGAAACCCTAATCTAATTAGGAAATCTAATTTCTAAAATTGAAATATTATTTTTCTATTTAAAACCCTAAAATGTGGTTTTGAAACCTAATGTGTAATTGTGGCCCTAAGTGCTAGATTAACAAATTTAATTAGGATAAATTAGTCCTAATTAGCAAGATTGATACATGATTAGGAAATTATTATATAATTAGGAAGTCCTAATTATAAATTAGAAATCAAAATTTTCTATTTTAAATGTAATTGGAAAATTTTTGAAAATCCAAGTTGCTAAATATTTGTGGGGTAAAATATAAACCCTAAAGGGTTAAACCCTAAACTCTAAAATGATCCAAACCCTAAAGATTAAAGGCTTCATCAAATGCAAATTCTAGACATTTAAGGAAAGGACAAAAATGCCCCTTTTATGTATTATTTTAGGTTGTTTGAAAATCTTGCCAATATATGGGTTTGGTGACCAACCCTAGATCTAACCTAGCCCTAGCCTTAGCCATGTGCCTAGTAAATCAGCCAACTTGTGCCACCTAGCCACTTTTGGTGCAATGAATCAAAATTTATAAAGGATTATTGCACACTTTATTTTTTTTCATTTCTCCTAGTCCCTTATCTCTCCTCATTTTCGAAAATCTAAAGTGAGAGAGAAAGAAAAGATGAAGCTTGATCAGTTCATAGGAACTTAAGAACATAATCAGAAGTCAGAATTCATGAATCAAAGCCAGATAGGTATAAAAACCCTAACCTTGCAAATCTATGATTTTGATGTTTAATGTTGTTGTTTTGTTGGTTAAGTTGTGTAATAAGGTGTCATTTAGAGATCTGGGTTGTTGGATCATGGATCCATAACATCTAGATGCTCAAAATTAAGGATTTATCAAATCTGGAAAAACTTGAAAAATATGGCCTGACAGCCTTATGTCAGTGCCCATAAGATCTGTGTATGTTAATTATTTGTTGTGTTTTAAGTTATATACTTGTTCTTCGCCATGAGAAGAGTAGACTGGAAGTGGAATCAACCTCATACCATGTCTAGATCAAAAGATATGAGCGGTCAAACATGGTTAACCAACTCTGGAAAATCGTTTCTGGAAAAACCCAGAATTTTCTCAGATTTCTGACAAGGTTTTTTAGGGCCCTGAATCTTACGGTTGTTTGATGTTTTGGTCCATTTGTTGGTTTGTACTTGTAGCCTGCCATGTGATCTACAAATCTAAGTCCTCATACCCACCAGATATTGATCAGAATTGATTATATTGTTGGACAAAATGTGTTGACCGATCAGCCATATGAACTTTCTGGAAAACCCAGAAAGTTCAAGATCCGGTTCTTGAGTACCACTTTGACCGAGCTAGATTTTTGTTTGTGGTGTTAATTTGATGAACTGAGGCTATGTAGCTGTAGTTTGACATTTTGTCTACATGATATAACCATTAGATCTCATAAACGAAACATAGACTGCAAGTTACAAGGATCAATAGAAGGTATCTAAGGCTGTTCTTCAAATCTGGAAAACCCAGAATTTGAAGAACAGGTCTGACTGTTAATTGTTTAGCTTAGATCTCTCTGATCTGATGTTGTATGGCCATGAAACAAGTTGGTGATTGTAGTATTATGTTAGTACTATAATGTTAACACGAATTCCAGTCCAGAAAACATTAGAATCATAGCTTAAAAGGCGGTCAAACCAACCCTCTCGCTCACTGATTTGTCAGTGTTCTTGAGTGAAGAACACCAATGGCGACAGACAAGTGTCGCTAAAGGCCTATAGCGACATATTATTATTTTTTTTCCGAAAAATGATTTAAAATTAGAATAAAAATGGTTTTTAATTATTAAAAATACAAAATAAATTATGAAAAATTATTTTAAAGTCTGAAAAATAGTTTTTAACTATTTTGAGTATATTTCAAAAATATTTGGTATTTTTGAAATGTAAATAGTATTTATTTATTAAATTATGATATTAAATAAATTATTTTAAAATAGTTTTAATTCATGAAAAATCATGAAAAATTATTTTATGGTATAAGAAAATATTTTAAGTTATTTTTGATGACTTTTAATATTTTGGGATGAATTTTATTAATTAATCAATATTAATGATAATTAGTTTATTTAATGAATATATTAAATAAATTATGGAAAATTAGTATTAATGTTTTAAAAATCATATAAAAATGATTTAAGTGTTATAAAAATATTTTAAGTTATAAAATGTAACTTTTGATATTTTGGCATGAAAATATTAATATTTTAATATTAATAGCAATTATCTGATAATGGTTTTAAGTGTTTAAAAATCATATAATTATGATTTTAAAGTATTAAAAATACTTTGGGATATTATAATTATATTATAATATTGTGTTATGATTTTCATTAATATTTTATATTAAATGAATATTAATGATTAAGGAATTTTGTGGTATTTAATTCATTTAAATATGGTTTTAAGGATTGAAAAATATTGATAAATGGTAATAATTATCCGACAATTATTACGAGCCTAGAAAAAATGTTTTGTCTGATTAGAAATTATCTGTGTTAATTGTTAAGTGTTTAGGAAGAGTTTAATTGAACTTAAACTCGATAAAAAGTCTGACTAGACCGTCGGGATGTTAGAATTATGTCGAGTTTAACTCAGACTACAATAGTTTGACTTGATACCTAGTCTTATGTGTTGTAAAGACTGATAGGGTTAGGTGGTAATGTGTTTAGGTTATTCTGTGTGTATAAATATAACAGTATTATGATGTGATGATATATTCTAATATTGGAGATCTATATTATTAATATTAGGTCTTCGGGGTAAAGCGTTATAAATTGCGTGCGGTAATCAACGGTTCAGGCAAGTTTCTTTGTACTTAACTCTAATAAGAGTATTTTATTCAAGCTGATGGTTAATCATTGCTGATTGCCACGAAAATTGTATTCTGTACATCTTGCATGTATAAGTCAGGTATGAAAGGCTGATCACCTTCATTACCAGTTGGTTCATAAATGTTTGTTCATGTATAATACTTGTTCAGTCAAAAATTTGTTCGTGCTAGTTCTCAATTATATTGATGAATTATAGCAAGCTCATTATTCATACTCTTCAATCATGATATATCGTTATATTATTGTATATAAACTTGCTGGGAAACTTTCATGCTCACCCTTGCTATTTCATGATAAAACATTGCAGATAAGGCGAATGCGTTCGGATACAAGAAAAAGATAATGCCAAATCCGGCTTGGGATATAAAGTGCAGCTAGTTTGTATTAGCGTATTTGATAAATATTGTTGTGTAATAGATATTTTATGAATTGTGTATAAGTTAAGGTTACTCGACCTTGGGGAATAATGTGTAATGTATTGTATAAATAATTTATGTTTATATCTTCCGCAATTAGTAAAAAAAATAGTATACCGGATCCGAGGTGATTTGGGACCTGGATTCGGGGCTACTACAGTTGGTATCAGAGCTGTTGGTTATGAAGCTTAGGTAGGAATACTTGAGACCAATAACCGCAGTGATTAATATAAGATCTAACTCACATAGAGTTAGTTGGTCGGTAAGATTCAAAGATAAATCTCGGCGAGTGTAAAGACACAGAGTTCCCTAACTCTGATAATAAAGTTGAACAGTAACGGTAAATAGATCGAGTCTAAAAGACTGAAAGTGCAGGGATAGGAGATCGATCGAGTCTAAAAGACTGAAAGTGCAGGGATAGGAGATCGTAAAACAAAACGATCATATAGTGTATACAATAAGATCACCCCGTGATCTGATAAAGGTTATGATATGGGAAATGAATCAATCTTATGATTGAAAAGTTTACAAAAAGATGCTGTGTGAAAGTTGTACTATGAAATGGTACTATGAAAACTCATAAAAGAGTTATGGATTATGAATACGAAATGAAATTCGTATGGAAAAAGGGGGTTAAGATTAGGTGGGGATTTCAATGAGGACTCGTGTCATCAACTGAGTTGTATGATTCCTTGTATGGGCGCGAAAATTGTACTTGGTGTAAAAACTACTTAGTTGGTGGCATTGGTAATAGTTGAAATGTTTTTTCACGCTAGTTGTTATATATAGATAAATAGGTCATAGGTAGAGAATATAGGATTAAGTACGAGTTCTTAGAACTCATACTTATGTGACATTCTTGACTTATAGTTATATGAAATGTTTATGAGACCCTCAGTGAACGGACGCCAAAGGTCAGACAAGGGTAAGTTCGTAAACTCATATAATTGTGGCCAGGTTATGAACTCATAAGTGTGGTTTTATAAACTGGGTACAGTTGTGTGTGAATGGAGTGTTAAGGATTATAAGAACAGATAGATTGTTAAGCATACGATCATTAGTGGAGATTTAGGTTTTCGTAAACCCCTAGCTTTGTTAAACCTCAATTTTTGACATCAAGCTAAATACGCAGTATGTGCCTTTAAAAAAAATTGTTTTTATTTATCACTTATGTACCATGTGACCTGGTGCAGAGATGATAAAAAAATGACGGAGTTATCAATGCAGAATTACTTGGTGTTGGATGTGATCAAAGGATCGTCAGCCCACTACAGTATGATGTAGTATAACAAAGTCACAAAATGACGAAATCCTCAATGGACTGTTAAATACAGTGCGGCATCATGACGTCATTCTCAAAAATGTTTTATTGAAAGAAATTTTCCAAACCAAATTGTTTTACTGTGGAATCAAATAAGACTGAGGTAAAATTTTTGTGCCTTTGGGCAGTGATGGAAAATAGATAAAATGAGTACTTGGCTAGTACAGGGCATATCGGGCTAATCACCCTTTGTGTCCGTAAGTAATGACGGTTTGCGGATGAATTTCAATAAAACCTTTGCGAAAATGAAAAACAAACAGTCTATATGATTCCTCAGCACAGTTTTAAAATTTTTACCCTTGTGAGTGATGTATTGGGTAGCATGTGATGATATGTGTGAATGGTGTAAGGTGCACAGTGTAAGGTGTAAGGTAAATTTCGGGGACGAAATTCTTAGAAGGAGGGGTGAATGTGACATCCCGAGAAATTAGACAATTTATGAAAATCTTAAATGATTGATTTAAGGTTAAATAATAGACCTAGACAGAAAATAAGTGTATACGTTTGATGTTATTCGGATGGAATTTTGATGATTTAAAAATATTGTGAAGGATATAGGTGAATTATTCAGGATTAAGGATTTATGTGAATATGTATGTGTACTAAATGTGGTTAAGGGTCAAGGGTTGACCAGATTAATTATATATGTGTCAAACCCTAAGTATATATTAAGAACGTCAATGTTCTGTTAGAAAACCATAACGTCTAATAAGAAATCCTAGAAATCGGTTCTGGAAACCCTAGTTTCAGTTCCGGGTGTACGAAATCCTAATTCAGATATTGAAAACCCTAGATTGGGAATGCAATGCTATGTACAAGGTTAAACGTCATTAATATTGAATTAATTAGGGAAAACCCTAATGAAGTACTGGAAATTCTAATTGATTATTTGAAACCCCTAATACCAGATCTGAAAACTCTAATTTCAGATTCTGATAAAATGAAACCCTAATCTGGGAATATAACGGAGAATTTTAATGCTAGAGTGCTAATAATTAAGTACTAAATTGGGGCAAAGGTTAATTAATTAGCAAACCTTAATTTTCAATTTTTGGAACCCTTATTGTTCCGTTAGAAACCCTAATGCTCAATTGTGAATTTAATTGCTAAAATTAGCAATTCTAATTATTTCAATTTATGAGTAATTATAAAACTCTAATCTAATTACGATATTTAATTTCTAAATTAGAAAATTATTTTTTCTAGTAAAAATCCTAATTCAAGGGTTTTGAACCCTAATGACCATTTTGAACCCTAATTGAACAGTGGTGGACTTAATTGCTATATTAGCAAAGGAAATATATATCCTAATTGTCAAGTTATTAGAAACCCTAATCTAATTAGGAGATCTAATTTCTAAAATTGAAATATTATTTTTCTATTTAAAACCCTAAAATGTGGTTTTGAAACCTAATGTGTAATTGTGGCCCTAAGTGCTAGATTAACAAATTTAATTAGGATAAATTAGTCCTAATTAGCAAGATTGATACATGATTAGGAAATTATGATATAATTAGGAAGTCCTAATTATAAATTAGAAATCAAAATTTTCTATTTTAAATGTAATTGGAAAATTTTTGAAAATCCAAGTTGCTAAATATTTGCGGGGTAAAATATAAACCCTAAAGGGTTAAACCCTAAACTCTAAAATGATCCAAACCCTAAAGATTAAGGGCTTCATCAAATGCAAATTCTAGACATTTAAGGAAAGGACAAAAATACCCCTTTTATGTATTATTTTAGGTTGCTTGAAAATCTTGCCAAGATATTGGTTTGGTGACCAACCCTAGATCTAACCTAGCCCTAGCCTTAGCCATGTGCCTAGTAAATCAGCCAACTTGTGCCACCTAGCCACTTTTGGTGCAATGAATCAAAATTTATAAAGGATTATTGCACACTTTATTTTTTTTCATTTCTCCTAGTCCCTTATCTCTCCTCATTTTCGAAAATCTAGAGTGAGAGAGAAAGAAAAGATGAAGCTTGATCAGTTCATAGGAACTTAAGAACATAATCAAAAGTCAAAATTCATGAATCAAAGCTAGATAGGTATAAAAACCCTAACCTTGCAAATCTATGATTTTGATGTTTAATGTTGTTGTTTTGTTGGTTAAGTTGTGTAATAAGGTGTCATTTAGAGATCTGGGTTGTTGGATCATGGATCCATTGAAAGTAGTTTGCACACAAGCCAATCATGTTTGATGATAAAGCATACAATTTGTAAACAATCTTATTCATTTATTAATAAAAAGTATTTATTTATTAAAGGCTTTTAATTATCTACATGATGCTGTTTTATAATATGTGATAAACCCATAGTTTTAAGCAATGCTTTTAGAATAATGATGATGATCATTCTAATGAGATCTAAATTCTTAGAAAGCTTAAAACTAAAATTGTTCCCAATCGTTGGATTACTAAATTGGGGATTAGTGAATCCAGATAGATTGGTACATACGTTGCTTGCTCATTTGATGAGGATAATTGATCTCATGATCATTTGTGTGGAGACACTAAAGCAAGTATGTAGGTGCTTATTGGAGAATAAGTTCACTGAACGTGACTCGCTAAGGAATACCTAATGGAGTTTTACTTGCATGTTAATAGGAATTCCTGTAGTGATAGTAGTACAAGTGATCCTTGGACTTGAGATCATCATAGTATCTTGTGTATGATGAGTTATACTTTGACTTATTCCTTAAGACCCTTAGGGTATATCAAAGGGAATGCTTGGGTATAATAAGTTGTACATGGAGATAATGTATGATCAATAAAGAATCTACCACTTCTAGTAAAAGAAGAGAAATGTCCTATATGATTCGATAAATGACAATCCAGTAGTCTTTGGCCAAGGCAGAATAAAATTAGAAATGAGTTTCTAATTTGCATTATTTAGAGTTGTTCATTTAAGAGTCGAAATACATATAATTAAATAAAATAAGACTTGACAGAAATTCCATGTCTTATATTTAATTGAGACATTGTATGGTGGAAGGCTTATCCCTATTGTAGAATAAATATTATTTATTTAAATAAATTATTAGTTTAATTTATTTATTTAAATAAGATTAGAATTGTTCTAATTGATTTATTCACAACCGGTTTAATATGGAGAACCTAAAGGGTCACACCATAAAAGGAAGAATAATTATTTAAGAAGTTAATGGCATAATCGTAATAATATGTTAAGTATATTTAATTTAATCTATGGTGATAGAATAAATTAAATAACTTAATATTTATTATTTAATATTTTAGAAATATTAAATATAAATTAATAAGAGGAGTCATATTAATATTATTACAATTATTATTATTTTAATTTCTAAAAAAGTTTAGGAATTAATTTAATATAAGTACTCTCATTTATTCCTAATAGGATTAGGAGGGAAAATTAGTTAAAAGAGTTTAATTAATTATCCATAATAAGATTAGGGAGCTTAATTAATTAAAAGAATTTAATTAATTAAAATAAAACCCAATTCCTTAATTGTTAAGGAGGGTTGACCACATCTATAAATAAGAGGAGTCTTATTATGGGTGTAGGGGTTGTTGACTTTTACAACATACGTAATTCCAATAATTGGGAGAGTACGTCTTTTATATAGAGATAGAAAACTAGGGTTTGAGCCAAATACACATCTTCTTGAATTCTTCTTCATCCTTGGTGGATCACCTCTAGAGGCCAAACATTTGGGTGGCTAACGTTGATCAAAGGAAGGAACCATACCCGGTGGATTCAAGTTGAACGCGAAAAGGATTGGAGGTGAACTTGTACCTGAGGAAGCTCGGATCTTCAAGGGTATGGTTCTTATTTTCTTTTTCGTTTAATTAATAATTGTGCATAAAGGGTGATCCGGGTTTATGGTTTGTAAATTTTTAAAACTCTGATTTTACACGCTTCCGCTAATTTTGTGCAATTTGATTGCAATCTTGAATATCACAAACCTAACATCCATAACATCTAGATGCTCGAAATTAAGGATTTATCAAATCTGGAAAAACTTGAAAAATATGGCCTGACAGCCTTATGTTAGTGCCCATAAGATCTGTGTATGTTAATTATTTGTTGTGTTTTAAGTTATATACGTGTTCTTTGCCATGAGAAGAGTAGACTGGAAGTGGAATCAACCTCATACCATGTCTAGATCAAAAGATATGAGCAGTCAAACATGGTTGACCAACTCTGGAAAATCGTTTCTGGAAAAACCCAGAATTTTCTCAGATTTCTGACAAGGTTTTTTAGGGCCCTGAATCTTACGGTTGTTTGATGTTTTGGTCCATTTATTGGATTGTACTTGTAGCCTGCCATGTGATCTACAAATCTAAGTCCTCATACCCACCAGATATTGATCAGAATTGATTATATTGTTGGTCAAAATGTGTTGACCGATCAGCCATATGAACTTTTTGGAAAACCCAGAAAGTTCAAGATCCGGTTCTTGAGTACCACTTTGACCGAGCTAGATTTTTGTTTATGTGTTAATTTGATGAACTGAGGCTATGTAGTTGTAGTTTGACATTTTGTCTACATGATATAACCATTAGATCTCATAAACGAAACATAGACTGCAAGTTACAAGGATCAATAGAAGGCATCTAAGGCTGTTCTTCAAATCTGGAAAACCCAGAATTTGAAGAACATGTCTGACAGTTAATTGTTTAGCTTAGATCTCTCTGATCTGATGTTGTATGGCCATGAAACAAGTTGGTGATTGTAGTATTACGTTAGTACTATAATGTTAACACGAATTCCAGTCCAGAAAACATTAGAATCATAGCTTAAAAGCCGGTCAAACCAGCCATCTCGCTCACTGATTTGTCAGTGTTCTTGAGTGAAGAACACCAATGGTGACAGACATGTGTCGCTAAAGGCCTATAGCGACAGATTATTATTATTTTTCTGGAAAATGATTTAAAATTAGAAAAAAAATGGTTTTTAATTATTAAAAATACAAAATAAATTATGAAAAATTATTTTAAAGTCTGAAAAATAGTTTTTAACTATTTTGAGTATATTTAAAAAATATTTGGTATTTTTGAAATGTAAATGGTAATTATTTATTTAATTATGATATTAAATAAATTATTTAAAAATAGTTTTAATTCATGAAAAATCATGAAAAATTATTTTATGGTATAAGAAAATATTTTAAGTTATTTTTGATGACTTTTAATATTTTGGGATGAATTTTATTAATTAATCAATATTAATGATAATTAGTTTATTTAATGAATATATTAAATAAATTATGGAAAATTAGTATTAATGTTTTAAAAATCATATAAAAATGATTTAAGTGTTATAAAAATATTTTAAGTTATAAAATGTAACTTTTGATATTTTGGCATGAAAATATTAATATTTTAATATTAATAGCAATTATCGGATAATGGTTTTAAGTGTTTAAAAATCATATAATTATGATTTTAAAGTATTAAAAATACTTTGGGATATTATAATTATATTACAATATTATGTTATAATTTTCATTAATATTTTATATTAAATGAATATTAATGATTAATGAATTTTGTGGTATTTAATTAATTTAAATATGGTTTTAAGGATTGAAAAATATTGATAAATGGTAATAATTATCCGACAATTATTACGAGCCTAGGAAAAATGTTTTGTCTGTTTAGAAATTATCTGTGCTAATTGTTAAGTGTTTAGGAAGAGTTTAATTGAACTTAAACTCGATAAAAAGTCCGACTAGACCGTCGGCATGTTAGAATTATGTCGAGTTCAACTCAGACTGCAATAGTTTGACTTGATACCTAGTCTTATGTGCTGTAAAGACTGATAGGGTTAGGTGGTAATGTGTTTAGGTTATTCTGTGTGTATAAATATAACATTATTATGATGTGATGATATTATTCTAATATTAGAGATCTATATTATTAATATTAGGTCTTCGGGGTAAAGCGTTATAAATTGCGTGCGGTAATCAACGGTTCAGGCAAGTTTCTTTGTACTTAAGTCTAATAAGAGTATTTTATTCAAGCTGATGGTTAATCATTGCTGATTTCCACGAAAATTGTATTCTGTACATCTTGCATGTATAAGTTAGGTATGAAAGGCTGATC
This sequence comes from Panax japonicus, assembly GCA_020205505.1. Lineage (NCBI taxonomy): Eukaryota > Viridiplantae > Streptophyta > Magnoliopsida > Apiales > Araliaceae > Panax > Panax japonicus. Next base: position 31,008,140 of record CM035111.1, read on the forward strand.
ACCTTCATTACCAGTTGGTTCAGAAATGTTTGTTCATGTATAATACTTGTTCAGTCAAAAATTTGTTCGTGCTAGTTCTCAATTATATTGATGAATTATAGCAAACTCATTATTCATACTCTTCAATCATGATATATCGTTATATTATTGTATATAAACTTGCTGGGAAACTTTCATGCTCACCCTTGCTATTTCATGATAAAACATTGCAGATAAGGCGAATGCGTTCGGATACAAGAAAAAGATAATGCCAAATCCGGCTTGGGATATAAAGTGCAGCTAGTTTGTATTAGCGTATTTGATAAATATTGTTGTGTAATAGATATTTTATGAATTGTGTATAAGTTAAGGTTACTCGACCTTGGGGAATAATGTGTAATGTATTGTATAAACAATTTATGTTTATATCTTCCGCAATTAGTAAAAAAAATAGTATACCGGATCCGAGGTGATTTGGGACCTGGATTCGGGGCTACTACACTCCTGTTCTATTCGTGAAGAAGAAAGATGAAAGTATGCAATTTTGTATTGATTACCGGGAGTTGAATCATGTCACCATCAAAAATAGGTACCCATTGCCACGTATTGATGACCTGTTCGACCAGTTGTAAGGCGCCAAATTCTTTTCAAAGATTGATCTTCGTTCTGGATATCGTAAATTGAAGATTAGAACCGATGACATTCCAAAGACGGCTTTCAGAACTCGGTACGGGCATTATGAATTCCTAGTCATGTCTTTTGGATTGACTAATGCTCCTGCTGCCTTCATGGATATGATGAACCGAGTATTCAAGGAATATTTGGATCACTTTTTGGTCGTCTTTATTGATGACATCTTCATATATTCCAAAAGTCGTGAAGATCATGAGCAGCACTTGAGGTTGATACTCCAAAAGCTTCGTAAAAACAAGATTTATGCCAAGTTAAAGAAATGTGAGTTCTGGCCTGAGGAAGTAGCATTCCTTGGGCACGTAGTATCAAGTCATAGAATATCTGTTGACCCGGCAAAGATTGAAGCTATTCAAAGCTAGGAGCAACCTAAATCAGTGACCGAAGTACGTAGCTTTCTCAGATTAGCTGGTTATTATCGGAGATTCGTGGAAGGGTTTTCTCGAATCAAAACTCCATTAACTCAGCTGACTTGGAAAGATATAAAATTCAGTTGGAGGGTGGAATGTGAGAAGAGTTTTTAAGAACTCAAGAGGAGACTCATTTCAGCACCTGTTCTGACAATACCATCTGGCTCGGAGGGATTTGTTATCTATAGTGATGCAACGGGCAAAGGGTTAGGATGTGTTCTCATACAACATGGGAAAGTCATAACATATGCCTCTCGGCAACTCAAAGAATATGAGAGGAATTATCCTACTCATGATCTAGAGTTGGCAGCTGTTGTCTTCGCACTTAAAATGTAGAGGCATTACTTGTATGGGGAGAAAGTGGAGATCTTTACGGATCATAAAAGACTCAAATATTTCTTCACTCAAAAGGAACTCAACATGCTACAACGATGTTGGCTTGAACTGTTGAAAGATTATGATCATACCATCCAATACCATCCTGGAAAAATGAACGTGGTAGCTGACGCATTGAGTAGTAGATCATATGCGGGTACAAGTGCGATATTTTCAATGCAAAGGCCCATTTTGTGTGACTTGCAAAGGATGGAGATAGAGTTAAAGACTCCGGGGACCCATGTGATGATGGAGAATATATGAGTAGAACCGACTTTAATCGATAAAGTTAAAGCTGCTCAAACTACAAACCTAGAGCTGGTGCATATGAGGAAGAATGTGCAAGAAGGTGCTATTTCAGAAGCAAGAATCGATGAAAAAAGAATACTTCGAGTCAACTCCAGACTTTGTGTTCCTAACGACCCTAATTTAAAGTATAAAATCATGATGGAGGACGCACAACACACCGTTTGTAATCTATCCTGGGAGTACCAAAATGTATCATGATCTTCGACATACATTTTGGTGGGGCAATATGAAGAAAGAGATAGCGTTGTTTATCTAAAGGTGTCTAACGTGTCAACGAGTCAAGGCGGAGCATCAAGTATCAAAAGGTCCACTGCAACCACTTGAAATTCTAGAATGGAAGTGGGAGCACATTACCAAGGATTTTGTTATCGGTCTTCCTAATGTTTCTCAAGGCATAGATGCGATTTGGGTCATTGTTGATGGATTGACCAAGTCTGCTCATTTCTTACCTATGCGAGAAACTTATACACTTGAACGTCTTGCTCGTATGTACATAAACGAGGTTGTAAGATTGCATGGTATGCCAGTATCTATAGTTTCTGATCGAGACCCAAGATTCACTTCACGATTTTGGGTTAGTTTACAAAAAGCTATGGGCACGGATTTACGATTTAGTTCGGCATATCATCCTCAGACGGGCGGACAATCAGAGAGGACTATTCAAACTCTTGAAGATTTATTAAAACTCTGCGTCCTTGACTTCAAGGGAAGTTGGGATAAGTTCTTACCATTGGTGGAGTTTTCCTACAACAACAGCTATCAAGCAAATATTGGCATGGCTCCATTCGAAGTGTTGTATGGAAGAAAGTTTTGTTCTCCAGTATGCTGGGATGAGGTGGGTGAAGCAACGTTGTTGGGACCAGAGTTAGTACGTATGACTATGGAAAAGATTCAAACGATCCGGCAACGTATAAAAACCTCACAAGATCGACAAAAGAGTTATGTTGATCTTCATCGAAAGGACGTGGAATTCGATATTGGAAACCATGTGTTATTACGTGTTGCTCCATGGAAAGGAGTTACGAGATTTGGAAAGAGTGGAAAGCTCAATCCTCGATTCATTGGCCCATTTTAAATTATCGAGTAGGAACTGTGGCCTATAGACTCACTTTACCGCCAAGTATGTCTCGTGTTCATAACATTTTTTGCATATCTATGTTACGTAAATATGTGAAAGACCCACACCACATTATTGAGTTAGAACCGGACGAAATAACGGAAGATTTAACGTATGAAGAGGTTCCTATTAAAATCTTGGATAAGAAGGAACATGTTCTACGCTCCAAGGTTATACCTCAAGTCAAAGTTTTGTGGAGGAACCACGATTTTGAGGAAATGACCTGGGAGTTAGAATCTAAGATGAAATCAAGTTATCCTTACCTCTTCGACATACCAGGTACATACCCTAATTTCGAGGGAGAAATTTCATAAGAAGGGGAGGTTGTAAGACCCCAACTTTTATGAATAAAGATGAATTTTCTATAAATATCATTTTTTAATATTATGAAATGAATTTGATATAATGTTATAGTTGTGGTTAATATTTATAAATTTTTCAAAGTACGCAAGTTTTTATATAATATTTGATTGGTCGGGAAATATTCATTTTAACAGGGAATATTCGTACAAAGGCACAATCATTGGTGGACCCCATAACGGAATTATTGTCTGATTGAGAAAACGATAAAAATACTTTATGAAAATAACGGCAGAAGTTTTACCATTAACTGTTGAAACACCTGGTGTTAAAAGTACAGTAATACGCGTGGTTGCATAGTAGCACATGGTATTGATTATTGATTCTTGCGTGAGAAGTCACTCAGTTTTGTTCAATTATTGTTATAGTAATTACTGAATAGTGTCTCATGTTATTTGATTCAATTATTGTCAATATTTTATAATCAATAATTGAGATGACAAAGTTATTAATATTATTATTTACAATATTAACTATGTCTAGAAGTTCTGTCAAGGAGAGGTTTGGTCACCTAATTACGCGCCAATGGGGAGAAATCCTTATAGGAAAGCCCCCTCTTTCCTGGGAATAACATGGTCGATTAATATTGTGAATTATAATAATAATGATAAATTTTTTTTATTAGTATTATTAATGTAATAAAACATTAAAGCTTTTTATATAAAACAGAATACTTTTATAAAGTTATCTGTTTTATTAGACTATAAATAGAATATATATTATTTTATTATGCATAGTGTTACATAGTGCCTGCATAGTGTTTGCATAGTAAAAACTTTTTATATAAAATAGAATAATTTTTATAAAGTTTTGTTTTATTTGATTATAAATAGAATATATTATATTTTATTGCATAGTGCAGCATAGTATCCTTTCCATTCTTCTATAAATAAGATGCTTAGTTAGAATTGAAAACCACACCAGAAGTTCAGAGAATTCTCCTTCTATAATCTTGAGCGTATTTCTTTAGAGTTTAAGAAAGCTTTGAGCATAGAAATTAGTGCAAGTTTTCTTCAAGAATATCCTCGCCCTACCAGTCGGAATACTCTTCTTTTACGGTAAGGGATATTATTTGTTGTACTCGTAAGTGGTATTATTTCTTTCTTCTTCATGAAGAGAACTTTTGTTATTCCATTCTTTATCATTATGTTGGAATAACGTGTCTATGCGAAGTACCGCATACATGGTGAAATTCTTCTGTTATTCCATTCTTTATTATTTTGTTGGAACATCCTGTCTGTGCTTTTACGCATGACCTGATTCCATCCTTTATTATTCTGTTGAAACATCATGTCTGTGCGGTTTACGCATGACCTGGTTTCGTTCTTTATTATTCTATTAGAACATCCTGTCTTTGTGGATTACACATGACCTGGTTCCATTCGTTATTATTCTGTTGGAATAACATGTTTGTGCGGTCTATCGCATACATGGTGAATTCTTGTGTTATTCAATTCTTTATTATTCTGTTGGAATAACCTGTCTATGTGAATTATCACATGCATGGTGAATGATCTTTTGTATTCATTTCTTATTAAATTATGGAAATGATCTGTCTAAGTGGATTACCGTATGGCGGACAAAAATCCATTTGTAGTTTCGTATATTCTCTTATACTCAGTTGGTTAAAGCTTTGACTTCTATACTCCATTAAATTAGTGGAATATCCTTGATATCTGCGCTTCATCTAGTATCTTTTTATGGACATATATTCTTCTGAGAATTCTTTAATTTTACTCCACAAAATAGTATCATGTTGACAATTTGGACGTTATTGAGTTCAGGATAAATTAACTTATAAATATTTAAAATTTATTCTTGAACTTGTTTTATTGAATTTTCATCATCCTCATGTTTATAATATGTTGAAAGTCATCTGTGGCCTGTAGTGCATAGATGAAGATTATGACCAGGGATTATTCGGTATAATCATGACAGTAATGTTATAAATGATGTGGTAAAAATCCTCATTAGCCGTAGTACATTGATGGACAGTTGTTGGCATGATCATGACCATTGATGAATACACGAATATTCTTGGTCCGTAGTGCATGGATAATTTGTGGTCGTGATACTAATGAATATCCTTGGCCGTAGTGTAGGAATGATGTGGATTATTTATTAAGCTGAGTCTCGATGATAAAAGTAATGAAAACCCTTTTAAATCATAAAAGATAGTATATTTTATTCTCTACTTGACTCTTCTAATTGATTGCTTGTTCCGCTATAGTTAAACTTGATGTTGGTTATATTTTATCAGTTTAACACTGTTGAAGGCTAACGATAAATTATTCTGCATTATCGTAGTCATAATATTTTTTACTGGGCTAGTTGAGCTTACCCTTTCTTTCACTGTTCTCTTCAGGAGATGAGAACATAGCTGGGACTAGTCGAAAAACGGAGTGACGGTCCAGATGATAACATTAGTAGTCCTCACTATTCTGTTAAATAGTGTGACAATAAATGTAATAAGGACTCCATTAAGTGTGGATATTGTCTTGATAAAATTATTCTTATTAAAACTCAGTTATGTCTTGTCGTATTCTACACAACAGTTGTATTATTAAGTTGTATTTAAATTTTGTACCATGTATTTGGTGACTCAAAATGGGTGATGTATACCTATTTTGGGGGTGTCACAAAAACTGGGTGACTTCTCACGTAAGCATCAATAATCAATACCATTTGCTACTATGCAACCACGCGTAATACTGTACTTTTAACACCGAGTGTTTCAACAGTTAAAGGTAAAACTTTCGCCGTTATTTTCATAAAATATTTTTGTCGTTTTCTTAATCCGACAATAATTCCGTTGTGGGGTCCATCAATGATTGTGCGTTTGTACGAATATTCCCTATTAAAACTAATATTCCCCGGCCAATCGAATATTATATAACAACTTGCGTACTTTGCAAAATTTATAAATATTACCCACAACTATAACATTATATCAAATCCACACCATAGTAAAAAAAATATTTGAGAAATTTAAATCTTTATTCATAAAATTTGGGGTCTCACAATACGAGTATGTATGAATGATGTTATATCGTATATGATGAATAAGTATACGAGTTAGAAAACGAGAATTATACGTAGACTATATATTATAAGGCTTTAAGCCATTTATGAATACACTTATGGATTATGTGAGATGTACAAGTCCAATATGATTTAATATGAAAGTTCAATAGAATTAATGAGCAAGCCCAAGTGTTTGTTTAATTACAAGCCCAATGTATAAGTTAAGTATGATTAACTAATTAAGCTAAAGTCCAAAGTAAGAACCAAGGGGTTATGGGTTGGTTTAAACCCATGGTTTAAACCATGGGTGATCGAAAGTGATAAACAAGTAACTTAATGCTTAAGTGTTGTGATGGGCAAGTAAAGGATAGAAGTTGTGATTAACAAGTTAACTTAATGTCTAAGATAAGTGGTGAGCAAGTGACTTGGTGGCTAAGTAGATGCGGTGGCCAAGTTAACTTAATTAGGAAGTAATGAATAGTAAAGAGGTGGATTAAGGAGGTGGAGGTGGCTTATTGACCATTATGCCTTCACTTGGGATTTCTTATAAATAGGAAGCATTCTAGCTCATTTGTTGTTTGTTTTCTTTTCATCCAACTCTTTACAACTTATTTGCTAGAGAGAATAAGTGAGAATAAGCTAAAAAGTTAGACCTTTCATTATTCAAATAAGAAAGAAGCAAGAAGAAGATTAAGGCTTAACAAGTGATCATCAAAGGGTAAGCCATCTTGAACCATGATTCTCTTTCTCTTCCATTATTAGAGAAGTGGGTGGTGGTAGAACATGTATGCTAAGAAGGGGTTGGAATAATGAATCAAAGGGCTTAAGTATTAATAAGCCGTAATTAAGTCATATTGTAAGATAAGCAATTAATGAAGTTATGAAATTAAGAAGAACTTGTAAAAGCTTGTAACATGTTTACATTAATGGAATTAGTATGATAAGATGAAGCAAGAATAATGGTTAGAAGTCATAAACTATCTTAAGTCATGAGAAATGGTGGTTAAAAGATTAAGATCTTGATAAGTCATGGAATCATAGTAAGTAATTTATATTTTCATAAGTTACAAACTCACAAAGAACAAGTAATAACTTATCATGTTTATAAGTTAATGTTGTATGTATATTAAAAGTTAGTATGATGGAATGAATCCATTTGAAACGAAGAACAAATCTTAAGTAACGAAGTTTTGTCGGAATTCACACGATTAGACGATAATCTTCGAATTCGTGAAATTCTCGGAATGGAAGTCGAATTTTGTGTTTGAACTCGAAAATGTTGGTTTTCAATAGAGACAAGTCTTATTTGTCATTATAGAGTTGCGGACACGAGAATGACTGAATTTCGACTTAGAACGAAGAAACGAGAGTTGAACGTTCACGAACGTTTATCGTTTTCACTAAAAATAGACTAATAGGTGAATTTTTAGCAAACGAAGTCAAATAGATAAAATTCTTTTATGAACACGTAGAGTATGTAATTTTTGAACCGTAGGCTCTTAAACGAGCCAATTCGGACTTATAACAAAGAAGTTACGAGCTCGGGAATCTCACTAAATGAAAAATCTGTTAAAATTATCTGAGGCACAGATTCCATGTCGCGCCGCAACTCAAGGTATAAAAATTCGGCACCGCAACGCGAGACCAAACCATAGCCCCTGTTAATTGGTGCCGCAGCACGGCCGATTACACTAGGCATGGCGCCGCAGCGTCGTGACCGAATTCTAGGAACCAAAAGCTACGTCGCAGCTAGAGCCCAAGAGGAGAAGCTGGCGCAGCAGCGCCAGCACTAGATCATGCACAATAAGAACATATTACAAGTAATGAAATAAAGATAATTGACTAGCAATGAACTAATACATTACTAAACATAATGTAGTATCATTAAGGATATTATAAACCTTAAGTATAACTAAAAGTTGAGGATAATCAATTGAGCGGCAACGAAGAACATAAAGGTTAAGTAAATAAATCGTGAATGATAGTTAATGTTAATACTTCACCAATGACGATCGAGTTTTGATTAATAAACGTAAGGACATTAATAAGCCATGAGGAAGGATGTTTAACTCGAACCGAGTTATATTAATGAAATAATTTCAATTAAGTTGTATAAGAGAAAGAAATTGGTAAGAATTATGTAAAAGAACGACGGTAAGCCGGAACCAATAATAACAAATCTAATATATGATTAGATTGAGAAGAAGGGTAAGATTCTTTAGGAACTATGTATGTTCATTCATGACCTAATGTTGTATGTTATGTAGTTATGTGTTGTAGAGACTGTAAAGATTCAAAGGAAACATAATTTTACTATAGCAGACGTTGAAGGCAAGTATTCTAACCATTGTTCCAGTTCGTTCTGGACAAGTCTTTGTGATTCATGTATTCTTCGCATGAGTTAATGTTTGATGAAGTCAACGCCAATTCCTTCGGCTAAACTTATGATATGTTGGATTATTTTAATCTTTCAAGTATGTGTAATGATTTACCAAACTAATATTGTTGTGGTTTTCAAAAGGAGACTGAATATGCTAAATTTTTTTGTCGTCAAACGACAGGCACATGATGTTGCCACAACTTAAACTTATACACTTTTAATGAATGTAGTGTTAATCAACATAGAGTACTATAGGCTGATCAGCTAGAAGTGCTTGTAAGCTATACCGGACTTACGGACTTCGTGCCAGGTTGTCCTTTTCAAAGAAATTATGAAATACTCATGGTCTTGGACCATAGTTGATGTGTTACTGAATATTGTTGTTGTAAAACGTTTTGAAGGAAAAGAAATGCTATTTTTAATTATGGATATTACTTCGTAACTATTATCCAGTTATTGAAGATATATGATTCCTATGTTTCAAGCATGCTTTTTAAATGAAATTGTTGTACTTATTGAGCTTGTTATGCTCACTCTTGCTTGAACAATATGAATGAAGCTTAGACCGAATGGACCGAAGGATTCGTCAAGGATAAAGGGAAGGCTAAATCTAACTTGTAGATTACTTATGTAATAGTATAGGTTTGTAATGATAATATTTGATATTATGACAAGAACAAATGTAATGGTTATAAAGAACCTTGGGGATGGTAGTATTGTTTTGGAATATATATATATATATATATATATATATATATATATATAATACATATTCGTTCTTTTGAGGCATTTTAATTGAATGTTTGTGTGAATTGTAGCACCGTGGAGCACCATATGTCGGGTTGGAAGAGACTCGAATTTGGGGGCGTCATAGAAATTGTATATAACCAAACGCAACCTTATGGCTTTTGGTTTATTTTAAATGACGCCTTTTTATTTTTTTCACCTGGCGTACGTGGGGGGAGAGGGAGCCAGTTATATGTTACGCGTTCTTTTTCTAAGGCTAGTACTGAGCTTGGTAACGAAGAGAGGAAATACAGAGGTTTTGAGAGAGAGAGAGTTTTCTGTGATTTTTCCAAGAGGAATGAGAGTTTCACCATCTCTTGCTAGCATAAAACTAGGGTTTGAATGTATATTTTACTTCTAATGTTTATATTTTTTGTTTCTATGATCATCTTCTGTAAATTGCTTATCACATGGAATTTATAAATGTATGTATGTGGTTTATAATCTGTTAATCATCGTTTGTGAGTGCTATTTGATGATTAGATTATAAGAAATTGGTTTGTATGAAGAAATTGAAATAACTGTGGTAATGTATGAAAAATGGCTTTAGAAAGTACAAAATTTTATGTCCAATATGTGTTATAATTTATAAATTGATGTTGGATTATGTTAATATGTTAAGAAACAAAAATGACGTACTTTGAATCGTGTTAATTGGTTAAGAAACGAAGTCGTGACGATCGAATTCGCTAAAAGTGTTAAAATTGAAGAAATTTATAAAATTATGGTTTTGATTCTTCAAATTTATGTATATTTAATGTTTATGTAATTAGAATGAAGAGTAAAATGCTTATCTATGTTATTACAAAGTTTTAGATGTTATGTTTTATGAATTCTGTGGAATTGGGTTGGTTTGGAGTCAGCCGTGTAACAGAGCTGCTGCTGCAGTTTCTGTCTGTGTACGGCACAGCTGCGCCGTGCCCTAGGCCTAGGCAGAGAGTTATGTTTATTTGCAGATCGTAGTGTGTGGACTTAATCTTGTTTGGCATGCATGTTAATGATGTTAAGACATAACGTGGACTACAACATCAGATTGTAATGTGTTGTAATACAAAGTGTGAAGATTTTAAGTAATTATTTAATTAAGTTATGTATTGAACCAAATGTGATGTTTTCAAAAGTTAAAGATAAATAAAAAGGTTTATGTTAGTTTATAGTGTGATTTCAGGTTCGTTTAGAATATTAACCAACATGATTAGACGTTAAGATAATGTTATGACTTAAATGGTGGGTTGAACCCATAAAGCTAATATTAATACAACTAATTGTTATTACGATTTCAATGATATATGTAGGGTAATTGGCGAACATTATTATACTTGTGCAGCTTACATACAAGGCAAGTTTCCTAACTTCATTCTCTTTATAATGAATGCAAGTTTCTTATCCTAAACTTTTATTGAGAAAGTTTATAGCAATGCTATCTTTATGTCAAACAAGCTTTCAATTTCTAAATTTTACAGTAAAGTTGAGCAAGCCTATTGATTTTATCTCGTGTATGATTGTTCAAGCTCTTGTAATTTAGTTCGTTACATCGAGCGAGTTTTACTTTTCTAAATCTTGATATTATTATTCAAAGTATATATTGTTCTAATGCATTGATTCAAATGAGATTGTTCTAACTCTTTTGAATGTGGTACTTTGTACACATACTATATCTATTCAATTTTACATTGTTGTTATTCGATCTTTGAGTTTGATAACCTTATTCAATTCTATATTGTTGTATTAAACCTTCAAGTAGTAAGCAAACTCTTATTGATTGAACTAGTCTATTATGGAATAGTGTTCAAAAATTCTAGAACCACTGATAAGTTAGTTCCAAGCTAAACTTTCTTTAGTTCGGAAATTCTAAATCCAAACTGAGACGAACAACCCTAATATAGGGGATTTTGTACGTGTAACGTTTAGATATTTGTGCATAATACATGGTACAAAGAACTGATCCCCCTAAGTACGTTAAGTAGTGGTCTTAAGACCCTCAGACATTAAAGTTCGAACTTGTTTTCTATTTTTGATTCGTAGAAAAAGTTCATTATTTTTCAACATTCATTGTTCATTCTCATGTTGTTATCATTACTACTCTTTATATCAGTGAGCAATTGTTTGCTCGTTCTTGCAATTAACACTGCAACTAAAGTTCAAAGAGTTGATGAGCTATCTACTAGCAAAGGAAAAGGGCAAGATGTCCAAGTGTTAAAGATTTATGAGAATTTATTTAAATGAATTATTTTATAAGACTTACTGTAAGACCCCGAATTTTATGAAATAAAAGTATTAAATTTTTTATAATTACTATTCAAGAGTTACTATTCACGAGTTACTATTCATGATTCACGAGTTACTATTCATGAGTTATTATTCACGAGTTACTATTTACGAGTACTATTCATGAACTGTGATAATTTTTTTCATAAGAAGGCATTACTCAATAATTGTTACAGTAATTACTGTTCAATATTTTATTTTATTGATTCAATAATAGCTACGTTGATATTTTATATTATTGTTGTTTCAATAATTGTCATGACACAGTATTTCCCATTATCGGATCAATAATTCATATTATTTGGATAATATTATTAGATAACATTATTGGCAATGTCTAGAAAGTTCTGTCAAGGAGAGGTTTAGTCATCTAATTGCACGCCAGTAAGGAGAAATTCTTATTGAAAAGCCCCTCTTTCCTAGGAACTGTCTGGTTGTCAGTATTATGATTCTGTAATATTATTTGTGAATAATTAATTATTGATAAGGAAAATATTCATTTTATGTGGTTATAGATGGAGAAAGTTTTTTAATATGACAATTGTAGAAAATTGATAATTTATCTTTTCTGATAAAATATATTATTATATTACGGTAATATAATAATGGTGATATTTTTACAATGAATGTGTGATATATGAATAAATGAGGAAGAAGAGTAGTTTTGTTGCATTAAATATTAAACACATGTTTTGTGTGTTACAAAAAATGTTTAACACATGTTAAACATGTTGGTGTACACAAATTTTGACTGAAATTTGATTATAGCTGTAAAATCGTCCGTTTGTGGATTTCGGTCAATTTTTGTTTGGAATTTGGAAAAACTTTCTTCTGCAAAGTTATAGAGAATGGAATTTCTTAGGAGAAGGACATGTGGTTCGAATTTTTCTGATAAAAGGGCTACGTATTATGAATTATTGAAGTTTCGAAGTTTCGAAATAATTGATTTTTAGAAGTTTTAATTATTATTTTTAAGAAAAATGTTTTTTTTTTCATTTGAGGGGCATGTGTTAAATGGTTGAAATTAGCTGGTGGTTTGCTTAGGAATTTTGTTTATAAATAATATTATTATATTCAATTTTCTGCTTTGGTGTTCTAAGCAATTTCCTATAAATAGGTGCTTATGTTAGAATTGAAAATCACACTTGAAACTGAAGTTTTCTCTCTACTTCTCTCTATATTATCGAGTGTATTCTTTTGAGTATTTTGATATCTTGAGTATTGCTTTACGTTGCAATTTCGTTCAGCGTTATTCAATTCAGAAGTACTGGTCTTTTGAGGTAAGGGATAGTAAGGGATATTGTCGTTAGTATGTAAAGGTTATTATGTTTTTCAATTTCGAAATTTTTTTGAACCTTCAAAAATTCTGGAAAAATTTAAAATGAGAATTTGATGAGTTTTGTAGATTGTGACCAAAAATGACGATTTTTGGATGTATAGATTAGGAGTTATGGATTTTATGAGAAAAGTCTATTTTAAAAATAAACCCTTATAACTCCTTGTGGTTAACTTCAAAATTGATGAAATTATTATTGGGAGTACATCTATATAATATTAGTATACCCTGCGAATTTCGAAATTTTTGAATAAAAGTATAATTTATGATAAATGTTTAAATATTCGATGGTTTTGGCCATATGAAAAATAGTAAATGAATTTTTAAAATTTCGAGAAAAATATATATTCAATATGGGAAAATATTATGCTAAATTCCAGAAAAGAAATATTTTTGGGTCTGATTTGGTATTTTTCATGAAAATGGTCTAGTTATGAGTAAATGAATTAAATATGTTATGTGAAGTAAGAAAATTGAAAAATAGGATTTTATGGCTTGAGAATCCTATATAAGGTATATGCAGTTTTTTGATGAGGGTTTTGGTTATTGTTGATGAAATCTTATGAGTTTGACATTTTAAGATGATTAAATGCATTTATTAGTAAAGTGTAAACAATTAAAATAAATTATTTATAAGTTTAAGAAATAATTAAAATATTATTGTAATATTAATAATATTAGATTATGAGATTATTAAGTGATTTATAACATTTTGATTAAGGTTTTATAAGATAATTGATTTATGAATCGTACTCTTGAGATGAAATCTATATGTGATTATATTATTTTTATTATCATATATAGCATTCTTATAACCCTAATGATGATATTTCTCTTTGACTTGAGTGTAAAGATGGGTAAATTATTGGTATGATTGTGACTATAGGTTCTCTTTGGCCAGTAGTGCAAAGTTGAATTGTTGACTGGTATGATCATGACCATTGAATTTATAATTGAATATCTTTAGCTTAAGTGCAAAGGTGAATTGATCAACATATATTGTTATAATTATTATTTATATAAATTCTGAAATGATTATGTATTTCTTTGAGATATGAATATCTTTGGCCTGTAGTGAAAAGATCAATTATTGATGAATATCTTTGGTCCGTAGTGCAAAGATGACCTGTTGTTGAATATCTTTGGCCCGTAGTGCAAAGATGACTTGTTGTTGAATATCTTTGGCATGTAGTGCAAAGATGAACTGTTGATGAATATCTTTGGCTGTGGTGCAAAGATGAATTTATTAGTATGATTATGAACAGGAACTGTGGATTGATGTTATAGGGATAAAAAATTATTAGTGGACTTTTAATGTGGAGAAGATAATAGACTTTATGGTCTATTTGACTCTTCAAATGGATTGCTCGTTTCGCTGCAACTATGGTTGAAAATTTTATCATCTACCATATGTTCTAAATCTCTGATTTATTACTGATGAAGTCTATTGATAATGTAATTATCTTTAGTCATGATATTCTTTACTAGGCTAGTTGTGCTCACCCTTTTTGCTTCACAATTCATTTCAGGTAGTAAGAGTGTAGCTGGGTCGAGCGGGGATAATAGGGGAATAATGTGATGGTTCGGGTCTGTCAAAGTTTATCAACACATTATAAAATGGCTTGACATACAATATATAATTTTATTGAGGACCTAAGATGTGTGTGTCGTATATTATACATCACTTAATAATTGATTTTGGTGAACAACAATAGGGTGAGGCGAACCCAACTTTGGAAGGGTGTTTTGTCACTATCATACAAGATGTCTAATTACATACAACCTTGCATTATCATAAGACAGGGTTGTGCAAATCCACTCGCTGAGTATATCTATAAGCACTACCTATATGATCTTGGAGTTTATTTGAAACATAATGTTCAATTACAGACAGTGGAGATAGTTATAAATGTTAAGAGAAGACTCACCATTTGAAGGACCATGATAGTAACCTTCTCATTTTTCTTTGGGGTCTATTGGGTCAACCAAGGATAATCCTGTGGGCATATGATATCTATCATAACTTAGATTCATGGCCTCCTATGTACGAAGGTTTCCTTGAGCACTTCCCAAAGATTTTAATTTCTAAAACAGTTCTAGATTGTACCTTTATGTAAGGTATAACTGTGAGGTGCTGTCCATAGTTGGGACATGAGTCATAGTTGGTATTAAAACTCACAGTATATATGTTGTTGTATTTTACACGACAATTGTAGTAATAAAGTTGTAGTTGTTTTCTGTACCATGTATTTGGCGATTCAGAATAGGTTGGATGGATTGGACCTATTTTGGGGGCGTCACAGTTGATATCAGAGCTTAGGGATATGATCTCTGGCAGAGATCAGGGAATAGAATTAGGAGGGGAGACACGAGTAAATTCTTCGCTTGTGTGTCCTACCTAAGCTAAATTTTCTTACCTAAGTTACCAAATTGTGATATGTCAATTAACCTTTGTTTTGTAGGTATATTCTAGAATGATATCTGAAATACAGAAGATGAGCAATGGAAAGATCATTATGATAAGGAAGATGGAATCTGAAATGAAAGCAAGGTATTCTTAACTCTTTGAAATACCAAGTACGTAAATATCGGGGACGAAATTTCATAAGGAGGGGAGATTGTAAGACCCCAAATTTTGTGAAATAAAAGTATTCAATTTTTTATAATTACTATTCATGAGTTACTATTCACGAGTTACTATTCACGAGTACTATTCATGAAGCATGATAATTTTTTTCGTAAGAAAACATTGCTCAATAATTGTTACATTAATTACTGTTCAATATTTTATTTTATTGATTCAATAATTGCTACGTTGATATTTTATATTATTATTGTTTCAATAATTGTCATGGAACAGTATTTCCCATTATCGGATCAATAATTCATATTATTTGGATAATATTATTAGATAACGTTATTGGCAATGTCTAGAAAGTTCTGTCAATAAGAGGTTTGGTCATCTAATTTCGCGCTAGTAAGGAGAAATCCTTATTGGAAAGCCCTCTCTTGCATAGGAACTCTCTGGTTGCCAGTATTGTGATTCTGTAATATTATTTGTGAATAATTAATTATTGATAAGGAAAATAGTCATTTTGCATGGTTATAGATGGAGAAAAGTTTTTAATGTGACAATTGTTGAAAATTGATATTTTATCTTTTCTGATAAAATATATTATTATATTACAGTAATATAATAATGGTGATATTTTTATAATGAATATGTGATATATGAATAAATGAGGAGGAAGAGTAGTTTTATTGAATTAAATGCTAAACACATGTTTTGTGTGTTACAAAAAATGTTTAACACATGTTAAACATGTTTTTGGACACAAATTTTGACTAAAATTTGATTATAGTTGTAAAATCGTCCATTTGTGGATTTTGGTCAATTTTTGTTTGGAATTTGGAAAAACTTTCTTCTGCAAAGTTGTAGAGAATGGAATTTCTTATAGAAAAGACATGTGGTTCGAATTTTTCTGATAAAAGAGCTATGTATTATAAATTATTGAAGTTCTGAAATAATTGATTTTTTGAAGTTTTAATTATTATTTTTAAGAAAAACGTTTTTTTTCATTTGAGGGACATGTGTTAAATGGTTGAAATCACCTGGTGGTGTGCTTAGAATTTTGTTTATAAATAATATTATTATATTCAATTTTCTGCTTTGGTGTTCTAAGCAATTTCCTATAAATAGGTGTTTAGGTTAGAATTGAAAATCACACTAGAAACTGAAGTTTTCTCTCTACTTCTCTCTCTATATTATCTAGCGTATTCTTTTGAGTATTTTGATATCTTGAGTATGTTACACGGTGCAAGTTCATTCAGCGTTATTCAAGTCAGAAGTACTGCTCTTTTGAGGTAAGGGATATTGTCGTTAGTATGTAAAGGTTATTAGGTTTTTCAATTTCGAAAATTTTCTGAACCTTTAAAAATTCGGGAAAAATTTGAAATGATGATTTGATGAGTTTTATAGATTGTGTCCAAAAATGGTAATTTTTGGATGTATAGATTAGGAGTTATGGATTTTATGAGAAAAGACTATTTTAAAAATAAACCCTTATAACTCCTTGTGGTTAACTCCAAAATTGATAAAATTTTTATTGGGAGTACATCTATATAATATCAGTATACCCTGTGAATTTTGAAATTTTGGGACAAAAGTACAATTAACGATAAATGTTTAAATATTCGATGGTTTTGGCCATATGAAAAATAGTAAATGAATTTTTAAAATTCTAAGAAAAATATATTTTTAATATGGGAAAATATTATGCTAATTCCCAGAAAAGAAATATTTTTGGGATTGATTTGGTATTTTTAATGAAAATGGTCTAGTTATGAGTAAATGAATTAAATATGTTATTTGAAGTAAGAAAATTAGAAAATAGGATTTTATGGCTTGAGAATCCTATATAAGGTATATGCAGATTTTTAATGAGGGTTTTGGTTATTGGTGATGAAATCTTATGAGTTTGACATTTTAAGATGATTAAATGCATTTATTAGTAAAATGTAAACAATTAAAATAAATTGTTTATAAGTTTAAGAAATGATTAAAATATTGTGGTAATATTAATAATATTAGATTATGATATTATTAAGTGATTTCTAAAATTTTGATTAAGGTGTTATGAGATCATTGATTTATGAATCTTACTCTTGAGATTAAATCTATATGTGATTATATTGCTTTTATTATCATATATAACATTCTTATAACCCTAATGATGATATTTCTCTTTGACTTGAGTGTAAAGATGGGTAGATTATTGGTATGATCGTGACTATATGTTCTCTTTAGCCAGTAGTGCAAAGTTGAATTGTTGACTGGTATGATCATGACCATTGAATTTATAATTGAATATCTTTAGCTTAAGTGCAAAGGTGAATTGATCAACATATATGGTTATAATTATGGTTTATATAAATTCTGAAATGATTATGTATTTATTTGAGATATGAATATCTTTGGCCTGTAGTGAAAAGATCCATTATTGAAGAATATCTTTAGTCCGTAGTGCAAAGATGACCTGTAGTTGAATATCTTGGGCCCGTAGTGCAAAGATGACTTGTTGTTGAATATCTTTGGCATGTACTGCAAAGATGAAATGTTGATGAATATCTTTGGCCGTGGTGCAAAGATGAATTTATTAGTATGATTATGAACAGGAACTGTGATTTGGTATAACCATGATCTTTGATGTTTCAGGTAAAGACATGTGATGAAAATTATTTTCGTCTTGGATGCGAAGAGTAATTTAGAATCACAATTATGATTATGAGTTATTCATATGATTGTGGAAAGGAACTGTTGATTGATGTTACAGGGGTAAAACATTGTTGGTGGACTTTTAATATGGAGAAGATAATAGACTTTATGGTCTATTTGACTCTTCAAATGGATTTCTCGTTCCGCTGCAACTATGGTTAAAAATTTTATCATCTACCATATGTTCTAAATCTCTGATTTATTACTGATGAAGTTTATTGATAATGTAATTATCTTTAGTCATGATATTCTTTACTGGGCTAGTTGTGCTCACCCTTTGTGCTTCACAATTCCTTTCAGGTAATAAGGGTGTAGCTGGGTCGAGCGGGGATAACAGGGGAATAGTGTGATGGTTCGGGTCTATCAAAGTTTCTTAACACATTATAAAACAGCATGACATACAATATATAATTGTATTGAGGACCTAAGATGTGTGTGTCATATATTATACGTCACTTAATAATTGATTTTAGTGAACAACAATAGGGTGAGGCGAACCCAACTTTGGAAGGGGGTTTTGTCACTATCATACAAGATGTCTAATGACATACAACCTTGCGTTATCATAAGACAGGGTTGTGCAAATCCACTCTGTAGTAGCCCCAAATCCAGGCCCTAAATCACCTCGGATCCGGTATACTATTTCTATAACTATTTGCGGAAGATATAAACATAAATTGTTTATACATTAAACTTTACACACTATTTCCCCAAAATCGAGTAACATTAAATTATAACACAATTCATAAGTTATCTAACACATAACATTATTTTCAAACTATTCTATTACACAACAATATTTATCAAATACATTATTACAAACTAGTCGCACTTTATATCTCAAGCTGAACTTGGCATTATCTTTTCTATCGATGATTTATTTATTTAAGAATCATATCTATTCTCAATTCAAAATAAATCTTCTTTGTCTATTCAACATTTCAAACTTTACATAGCTGACAATTACATTTGAAAAATTATCAATCATAGATCTATATCATTTCTAAATCAAGAAAATGTATTCAATTTGTGCATTGTACAATCTTCATCATCCGTATAGCAAATAATATTGTCTAACCTCATTAACCTGCAAAAAGTTTATGTTTGCAAGATTGAGCTCAACAGCCCAGCAAATTTAAAAATCTATCATGTTTCACATAGTACACAATTCTATATGCACTACATTTCCTTTAATATGCATATCTGCATGCAACATATATTCTTTACTAAACATATTCTACATGCATCAATAATTTCTTACAAAACATTAATTCATGCATTATACATTTCTAATTTATCGAGTTACATCATACAACATGTAATCACATATTGATTGAGTTCCATAACCCAATTAACTTAGTCATATTTTGACTTTTAACAATTCATAGAGCATAATATATAATTTAACACATAACATATTCCATCCACAAACATAATAGAATTAAAAAACTTGTCTGCACCGTTGATTACCGCAACGTAATTTATAATGCTTTACCCGAAGACCTAATATTAATAATATAGATCTCCACTATTAGAATAATATCATCACAGTATAATATTGTTATAATTATATTCATAAAATAACCTAAACACATTACCACATAACCCTTTCAGTCTTTACAACACATAAGACTAGGTATCAAGTCAAACTATTACAGTCTGAGTTGGGACTGACACAATTCTATTATCCCGACGGTCTAGTCAGACGAATATCGAGTTTAAGTTTAATTAAACTCTGACTTAACAGTTAACAATTATCACAGATAATTTCTAACCAGACAAACATTTTTCCTAGTTTCGTTATAATTTTTGGATAATTATTACCATTTATCAGCATTTTTCAATTCTTAAAACCGTATTTAAATGAATTAAATACCACATAATTCCTTAATCATTAATATTTATTTAATATAAAATATTAATGAAAATCATAACGTAATATTATAATATAATTATAATATATCAAAGTATTTTTAATACTTTAAAATCACAATTATATGAATTTTAAACACTTAAATCCATTATCCGATAATTAATATTAATATTAAAATATTAATATTTTCATGCCAAAATATCAAAAGTTATATTTTATAACTTAAAATATTTTTATAACACTTAAATCATTTTTATATGATTTTTAAATCATTAATTCCCTTTTTCCATAATTTATTTAATATATCTATTAAATAAACTAATTATCATTAATATTGATTAATTAATGAAATTCATCCCAAAATATTAAAAGTCATCAAAAATAACTTAAAATATTTTCTTATACCATAAAATAATTTTTCATGAATTAAAACTATTTTTTAATAATTTATTTAATATTATAATTAAATAAATAAATACCATTTATATTCAAAAAATACCAAATATTTTTGAAATATACTCAAAATAGTTAAAACCTATTTTTCAGACTTTAAAATAATTTTTCATAATTTATTTAGTATTTTTAATAATTAAAAACCATTTTTTTCTAATTTTTAATTAATTTCCAAAAAAATAAATAATAATCTGTCGCTAAAGGCCTATAGCGACACTTTCTGTCGCTATAGGTGTTCTTGAGCCAAACCCAGATTTTTCGGCCAGTTGCGAGGGGCTAGGTTTGACCGGTAATAACTTTGTGGTATTAACGAATTTGAACAATCTGTAAGTTGGGACTTGTAGAGGAAATACCAGACTACAATTAACAACAAACATAACCTCTAAACAGCATCAGATCTGAAAGAAATTAAAATCAAAGTAGGTGTCAGAGCTGTTCTTCATGAAGAACAGTTCGAGGTACCTACTTTGGACCTCTATAACTTGATGATCGTGCAATGTTTGTGCGATCTATCACTTCCAGTATGTAGAAAACATGTAGAACTACAACTATAACACTTAAGGATCAACATAAAAACATTAGATCTAACTGTAAATGGTCGGTCAAAGTACAACACGGAAACAGATCTGGTAAAAATTCTGGGTTCGCAATTTCACAGAATTGGTCAACGGGTTTTGACCGCTTGTATTGTTTGATCTAAAAATGATATAGCTTTGATTCTTTTTGTATCTTAAAGACCACATGTCAGGCTATACATAACATCTTACAAACAACAAAAACCGTAAATTATCATAGAGATATAAGCTCTGACATTTGACCAAAAATCACAGAAATGAAATTTTCCAGATTTCTCAAATCTTCAAATTCGGGTACTTTGATGTTATGGGTTCATGATTTATCAACCCAGATCATCAATTGACACCCTATAACACATATTTAACCATTCAATTTCAACATATAACTTCAGATCATAAAATTTCTAAATTTTTGGAATTTTATACCTTCAAGCTTGATCTTTGATTTCTGATCGTGATGATCTGTTCTTGGCTGGCTAATACTAGATAATGGATCATCTTTTAACTCTCTCTCACTCTAGATTTTCGAAGCATGGAGAGAAAGAATGGTTTGGACCAAAAAAAAAATTGGAAAGTGAGACTTTTTTCTTAATTCTAATCTATATAATTGATAATGCATTGCACATGGCTGATTTGGATGAGATTGCTGGCCAAATAAGTCACATGCTAGGCTTGGTTAGCTCTAGGGTTGTTGAACAACTTTTGATTTGCAAAGATTTGCAAGTTAGCTAAAATAATACACAAATGGGGCAATTTTGTCATTTCCTTTTATTTCTAAAATTTTGCATTTGATGAAACCCTTAATTTTTAGGGTTTGGATCATTTTAAGGTTTAGGGTTTAACCCTTTGGGGTTTATATTTTACCCCACAAATATTTAGCAACTTTGATTTCAAAATAATTCTCTAATAAAATTTAAAATAGAAAATTTTAAATTTTTAACTTATAATTAGGGCTTCCTAATTATATCATAATCTCCTAATCATAAATCAATCTTGCTAATTAGGACTATTTTATCCTAATTAAAATTGTTAATTTAGCACTTAGGGCCACAATTGCACACTAGATTTCGAAACCACATATTAGGGTTTTAAATAGAAAAATAATAGTTCAATCTTAGAAATTAGATTTCTTAATCCGATTAGGGTTTCTAATAACTTGACAATTAGGATTTATATCTCCTAATTAACATTGCTAATTAAGCAATTAAATCCAACACTGCACAATTAGGGTTCAAAATGGTTATTAGGGTTTTCAACCCACAAATTAAGGTTTTCTAATAATTTTCTAAAGTGAAAATTAATTATTCATAATTAGATTAGAGTTTTCTAATTATTCATAAATTAAAAATAATTAGGATTAGGGTTTCCTAATTAGCATTGCTAATTTTTAGCAATTAAATTCACAATTGAGCATTAGGGTTCCTGTCGGAACAATTATGGTTCCATAAATTGAAAATTAGGGTTTGCTAATTAATTAAGTTTTACCCTAATTAGACTTATAATTAATAGCAGTTGAGCATTATAATTCTCCATTGAGTTCCCAGATTAGGGTTTCATTTTATCAGAATCTAAAATTAGGGTTTTCAGATCTGGTATTAGGGTTTTCTAATAATCAATTAGAATTTCCAGTATTTCTTTAGGGTTTTTTCCCTAATTAGTTAAAAATTATAGGCGTTTAACCTTGTACATACATTGTATTCCCAATCTAGGGCTTTCAATATCCGAATTAGGATTTCGTACACCCGGAACTGAAACTAGGGTTTCCAGAACCGGTTTCTATGGTTTCTTATCAGACGTTAGGGTGTTCTAACTAAACATTATCGTTCTTAATATAAACTTAGGGTTTGTCACAGATGTAAATTATCTGATCAACCCATGACCCTTAACCACATTTTGGACACATTATTAACCATAAACACAAAATATATTCACATAAATCCTTAATCCTGAATAATTCACCTATATCCTTCACCGAATTTTGAAATCCTCAAAATTCAATCCCAATAACATTAAACGCATACACTTATTTTCTGTCTAGGTCTAATATTTGACCTTAAATCTATCATTTAAGATTTTAATAATTTGCCCAAATTCTTGGGTTGTCACATTCACCCCTCCTTATAAGAATTTCGTCCCCGAAATTCACCTTACACCTTACACCGTGCACATTACACCATTCACACATGAACCTTACACCTTACACCGTTCACCTTACACCATTCACACATATACCTTACACCTTACACCATTGACACATACCATTCACACACATTATTACATGCTACCCAATACACCTCTCATAAGGGTAAAAATTTTCAAATTTTACTGAGGAATCGTATAGACTGTTTGTTTTTCATTTTCGCAAAGGTTTTATGGAAATTCATCTGCAAATCGTCATTACTTACGGACAAAAATGGTGATTAGCCCATTATGCCCTGTACTGATCAAGTACTGCTGGTCGGAACAATTTGTTCCTATTATCCGCCTTAGGCGCACAAAATTTCATACCTCAGTCTTATTTGATTCCGCAGCAAAACAATTTTGTTTGAGAAATTTCTTTCAATAAAACATTTTTGAGAATGACGTCATGATGCCGCACTATATTTAACAGTCCGTTGAGGATTTCGTCATTTTGTGACTTTGTTATACTACATCATACTGTAGTGGGCTGACGATCCTTAGATCACATCCAACACCAAGTAATTCTGCATTGATAACTCCATCATTTTTTTATCATCTCTGCACCAGGTCACATGGTACATAAGTGATAAATAAAAATAATTTTTTTAAAAGGCACATAGTGCGTATTTAGCTTGATGTCAAAAATTAAAGTTTAGCAAAGCTAGGGGTTTAGGAAAACCTAATTCTCCACTAATGATCATATTCTTAACAATCCATCTGTTCCTATAATCCTTAACACTCCATTCACACACAACTATACCAAATTCATAAAACCACACTTATGAGTTCATAACCTGACCACAATTATATGAGTTTACGAACTTACCCTAGTCTGACTTTTGGCGTCCGTTCGCTGAGGGGCTCATAAACATTTCATATAACTATGCGTCAAGAATGTCACATAAGTATGAATTCTAAGAACTCGTACTTAATCCTATATTCTCTACCTATGACCTATTTATCTATATATAATAACTAGCGTGACACAACATTTCAATTATTACTAATGCTACCAACTAAGTAGTTTTTACACCAAGTACAATTCCCCGCCCATACAAGGAATCATACAACTCTGTTGCTGGCACGAGTCCTCATTGAAATCCCCACCTAATCTTAACCCCCTTTTTCAATACGAATTCAATTTGTATTCATTATCCATAACTCTTTTATGAGTTTTCATAATACCATTTCATAGTACAACTTTCACACAGCATCGTGCTGTAAACTTTTCAATCAGTAGATTGATTCATTTCCCATATCATAACCTTTATCAGATCACGGGGTGATCTTATCGTATATATTACGATTCAATTCCATGCACTATATGATCGTTTTGTTTTACGATCTCCTATCCCTGCACTTTCAGTCCTTTAGACTCGATCTATTCACTATTACTATTCAACTTTATTATCAGAGTTAGGGAACTCTGTGTCTTACACTCGCCGAGATTCATCTTTGAATCTTACCGACCAACTAACTCTATTTGAGTTAGCACTTATCCTAATCACTGCGGTTATTGGTCTCAGGTATTCCTACCTAAGCTTCATAACCAACAGCTCTGATACCAACTGTAGTAGCCCCAAATCCAGGCCCTAAATCACCTCGGATCGGGTATACTATTTCTATAACTATTTGCGGAAGATATAAACATAAATTGTTTATACATTAAACTTTACACACTATTTCCCCAAAATCGAGTAACCTTAAATTATAACACAATTCATAAGTTATCAAACACATAACCTTATTTTCAAACTATTCTATTACACAACAATATTTATCAAATACATTATTACAAACTAGTCGCACTTTATATCTCAAGCTGAACTTGGCATTATCTTTTCTATCGATGATTCATTTATTTAAGAATCATATCTATTTTCAATTCAAAATAAATCTTCTTTGTCTATTCAGCATTTCAAACTGTACATAGCTGACAATTACTTTTGAAAAATTATCAATCATAGATCTATATCATTTCTAAATCAAGAAAATGTATTCAATTTGTGCATCGTACAATCTTCATCATCCGTATAGCAAATAATATTGTCTAACATCATTAACCTGCAAAAAGTTTATGTTTGCAAGATTGAGCTCAACAGCCCAGCAAATTTAACATTCTATCATGTTTCACATAACACACAATTCTATATGCACTACATTTCCTTTAATATGCATATCTGCATGCAACATATATTCTTTACTAAACATTCTACATGCATCAATAATTTCTTACAAAAACATTAATTCATGCATTATACATTTCTAATTTATCGAGTTACATCATACAACATGTAATCACATATTGATTGAGTTCCATAACCCAATTAACTTAGTCATATTTTGACTTTTAACAATTCATAGAGCATAATATATAATTTAACACATAACATATTCCATCCACAAACATAATAGAATTGAAAAACTTGTCTGCACCGTTGATTACCGCAACGTAATTTATAACGCTTTACCCGAAGACCTAATATTAATAATATAGATCTCCACTATTAGAATAATATCATCACAGTATAATACTGTTATAATTATATTCACAAAATAACCTAAACACATTACCACATAACCCTTTCAGTCTTTACAGCACAAAAGACTAGGTATCAAGTCAAACTATTACAGTCTGAGTTGGGACCGACACAATTTATTATCCCGACGGTCTAGTCGGACGAATATCGAGTTTAAGTTCAATTAAACTCTGACTTAACAGTTAACAATTATCACAGATAATTTCTAACTAGACAAAACATTTTTTCTAGGCTCGTAATAATTTTCGGATAATTATTTCCATTTATCAACATTTTTCAATCCTTAAAACCGTATTTAAATGAATTAAATACCACATAATTCCTTAATCATTAATATTTATTTAATATAAGATATTAATGAAAATCATAACGTAATATTATAATATAATTATAATATATCAAAGTATTTTTAATACTTTAAAATCACAATTATATGAATTTAAACACTTAAATCCATTATCCGATAATTAATATTAATATTAAAATATTAATATTTTCATGCCAAAATATCAAAAGTTATATTTTATAACTTAAAATATTTTTATAACACTTAAATCATTTTTATATGATTTTTAAATCATTAATTCCCCTTTTCCATAATTTATTTAATATATCTATTAAATAAACTAATTATCATTAATATTGATTAATTAATGAAATTCATCCCAAAATATTAAAAGTCATCAAAAATAATTTAAAATATTTTCTTATACCATAAAATAATTTTTCATGTTTTTTCATGAATTAAAACTATTTTTTAATAATTTATTTAATATTATAATTAAATAAATAAATACCATTTATATTCAAAAAATACCAAATATTTTTGAAATATACTCAAAATAGTTAAAAACTATTTATCAGCCTTTAAAATAATTTTTCATAATTTATTTAGTATTTTTAATAATTAAAAACCATTTTTTTCTAATTTATAATTAATTTCCAGAAAAATAAATAATAATCTGCCGCTAAAGGCCTATAGCGACACTTTCTGTCGCTATAGGTGTTCTTGAGCCAAACCCAGATTTTCCGGCCAGTTGCGAGGGGCTAGGTTTGACCGGTAATAACTTTGTGGTACTAACGAATTTGGACAATCTGTAAGTTGGGTCTTGTAGAGGAAATACCAGACTACAATTAACAACAAAAATAACCTCTAAAAAACATTAGATCTGAAAGTAATTAGCCATCAAAGTAGGTGTCAGAGTTGTTCTTCATGAAGAACAGTTCGAGGTACCTACTTTGGACCTCTATAACTTGATGATCGTGCAATGTTTGTGCGATCTATCACTTCCAGTATGTAGAAAACATGTAGAAATACAACTATAACACTTAAGATCAGCATAAAAACATTAGATCTAACTGTAAATGGTCGGTCAAAGTACAACACGGAAACAGATCTGGAAAAATTTTGTGTTCGCAATTTCACAGAATTGGTCAACGGGTTTTGACCGCTTGTAACGTTTGATCTAAAAGTGATATAGCTTTGATTCTTTTTGTATCTTAAAGACCACATGTCAGGCTATACATAACATCTTACAAACAACAAAAACTGTAAATTATCATAGAGATATAAGCTCTGACATTTGACCAAAAATCAGAGAAATGAAATTTTCCAGATTTCTCAAATCTTCAAATTCGGGTACTTTGATGTTATGGGTTCATGATTTATCAACCCAGATCATCAATTGACACCCTATAACACATATTTAACCATTCAATTTCAACATATAACTTCAGATCATAAAATTTCTAAATTTTTGGAATTTTATACCTTCATGCTTGATCTTTGATTTCTGATCGTGATGATCTGTTCTTGGCTGGCTAATACTTGATAATGGATCATCTTTTAACTCTTTCTCACTCTAGATTTTCGAAGCATGGAGAGAGAGAATGGTTTTGACCAAAAAAAAAATTGGAAAGTGAGACTTTTTCTTAATTCTAATCTATATAATTGATAATGCATTGCACATGGCTGATTTGGATGAGATTGCTGGCCAAATAAGTCACATGCTAGGCTAGGTTAGCTCTAGGGTTGTTGAAAAACTTTTAATTTGCCAAGATTTGCAAGTTAGCTAAAATAATACACAAATAGGGCAATTTTGTCATTTCCTTTTATTTCTAGATTTTTGCATTTGATGAAACCCTTAATTTTTAGAGTTTGGATCATTTTAAGGTTTAGGGTTTAACCCTTTAGGGTTTATATTTTACCCCACAAATATTTAGCAACTTTGATTTAAAAATAATTCTCTAATAAAATTTAAAATAGAAAATTTTAAATTTTTAACTTATAATTAGGGCTTCCTAATTATATCATAATCTCCTAATCATGAATCAATCTTGCTAATTAGGACTAATTTATTCTAATTAAAATTGTTAATTTAGCACTTAGGGCCACAATTGCACACTAGATTTCGAAACCACATATTAGGGTTTTAAATATAAAAATAATAGTTCAATCTTAGAAATTAGATTTCTTAATCCGATTAGGGTTTCTAATAACTTGACAATTAGGATTTATATCTCCTAATTAATATTGCTAATTAAGCAATTAAATTCAACACTGCACAATTAGGGTTCAAAATGGTTATTAGGGTTTTCAACCCACAAATTAAGGTTTTCTAATAATTTTCTAAAGTAGAAATTAAATATTCGTAATTAGATTAGAGTTTTCTAATTACTCATAAATTAAAAATAATTAGGATTAGGGTTTCCTAATTAGCATTGCTAATTTTTTAGCAATTAAATTCACAATTGAGCATTAGGGTTTGCTAATTAATTAAGTTTTACCCTAATTAGACTTATAATTAATAGCAGTTGAGCATTATAATTCTCCATTGAGTTCCCAGATTAAGGTTTCATTTTATCAGAATCTGAAATTAGGGTTTTCAGATCTGGTATTAGGGTTTTCTAATAATCAATTAGAATTTCCAGTATTTCTTTAGGGTTTTTTCCCTAATTAGTTAAAAATTATAGGCGTTTAACCTTGTACATAAATTGTATTCCCAATCTAGGGCTTTCAATATCCGAATTAAGATTTCGTACACCCGGAACTGAAACTAGGGTTTCCAGAACCGGTTTCTAGGGTTTCTTATCAGACGTTAGGGTTTTCTAACTGAACGTTATCGTTCTTAATATAAACTTAGGGTTTGTCACAGATGTAAATTATCTAATCAACCCATGACCCTTAACCACATTCTGGACACATCATTAACCATAAACACAAAACATATTCACATAAATCCTTAATCCTGAATAATTCACCTATATCCTTCACCGAATTTTGAAATCCTCAAAATTCAACCCCAATAACATTAAACGCATACACTTATTTTCTGTCTAGGTCTAATATTTGACCTTAAATCCATCATTTAAGATTTTAATAATTTGCCCAAATTCTTGGGTTGTCACACACTCGCTGAGTATATCTACGAGCACTACCTATATGATCTTGGAGTTTATTTGAAACATAATGTTCAATTACACACAGTGGATATAATTATATGTTAAGAGAAGTACCACCATTGGAAGGACCATGATAGTAACCTTCTCATTTTTCTTTGGGATTTATTGGGTCAACCAAGGATAATTCTGTGGGCATATGATATCTATCATAACTTAGATTCATGGCCTCATATGTACGAAGGTTTCCTTGAGCACTTCCCAAAGATTTTAATTTCTAAAACAGTTCTAGATTGTACCTTTATGTAAGGTATCACTGTGAGGTGCTGTCCATAGTTGGGACATGAGTCATAGTTTGTATTAAAACTCACAGTATATATGTTGTTGTATTTTGCACGACAATTGTAGTAATAAAGTTGTAGTTGTTTTCTGTACCATGTATTTGGCAACTCAGAATAGTTTGGATGGATTGGACCTATTTCGGGGGCGTTACAGTTGATATCAGAGCTTAGGGAGATGATCTCTGGTGGAGATCGGAGAATAGAACTAGGAGGGGAGAGATGAGTAAATCCTTCACTTGTGTGTCCTACCTAAGCTAAATTTTCTTACCTAAGTTGACAAATTGTGATATGTCAATTAACCTTTGTTTTGAAGGTGTATTCTAGAATGATATCTGAAATACAGGAGATGAGCGATGGAAAGATCATGATGATAGGGAAGATGGATTCTGAAATGAAAGCAAGGTATTCTCAACTCTTAAAAATACCAGGTACGTAAATTTTGGGGACGAAATTTTATAAGGAGGGGAGATTGTAAGACTCCGAATTTTGTAAAATAAAAGTATTCAATTTTTTATAATTACTATTCAGGAGTTACTATTCATGAGTTACTATTCACGAGTTACTATTCCTAAGTTACTATTCACGAGTTACTATTCACAAGTTACTATTCACGAGTACTATTCATGAAGCCTGATAATTTTTTTCGTAAGAAGACAATACTCAATAATTGTTACAGTAATTACTGTTGAATATTTTATTTTATTGATTCAATAATTGCTACGTTGATTTTTTATATTATTATTGTTTCAATAATTGTCACGGCACAGTATTTCCCATTATCGGATCAATAATTCATATTATTTGTATAATATTATTAGATAATATTATTTGCAATGTCCAGAAAGTTATGTCAATGAGAGGTTTGGTCATCTAATTTCGCGCTAGTAAGGAGAAATTTTATTGGAAAGTCCCCTCTTTCCTGAGAACTACCTGATTGTTAGTATTGTGATTCTGTAATATTATTTGTGAATAATTAATTATTGATAAGGAAAATATTCATTTTATGTGGTTATAGATGGAGAAAATTTTTTAATGTGACAATTGTTGAAAATGAATAATTTATCTTTTCTGATAAAATATATTATTATATTATAGTAATATAATAATGGTGATATTTTTACAATGAATGTGCGATATATGAATAAATGAGGAGGAAGAGTAGTTTTGTTGCATTAAATGCTAAACACATATTTTTTGTGTTACAAAAAATGTTTAACACGTGTTAAACATGTTGGTGGACCCAAATTTTGACTAAAATTTGATTATAGCTGTAAAATCGTCCGTTTGTGGATTTCGGTCAATTTTTGTTTGGAATTTGGAAAAACTTTCTTCTGCAAAGTTATAGAGAATGGAATTTCTTATGGAAAGGACATGTGGTTCGAATTTTTCTGATAAAAGGGCTATGTATTATGAATTATTGAAGTTTCGAAGTTCTAAAATAAATGATTTTTGGAAGTTTTAATTATTATTTTTAAGAAAACCAATTTTTTTTCTTTTGAGGGGCATGTGTTAAATGGTTGAAATCAGCTGGTGGTGTGCTTAGGAATTTTGTTTATAAATAATATTATTATATTCAATTTTCTACTTTGGTGTTCTAAGAAATTTCCTATAAATAGGTGTTTAGGTTAGAATTGAAAATCACACCAAAAACTGAAGTTTTCTCTTTACTTCTCTCTCTATATTATCGAGTGTATTCTTTTGAGTATTTTGATATCTTGAGTATTGCTATACGGTGCAAGTTCATTCAGCGTTATTCAAGTCAGAAGTACTACTCTTTTGAGGTAAAGGATATTATCGTTAGTATGTAAAGGTTATTATGTTTTCAATTTCGAAATTTTTCTGAACCTTTAAAAATTCTGGAAAAATTTGAAATGATAATTTGATGAGTTTTGTAGATTGTGTCCAAAAATGATGATTTTTGGATGTATAGATTAGGAGTTATGGATTTTATGAGAAAAGACAATTTTAAAAATAAACCCTTATAACTCCTTGTGGTTAACTCCAAAATTGATGAAATTTTTATTGGGAGTACATCTATATAATATCAGTATACCCTTTGAATTTCGAATTTTTTGGATAAAATTATAATTTATGATAAATGTTTAAATATTCGATGGTTTTGGCCATATAAAAAATAGTAAATGAATTTTTAAAATTTTGAGAAAAATATATTTTCAATATGGGAAAATATTATGCTAAATCCCAGAAAAGAAATATTTTTGGGACAGATTTGGTATTTTTCATGAAAATGGTCTAGTTATAAGTAAATGAATTAAATATGTTATGTGAAGTAAGAAAATTAGAAAATAGGATTTTATGGCTTGAGAATACTATATAAGGTATATGCAGATTTTTGATGAGGGTTTTGGTTATTGGTAATGAAATCTTATGTGTTTGACATTTTAAGATGATTAAATGAATTTATTAGTAAAGTGTAAACAATTAAAATAAATTGTTCATAATTTTAAGAAATGATTAAAATATTGTGGTAATATTAATAATATTAGATTATGAGATTATTAAGTGATTTATAACATTTTGATTAAGGTGTTATGAGATCATTGATTTATGAATCTTAC
Organism: Panax japonicus; assembly: GCA_020205505.1. Classification (NCBI taxonomy): domain Eukaryota; kingdom Viridiplantae; phylum Streptophyta; class Magnoliopsida; order Apiales; family Araliaceae; genus Panax; species Panax japonicus. The sequence continues at coordinate 31,040,390 of CM035111.1, forward strand.
TCTTGAAATTAAATCTATATGTGATTATATTATTTTTATTATCATATACAACATTCTTATAACCCCAATGAAGATATTTCTCTTTGACTTGAGTGTAAAGATGGGTAGATTATTGGTATGATCATGACTATATGTTCTCTTTGACCAGTAGTGCAAAGTTGAATTGTTGACTGGTATGATCATGACCATTGAATTTATAATTGAATATCTTTAGCTTAAGTGCAAAGGTGAATTAATCAACATATATGGTTATAATTATGGTTTATATAAATTCTAAAATGATTATGTATTTATTTGAGATATGAATATCTTTGGCCTGTAGTGAAAAGATCAATTATTGATGAATATCTTTGGTCTGTAGTTCAAAGATGACCTGTAGTTGAATATCTTTGGCTCGTAGTGCAAAGATGACTTGTTATTGAATATCTTTGGCATGTAGTGCACAGATGAACTGTTGATGAATATCTTTGGCCGTGGTGCAAAGATGAATTTATTAGTATGATTATGAATAGGAACTGTGATTTGGTATAACCATGATCTTTGATGTTTCATGTAAAGACATGTGATGAAAATTATCTTCGTCTTGGATGCGAAGAGGAATTTAGAATCACAATTATGATTATGAGTTATTCATATGATTGTGGAAAGGAACTGTTGATTGATGTTACAGTGGTAAAACATTGTTGGTGGACTTTTAATGTGGAGAAGATAATAGACTTTATGGTCTATTTGACACTTCAAATAGATTGCTCGTTCCGCTGCAACTATGGTTGAAAATTTTATCATCTACCATATGTTCTAAATCTCTGATTTATTACTGATGAAGTCTATTGATAATATAATTATCTTTAGTCATGATATTCTTTACTGGGCTAGTTGTGCTCCCCCTTTTTGCTTCACAATTCATTTCAGGTAATAAGAGTGTTGCTGGGTCGAGCTGGGATAATAGGGGAATAGGGTGATGGTTCGGGTCTGTCAAAGTTTCTCAACACATTATAAAATGGCATGACATAGAATATATAATTGTATTGAGGACCTAAGATGTGTGTGTCGTATATTATACGTCACTTAATAATAGATTTTGGTGAACAACAATAGGGTGAGGCGAACCCAACTTTGAAAGGGTGTTTTGTCACTATCATACAAGATGTCTAATGACATACAACCTCGCGTTATCATAAGATAGGGTTGTGCAAATCCACTCGCTGAGTATATCTACGAGCACTACCTATATGATCTTGGAGTTTATTTGAAACATAATGTTCAATTACAGACAGTGGAGATAGTTATATGTCAAGAAAAGACTCACCATTGGAAGGACCATGATAGTAACCTTCTCGTTTTTCTTTGGGGTCTATTGGGTCAACGAAGGATAATTCTGTGGGCATATGATATCTATCATAACTTAGATTCATGGCCTCCTATGTACGAAGGTTTTCTTGACCACTTCCCAAAGATTTTAATTTCTAAAACAGTTCTAGATTGTACCTTTATGTAAGGTATCACTGTGAGGTGCTATCCATAGTTGGGACATGAGTCATAGTTTGTATTAAAACTCAAAGTATATATCTTGTTGTATTTTGCATGACAATTGTAGTAATAAAGTTGTAGTTATTTTCTGTACCATGTATTTGGAGACTCAGAATAGTTTGGATGGGTTGGACCTATTTTGGGGGCGTCACACTTGCTTTATTTTATGATGTATTTTGCAAACATATATAATAATTTAAGGTTAGATTACCTGGGATTGTTTTAGAGATGATGTAACCCTTTAATGGAAAAGATTATTGTTTAAGTTATTTGATATTTTTATCATTTATTATAGGTAGTTGGATGTAATTATTTTTATGGTGAACACCAAATTTTATGGGAATGAAGTACCCGAATTTGGGGGTGTCACAGGTTTTGTGACACCCCCGAATCCGGGTCCTCTGACCCCGGTTCGGTCATCACGATAAATACAAATATCTACCTCTAAACAACATACGATAACTAAAATGCGGAATATAAGAAACGTACGTCGTTCATTCCAAAGGTGTTACTAGTCCCAAGATACGATAACCTTAATATCATCTTACAAACATACCCTAAAATATTCATTAGGGTTCACATTATATATTAGTAATTTAAACTAGGCATAAAGTAAAGTCTGCTTCTCGTAAATATCTTACATATTTCCTTTACCTTTGTCCTTTCCTGAGGTCTCGGGCTTAGCTGCATATAGTTCATGATATAGCAAGGATGAGCAACAAGTTTTCTCCACAAGTTTAAATACAACAATAAGAATATATCATGATGAATGGAAAATATCTGACAATGAATTCAACAATATGAATATCTGAAGGATTCAACAATATGAATATTAGAAGCAAGGATAATGATTGCTTTTAGAATAACTACTAGTCAAGTAAACTTTGAACAATAACACTCCAATGGAATCAACCGCTAATTGACCCTTTGGTTACTGGCTACAGAATAAGTACTTGAGGGGATCAACCTCACGTACACTATGTTTATGCATAACATTTAAATCTGCTCTTTGTATCTTATATTAGATACTTGAGGTACTCTCCTATCATAAAAGGGGTGTTCTTTCAGTCTAAGAATCCTTATCATCAATTGGTTAGGATAACTTTTATAAAACTTCATACATTTGTCTGACCGAACAAAGGTTCAGACTCTATCTAACACAGTTCAAGAATTATAGAACTTTAAATGATGTACAAGTCCAAGACTGTACAAACTCAAGTGCACTAAGTGCGAATATCAATAATATCGATGTAGAATAATTGTAAGGTAATTAAACCACTTAATAGCATGCTTGGAAATAAAGTTCAAGCTTAATTGAATAACATTATTACTCATGTACATTGCATAATATAAATGCAAAGGTTATGATACTTTGCACAATAAAAGTATGGTTCAAGGAACTTGCACGACCAAAGAGTGAAGCTCAAGGAAACTTACTCAATAATAATTTGAGTAAGGTTAGGTAACTTGCATGTTTGTTCAGCTACAGTATAATTCTAACTTTAATTAACTTGCATTGAAACGACCTAATATTAACAAGTTAGTCTTTTCAATTAGTACGTGTAAACTAATATGAGTCTACACTTACAAGAATCAAATCACCACATAGAATGCTTTTCAACACATTATATGGCATATTGGTCATATATTACAAGGTAAACAAATCATATAAACATGCCTTGAATTTCAGAATAAAAAAATAGAATCTTGGCAAGATAGCAGGACGGCGCATCTGCGCCTGGTCTAGGCTTAGGGACGGCGCAGCTGAGCTGTCCCCTGGCCAGACCATGTTTGAGCTTTGCACTTCCTGTTATTAATCCAACTCTAACATACCCTTATACTCATACATTAAAATACATACATACATGCTAGAGGTCTTTACAAAAGTGAATAACCATTTTTTAGTTTACTTTTAGTTTGTGACTTTACATAGAATTCAAGCATAGAAGGTCATGTAATTATCGTGTCTTAAAACTTGATCATAGGTTTACCTAGGGAGGTCACTAAATCAATTAACACACATGCTCGTGATGGTCATATTGTTTGTTCACAACTAACATTGTTTAACACTTCAAACCATGCTCTAAACTCATGTTCGATTTAGTTATCATCATGCTTAATACATATGAATAATGTTTAGGAGTATTATAGCCATAACATGACATCTTAATACTTTAGTATCTAAGTACTCATATAATATGCAACTTAAGTTTGAAAACATGTTCAAGGTTGTCTTGAAATCATTTTAGCACGAATGATGCAATCTAACACATGTAAGTCAAATCTAAAACCTTTATCATAAGTAAATAAGTTATGATAACCTCTTTTCAAGATCATAAACTATATCGTGTAATCATTCATGTTCATTAGCCTTATTGTACTAAGCTTTTCTTTTTAAACTAAGTTCTAGCACAAAGCTTATCAAGTTGGTTATGGATACAACAATTATGAATCATATATCATGGTTATTTAGGTTCCAAATCAGTCATGTACATGAGTAACTAAGATCAGAACTTGTGACCATAAGTTTTCCAAAAGTTAGTTTTGAAAATTTAAGTTTTGTTATAAACTTCCTTACTACTCCAAGTTGATTACTTCATACCACATAAGAAATCTTTATGTCTTTTGCTATAATTCTTTTTAGGTATATATCTAAGTCATGACATCAAGTTAGCAACACATAACATAAATAGAAGTTAGAAACTGATTATGGGGTACGGCGTAGCTGCGCTTCACCCTAGTACAAATAGGGCGCAGCTGTGCCATGCCTACACCAGAGGCAGTAACCTGCTTTGTTCTGCAGAGCATCAAACATCAACAATTCTCTTTGATTTAAACATGTTTAATACCATCATTTAAGAGTTCATATGTGCAAGCCTACTTCCTAAACAGATTATAGCATGCTAATTCACTTTGATTGACATAAAAATTCATGAAATTTCAAGAATTAAACAAGACCCATTTCAATAACATAACTAGAGTTTTATAACTCCTAAAGCTTGAATTGGACTTCTTATTCACTGAGTATGCTACTATAATGCTCAGCAACTTAGGACTACTCAAACATAGAATTATAAGACAATTACAAGCAACCAAAAACTAAAATTAGAACTTGTATTTGTAAAAGGAACTTGGACTAGATATTGACATTAAACTAAGGTTGGAGTTCATGGTGTAATGGAAGAATACATAGGTTAACTGAGAGTTGGCCAACCACCCAAAAGCTTAGCCATCATCACCTAAGTCTAGCCTTTTGGAAAATACGTAGGTTAGCTCCAAGTCACTATTCATGTACCTTTGTGACACTTAATTTGGGACAAGAGAGAAAATCTCAACAACAAGTTATTTAAGGCTTGGTTTGGCTCTTTTAATTCCCAAAATATAATCTTAATGTACAATTATTACCATATTAGGAATTTAGGGATTATTTAGGTACTCACATCATATAATCCATGTATATTAAATACACGCAATAAAATAACACAGTTAGGTATTATTAACCGGGTATCTCCATAATTATATTTTACTACTCACATAAACACAAAATAACATTATTTAATATCAATGTTTATTTAAACATCTAATCCCTTTCCCAGTTTATAAACTACACAACTATTTTAATTACTTCTGTATTAAGGATCACATGGCATTTCTTGTACTACTTGATATTTTATATCAACATAATGTACCTTTATCCATATGCTTTATTAATGTCGCACATACAACAAAGTGTTCCATTTCATTTCCATAGAAGAAATGAACTATCTCAAATTGAACACTGGTGCAGTTGCGCCATTTTTGTACTGCTGGGAGGGCGCAGCTGCACCGGTCCCTGGCAGTGCCAAAATGGGTTTGCTTCAAGTCATTTCCAATTTCTATCACCACATAAGTTTTATATGATATAATTTAACTTCTATAGTGGTGATATACCCATATTTGAAATGAATCAATATGTTCAAATTCTATAACTATATTCAAATGGATTGAATATTTAATTATTAATAATCCTATCAATTCTTTGATATCAAACTCTTAGGGTTAGTCCACCAATTTAAATAACTATTAGTGACTCCCTTTAATCATATCATAAATTCACATAACCACATAAGGTTTAAATAGACAAACAAAACTAACTTATAAAAAATCAAATCACATATTTAATTAATAATGAGTTTAAAATTCACGGTCATTACATCTCTCCCCCCTTATAAAAATTATGTCCTCGAAATTGTAAAAATAAGGTTGCTCAAATAAAAACGGATAATTCCCGCTCATTTTCTCTTCTAGTTCCCACGTAGCTTCTTCGACTGCGTGATTCCTCCAGAGAATCTTAACGAAATGGATGATTTTATTCCTTAGCTTTTGTTCCTTCATATCTAGTATCTGGACAGGAACTTCCTCGTATGATAAGTCTTTCTCGACTTAGATTGGTTCTGATAAGTGGGTTTTATACCTACTTATTGGATATCAATTCACGCGAACTATGCCCATCTCAAGTATATTTTAGTGTGTTTTTAGTTGCATTTCAGAAATATTTTTTCATTGCATGTACTGAGAACTCCTTTGGTGTTAAAGTGCAGGATATGGCATAACTTGGCGATGGTAGATGGCATGTGATCAATGAAGGCACAACATGAGATCGAGTGGAGCAAAGAAACCAAGCATTGGTGGACAATTAACTTAGAGTATATGACAAGGATGAACAACATGAAAGAATCAGAAGCAGCAACAGAACCAGATTCCAAACTGCAAAAGTCGCGCAGGCGCGCGGCTACATAGGTTAACACACGCGCGCCCGCGCGAGGAATACTAGGGGGAAGCGTGCGCCCGCGCACAACAGCTGAGGCTGCTGATCTGTTTTAATTTAAATTTTAAATTTTAAGAGTTGTGGTTGGTTAAAAACAATTCTGGTTGGTACCAGACATATTATTCAATAGTTTTTACGTGTTTTTCATATTAGAACTATGGTTTACACTTTGAGAGATTTCCAACGTAGAACCAAGAATAATCTCCGTATTCTCTACTTCATCTTTGAATTTTCAATCATTGTGGATAAACAATTGTTACTTTATTGGATTTTATTGAGGATTTGAACTTTACATCTGGATTGTAAACATCAATTAGGTTTGATCGATTCTATCTTCTCTCTTCTAATTGTTTACTTATTATCCATGTATTGCTTTGATCCCATAATGGCTTTTGGTTCAGTCATGAACTAAACTCCATTATGGGATTCTAATGGATTTTAATACATAGTCTAATTTAAGGCCTGATTACTGGACTATTTTGCATATCATAAGGAATTTCTATTATGGTTGATTTGCATGCATGAATGATTGATCACTTTTCATTTTAGGTACTTGTATAGAATTGAAAGATAACATGCGGGTATGGATTGTAATCATGATAATATGCGTATATGGGGCTATTTTGTGTAGTTTTGTATTTTGTTAATCAGATAGACATATATTTTTTCACCGTATGAGTTAAATAAGGGCTCGTGCTTAAATTCAATATGGTTGCAATGTCACATAGACATATAGTGAGATTGGCATTGTTGATGATTACATGGTGTCTATTATATGTGGATGTTATGTGAGTAGGTCATAATACATTAAAAAATGGTTATGTCTACATTAGTGCTCTTGGCTACTTTTCTATGATACGTGAACAATCTTGCGTAATGGTTGTAATTAGATGAACTTTTAAATAAAGTTAGGATCCCATTATCTCCAGATTTAATTTATTACATTATTATTCTTATTTTAGTTATTATTTGCATTTATAGTAATTCACAATTATAAGCGTTAGTTTAAGCATATAAAAATAGTGATTTAGTTGATGCATAATAGTTTAATTTAGACAACTTTCTCCGTGGATCGATACTCGACTTACTCTGTACTGCTTGTTGACACATGTATGCTTGCATGAGTTAGAGCTCTTTTGTTAGAACTAAAAAAAGAGGCAACATATTTTTGGCGCCGTTGCCGGGGAAAGGCATATAAATTTAAATATTATTATTAGTTTTAAGCTATATTGTATGACTTAGACAAATCTTATCTTATCTCATTTCCATTTTTGTTTTTGTTTTTGTTTCAGGAACTTGTATAAATTTTTACGAGCACGTGGTCATCCAACTTTGACTTAACACCAGCTCAGGACAACATAAACGGGAGAGGTTGGAAAGCGAGTGTTCGTAGAAATTTACAAGCACAATTAGAGGGTACTACATCTAATATGGCAGCCGAGGGACAAGGAGAGAGCAAAGAGAGGAGCATAGGGCTCTGAGAGAATATTACATGCCTAATATTAATGGATTACAGTCTAGCATAGTCAGACCAGCGATAGCAACTAATATTTTCAAGATAAAAATGGGCACTATTCAGATGGTGCAGAATACGGTTCAGTTTGGGGGTGCCGCTACAGATGATCCGAATGAACACCTGTTGAGTTTTATTGAGATATTTGACACGTTCAGATATAACGGACTGACGGAGGAGTTGGCTTATCTAGATGATGGGAGGGATAAAGCGAGAAGTTGGCTTCATTCTTTGCCAGCAGGATTTATAACTACATGGGAGGACTTAGCACAAAAGTTCTTAGCCAAGTTTTTCCCAATGGCTAAGACTGCGAAAATGAGGACAACAATCTCTCACTTCGAGCAACAACATGATGAATCCTTATATGAGGCCTGGGAGAGATACAAAGATATGTTACAGAAGTGTCCGTACCGTGGCATGCTAGATTGGATGGTGATCAACACATTCTATAATGGATTAGGATGGAAGTTTAGGCCGATTGTAGATGCAACTGCAAGAGGAGCATTATGGGAAAAGAGTTATGAGGAAGCCTATAACCTTATCGAGATGATGGCAGCAAATGATTTTCAAAATCTTACATCTTGGATGCCACAGCCCAAAGTTGCAGGGTTATTGGAAGTGGATGCTATTACTAAGTTGTCAGCACAGAAGGCAGCTATGGCGAAGAAAATAGATTCAATAGTTGAGAGCAAAGCGAAAATAGTTGCCTTCGTATGTGAGATCTGTGCAGGATCACACTCCACGGATCAATGTGCTATCAGCTCGGAGTCGATACAGTGTGTGGGAAATTACAGGAAAGACCAAGGACAGTTTCAGAACACATATAACCCTAACAACCGTAATCATCCAAACTTCAGTTGGTCAAATAATCAAGGGCATCAGTAGAATCAGTTTCAGCCGAATCAATAATTTCAATCTCAGCCATCTAAACCACAGTTTACACCAAAACCACCGTTTCGAACGGGATTTTCTCAACAGCAACAACATCATACCCCATCTTCACCTCAGCAAGAAAAGAAATTAAAAATGGAAGAGATGATGTTGAAGTACATGGCAAACATGGAGGTCATGATCAAAAGCCAAGCAGTGGCTATTAAAAATCTAGAAACTTAGATGGGGCAAATGGCGAACATGCTTAACAACAGGCCCCATGGTTCATTGCCAAGTAATACAAAAGCAATTCCACGAAGAGACGGGAAGGAACAGTGTCAAGCGATTACCTTAAGGTCTGGGAAAAATATTGCAGGAACTGAGCATCGCGCGCCCGCTCCTGAATTATAAGTGGATGTCGCACTGCCACGCGATGAGAAAATTGTGACTGCTGAGAAAGAAAATTTGGAAAATTCTGAAATACAGCATGAAGAGAAAGATAAAGCAGGTACAGTTGAGAAGCCTAGGAGTTCAGTACCAATAGTTCACCCTCCGATTCTGTATCCGCGGAGATTGAATAAGCAAAGGGAAGATTAGCAGTTCAGCAAATTTTTGGAGGTCTTTAAGAAGCTGCAAATCAACATACCTTTCGCTGAGGCATTAGAATAGATGCAAAGTTATGCAAAGTTCATGAAGGGTATATTGTCAAGGAAAAAGAGATTGGACGAGTTTGAGACAGTAGCCTTGACAGAGGAATGTAGTGCTGTGCTTCAGCGTAAACTACCTCCAAAGCTGAAAGATCCGAGAAGTTTCACAATTCCATGCACGATCGAAAAGACGAACTTTGAGAAATGTCTATGTGATCTTGGGGAAAGTATCAATCTGATGCCCTTGCCAGTGTTTAATCAGTTGGGATTACCGGCTCCAAGGCTGAAAAACATTTCTTTGCAGCTAGCTGGCAGATCCATCACGTATCCATGAGGAATAGTTGAGGATGTACTGGTGAAAGTGGATAGATTTATCTTTCCGGCTGACTTCATTATTCTAGATTACGAAGAAGATAAAAGTATACCAATCATACTGGGGAGACCATTCTTAGACACAGGAAGGACTTTGATAGATGTGTAGAAAGGGGAGCTCACTATACGTTTACATGATCTGGAGATTACTTTTAAAGTCTTCAAAGCAATGAAGTTCCCAGCAGATGAAGAAGAATGTTTTAGAGTTAATTTGGTGGACTGTGTATTAAATGACGAAGTTGAGAGTCTGGTGGGTTATGAACCATTGAGGAGTGTCATTGCTAAAAATTCAAAATTGTAGGATGAGGAATTCGCCGAACTTGTGCAATATCTGGATACCACTCCACAATTCAGAAAATTTAGAACACCTATCGAGCCATTGACAAAAGTTGGAGAAACATCGGTAAAATTAAATCCATCTCTTGAGACACCTCCAAAACTTGAATTAAAACCACTTCCAGATTATCTCAGTTACGCATTTTTAAATAAAGATTCAAAGCTACATTAGATTATTTCTTCTGAACTAACATCTTTTCAAGAAGAAAAATTGCTACGAGTGCTTAATTCAAATCAGCTATTGGATTGACCATAGCAGATATCAAAGGGATCAGCCCTTCTTTTTGCATGAATAAGATCCTGTTAGAAGATGATAGTAAGTCATCGATGGAACAACAAAGAAGGCTTAATCCGATAATGAAAGAAGTGGTCAAGAAAGAGTTACCGAAATGGCCGGATGCAAGAATAATCTATCCGACTTCCAACAGCTCATGGGTGAGCCTAGTTCAATGTGTAACGAAGAAGGGTGGTATGACCGTGGTTTCAAATGATAATAATGAACTAATTCCAACACGAACAGTAACGGGGTGGAGAGTCTACATGGACTACCGCAGGCTCAACAAAGCTACAAGGAAAGATCATTTTCCACTACCATTTATTGATCAGATGTTGGACAGATTAGCATGTCATGAGTACTATTACATTCTGGATGGATATTCGGGATACAATCAGATTATGATATCTCCAAAAGACCAGGAAAAGACTACCTTCATATGTCTATACATCACTTTTACTTTCAGAAGGATGTCTTTTGGGTGTGCAATGCTCCAGCCACCTTTCAGAGATGCATGATTGCTATATTTTCAGACATGGTGGAACATAACGTGGAGGTATTTATGGATGATTTATCAGTCTTCGGGGACTCGTTTGATTTATGGCTTGAAAATTTGGTAATGGTCTTGAAGAGGTGCGTTGAGACGAATTTAGTGCTGAACTGGGAAAAGTGCCACTTCATGGTACAAGAAGGAATCATACTGGGACACAAGTTTTCGTAGAAGGGACTCGAGGTGGATAGGGCTAAACTGGAAACTATTGAGAAATTGCCACCACCTACTTCAGTAAAAGATGTTCGTAGTTTTCTGGGACATGCAGGTTTCTACTACAGATTCATCAAGGACTTCTCCAAGATAACTAAACCACTATGCAGTTTATTGGAGAAGGATGCACAGTTTAATTTTGATGAGGCATGCGTGTTAACATTTGAGCACTTAAAGGGGAAACTAACTTCAGCACCAGTGATTACTGCACCAGATTGGGAGTTACCATTTGAGCTGATGTGTGATGCCAGCGATTACGCCGTAGGGGCTGTTTTGGGGCAGAGGAAGAAAAAGATATTTCATGTGATCTATTATGCCAGCAAGACCCTCACATATGCACAGTTGAACTACACCACCACAAAGAAAGGGTTATTGGCAGTGGCGTACACCTTTGACAAATTTCGAGCATATCTGATTGGCAAAAAGGTGATTGTATAGACGGATCACGCGATAATTCGACATTTAGTGGCGAAGAAGGATGCAAAGCCCCAATTGATCAGATGGATTTTATTACTGTAGGAATTTGATTTAGAAATCAAGGACAGAAAAGGCACTGAAAACGAAGTGGCAGACCACGTATCGTGACTAAAAAATCTGGAAAGGAAGGCAGGCGATAAAGTTATGATAAATTAATCCTTTCCAGATGAGCAGTTGTTTATGGTGAAAGGGGAAGAACCATGTTTTGCAGACTATGCGAACTATTTGGTGAGTATGATGGTACCTTCTGACTTGGTGGGGTATCAAAAAAAAATTTCTTTATGATGTCAAATGGTATATATGGGATGAGCCTTATTTGTTTAAACAGTGTTCTGATCAAATGATAATAAGGTGTATTTCGTATAGCGAGATCGAGGGGATTCTGTAGGACTGCCATTCTTCGGTGTATGGGGGTCACTATGGTGGAGAAAGAACAGCGACTAGAGTACTACAAGCAGGATTCTACTAGCCAACCATTTTCAAGGATGCATATAGTTTTGTCTAGCAGTGCGAAAGATGTCAGAGAGTGGGGAACATTTCCAAAAGAAATGAAATGCCATTAAATACGATCCTCTAAGTAGAAATTTTTGATGTGTGGGGGATTGATTTCATGGGCCCTTTTGTTTCTTCCTGCGAAAATCTCTACATCTTGCTCACAGTGGATTATGTCTCGAAATGGGTAGAAGGGGCAGCTCTTCCGACAAATGATGCCAAGGTAGTTCTCAGATTTTTACACAGAAATATCTTCACGAGGTTCGGGACTTCAAGGGCTATCATCAGTGACGAAGGCAGTCATTTCTGCAACAGGCAGTTTACAGCTTTGTTGGCTAAGTATGGGGTGAACCATCGCATTTCTATATCTTATCATCCACAAATGAATGGCCAAGCTGAGGTGTTGAATCAAGAAGTCAAAAGAATCCTTGAAAAAGTTGTGAATCCCACGAGGAAGGACTGGTCGTTAAAGTTGGATGATGCAGTATGGGCCTATAGGACTGCATACAAAACTCCTTTGGGCATGTCACCTTTTCAGCTCGTGTATGGAAAAGCTTATCACCTTCCTATGGAGCTAGAGCATAAGGCATATTAGGCAATTCGGAAGCTAAATTTTGATTTGAAAGGTGCAGGGGAAAAATACCTACTCCAACTCAATGAGTTGAATGAATTCAGATTACAGGCATATGAGAATTCAAAGCTGTACAAGGAGAAGGTGAAGAAATGGCATGACCGAAAGATCATAGAGAGGACATTTGAACCGGGACAAAGGGTTTTGCTTTATAACACCAGACATAAACTTTTTCCCGGGAAGCTGAAATCGAGATTTTCATGGCCATTTACAGTGAAGACTGTATTTTCGCATGGTGCAATTGAAGTATTTGACAAGTTTCCGGATAAGCCTTTTAATGTGAATGGACAGCGATTGAAGCATTATTTTGGTGGCGAGGTGGACAGACAGAAAGTCACCTAAATTCTGTCTTTAACATGAGATTCAGAGAGAGTCAAACTAATTGACTATAACTTAGCGCTTGATGGGAGGCAACCCATTATTTCTATCTCTACTCTTTATTTATTCAGTTTAGGTTGCTTTAGTTAGTTTATCTTTATTTCATTTTTGATAGTTTGTATGCTTTGCATAATTGAATGTGTAGCTGAATTTACATTGAGAGGTGTTTGAAGTAGTATAGAGTTTATTTTGTCATTCATGTTTGCTTAGTAATTCATGCCTTAACAATGTGCATTAATGTCTTTGTAGGTATTTTAGACTGAAGTCATCACTGGTTTGCAGTACTGGAATTGAAAGTAAGAAATGCAGGTACCAAGGTCGCGCGACCGCTCAATGACTGCAGTAAAAAATTGCGCGCCCGCGCGTCATGCCTGCCAGACTAAAACTCACACTCACGCTCCCGCGCAACAAGTCTAGTGAACACTCGTACGGTCGCGCGCTACACTGGACAGTGATTTTTTCTTAGTTTTAAAATAGGTGTTTGACTCAATTGGTCTCTCACTTGAAATAACAGAAGGCGAAATCACTAGCTCTCCCACAAACGCACGTCTCCTCACTTCACCTCTCAGCAGTTACAATGTGAAGCCATCAATCTCTCCTCATTACCCATGATTCTGCCCACGATCATCTCTGTAGTCTACATCTAGGGTTTCCAATTGAGTAAAGCAGAAGTGAGTTTAGAGGTCATCAATCATCGGTTAGCAATCTCTATAAGGCAGTCAAATCTTTTTCTTAAACGTCCAACACAATGGGTCCAAAGAGAGAATTATCTTCTTCATCTTCTTCTTCCTCTAGCAGTTAAGGAGAAGATGTTGTAGACCATACCAGATTTCTCAGTCTCAAAGCCCAAACATAGTATTACAGAATTGTGGCAAAGACATTTATCAAGGAGCGTAGTTTCAAACCTGAAGGGCAAGATGGTCAGCTATGTGACATGATTCGCAAAAGAGGATAGGGTGGATTGACTGCCACTCCTATGCCTATTCCGATGAGTATAGTCCGAGAATTCTATACAAATGCTAAAGCCTTCATGAGCAGTCAATCTTTGGTTCGCGGTTTTAAAATAGATTACAGACCTCCAGCCATCAGAGTAGTGTTTAGGATTACTGACACATAACCAATTGGGTCTGCTAATTGGGTAGCAAGTGCACATATGGAAACAGACTTGGAATCGGTTATTGCTGAATTGTGTGTGCCAGGCACGAAGTGGACTTATAAAGCTGGCACGAATCCGCGTCGCATATTTCCCGCCGCAGCTTTGAATCGATATGCTAAGGCGTGGAATTTGTTTATATGTTCCAAACTAGTTCCTTCGTTTCATCAGAACAAGATCACAGCGGAAAGGACAATCATTCTATGGGGCATAATCACTGGAAAATATATTGATGTGGGCCATCTCATCATTTAAAATATGTTGCGATATCTGAGGGGAAGCACTTACTGGGAGCATTCCACACGTGTCAGTTGTAGCTATGTTATGTGCTCGCCAAGGATGCCATTGGGACAATGAACAAATGCAAAACCCGAGCCAGAACATCACTTACACCACCATTATGAAATTCGAGGATTGGGCAGAAGGTGTACCACACCCGTGAGGAAGAGGATTTATCATCCAGCCCACATTCCCAGAGCCACAACAACAGCCCTCTCAGATAGATGAAGCAGGCCCGTCAACCAAAGCTACTATTGTTTCTGAGGATCACCAGCTCCGAAGGTTGGAGCGTAAGGTTGATGCCATGTACGATAACTTCGCAGCGTTTGCTACGGGTCTCACGAGGTCATTGGCATAGGCATTCACACTACAAGGGACAGCGTTTGAGTGGCCTCATTTCGGGAGAGCTGTGCCATATCCACCACCAGATTCACCACCCAAGGAGGGTGGTGCAGCTGAGCACTAGGGGAGTTTTCTTGAACCATTTACCTTTATTCACTAGGACATTGAATATTATAAGTTTGGGGGTATTGGGGTAGTAGGGTAGTTGCATATAGCTTAGTTTCATAAAATAGTTTCATGTGTAGTTTAAATGTTGCATGTTTATGTGTTAGATAAAATTTGCAGAAAATTTTTATGTTTTAGTTATATGTTTAGTTGCATTTTATATTTAGTGCTTGTCTCACAAATTCTAGCTTTATGGAAATTTTGTCTAGCCTATGATGATAACGAATTGTTAAGGATTGTTAAGTATTTTGGATAACATGAACTGAGATATAATGTTTTACATAATTCTTTCTAAATGCTTTCGGTTTGCACTGCCTTGTTCACAGTTACTTGTACGCATAAGATTGATGTGTTGCATTGCTTAATAGAATCTAGTGGTTTTAAAAAGAGAAATGTGTGGAACATGGACTTAGACTGTACGAAACATTGATATTCAAATTTTGGGCAAACATGGGTATGCTATATATAAGAAAAAAAAAGCAATAACGTGGCTAGTCTTATTTCGGGGCCCTGACTACTTGAGTAAGTACGCCCGTAGGGGTGTCTTAACACCTAGCACCGGAAGATCTTTCATCTTCTGGGAGTCGTTGGTTGAAAGATCGCTAAGGGGTAGTTGTGCTTGCCTAATGGAATGAGGCATTGCACAGTCATGTGAAAAAAAAAGAAAGGAAAAAAATAGAGAAAAAGAAAAAGAAAAGTAAAAAAAATAGCAATAAACACCGCGGAAAAGAGCGAAAATCACCCTCATGAGTAGCAATATAGCAGTTAAGCCCATTGTTGAACCTTAGTTTGTTTTGATATGTTGGAACAGTCTTTGTTGCATAAGTACACATGAGTCTTGATATAGACTGTAATTTCCTGTTTTGAGCAGTTTAGCATGTGTATTCTTTGCTTAAATCAAGTTTTGGTGAACACAACACACACACAGCATCTCTATAGCATATATAAATTATCTGAATGTATGATACTATTCCTATAGTATGGTTTGAATTTGTATTCTTGAATCTGGATAATTCACTGAGGCATTTTGGACTAAAATTCTGTTATAGCTGGAATAATGTGAGACTCGTTTGAATCATGATTTAGTAGCATAACATGTAGTTGCATTTTCAGTGTTTTATGTTGTATGCATTGCTTGAGGACAAGCATTAGTTCAAGTTTGGGGGTATTTGATAAGTGGGTTTTATACTAACTTATTGGATATCAATTCACGCGAACTATGCCCATCTTAAGTACATTTTAGTGTGTTTTTAGTTGCATTTCGTAATATTTTTGCATTGCATGTACTGAGAAGTCCTTTGGTGTGAAAATGAAGGATAATAGTTTAATTTAGACAACTTTCTCTGTGGATCGATGCTCGACTTACTCTGTACTGCTTGTTGACACATGTATGCTTGCATGAATTAGAGATCTTTTGTTAGAACTAAAAAAAGAGGCAACAGGTTCATAGGAGATAACGTGCTTATAGTCTGGTTTATACGGCCGTAATACTGACACGTGAAACACATTGTGAATGTGCTCAAGTTCAGGAGGTAACGCTACCTCGTACGCCACTTCACCGACTCGCCTCAAAATCTCGAACGGTCCTATGAACCAAGGGCTCAACTTGCTCTTATTCCCAAAACAAATTTTCCCTTTCCTGAGAGATACTTTCAAAAATGAATAGCTTCTAATTCAAAATCTTTCTTCTTGCGATGTAAGTCAGCATACTTCTTCTAGCGATCTTAAGCTGCTACTAGTCGGGCTCTTTCCCCTTGATGATTTTTATCGTCTGTTGTACCAACTCGAGTCCCAACAGTCGACGTTCTCCAACTTCATCCCAATATAAGGGCGTTCTACATTTCCTCCCATACAGTGCTTCGTACGGCGACATTCCAATACTGGCGTGATAACTATTGTTATACACGAACTCTACTAATGGAAGGTGATCCTCCCAACTACCCTTGAAGTCCATCACACAAGCTCGGAGCATGTCTTCAAGTGTTTAAATCGTTCTCTTGCTTTTCCCATCGGTCTACGGATGATACGCAGTACTCATTCGTAGTTGTGTCCCCATTCTTTCTTGAAGACTCTTCTAGAAGTTTGATATGAATCGCGGATCTCTATCTGATACAATAGATACCAACACCCCATGCCTCAAGATAATTACCTTAACATTCAATTTGGCTAACTGGTCCAAACTATACTTCATCTTAATCGGCAAAAAGTGAGATTACTTAGTAAGACGATCTATAATCACCTATATGGCGTCGTGTGTGATGCCCCCAAAATAGGTATACAACACCCATTCTGAGTTGTCAAAATACATGGTACAGAAACAACTACAACTTTATTAATACAACATAAAAACTGTGAGTTTAAATACAAATATTGTCATCTAGACAATATCCACACTCAAATAAGTCATCATTACAAATATTAATACACTATTTTTATAGAATAGTGAGGACTACAAAAACCACTTCTAGAACCATCATTCCACACCCCGACTAGTACTCGCTTCATTCTCGCCTCCTGAGAAGAAAAATGGAACAACAAGGAAAAGGGTGAGCTCAACTAGCCCAGTAAAGAACATTATGACTAAGATAATATAAAAAAAAATTATCGTTAGTCCTCAACAGGGAAAAATCTAATAGAATACAATAGACAATGAGTTTGAAATCAATATTCGCAGCGGAAATAATAATTCATTAGAAGAGTTAAGTAGAGA
This sequence comes from Panax japonicus, assembly GCA_020205505.1. Lineage (NCBI taxonomy): Eukaryota > Viridiplantae > Streptophyta > Magnoliopsida > Apiales > Araliaceae > Panax > Panax japonicus. Next base: position 31,058,129 of record CM035111.1, read on the forward strand.
ATGAAATCTACTATCTTTTATATATGAATTTAAAAGTTCATCGTCTATCTTTTATCACAGTAACATCAATTAATATATAACTGAAATCAAATATTCAACTTTGCACTACAGGCCAAAGATATTCATCAGTTGGTCATGTTCATCTAAACACATGTTCATCTTTCCACTACGGCCAAAGATATTCATCAGAAATCATTAATCTTTGCAGTACAGGCCAAAGATATTCAATTATATCATCATTTAGGACAGAGGATGATGAAAAATATTTTAAAGAAAACGAATCCAGTGAAACAAAAGAATAAATATTAAGGATTCATATTTCCACTATTTCATGTCCAAAAATATCTCATAAATAATCATAGTGGAGTAAAATGCAAGAATGATCAAAACATGGATACAATCAAAGCTAGTATCCATAATAGATATTTTGGACGAAAAATTTAATTTTTCTGTGAATAATGTCGTATTTGTGAATAGTGTTGTATACGTGAATAGTAACTCCGACACTAAAAAAATCATAATTTCACAAAAAAAATCTTACCAATACTCCGGCATAATGATATTGAAAGAAATAATATCATTTTAAAAAAATAATATTCCTTACCTCGAAAGAATAGTACTTCTAGTTTAAACACCAGATATAGGCTATGAATTGAACTTGCACCGTACAGCAACACTCAAAATATCAAAATACTCACAAAAATACGCTCAATATATCGAGAGAGAAAGAGAAAGAAGATTTTAGTTTCTGGTGTGATTTTCAATTCTAACCTAAGCACCCTATTTATAGGAACATGCTTAGAAAACCAAAGCAGAAAAATTAATAAATTAATAATATAATTTTCTTAATTTCCTTAGCACACCACACCAGCTGATTTCAACCATTAACATGTGCCACTCAAATGGAAAAAAACGTTTTTCTTAATAAAAATAATTAAAACTTCCAAAAATAAATTATTTCGAAACTTCGGAACTTCAATAATTCATGATAAATAGCCCTTTTGTCAGAAAAATTCGAACCACATGTCTTTTTCATAGGAAATTTCATTATCTACAAATTTACAGAAGAAAAGTTTTAAAAATTCCAAACAGAAATTAACCGAAATCCACAAAAGGGCGATTTTACAGTCTATAATCAAATTTCAGTCAAGAAATGGGGTTCACCGACACACAAAACATGTGTTAATCATTTAATGCAACAAAAATACTCTACCTCCTCATATACTCATATATCCCACATTTATTGTAAAAATATCATCATTATTATATTATAATAATATAATAAAAAATTATTTTATCAGAAAAGATAAAATATCAATTTTTAACAATTGTCACTTTAAAAATTTTCTCCATCTATATCCACATAAAATTAATATTTTCCCCATCATATAAATCAATAATTAATTATTCATAAATAATATTACAAAATCACAGTACTGGCAACCAGGCTGTTCCCAGAAAAGAGGGGGCTTTCCAATAACAATTTCTCCTTACTGGCGCGCAATTAGGTGACCAAACCTCTCCTTAGACAGAACTTTCTAGACATTGCCAATAATGTTTTCTAATAATATTATTCAGATAATATGAATTATTGCTTCGATAATGGAAAATACTGTTTAGTGACAATTATTAAAACAACAGTAATATAAAATATCAACGCAGCAAATATTGAATCAATAAAATAAAATACTGAACAGTAACTACTATAGCAATTATTGAGTAGTGCCTTCTTACGTAAGAATCAATAATTGGTGCAATACCGTGTGCTACTATGCAACAACCCGTATTACTGTGTTTTAACCACCGGGTATTCTAACAGTGTTAACGGTAACAATTACGCCGTTATTTATAAATAACTTATACTTGTCGTTTTCTTCATCCAATCGCTTTCCGTTATGGGGCCCACACAAGGCTGCACCGTCGTACGAATATTCCCCGGCAGTAAGAATATTCCACGACCAAACGAATATTCTCCGATAAAAAATGAATATTTTATAACCACTTGCTTATTTAAAATATTTACGCATTTTACCCATAACTAACCACATTAATCAAATCAACCCTTACTATTGCAAAATAATAAATAGAGAAATTAAATTTCATTTATTAATAATTTGGGGTCTTACATCGTGCCCTTTCTGCGTTGCCGGAAGTCCCACCACAAAGACCATTGTGATGTGCTTCCATTTCCATTCTAGAATCTCTAATGGTTGTAATAACCTGCTTGGTCGTTGATGCTCTACCTTGACTCTCTGACAAGTTAGACATCTACTTATGTATTCTACAACCTCTCTCTTCATATTTGGCCACCAAAGGTGGTAACGCAAATCTTGGTACATCTTCGTGCTTCCTGGGTGTATCGAATATCTCATACTATGGGCTTCTTGCAAAATCTCTTCTCTCAGTTCTGGTACTATCGGTACCCAAATTCGTCCTTCTAATCTTAGCAGTCCAGTGCTATCAATCTTAAATTTAAATTCCCCACCTTTAGTCAATCGCTTCTTGATGTTATTGTAATCTTCGTCCTTTTCTTGTGCCTCTTTAATCTTATCCAATAAAGTCGGGCTTGCTGTCACTGTAAATAATTGTTCATTAGTCTCCATCCGATACTTAATATCTAAGTCTAGTCGTTCAAAATCTTTTACCAATTCTTCTTGGATGGTCAACTTCAATAACTTCTCTCTGCATTTTCTGCTCAAGGCATCTACCACTACATTTTCTTTGCCTGGATGGTACAGAATCTCGCAATCATAATCTTTGATCGATTCTAACCATCGGCGCTGCCTCATGTTTAACTCTTTCTACGTGAAGATATACTTCAGACTCTTGTGATCCGTATATATCTCACATTTCTCGCCATACAAATAATGCCTCCAAATCTTCAAGGCAAAAGCTACCGCTGCTAACTTCAGGTTATGAGTCAGATATCCCTTCTCATAATCTTTTAGTTGGCGTGAAGCGTACGTAATGACCCTGTCATATTGCATTAGTACATATCCAAGACCCTTGTGTGACGCATCACTATACACTATAAATCCTCTTGTGTTGTTTGGTAAGGCCAACATAGGTGCTTGACTAAGCCTCTTCTTCAATTCTAGGAAACTTTCTTCACACTTTTCTGTCCAAATGAACTTAATTGCCCTCCTGGTAAGATTGGTTAACGGTGATGCTAATTTTGAAAAATCCTGAATAAATCTTCGATAGTATCCCGCTAATCCTAAGAAACTCCTGATTTCTGTCGGTGTCTTTGGCTCTTCCTAAATTATAACCACTTCTACCTTTGTTGGATCCACCGAAAACACCATTTTTGTCGATAACGTGCCATAAAAACTGCACTCTCTGCAACCAAAATTCATACTTGAAGAATTTTGCATTCAGCTTCTCCCTCCTTAATGTCTCTAACACTATCCGAAGATGCTCGACGTGTTCTTCCTCTGTCTCTTAATACACTAGAATGTCATCGATGAATACAATAATAAACTTATCCAAATACTATTTGAACACTCTATTCATCAAATCCATAAATGATGCTGGTGCGTTCGTCAATTCGAATGATATGACCAGAAACTCAAAGTGTCCATACCGAGTTTTGAATGCCATCTTTGGAATGTCCTCCGGCCTCACTTTCAGTTGGTGATAATCGGTTCTCAAGTCAATCTTTGAAAAGTACTTTTCCCCCTTCAACTGATCAAACAAATCGTCTATCCTAGGCAACGGGTACTTATTCTTAATGGTGACCTTATTCAACTCTCAGTAGTCGATACAAAGTCTTAGCGACCCATCTTTCTTCTTTACGAATAAGACTGGTGCTCCCCACGGTGATACGCTCGGTCGAATGTATCCCTTATCTAACAACTCTTGTAATTGAGCCATCAGTTCTTTTATTTCTATCGGTGTCATAAGATATGACACTTTGTATACCAGTGTTGTCCCTTATGCCAAATCAATAACAAACACAATCTTCATATCTGGTGATAATCCCGAAATCTCATTTGGGAAGACATCAACGAAATCCCTTACAATAGGTATCTGACACAGTTCACCCTCGACTCATCGAGTATCAACCACATGAGCCAAATAACCTATACAACCATTCCTATACAATCTCTTCACTTGCACAATCGTCAGACAATGAGATTGTCTCAGTGATTTACTACTATACAATACCACCTTTGACTTATTCGGAGTCTTAAGGTGTACACACTTCTTCTTACAATCTATAACTTCTCCGTGAACCAATAACCAATCCATTCCAAGGATTACATTGAAATCCCCCAAACGAATCGGTATCAAATCCACTTTGAGCTTAAATCCTTGCAATTTGGTATAACAATTCCTATGAATATATTCTATGAGGATAATTTCCTTGTTCGCTACTTCTACGTTCATAGGGTGTTCTTAATCTCTCACGTGGTAAGTCTAACCGTTTAGCAAATTCTTCGAAAACAAAAGAGCAGGTAGCACCCAAATCAAATAACACGTATGCATCTGTATCATTGATCGAAATGATACCTGACACCACGCCCTTAGACTCCACCGCATCCTGTACGGTCAAGTTGATCGTTCGTGCCGTTGGTCTGTTGGCTTGACTAGCTGGCCCTCCGATGTTTAACCATTGCTGTTATTGTTATGTTAGCCGCTAGCTGCATCGCCCTTTCTCTTGGGGCAGTCCTTACTTTGATGGTTTGTGGCTCTATATGAGAAACATCCTCCCTTCTACTTAATCGGACACTGAGGAGCCATGTTCCCCGATTGTCCGCAATGATAACAAACACTCTTTCCCTTCATGCACTCCCCCGAGTGATTCCTCCCATAGTTGTTTCACTTCATACTTTTCTTAGCTTCCATTTTGGACTTATTACCTCTATTATTGGCTCTCTGTCCATCTACGCTTGTTGGGGCTGCTTCCTCCGTTACTTCACCCTTTTTGTCCATCATGACCGTTTTTCTTTTCTTGTTTGAACGAGCGATGGCTTCATTTCCCCCTTCAGCAATGATAGCCCTTTCCAATAGATCAGAGTAAGTCTTAATCTTCATTACGGCCAATGCTTTCTGTACCCATGATTTCAGTCCTAATTTGAACCTTCTTGCCTTCTTGGCCTCCATGTCAACCTAATGCGGAATGAATCGGGCTAACTCATTAAATCTTGTCGCGTACTCTGCGACAGACATACTACCTTGCTTCAGTTCTAGAAACTTAACTTCAATATCCTGTTGCGTATTCTCTGAGAAGTAATTCTTAAGGAATAGCTCCTTAAATTTGTCCCAAGGAATAACTCCTTCGTCTGCTCAGCCCTTATTGGCTTTCCACCAATAGTTTGCTTCACCCTTCATCATGAAAGTGGCAAAACTCGTCTTCTGTGCTTCGGCCACTCGTGCGACCTCAATCACCTTCTCTATTTCTTCTATCCATGTCTAGGCTTTAATTGGGTCCAAGGTTCCCCAGAACATCGGTAGTCCTACCAATTTAAAGTCTTTAAAGTTATCCAAGTGTTGTCCTGGATGCCCTTCTGCTGGCGGGAGTCTGTTTTGCATTGCCTCAATTAAAAGGGTAACGAAGTTTTGCATTGGATCAACATTTTCACCTCCACCATTGTTAACGGATCCTTCATCCCTCTGATTCTGCTGTAGTCTCCTAGGCGGCATGATCTGAGGAAAGGAAGAAACAATTAGGCTTTATGTGATATGTTATCCATGTTAGGATTAAGAAGTTTAAGATGTCTATCAATCATTTTCGATTTAAATAAACCACTTCAGTATCACAATAAAATTCGATGGATTTCCTGAACCCATCACTTATATACTCTTCTTGAGTTTTCTACTAAGGTTATAACCTATGTTTCGCATTCCTAACGTTTATAACCTACAGCTTTGATACCAACCTGTTACACCCCCCAATCCGGGTCCTCTGACCCTGGTTCGGTCATCACGATAAATACAAACATCCACCTCTAAACAACATACGATAACTAAAATACGGAATATAAGAAATATACATCGTTCATTCCAAAGGTGTTACTAGTCCCAAGATACGATAACCTTAATATCATCTCACAAACATACCCTAAAATATTCATTAGGGTTCATATTACATATTAGTATTTTAAACTAGGCATAAAGTAAAGTCTACTTCTCGCAACTATCCTACATCTTTCCTTTACCCTTGTCATTTCCTAAGGTCTCGAGCTTAGCTGTAATATAATTCATGATATAGCAAGGATGAGCAAAAAGTTTGCTCAACAAGTTTAAATACAACAATAAGAATATATCATGATGAATGGAAAATATCTGACAATGAATTCAATAATATGAATATCTAAAGGATTCAACAATACGAATATTAGAAGCAAGGATAATGATTGATTTTAGAAAAACTGCTAGTCAAGTAGACTTTGAACTATAACACTCCAATGGAATCAATCGCTAATTGACCCTTTAGTTACTGGATACAAAATAAGTACCTGAGGGGATCAGCCTCACGTACACTATGTATATGCATAACATTTAAATATGCTCTTTATATCTTAGATTAGATACCTGGGGTACTCCCCTATCATAAAAGGGGTGTTCTTTCAGTCTAAGAATCCTTATCACCAATTGGTTTGGATAACTTTTATAAAACTTCAAACACTTGTCTGACCGAACAAAGGTTCAGAATCTATCTAACACAGTCCAAGAATTATAGAACTTTAAACGATGTACAAGTCCAAGACTATACGAACTCAAGTTCACTAATTACGAATATCAATAAAATCGATGTGGAATAATTGTAAGGTAATTAAACCACTTAATAGAATTCTTGGAAATAAAGTTTAAACTTAACTTAATAACGTTATTACTCATGTCCATTGTATAAAGTAAATGCAAAGAACTTGCACCACCAAAGAGTGAAGTTCAAGGAAACTTGCTCAATATAAATTTGTGTAAGGTTAGGGAACTTGCTCAATAATAATTTGAGTAAGGTTAGGTAACTTGCATGTTTGCTCAGCTACAATATAATTCTACCTTTAATTAACTTGTATTGAAACGACCTAATATTAATAAGTCAGTCTTTTCAATTAGTATGTGTGTAAACTAATATGTGTCTACACTTGCAAGAATCAAATCATCACATACCATGCTTCTCAACACATTATATGGCATATTGGTCATATATTACAAGGTAAATAAATCATATAAACGTGCCTTGAATTTCAGAATCAAAAACAGAATCTTGGCAAGACTGCAGGACGGCGCAACTGCGCCTGGTCTAGGCTTAGGTACTGCGCAGCTGTGCTGTCCCCTGGCTAAATCATGTTTGAGCTTTGCACTTCCTGTTATCAATCCAACTCTAACATACCCTTATACTCATACATTAATACACATACATGCTAGAGGTCTTTACAAAAGTGAATAACCATTTTTGAGTTTACTTTTAGTTTGTGACTTTCCATGGAATTCAAGCGTAGAAGGTCATGTAATTATTGTGTCTTATAACTTGATCATAGGTTTACCTAGGGAGGTCACTAAATTAGTTAACACACATGCTAGTGGTGTTCATATTGTTTGTTAACAACTAACATTGTTTAATACTTTAAACCATGCTCTAAACTCATGTTCGGTTTAGTTATCATCACGCTTAATACATTTGAATCAAGTTTAGGAGTATTACTGCCATAACATGACATCTTACTAATTTAGTATCTAAGTACTCATAATATGCAACTTAAGTTTGAAAACATGTTCAAGGTTGTCTTGAAATCATTTTATCACAAATGATGCAATCTAACACATGTAAGACAATTCTAAAACCTTTATCATAAGTAAATAAGTTATGATAACCTCTTTTCAAGATCATAAACTATATCTTGTAATCATTCATGTTCATTAGCCTTATTGTACTAAGCTTTTCTTTTTAAACTAAGTTCTAGCACAAAGCTTATCAAGTTGGTCATGAATACAACAGTTATGAATCATATATCATGGTTATTTAGGTTCCAAATCAGTCATTTACATGAGTCACTGAGTTTAGAACTTGTGAACATAAGTTTTCCAAAAGTTAGTACCACATAAGAAATCTTTACGTCTCATGTTATACTTCTTTTAAGGTATATATCTAAGTCATGAAATCAAGTTAGCAACACATAGCTCAAACAAAAGTAAAAAACTGATTTTGGGGTACGGCGTAGCTGCGCTGCACCCTAGTACAATTAGGGCGTAGCTGCGCCATGTCTGCACCAGAGGCAATAACCTGCTCTGTTCTGCAAAGCATCAAACATCAACAATTCTCATTGATTTAAACATGTTTAATACCATCATTTAAGAGTTCATATATGCAAGCCTACTTCCTAAACAGGTTATAGCATGCTAATTCACTTTTATTGACATAGAAATTCAAGATATTTCAAGAATAAAACAAGACCTATTTCAAGAACATAACTAGAGTTTTATACCTCCTTAAGCTTTAATTGGACTTCTTATTCACTGAGTATGCTTCTATGATGCTTAGCAACTTAGGATTACTTAAACTTAGAATTATAAGATAATTACAAGCAACCAAAAACTAAAATTGGAACTTGTATTTATAGAAGGAACTTGGACTAGATATTGACATTACACTAAGGTTGGAGTTCATGGTGTAATGGAAGAGTACATAGGTTAATTGAGAGTTGGCCAACCACCCAAACGCTTAGCCATCATCACCTAAGTCTAGCCTTTGGGAAAATATGTAAGTTAGCTCCAAGTCACTATTCATGTACCTTTGTGACAATTAATTTGGGACAAGAGATAAAATCTCAGCAACAAGTTATTTAAGGCTTAGTTTGGCTCTTTTAATTCCCAAAATGTAATCTTAATGTACAATTATTACCATATTAGGAATTTAGGGATTATTTAGGTACTCACATTATATAATTCATATACATTAAATACACGCAATAAAATAACACAGTTAGATATTATTATCGGGTATCTCCATAATTATATTTTACTATTCACATAAAAACATAATAACATTATTTAATATCAATATTTATTTAAACATCTAATCCCTTTCCCAGTTTCTAAATTACACAACTATTTTAATTACTTTTGTATTAAGGAACACATGGGATTTCTTGTTCTACTGTATATTTTATATAAACATAATGTACCTTTATCCATATGATTTATTAATGTCACACATACAACAAAGTGTTCCATTTCATTTCCACAGAAGAAACTAACTATCTCAGACTGAACACTGGCACAGCTGAACCATTTTGTACTGTTGGGAGGGTGCAGCTGCGCCGGTCCCTAACAGTGCCAAAATGGGTTTGTTTCAAGCCATTTCCAATTTCTATCACCACACAAGTTTTATATGATATAATTTAAATTCTATAGTCGTGATATACCCATATTTGAATTGAATCAAAATGTTCAAAATCTATAACTATATTCAAATGGATTGAATATTTAATCATTAAGAATCCTATCAATTCTTTGATATCAAACAATTCACATATTTAATTAATAATGAGTTTAAAATTCACGATCATTACATCCCTCCCCCTATAAAAATTCAGTCTTCGGAATTGTAAAAATAAGGTTACTCAAATAAAAACGAATAATTCGCTCTCATTTTCTCTTCTAGTTCCCACGTAACTTCTTCGAGAATCTAAACGAAATGGATGATTTTAATCCTTAGCTTTTGTTCCTTCCTATCTAATATCTGGACAGGAACTTCCTCGTATGATAAGTCTTTCTCGACTTGGTTTGGTTCATAGGAGATAACGTGCTTATAGTCTGGTTTATACGGCCGTAATACTGACACGTGAAAAATGTTATTAATGTGCTCAAGTTCAGGAGGTAACGCTACTTTCGTACGCCACTTCATCGACTCACCTCGGAATCTCGAACGGTCCTATAAACCTAGGGATAAACTTACTCTTCTTCCCAAAATGAATCTTCCCTTTCTAGGGAGATACTTTCAGAAATGCATAGCTTCCTAATTAAAAATCTTTCTTCTTACGATGTAAGTCTGCATACTTCTTTTGGCGATCTTGAGCTACTACTTGTCGGGCTCTTATCACCTTGATGATTTCTACCGTCTGGTGTTCCAACTCGGGTCCCAACAGTCGACGTTCTCCAACTTCGTCCCAACCTAAGGGCGTTCTACATTTCCTCCCACACAGTTCTTCGTACGGCGGCATTCCAATATTGGCATGATAACTATTGTTATACGCAAACTCTACTAAGGGAAGGTGATCCTCCCAAATACCCTTGAAGTTCATCACACAAGCTCGGAGCATGTCTTCAAGTGTTTGAATTGTTCTCTCGCTTTGCCCATCGATCTACAGATGATACGCGGTACTCATTCGTAGTTGTGTCCCTATTATTTCTTGAAGACTCTTCCAAAAGTTTGACGTGAATTGCAGATCTCTATCTGATACAATAGATACCGGCACCCCATGCCTCGAGATAATTTCCTAAGAATACAATTTGGCTAACTGGTCCAAACTATACTTAATCTTAATCGGCAAAAGGTGAGACGACTTAGTAAGACGATCTATAATCACCCATATGGCGTCGTGCTATTTCTGCATTGTCGGAAGTCCCACCACAAAGTCTATTGTGATGTGCTCCCATTTTCATTCTGGAATCTCTAATGGTTGTAATAACCCGCTTCGTCGTTGATGCTTTGCCTTGGCTCTGTGACAAGTTAGACATCTACTTACGTATTCCGCAACCTCTCTCTTCATAATTGACCACCAAACATGGTGACACAAATCTTGGTACATCTTCGTGCTTCATGGGTGTATCGAATATCTCGTACTGTGCACTTCTTGAAAAATCTCTTCTCTCAGTTCTAGTACTAATGGTACCCAAATTCGTCCTTTAAATCTTAGAAGTCTAGTGCTATCAATCATAAATTTCAATTCCTCACCTTAAGTCAATCACTTCTTGATGTTATTACAATCTCCGTCCTTTTCTTGTGCCTCTTTAACCTTATCCAATAAAGTCGGGCTTGATGTCACTGTAAATAATTGTTTGTTGGTCACCATCGGATACTTAATCTCTAAGTCTAGTCGTTCGAAATCTTTCACCAATTCTTCTTGGATGGTCAACTTCAATAACTTCTCTTTTCATTTCCTACTCAAGGCATCTGTCACTACATTTTCTTTGCCTAGATGGTACAGAATCTCGCAATCATAATTTTTGATCAATTCTAACCATCGACGTTGCCTCATGTTTAACTCTCTCTGCGTGAAGATATACTACAGACTCTTGTGATCCGTATATATCTCACACTTCTAGCCATACAAATAATGCCTCCAGATCTTCAAGGGAAAATCTACCGCTGCTAACTCCAGGTCATGACTCGGATATCCCTTCTCATAATCTTTTAGCTTGTGTGAAGTGTACGCAATGACCCTGCTGTGTTGCATCAGTACACAGCCAAGACCCTTGTGTGACGCATCAGTATACACTATAAACCCTCCCATGTTATCCAGTAGGGCCAACACAGGTGCTTAACTAAGCCTCTTCTTCAATTCTAAGAAACTTTCTTCACACTTCTCCGTCTAAATGAACTTAATTGCCCTCCTGGTAAGATTGGTTAACGGTGATGCTAATTTTGAAAAATCCTGAATAAATCTTCGATAGTATCCTGCCAATCCTAAGAAACTCCTAATTTCTGTCGGCGTCTTCGACTGCTCCCAATTGATAACAGCTTCTACCTTCGCTGGATCTATCGAAACACCATTTTTGTCGATAACGTTCCCTAAAAACTGCACTCTCTGCAACTGAAATTCAAACTTGGAGAATTTTGCATACAGCTTCTCCCTCCTTAATGTCTTTAACACTATCCGAATATGCTCGGCGTATTCTTCCTCTGTCTCTAAATACACTAGAATGTCATCGATGAATAGAACAACAAACTTATCCAAATACTGTTTGAACACTCTGTTCATCAAATCCATAAATGATGATGGCGCGTTCATCAATCCGAATGACATTACTAGAAACTCAAAGTGTCCATACCGAGTTCTGAATGCCGTCTTTGGAATGTCCTCCGACCTCACTTTCAGTTGGTGATAACCAGTTCTCAAGTTAATCTTTGAAAAGTAATTTTTCCCCTTTAACTGATCAAACAAATCTTCTATCATAGGCAACGGGTACTTGTTCTTAATGGTGACCTTGTTCAACTTTCGGTAGTCAATACTAAGTCTTAGCGACCCATCTTTCTTCTTTACGAATAAGACTGGTGCTCCCCACGGTGATACGCTCGGTCGAATGTATCCCTTATCTAATAACTCTTGTAATTAAGCCATCAGTTCTTTCATTTCTACTGGTATCATACGATATGACACTTTTTATACCAGTGATGTCCCTGGTGCAAAATTAATAACAATCTCAATCTCTCTATCCGGTGGCAATCCCAGAATCTCATCTGGGAAGACATCAACGAAATCCTTTACAATAGGTATCTGACTCAGTTCACCCTTGACTCGTCGAGTATCAACCACATGAGCCAAATAACCTATACAACCCTTCCTAAGCAATCGTTGCGCTTGCACCATCGTCAAACAATGAGATTGTCTCGGTAATTTACTACCATAAAATACCACCTTTAACTTATTTGGAGTCTTAAGGTATACACACTTCTTCTTATAATCTATAAATGCTCCATGAACTGATAACCAATCCATTCTAAGGATTACATCGAACTCCAACAAATAAATCGGTATCAAATCCACTTTGAGCTTAAATCCTCGCAATTCGGTATTACAATTACTATGAATGTATTCTACGAGGATAATTTCCATGTTCACTACTTCTACGTTCATAGGGTGTTCTAATCTCTCACAGGGTAAGTCTAACTGTTTAGTAAATTCTTCGGAAACAAAAGAGTAGGTAGCATATGAATCAAATACAACGTATGCATCTATATCATTGATCAGAATGATACCTCACACCACGTCCTTAGACTCCACCGCATCCTGTACGGTCATGCTAAACTTTTTGTGTCGTTGGTCTATTAGCTTGACTGGCTGGCCCTCCAATGTTTAGCCCATTATTATTGTTGTTGTGGTTTCCGCTAGCTGCATCGCCCTTTCACTTTGGGTAGTCCTTAATTTGATAGTTTGTGGCTCCACACGAGAAGCATCCTCCCTTCTACTTAATCGGACACTGAGGAGCCATGTGCCCCGGTTGTCTACAACTATAACAAACACTATTTCCCTTCATGCACTCCCTTGAGTAATTCCTCCCACAGTTGCTGCAATTCATACTTTTTTTGGCCTCCCCTCTAGACTTATTACCTCCAGAGGATTGGCTCTCCGTCCATTTACACTTGTTGGGGTTGCTTCCTCCACTACTTCCCTCTTTTTGTCCATCATGATCGGTCTTCTTTTCTTGTTTGAAAAAGCGATGGCTTCATTGCCTCCTTCAGCAATGATAGCCCTTTACAATAGATTAGAGTAAGTCTTAATCTTCAGTACGACCAATGCTTTCTGTACCCATGGTTTCAGTCCTAATTCAAACCTTCTTGCCTTCCTGGCCTCCGTGTCAACCTGATGCAGAGCGAATCGGGCTAACTCGTTAAATCTTGTCGCGTACTCCGCATCAGACATACTACCTTGCTTCAGTTCCAGAAACTTAACTTCCATATCATGTTGTGTATTCTTTAAGAAGTAATTCTCAAGGAATAGTTCCTTAAATCTTTCCCAAGGAATAACTCTTTCATCTGCTCGGCCCTTATTGCCTTTCTACCAATAGTTAGCTTCGCCCTTCATCATGAAAGTTGCAAAACTCGTCTTCTGTGCTTCGGCCACTCGTGCGACCTCAAACACCTTCTCCATTTCTTCTATCTATGTTTGGGCTTCAATTGGGTCCACAGTTCCCAGGAACTCTGACGGTCCTACCAATTTAAAGTCCTTAAAGCTATCCAAGTGTTGTCATGGCTGCCCTGCTGCTGGCGGGGGTCTATTTTGCATTGCCTCAGTTAACAGGTTAACAAAGTTATGCATTGGATCAACATTTTCCCCTCCACTATTGTTAACGGATCCTTCCTCCCTCTGATTCTGCAGTAGTCTCCTAAGCAGCATGATCTGAGGAAAGGAAGAAACAATTAGGCTTTATGTGATATGTTATACATGTTAGTATTAAGAAGTTTAAGACGTCTATCAATCATTTTTTATTTAAATAAACCACTTCAGTATCATAATAAAACTCGATCGATTTCCTCAACCCATTACTTATATACGCTTCTTGAGTTTTCTACTAAGGTTATAACCTAGGTTTAGCATTCCTAACGTTTATAACCTTTAGCTATGATACCAACTTGTGACACCCCCAAATCCGAGTCCTCTGACCTAGGTTTGGTCATCACGATAAATACAAACATTCATCTCTAAAAACATACGATAACCAAAATGTGGAATATAAGAAACTTACGTCGTTCATTCCAAAGGTGTTATTAGTCCCAAGATGCGATAACCTTAGTATCATCTTACAAACATACTCTAAAATATTCATTAGGGTTCACATTACATATTAGTAATTTAAACTAGGCATAAAGTAAAGTCTGTTTCTCGCAACTATCCTATATCTTTTCTTTACCCTTGTCATTTCCTGAGGTCTCGGGCTTAGCTGCAATATAATTCATGATATAGCAAGGATGAGCAACAAGTTTAAATACAACAATAAGAATTTATCATGATGAATGCAAAATATCTTACAATGAATTCAACAATATGAATATCTGAAGGATTCAACAATATGAATTTTAGAAGGAAAGATAATGATTGCTTTTAGAATAACTGCTAGTCAAGTAGACTTTGAACTATAACACTCCAATGGAATCAATCGCTAATTGACCCTTTGGTTACTGACTACAGAATAAGTACTTGAGGGGATCAGCCTCAAGTACACTATGTATATGCATAACATTTAAATCTGTTCTTTGTTTCTTATATTAGATACATGGGGTACTCCTCTATCATAAAAGGGGTGTTCCTTCAGTCTAAGAATCCTTACCATCAATTGGATTGTATAACTTTTATAAAACTTCATACACTTGTCTGACTGAACAAAGGTTCAGACTCTATTTAACACAGTTCAAGAAGTATAGAACTTTAAACGATGTACAAGTCCAAGACTATACGAACTCAAGTGCACTAAGTGTGAATATCAATAATATCGATGTGGAATAATTGTAAGGTAATTAAACCACTTAATAGCATGCTTGGAAATAAAGTTCAAGATTCAATGAATAACTTTATTACTCATGGCCATTGCATAAAGTAAATACAAAGGTTGGGATACTTTGCACAATAAAAGTATGGTTCAAAGAACTTGCGCCACCAAAGAGTGAAGTTCAAGGAAACTTGTTCAATATAAATTTGAGTAAGGTTAGGGAAATTGCTCAATAATAATTTGAGGAAGGTTAGGGAATTTACTTGTTTGCTCGGCTACAATATAATTCTAGCTTTAATTAACTTGTGTTGAAACGACTTAATATTAACAAGTCGGTCTTTTAAATTAGTATGTGTTAACTAATATGAGTCTACACTTATAAGAATCAAATCATCACATAGCATGCTTCTCAACACATTATATGGCATATTGGTCATATATTACAAGGTAAAGAAATCATATAAACATGCCTTGAATTTCAGAATCAAAAACTGAATCTTAGCAAGACTGCAGGACGGCGCAGCTGCGTCTGGTCTAGGCTTAGGGACGGCGCAACTGCGTTGTCCCCTGGCCAGACCATGTTTGAGCTTTGCACTTCCTGTTATCAATCCAACTCTACCATACCCTTATACTCATACATTAACATACATACATGCTAGATGTCTGTACAAAGTGAATAACCATTCTTGCGTTTACTTTTAGTTTGTGACTTTCCATGGAATTCAAGCATAGAAGGTCATGTAATTTTTGTGTCTTATAACTTGATCATAGGTTTACCTAGGGAGGTCACTAAATTAGTTAACACACATGCTTGTGGAGTTCATATTGTTTGTTAACAACTAACATTGTTTAACACTTCAAACCATGCTCTAAACTCATGTTCGGTTTAGTTACCATCACGCTTAATACATATGAATCATGTTTAGGAGTATTATAGCCATAACATGACATCTTACTACTTTAGTATCTAAGTACTCATATAATATGCAACTTAAGTATGAAAACATGTTCAAGGTTGTCTTGAAATCATTTTAGCATGAATGATGCAATCTAACACATGTAAGACAAATCTAAAACCTTTATCATAAATAAATATGTTATGATAACCTCTTTTCAAGATCATAAACTATATCTTGTAATCATTCATGTTCATTAGCCTTATTGTACTAAGCTTTTCTTTTTAAACTAAGTTCTAGCACAAAGCTTATCAAGTTGGTCATGGATACAAAAATTATTAATCATATATCATGGTTATTTAGGTTCCAAATCAGTCATGTACATGAGTCACTAAGTTCAGAACTTGTGAACATAAGTTTTCCACAAAGTTAGTTTTGAAACTTTAAGTTTTGTTATAAACTTCCTTACTAATCCGAGTTGATTACTTTATACCACATAAGAAATCTTTATGTCTCATGTTATACTTCTTTTTAGGTATATATCTAAGTCATGACATCAAGTTAGAAATACATAGCACAAACGGAAGTAAGAAACTGATTCTGGGGTACGGCACAGCTGCGCTGCACCCTAGTACAATTAGGGCGCAGCTGCGCTATGCCTGCACCAGAGGTAGTAACCTGATCTATTTTGCAGAGCATCAAACATGAACAATTCTCTTTGAGTTAAACATGCTTAATACCATCATTTAAGAGTTCATATATGCAAGCCTACTTCCTAAACAGATTATAGCATGCTAATTCACTTTGATTGACATAGAAATTCAAGAAATTTGAAGAATTAAATAAGACCCATTTCATGAACATAACTAGAGTTTTATACCTCCTTAAGCTTTAATTGGACTTCTTATTCACTGAGTATACTTCTATGATGATCAGCAACTTAGGATTACTCAAACTTCGAATTATAAGATAATTACAAGCAACCAAAAACTGAAATTGGAACTTGTATTTATACAAGGAACTTGGACTAGATATTGACATTACACTAAGGTTGGAGTTCATGGTGTAATGGAAGAATACATAGGTTAATTGAGAGTTAGCCAACCACCCAAAGGCTTAGCCATCATCACCTAAGTCTAGCCTTTTGGAAAATACGTAAGTTAGCTCCAAGTCACTATTCATGTACCTTTGTGATAATTAATTTGGGACAAGAGATAAAATCTCATCAACAAGTTATTTAAGGCTTTGTTTGACTCTTTTAATTCCCAAAATGTAATCTTACTGTACAATTATTACCATATTAAGAATTTAGGGATTATTTAGGTACTCACATTATATAATCCATGTACATTAAATACACGTAATAAAATAACACAGTTAGGTATTATTAACAAGGTATCTTAATAATTATATTTTACTACTCACATAAACACATAATAACATTATTTAATATCAATGTTTATTTAAACATCTAATCCCTTTCCTAGTTTCTAAATTACACAGCTATTTTAATTACTTCTGTATTAAGGATCAAATAGGATTTCTTGTACTACTTGATATTTTATATCAACATATTGTACCTTTATCCATATGATTTACTAATGTCATACATACAACAAAGTGTTCCATTTCATTTCCATAGAATAAACTAACTATCTCAGACTGAACATTGGCTCAGCTGCGCCATTTTGTACTGCTGGAAGGGCGCAGCTGCGCCGGTCCCTGGCAGTGCCAAAATTGGTTTGCTTCAAGCCATTTCCAATTTCTATCACCACACAAGTTTTATATGATATAATTTAACTTCTATAGTGGTAATATACCCATATTTGAAATGAATCAATATGTTCAAAATCTAAAACTATATTCAAATGGATTGAATATTTAATAATTAAGAATCCTATCAATACATTGATATCAAACTCTTAGGGTTAGTCCACCAATTTAAATAACTATTACTGACTCCATTTAATCATATCATAAATTCACATAACCAGATAAGGTTTAAATAGACTCACAAAACTAACTTATATAAATTAAATCACATATTTAATAAATAATGAGTTTAAAATTCACGGTCATTATAGGTTTTCTAAAAGAAAGAACCTAGGCTCTGATACCAACTCTGTCAAACCCCCTTTACGAAATAGAAAGAGAGGTTATGTGACGCCCCCAAAATATGTATACATCACTCATTCTGAGTCACCAAATACATAGTACATAAATCAAATACAAACTTCTTTTATACAATACGACAAAACGTAGCTTAGAGTTTTTAAACGAATATTATCTCTTAGACAGTATTCAAACTCAAATGAAGTCCTCAGTACAATTATTATCACACTATTTCATAAAATAGTGAGGACTACTATAGCCACTATCTCGGACCATCACTCTATTCTCCGACTAGTCTCGGCTACGTTCTCATTTCCTGAAAAGAACAATGAAAGCAAAAGGGTTAGCTCAACTAGCCCAGTAAGAAATATTATGGCTCAGATATTGAAGAATAAATTATCGTTACCTTCAACAATGTTAAACTGGTAAAAATACAATAAACATCAAGTTTAACTCCAGCGGAACAAACAATCCATTAGAACAGTCAAGTAGAGTATCATATCTACTATCTTCTATGATTTAAAAAGTTTTTCATCAACTTTATCGTTGTGTGTCAGCTTAATAAATAAGCCAAATCATCGAATCATCCCTGTACTACGGGCCAAGGATATTCATGTAATCATCAATGGTCATGATTATACCGAATAATACCTGGTCATAATCATACCAACAAGTGTCCATCAATGCACTATGGGCAAATGAGGAATTTTATCACATCATTTGTAATATTACGGTCATGATTATACCGAATAATCCCTGGTCAAAATCATACCAATCAATAGTCCATCTATGCACGTAAGTCAAAGATGACTTTCATCACAATATAAGCATGAGGATGATGACAATGATATAAAAATTCAATTAAAAAAACAAAGGATAAATTTTTAAAGATTTATAATTTAATTTATCCAAAATTCAATAATATTCAAATTGTCAACATGATACTGCTTTGTGGAGTAAAAGTCAAGAATGATATTATATAAAAAATGATTAGGACTGAAAAGAAATCAATTTTCTTCATGAATAGTACTCTGGGTGAATAGTATTTGAGTGAATAGTACCCCGTGAATTGTACATCGAGAATATTATCCCGTGAATAGTAATTTGTGAATAGTACCCATGAATAGTACTTTATGAATAGTACCGCGTATAAATGAATTGTACTCATGGATAGTTCCCCTGCATGAAAAGCTTAAAATTTAATAAGAATGTACATAAAATATCATTGTGAAACGATACTAGATGAAGCGTAATTTTCAAGGATATTCTATTAATTTCATAAAGTATAGAAGCAATACTTTAACAAAATGAGGGTATAATCAGGAATTCAAGACGAAATAATATTATTCAAATACTACAAAGTATAGAAGAAAATATTATTCCTATGAATACTGAACAAAATAATATCTGTTACGAATATCGAACGAAAATAATATTTCTTACGAATATTAAACAAAGATAATGAATATTGAACAAAAATGATATTCCTTATGAATATTGAACGAAAATAATATTCATATGAATACGAAAAATAATATCTCTTCAGAATATGAAATAAATAATACCCCTTACCTCAGAAGAAGACTGGATACTGGAATAGTGAAGCAGCAGACTATTCTTTTTCTTTCTCTCTATAGCTTTTCTCTCTATAATTGCTCTTGTGAGTCTTAGTGAATTGGTGAGAATGAAAGAAGAATGAGCTTCTATTTATAGGAAAACATAGTTTCGATAATTGCACGTTTTGGGAGTCAAAATATTACAGTATAATACCTTCATCTTTTTCTTCATTTTTAATTTAGTCATGGAAGTATTATCAAACTTGCACCACCTCTCCTAATAGTACATCATATGAATCAATAGTACATTCATGTGAATCAATAGTTCTATGCATGTGAAAAAATAATTACAGTATAATACCTTCATCTATACCTCCATTTTTAATTTAGTCATGCAAGTATTATCACTCTTGCACCACCTCCCCTAATAGTACGTGCATGTGAATTAATAGTATACACATGTGAATAAATAGTTATAAGCATGTGAATTAGTAGCAATTAACTTCTTTTTTATTCGATTAATTACCCGATTGGTCAATATAACCTCCAGACATTAATTATTATCGGAATAGATGTCGATTTCCACTAACACTAATAATCCCAACACAATGGAAATATCAATTTCATCTTTAATCAACACGAACTTATTCATCATTTGTGACACTCCCAAATCCCGGTACTTCATTATCTCAAGATTTGGTGTTCACGTAATTAAAATATTCATATCTAGCTACCCAATTATAATAAATTGAATAATAAAAACCTGCCCATACAGGATTGCTTTTAAAAAAACATTATCTCCCAGGTTCTTTAACCTTTAATACAATCATTCAAGTGCGGAAATTAAATCATTACATCACATCGTCACTAAAAGTCTATCATTAACGATAAAATAAAATTACAAGTCTTCATCACTTGTACATTTTTCCCTTTCCTTTTCTAGTTGTAGGTTTATCTACCTTCTCATTCATAGCTGCAATAAATGTATAAATATGCAAGAGTGAGAAAAAACAAAGCTCACTTGAGATAAGAATAAATATATTTACAACATTTGCCAAATAATAGGCTTAATGGAACTGAATAATATGTTCTATTAATATTTCAATATTTACCAAATAATAGGCTCAATAGAAATTAATAATATGTTCTATAAACATTTCAATACTTGCCAACTCATAGGCTCAATAGAACTAAATGGCATGTTCTATTAACATTCTTAAATATACTACTGAGGGTCAAATGACCATGAACCATGTTCAAAGTTATAAGTAATCTTTAAACTTTAACTTTAATAGTCATATGACTATAAAGACTCCACGTACTTAGGGGGATCAATTCTTCGTACAATGTATTGTGCTCAACCATTTCAACACTAAGAGTAAACCCCTAAACATATATAGGGTTGTTAATCTCAGTATTTAGAGTACAAGTCCACACCAAAGAAAGTTTGGTTTGGATAAGCTTTCAAGGGTAATTGAAGTTTAATGATCATCAACTAGGGAACTAGTTGAATCAACAATGCTTGAATAATACAACAGTTGTTTAATAACAACATAACTTAAAACATTTGAGAATCATAAATGAACTGATTCTAAATATCTAACTCGTGCTTGAAATAACTATAGAGCATAAGTATTCAATAGAATGAATAAAATGGTTAACCTTTGCTTGAACAGTAAAATAAGCTAGGTTCAAGTTTTATAATATTAGAAATGAAATTCCTGAACTTTAAGAAACTTGCTTAACTGCAAACAAGTTAGAATGAATCAACAAATGGAGAATTTCCAATAACATTAGAGTTTGAGTTTGCACAAATGGATTTTAGGAATAATTTACTTATTCAATAACATTTGAGATAAAAAGTTTGCTCAATCAACATCATGCATTTATAATAATAGAACTAACTCAACGAAAATGTAGAGTTAGAAACTTGCATAATGTAATAAATGAACTAGCTCAACGAAAGTGTAGAGTTAGAAAGCTTGCACAATGTAATAAATAATCTCTCAGCGAAAGTGTAGAGTTATAAAACTTGCCTTGAGTGTAAGCTATAAAATTAAACTCACGATCAACTACACATAATTTTAGAACCACAATGCCTATTAGACATGCTAACATATCATAACATGTTCATTACCATTCCCATTTCAGAAACTCTAAGTGTTTCACTTCACAACAGTTGTCTAAATTTCATTATGTATACTAATTACCACATAACGCGTTTTTGATTTACTAATCACTTTTTGCAACTTTGATCGTACTAACCACAACTCACTATGTTATGTTAACCTTAACATTACACATTTAACATCCTAACACAATTTCAGACCATGTTGTGACACTTTCCCAAGTCTGTTGTAATAGCAGAAGTCAGAATATCAAACTAGGGTATGGCGCAGCTGCGCCATAAAAAGGCTTGGGACTGACGCAGCTGCACCGTTTTTGCCTTGGCAACAGCGCAGCTGCGCCGGTGTTCAGACAGACGTTGTTCAGACAGTAATATTTACACGTATAATAAATATACAACTATCACAAACATGATTGCTCACATTTACAACCAATTAGCACAATTTAACACTAACTAAAACTATTTTAATTTCTCCAAATTCAAGTTTTAAAACAAAAACTTCATTTTTGAGTTACTTCACAAAATTGAACACTGTGATTTCAATTCTTGTCCAAATTACCTCATTCAAATTACGTTATACTCATATCTCATTGAACTAACATATGCAAGCCTCAATTTACAGTTTAATATAAGAATTGACCATCTAAATTGGTACTTACCTAAGCCATATAAAGAATACATACATTGTCAAATTTTCTTCCTACTGTTAAATGAATTTAGCATGCGATTTTCTTGATTGACATAAACTCTAGCAACATAAACATTTATAATCACAATAAATAAATTACATAACAAAATTCGGAAGAAAAACAATTCACAGAACATGCAATTTTATTTTGTCGTAATACTCATAAACATAAATAATATTCAATTATGAACATACCTTTTGTTGCTTGACAGAAATTCTTGTTAAAAACACTGGAATTGACGTGAAGATTTACATGTTTCCTCTCAAATCTCTCTCAAGTTCTTCTCTGAACTTCTTAGTTTTCTTGTCTTAGGCTTAGACTAGACAACTAACTAGAATACGTAAAAATAAAACTGATATAATACTAATACGTATACTTATTAGGATATCAGTTATATAAAAATAACGTATAAGTTATAATTATATTATATTTATTATTTTAATTATATTACTTACTTTATTTTATTTAAATAAACTAGAAATCTCAAAAGCCATAAGGCTTGTTTGGCAAAAACCCTTTAAATATTAAAGAATTAATATATTAAGCCTTGTTTGGTAAAAACTAAATTAAACTACTTTATTTTATTTTAATAACTCCTTATAATATAGTTATTTGTCACGTTATATTGAATCAAACTTTCATATTTATTTTAATTAATTCAAATCACAATTAATTAAATAAATCTTTTAATCACATAACACAATACAAATAATTAATCATTTAATAGAAATATCAATATAATAATAATTTCCTTATTTTATCAATTATTTTTTAAATAAATAATTAACTAAATAAAATTAAATCAATTGAACAAAAAAATTAAATCAATTGAACAAATAGTTATTCAACGATAATCACATCCATTAAATATTTATATAAATCAATAAATATTTAATATTATATTTAAAATTTCTGGAATGTTACATCATTTCCTCCTTAAAAGGATTCTGTCCTTAGAATCACAATTCAAATAAACACATCATCACATTCTTCCCTACTTATAAAGATTTTGTCCCCAGAATCGAAGACATAAATTAAACAAATAACTCAGGGTAACTTTTCATCATTTCAGCTTCGAGTTCCCACGTTGCCTCTTCGACGTTGTGGTTTCTCCATATCACCTTCACAGAAGGTATCACTTTATTTCTGAGCACTTGTTCTTTCTTGTTGACTATCTGGATATGAGTCTCTTCATAAGATAAATCTTTATTGAATTATAATGTTTCGTACTCGATCACGTGTTTGTAATCGGATTTATACGGTCTTAACACCGAAATATGAAAAATATTATGAATGTTTTCCCATTCTGGAGGTAGAGCTACCTCATATGCCACTTTCCCCACTCTTCGTAGTATTTTAAACGGTCTAATAAATCTTGGGTTGAGCTTTTCCTTTCTTTCCAAAACGAATCTTCCCCATCCAAGGAGAAACTTTTAGGAAAACAAAATTTCCTAATTCAAATTCGCGATTCTGCCTATGTTGATCGGCATACTTTTTCTGTCGATCTTGAGCTGCTACCAATCTTGTCCTGATGAGTTTGATAACTTCAACAGTTTGTTGTACAAGTTCTGGTCCTAACAGTTGGCGTTCACCGACTTCATTCCAGCAAAGTGGAGTTCTGCACTTTCTGTCGTACAATGCCTCGTAAGGTGGCATGTCGATGCTCGCGTGGTAACTGTTGTTGTAGGAAATTTCTACCAATGATAAATGTTCATCCCAACTTCCTTTGAAATCCATGATGCATGCTCTCAGCATATCTTCCAACCTTTGGATAGTTTGTTCGCTTTTCTCGTCGGTTTGTGGATGGTATGATGTACTCATTCACAATTGTGTTCACATACATTCTTGTAGTCTCTTCCAGAAGTTTGATGTGAACCTTGGATCTCTATCTGACATAATTGACACTCGAACTCCATGTCTTGACATGATCTCTTTAACATATAATTTCGCTAACTGATCAAGATTATATCTAATCTTTATTGGAAAAAAGTGTGCATATTTTGTTAGTCTGTCCACTATCACCCATATCGTATCGTATCCTTTCTGAGTCGTTGGAAGTCCTACCATAAAATCCATTGTGATATACTCTCATTTCCATTCTGGTATGTCCAACGGTTGAAGTAACCCGCTTGGTCGTTGATGTTCAACTTTCACCTTCTGACACATCAAGCATTTTGCAATGCATTCTGCAACGTCTCTTTTCATATTTGGCCACCAAAAATGTCGCCACAAATCTTGATACATCTTTGTACTTCCTGGATGAATCGAATATCTTGTGTTGTGTGTTTCGGTCAAGATTTCGTCTTTAAGCTCTGGCACTATTGGAACCCAAATTCTTTCTTCGAACCGTAGTAGTCCTTCGGTATCGATCTTGTATTTTGATTCACTATCGTCAATCATTTTCTCTTTGATTGTTTCGCATTCTTTATCTTGTAGTTGAACATTCTTCACTTTGTCCACCAAATTTGGATTGGCATCTATCTGACATAGTCGTTCATCAGATTTCTTTAGAAATTTAATTTCCAACTCTAGCTTTGTCATTGCAGAAATAAGCTCCTCCTGAGTAGTTATCAACATCAACTTCTCTCGACCTTTCCTGCTTAAAGCATCTGCAACCACATTCGCTTTGCCCGGGTGATAAAAGATCTCACAATCATAATCCTTTATCAATTCCATCCATCTCCTTTGTCGTATATTCAGATCCTTCTGTGTGAAAATATACTTCAGACTTTTATGATCTGTGTAGGTTTCACATTTCTCTACATAGAGATAGTGTCTCCATATCTTGAGAGCAAACACTACTGCAGCCAATTCCAAATCATGAGTCGGATAACCTTTCTCATAATCCTTCAGTTGTCTTGATGCATACACAATTGCTTTGCCATTCTGCATAAGAAAACATCCCAACCCTTATGTGAGGCATCACTATACACCACAAAGTTACATGTACTATCTGGTAATGACAACACAGGTGCCATACTTAATTTCTTCTTAAAATCTTGGAAACTTTCTTCACATTTCTCCGTCTAAACAAATTTCACAACTTTCTTTGTCAAGTTTATTAATGGAGTAGCTATCTTAGAAAAATCTTGTATAAATCGTCTGTAATAAATGGCCAGTCCCAAGAAACTCCTCACTTTTGACGGTGTTCTTGGTTGTTCGCAATTTATTACAACTTCCACTATTTATGGATCCACAGAAATCCCATCTTTGTTAATCACGTGCCTAAGAAATTGCACATGATCTAGCCAAAATTCGCACTTAGAAAATTTTGCGTACAACTTTTCCTTTCTTAGTGTTTCCAATGTCAAACGTAAGTGTTCCACGTGTTCTTCTTGAGTTTTGGAATACACTAGAATGTCGTCGATGAATACCACTACAAACTTGTCTAAGAATGGTTTAAACACCCTATTCATCAAATCCATGAATGCAGCATGTGCATTGGTTAAACCAAAAGACATCACCAGAAACTCGTAATGTCCATACCGAGTTCTGAATGTCGTTCGTGGTATATCCTCCTTCCTTACTTTCAATTGGTGATACCCACTTCTCAAATCTATTTTCGAGAAGTATTTAGCACCCTTCAACTGATCAAACAAGTCATCTATTCTTGGTAATGGATATTTGTTTTTAATAGTGACTTTGTTTAATTCTCTATAATCAATGCAAAGACGCATTGACCCATCCTTCTTCTTCACGAATAATACTGGCGCACCCCACGGTGATACGCTTGGCTGAATATACTTCTTGTCTAATAATTCTTGTAACTGTACTATCATTTCCTTCATTTCCACTGGAGCCATTCTACACGGGGCCTTCGATATCGGTGTTGTTCCCAGCACTAAGTCGATCACGAACTCAATTTCTATATCAGGCGGAAGTCATAGAAAATCCTTTGGAAACACATCCTCAAATTCCCTCACCATGGGTATCTCTTCCAGTTTCACATTCTTTGATATAGTTATAAGGTTTACACATTTCTTTTGGCAATCAATCACCGCTCCATATTTGAACAGCCAATCCATTCCCAAAATTACATCAAACTCTCCAAGTCTAATCGGAATCAAATCCACCATTAAGATATTCTCCTTAATGTTCACCCTATAGTTCTTGTGTACGAATCTAACAGGGATTATCTCTTTATTCTCAATTTCAATGTTCAAAGGGAAATTCAGTTCTTCTATAGGCAGTTCTAACTTCTTAGAAAATTCATCAGAGATAAACGAGCAAGTAACACCCGAATCAAATAATACATAAGCATCAATATCATTGATTGGGATAACATCTGACACGACATCTTTTGATTGCAAAGCATCTTTCACAGTCATGTTGAAGGTTCTAGCTTTGGGTTTGTTCGATGTTGTACCACCATTGTTACCTCTATTGCTTTTGGTTGTCACTCCATCCTTCTTCTTAGGACATTCACGAGCAAAGTGATCCTTGGATCCGCACGTGAAGCACATGTTCACCTTGCCACAATTGAAGCATACTCGTTTCCCCATCAAGCACGCACCCTTATGAAACTTCCCGCATGTAGCACATGCTTCAAACTTCTTGTTCTGTTGGTTACCCTGCTGGTTTTCAGCACCCACGTTTCCATTCCACTTCCTCTTCAAGTTGTTGTTGTTGTTGTTTCCACCACTACCACCTCCATTCTTAATTTCCACCTCATTCTTCTTCTTCTTCTGTTCCTGATTGAACTTTGTCACTGCCTTGCCTCCACCTTCAGTGAGTATTGTTTTCTCCATCACTGCTGCGAAAGTCTTCAATTGAAATAAGGAAACCCTACTGTACAACCAGGGCTTCAGTCCCTGTTCAAATCTCTTCGCCTTGCGTTCGTCCGTGCTGACTTGATAAGGCACAAACCTCACCAACTCGTTAAATTTAGCGGCATACTCGGATACCATCATCGTTCCCTGCTTCAGTTCTAGAAACTGCACTTCCAGCTTACCCTTCGAACTCTCTGGAAAATAGATCACGAAGAATATCTCCTTAAACCTATCCCAGGTCATCATCCCTGGTCCTTCTTGAGTTTTATTGGCTTGCCACCAATAACTAGCTTCTGCTTTCAACATGAATGTTGCGAAAGCAGTCTTCTGATCATCTCCTACCCTAGCAACATCGAACACCTTTTCTATCTCCATAATCCAAGTCTGTGCCTCGACTGGATTCACTGACCCACAAAATTCAGGTGGTCCAACCGCCTTGAACTCCTTAAACGTTGTTCTTTGGTTCTGTGGTTGATTCTGCAACGCTCCTGTCAGTAACATCACTAATTATTGAATTGGGTTAGCATCAACATTGTCGTTATTGTTGGTTCCTTCGTTGGTTCTCTGTTGTGGTGGTTGACATCTGGGAGGCATTTTCTGTTTAAAAAAAACTACACTCACTAGGTTATTATTCAACTCGTTTAAGTAATTTATACTTAACTTGCCTCCACAAAAGAAATAACCACATAATCACGTAAAACTTCGAATAAAATAACAACTTTTATTTATCTATAACCTCTTTGAGAACATAAAACAATAGCATCACTGCTATTTACATTACTTCTTGAATTACAAAAGTTTCAAGACAACATCATCCTCATATCCCATAGGTTTCATAACACTTGGGATTTACAATTTATTTAACATTTTATTCATCGTACAACAACTACGATGTTCTACTAGGATACTGCTTAGCCTTACTGCGTTCTTCCTCCATGACTCGGAACATTGTTCTCTGATCTAATACGTACGATGGCAGCATCTCGAACTGAATAAGATATCCCATGACCCGATCCTGAGCTCGATTAATCATGGAGTTGAATACTCTATCCATCTCTTCCATCTTCTTTCTCTTTGCTTGTGCGTCTTTTACTGCTATCCCGGCTCGTTGAAACATTACCTCATATGCGTCCTCGACTCTTGTCCTCTTCGTAGCTTCTTCCCTTAGCTTATTCTTTAGTTCAGCGACCACTTCGATCAGTTGTTCATTTTCTCCTTCAGTCTGTACTAGCTTCTCCTCGACATTAGTCAGTCGTTCCTCACGATCTTGGATCTCATCATCTTTCTGTGTCATTGTAGTATGTTGTTCAGCTACTATCTCTTGTAATTCCTCTACTGTATCTTGAAGTTCCACGTTATGGTCGTAGTCTTCATCGTACATTCAAGCAGCTATCGAGGTTAGTGGAGTCTCCTCCTCCTCGTCCTCATCATCCTCATACTCCCGTAGCAACTCAACGGGATCCTCCTCATCCGTCTCCACATCATCATCCTCATCTTCAACCACTGTGACCAACGGGGCTGACTCTCGTGGCAGTAGTTGTTCCCAACTAACATAAATGTCGCGAGGCTCCTCCTCTATAGGCATCTGAGGTCTATCCTCCCTAGCCTGAATGAATTCTCCGATATTAGTCATCCTGACAAAAAATATTTAAGTTTTAATCATTAATCATTACTACTCGACACTCACGAGCACATAAGTATAAACACATAATCACATAAGTGTTTTATTATTTATTCCTTAAAACTAGATAAGAGTTAATCACCACTATCTTTTCAAAGGTTACTTCCTAAGGCTTTTCCCTACTTAAGGTTCATAAACTAAAGTTTCGATACCAACTTGTGACACCCCCAAATCCCGTTACTTCATTACCTCAAGATTTGGTATTCACGTAATCAAAACATTCATATCTAGCTACCCAATTATAATAAATTGAATGATAAAAACCTGCCCATACATGATTGCTTTTAAAAAAAACATTATCTCCCAGGTTCTCTAACCTTTAATACAATCATTCAAGTACGAAAATTAAATCATTACATCACATCGTCACTAAAAGTCTATCATCAACGATAAAATAAAATTATACGTCTTCATCACTTGTACATTTTTCCCTTTCCTTTATTAGTTGTAGGTTTATCTACCTTCTCATTCATAGCTGCAATAAATGTATATATGCAAGAGTGAGCAAACAAAGCTCACTTGAGATAAGAATAAATATTTTTACAATATTTGCCAAATAATAGGCTCAATAGAACTGAATAATATGTTCTATTAACATTTCAACATTTGCCAAATAATAGGCTAAATAGAACTGAATAATATGTTCCATTAACATTTCAATACTTGCCAACTAATAGGCTCAATAGAACTGAATGATATGTTCTATTAACATTCTTAAATATACTACTAAGGGTCAAATGACCATGAACTATGTCCATAGTTATAAGTAATCTTTCAACTTTAACTTTAACAGTCATATGACTATAAGGACTCCACGTACTTAGGGGGATCAATCCTTCGTACAATGTATTGTGCACAACCATTTCAACGCTAAGCATAAACCCCTAGACATAGGGTTATTCATCTCAGTATTTAGAGTACAAGTCTGCACCAAAGAAAGTTTAGTTTGGATGAGCTTTCAAGGGTAATTGAAGTTTAATGATCATCAACTAGGGAACTAGTTGAATCAACAATGCTTGAATAATACAATAGTTGTTTAATAACAACATAACTTAAAACATTTGAGAATCATAAATGAACTGATTCTACATATCTAACTCATACTTGAAATAACTATAGAGCATAAGTATTCAATAGAATGAATAAAATAGTTAACCTTTGCTTGAACAGTAAAATAAGCTAGGTTCAAGTTTTATAATATTAGAAATGAAATTCCTGAACTTTAAGAAACTTGCTTAACTGCAAACAAGTTAGAATGAATCAACAAATGGAGAATTACCAATAACATTAGAGTTTGAGTTTGCTCAAATGGATTTTAGGAACAATTTACTTATTCAATAACAGTTGAGATAAAAAGCTTGCTCAATCAACAACATGCATTTATAATAATAGAACTAACTTAACGAAAATGTAGAGTTAGAAAACTTGCACAATGTAATAAATGAACTAGCTCAACGAAAGTGTAGAGTTAGAAAACTTGCCTTGATCGAAAGTTATAAAATTAAACTCATGATCACCTACACATAATTTTAGAACCACAATACCTAATAGATATACTAACATATCATAACATGTTTATTACCATTCACATTTCAGAAACTCTAAGTATTTCACTTCACAACACTTGTCTTACTTTCATTATGTATACTAATTACCACATAACGTGTTTTCAATTTGCTAATAACTTTTGCAACTTTGATCGTACTAACCATAACTCACTATGTTATGTTAACCTTAACATTACATATTTAACATGCTAATAGAATTTCAGACCATGTTGTGACACTTTCCCAAGTCTGTTGTATTAACAGAAGTCGTAATCTCAAACCAGGGTATGGCGCAGTTGCACCATACAAAGGCTTGGGACCGGCACAGCTGCGTCATTTTTGCCTTGGCACCGGTGCAGCTACGCCGGTGTTCAGACAGAAGCAAAGAAGGCTATGAATAGTAGCCGACTTTAGCCAAACAAACACAAATTTCACCCAATAGACAGTAATATTAACACGTATAATAAATATACAACTATCACAAACATGATTTCTCGCATTTACAACCAATTAGCACAATTTAACACTAACTAAAACTATTTTAATTTCTCCAAATTCAAGTTTTCAAACAAAAACTCCATTTTCGAGTTCTTTCATAAAATTGAACACTGTGATTTCAATTCTTGTCCAAATTACCTCATTCAAATTATGTTATACTCATATCTCATTAAACTAACAAATACAAGCCTCAATTTATAGTTTAATATAAGAATTGACCATCTAAATTGGTGCTTACCTAAGCCATACAAAGAATACATACATTGTCAAATTTTCTTCCTACTATCAAACGAATTTAGCATGCAATTTTCTTGATTGACATAAACTCTAGCATCATAAGAATGTATAATCACAATAATTAAATTACATAACAAAATTCGGAAGAAAAATAATTCATAGAACATGCAATTTTATTTTGCCGTAATACTCATAAACATAAATAATATCCAATTATGAACATACATTTTGTTGCTTGACAGAAATTCTTGTTAAACACACTTGAATTGACGTGAAGATTTACAAGTTTCCTCTCAAATCTCTCTCAAGTTCTTCTCTGAACTTCTTAGCTTTCTTCTGTTAGGCTTAGACTAGACAACTAACTAGAATGCATAAAAATAAAACTGATATAATACTAATACGTATACTTATTAGGATATCAGTTATATAAAAATAACGTATAAGTTATAATTATATTATATTTATTATTTTAATTATATTACGTACTTTATTTTATTTAAATAAACTAGAAATCTCAAAAGCCATAAGGCTTGTTTGGTAAAAACCCTTTAAATATTAAAGAATTAATATATTAAGCCTTGTTTGGTAAAAACTAAATTAAACTACTTTAATTTATTTTAATAACTCTTTATAATATAGTTATTTATCGCACTATATTTAATCAAACTTTCATATTTATTTTAATTAATTTAAATCACAATTATTTAAATAAATCCTTTAATCACATAACACAATAAAAATAATTAATCTTTTAATTGAAATATCAATATAATAATAATTTCTTTAATTCATCAATTATTTATTAAATAAATAATTAACTAAACAAAATTAAATTAATTGAAAAAAACAAAATTAAATCAATTGAACAAATATTTATTCAATGATAATCACATCCATTAAATATTTATATAAATCGATAAATATTTAATATTATATTTAAAATTTCTGAAATGTTACATCATTAATATTATAACTCATAATATTTAACAACCAGATCATTCTCGGAGAGATGGGGCTTTTAGATAAAGATTTCTCCCTATTGGCGCGCAATTAGGTGACCAAACCTCTCCTCGACAGAATTTTCTAGATATCGTCAATGTGACGCCCTCAAAATAGGTATACAACACCCATTCTGAGTTGCCAAATACATGGTACAGAAACAACTACAACTTTATTAATATAATTGTCGTGCAAAATACGACAACACTTAAACTGTGAGTTAAATACAAATATTGTCATCTAGACAATATCCACACTCAAATAAATCCTCATTACAATTATTAATACACTATTTTATAGAATAGTGAGGACTACTAAAACCACTTCTAGAACCATCATTCCATACCACGACTAATACTCGCTATATCTCACCTCCTGAAAAGAAAAATGGAACAACAAGGAAAATGGTGAGCTCAACTAGCCTAGTAAAGAACATTATGACTAAGATAATATAAAACAAATTATCGTTAGTCTTCAACAGGGAAAAATCTAATAGAATACAATAGACAATAAGTTTTAAATCAATATTCGCAGCGAAAATAATAATTCATTAGATGAGTTAAGTAGAGAATAAAATTAACTATCTTCTATATATGAATTTATAAGTTCATCGTCGATATTTTATCCCTGTAACATCAATCAATATATATCTGGAATTAAATATTCATCTTTACACTACAGGCCAAAGATATTCATCAGTTGGTCATGTTCATCTAAACAACTGTTCATCTTTGCACTACGGGCCAAAGATATTCATCAGAAATCATTCATCTTTGCATTACAGGCCAAAGATATTCAGTAATATCATCATTTAGGACTGAGGATTATAAAAAATATTTTAAAGGAAACGAATCCAGCGAAACAAAATAACAAATATTAAGTATTCGTATTTCGGTTTATCCATGCTCCAAAAATACCTCATAAATAATTATAGTAGAGTGAAATTTAAGAATGATCAAAACATGGATACAATCAAAGCTAGTATCCATAATAGATATTTTGGACAAAAAACAAAAATTTTAATTTTTCTGTGAATAGTGCCGTATACGTGAATAGTAACCCCGACACTAAAAGACAGGAATTTCAGAAGAAAAATACTCCCAATATTTTGGCATAATGATATTGAAAGAAATAATATCATTTTTTTAAAAATAATATCCCTTACCTCAAAAGGATGGTACTTCTACTTGGAATACTGGATATAGTGCTGAAAGAACTTGCACCGTATATCAATACTCAAAGTACTAAAATACTCACAAGAATAAGCTCAATAATATAGAGAGAGAAAGAGAGAGAAGATTTCAGTTTCTGGTGTGATTTTTAATTTTAACCTAAGCACCCTATTTATAGAAAAATGCTTAGAACACTAATGCAGAAAATTTAATAAAATATTAATATATATATATATATTAAATTCCTACACACCCCAATTTAGTCCAAACTTCAGCCACACATGTGCCAAAAACAACAAAAACATTTTTCTTAATAAAAATAATTAAAACTTCCAAAAATCAATTATTTCGGAATTTCGAAACTTCAATAATTCATATTAAATAGCCCTTTTATCATAAAAATTCAAAACTCATGTCCTTTTCATAGGAAATTCCATTCTCTACAACTTTGCAAAAGAAAGTTTTTCCAAATTCACAACAGAAATTGACCGAAATCCACAAACAGGTAATTTTACAAGCTATAATCAAATTTCAGTCAAGAAATGAGGTCCACCGACACACAAAATATGTGTTAATCATTTAATGCAACAAAAATACTCTTTCTCCTCATATACTTATATATCACACATTCATTATAAAAATATCATCATTATTATATTATAATAATATAATAAAATATAATTTTATCAGAAAAGATAAAATATCGATTTTCAACAATTGTTACTTTAAAAAACATTTCTCCATCTATATCCACATAAAAAGAATATTTTCCTTATCATATAAATTAATAATTAATTATTCACAAATAATATTACAGAATCACGATATTGACAACCAGACAGTTCCCAGGAAAGAGGGGGCTTTCCAATAAGGATTTCTCCTTACTGGCGCGCAATTAGGTGACCAAACCTCTCCTTAGACAGAACTTTCTAGACATTGCCCATAATGTTATCAAATAATATTATTCAGATAATATGAATTATTGCTTCGATAATGGAAAATACTGTGTAGTGACAATTATTGAAACAACAATAATATAAAATATCAACATAGCAATTATTGAATCAATAAAATAAAATATTGAATAGTAATTACTGTAACAATTATTGAGTAGTGCCTTCTTACGTAAGAATCAATAATTGGTACAAAACTGTGTGCTACTGTGCAACAACACGTATTACTGTGTTTTAACCACCGGGTATTCCAACAGTATTAACGGTTACAAGTACGTCGTTATTTATAAACAACTTATACTTGATAGTTTTCTTCATTCAATCGCTTTCCGTTATGGGGCCCACAAAAGACTGCTCTGTCGTACGAATATTCCCCGATAGCAAGAATATTCCACGACCAAACGAATATTCCCTGACAATAATGAATTTTTTATAACCACCTGTTTATTTTAAAATATTTGCGCATTTTACCCATAACTAACCACATTAATCAATTCAACCTTTACTATTTCAAAATAATAAATAGAGGAAATTAAATTTCATTTATAAAAAGTTGGGGTCTTACAGTCAATATTACAAATAATAATATGAATAACTTTGTCGTCTCAATTATTGATTTTATAATATAAAATATTATGCAGATGATACTGTGACAATAATTGAATCAATAATATGAGAGATATTATGCAGCAATTACTGTAGCAATATTTGAGTATAACTGAATGACTTCTCATGTAAGCATCAATAATCAATACCGTGTGCTACTATGCAACCACGCGTATTACTGTACTTTTACTACCGGGTAGTTCAACAGTATAACAGTAAAACTTTTGCCGTTATTTTTAAAAATATTTTAGCCTTTTTTAACTACAACAGTACCTCTATTGTGGGGTCCACCAATGATTGTGTCGTCGTACAAATATTTTCTATTAGAATAGAATATTCCCCGACCAATTGAATATTCTCTGACACAATGAATATTTTATATCAACTTGCATACTTTGCAAAATTTTCAAATAAAACCCTTAACTTTAACCTTTATCAATTTAACCATTTACTAAATAAAATAATAATTATAACAAAATTGAATACATTTATTTATAAAATTCGGGGTCTTACAATCTCCACTCCTTATGAAATTTTACCCTCGAAATTTACGTACGTACCTGGTATGTCGAAGAGATGATGATACCTCGTCAGATTCCAACTCTTGAGGTATAACCTTTGAGCGTAGGATATATTCATTCTTATACAATATTTTAACAGGTATCTATTCATACATTAAATCTTCTGCTATCTCGTCGAGTTCTAATTCAATAATTTGGTTCAGGCCGTCCACATATTTACGTAACATAGATATGTGAAAAACGTTATAGACACGAGACATACTTTGCGATAAAGCGAGTCTATAGGCCAAAGTTCCTACTCGATCGAGGATTTCGAATGGCCTAATTAAATAGAGGGTTAAGATTTACTCTCTTCGTCGATTTTTGCTTCTAGAATAACGCCCTCTTGAACCTTCTTCTTCACATTCATCAGCTCCAGGTGTGTAGCTTGAGCAGCTTTAACTTTCTCGATTAACGTCGATTCTACTCGTATATTTGATATCTTCACGTAGGTTCTTGGAGTCTTTAACTCTATCTCCATCTTTTGTAAGTCGAACGAAATTAGTCTTTGTGTTAACAATATCGCACTCGTAAATGCATATAATTTTCCACTCAATGAGTCAGCTACCACGTTCGCTTTAATTTGTAGGGCGGTATTGAATGGTATGATCGTACTCTTTCAACAGCTCAAGCCAACGTGTTTGGCATATGTTACGTTCGTTCTGGGTGAAGAAATATTTAGGGTTTTATACCGGGTTCAAGGTCAATACAAAATTTGATTTCACGCTCTGGGGGTAGGCCAGGAAGTTCTTTAGGGAATACGTCCGGAAATTTATTGACAATAGAAATATCATTCAAATCTAGCGTATTTTTGTTTAAATCTGTGACATGGGCTAAGAAAGCTTGACATCTATTTTTCAATAAACGAATAGATTTATGGATTTATATAATAGTGATTGACTTTAGTTGTTTGGTTGCTTGAATTCGCATGATAGGTTGGTTAAGAATATGAAAGGTAACAACCTTATGATAACAATCAATTTTTCCATGATGAGTAGTTAACCAGTCAATCCCTAAAATCACATCAAATATAAGTATTTTCAAAGAGATAAGATCGACAGGTAATGTGCGGTTGTCGATTTAAATCAAACAAGACTTATAAACAGTGGATGTAATGAAGGTTTCTCCCAACAGAGTTTCAACAGATAAGTCAAAGTCTAATTTCTCCGGAGTTAAATTTAAACGTTGAGCGAAAGTAGGAAAAATAAAAGAGTGGGTAGAACCGGTATCGAATAAGGTATAGACTTCGCAAGATTTTATGATTAACTTACCCGTGATAACTTCGTTCGGGTTCCTCGATAAACGCTCTCACTTAAACTACCGGCTTTGACTTGTTTGGGACATCCCTTGGCATCACCATCCCAGCTGGACTTAACTTCACTACATGATAAAATTGAGCTAGGTGACCTTCTCTTCTACAATATAAACACGTTTTGGGTTGCTGCGTATAGTTTGGACGGATGTGTCCCTCATGTCCGCATTTGAAACATACGATCGGTGATCGCTCTTCTTCCTTTGAAATGGGTGTTGGGGCTGATGCCGACGTCTTTCCGTCATTGTTGAATCTTCTCTTCTTAAAGTCGTTCCCACCTAGTTCCCCTTTCCTGTTATCTTGGCCATGATTACCACCGAGGTTACCATTTTTGGCATGATAATTTCCTCCACGATGGTTATCATTGTTCATATGGCTATTGCCACCGGTATGATTATTATCTTGTTGTTGGTCGTTACCTTTTGGTTGGGCTGACTCATTATTGTGTTCCAATAGTTGAGCCTTATTCACAACATCTAAATATAAACAAAGTTTGTAAGAAATGAGGTATTGACAAATTTCGGGTTTCAAACCTCGCAAAAACATTCACGTCATTCTCTCCTCATTATCTACCAAATGGGATGCAAATCGGGATAACTCTGCAAACTTAGTCTCGTACTGCTATACGGTCATATTGTTTTGCTCCAGCTTGATGAACTCCACCTCCTTCATGTGATGAATACTTTCGAGAAAGTAATTGTCGTTGAATAGTTCTTGGAACTTCTCCCAAGATATTTTGAGTGCGGCGGGCTGAGTAGGCTTTTGTAATGATCGAAAAATTTATAATTTAATTTAAATATTTATTGAAATAAATAAATATGTTAAATAATTTATTTATTGAGGAAAATAAATAATTGATGAATTATGGTGAATTAATTTAATAACTAAATTGATTAATGTTAATTAAATTGAATAATGATAATTTTATCTAAAAAATTTAATTCAAGGAAATAATTAAATTAAGTTAATTTTTTAATATTTAAGAAAATAATTAAATAAAATAAAATGTTGTTTTGATCTAATTTATTAACTAAATTAGATATGTAAAGATTTATTAAGTATGTTACAATGGGAATTATAATTATTATAATTATAAGTATGAGTTACTTAAATTAATTTAATGGTGTGACATGAAACTATATAATATAAAGATTATTAAAATAATCTAGTTTGGGGGTTAGGGGGTGGCCAAACAAGGCCTTGTGGCCTTTGGCTTATTTTAACGTACGCCCATTGGTTTTTTTGTAATTGATAACCACGATTATTAGTTTCATACTTTGCGTATTATTTTTCTCCTAAGGCTAAAGAGCAGAGTTGAGAGAGAGAGAGAGAGCTTGGAAGAAGAGAGAAAAACACAGAGAGAATTGCTAAGAGATTGAGGGTTTTGCTGTGAAAGGATTTGAAGCCGCTACATATCAATTGCTTCAATAAACAAGGATAAGGTATATTATAGTTCTAATTTTTATGTTTTGAGTTCTCTGTGAAAAGTTTTTGTAAACTATTAAGTCTCGGTGGATGATTGTATATATGTGTACATATAGTTTGGTAGAATCTGTGAGTCACCATATTTGAGTGTTATTGGAATAACCAAACACGTAAAATTGGATTGTATGAGGAAATTGAAATAACAATGATATGTTCATATGAAATGGCTTAGAAAGTACCAATTTAAGTGATCAATTTGTATGTTAAACTGTAAATTGGGTTTTGATTATGCTAGCCCATTAAGAAATGAAGATAATGTAGCTTGAACGAAGTGATTTGGTGAAGAATTGAAATCACAGTGTTGATTTTTGGGAAGAATGTAAAAAAATTGAGTTTTATATGAAAATGAGAAATTTGAGAAATTAATCTAGTATAATTGTTGATTAAATTGTTCTATGTTGAGGAATATGTTGGCAAACATGTTTATTATAGTCTTATATCAATTGTTTGTGTCAATGTCATTGTTTAGTGGGTGAAATTCGTGTTTGTTGGGCTAAAGCCGGCTACTGTTCATAGTCATCTGTGCACCAGCGCAGCTGTGCTGGTGTCGAGGCTAAAAACTGCGCAGCTGCGCAGGCGCAGCCGCGCTGTATATGGCGCAGCTTGGCCATACACTGATATAAGGCAATGAAGTCTGCCTATTTGCAGGTCATATGTAATGGACTTATGTTGATTAAGCATGCATGCTAATGACATTAAGACATAGTATACACTATAATATCATATTGTAAGGTGTTGTATTACAAAGTGTAAAATATTTTTAAGTGATTGTTAATTGAGTTATATAATGAAGTCAAATGTGATGTTTTCAAAAGTTAGAGATGAACGATTAAGTTATGTTGGATCGTAATGAGATTTCAGATTCGTTAAGGATGTTAACCAACATGGTTAGGTGCTAAGTTAAGGTTATGACCTAAATGATGGTTTAAACCCCTAAAGCTAATATTCATACAACTAATTGTTGTTTCGATTTCAATGATATATGTAGGGTAATTGGCGAATATTACATTTGTGTAGCTTACATATAAGGCAAGTTTCTAAGCCTTAACTCTTTACATTGAGCAAGTTTTCTAACTTCATTCTTTTGTTAATGAATGCAAGTTCCTAAATTTATATTGAGCAAGACTATTGTTGGGTAAAATCTATATACGCTCAACACGCAAGTATACGTTGTCAACAAGTAATATAATAGTAAGTAAAGTATTGTTCCCTCAGAGATTTCGCACAAATTTTCCTTGCAACTACCAATCTTCTATTAATCTAAATTTTATTAAACTAATCAATTTCCAGTTTATATCGAAAATATCAAAAATTATCAAAAATCTACTCAACACAAACAAACCTTAAGTCTGGATTTTCAAACAAATAGTAGAGAATTAGGCTTGTAACTTCACTCTAAGCATCCCTCTGATTATTATCACTTTATTCTAGTTTAACTCACTATCCCAGTTTATTAATCACCAACACATAAATAGTATTAATCACTTCTCGATATATTAACACCGTATTAACCCAAATCCACAATTAAGATAGAATTAAGTCAAACACCTCAATTAATCAACTCACTATATCTCTACGTGAATTCTAATTAAGTAAGGTTTAAGTTCAAGTTCTCTTCACGATTACATGTGATGTCAAGCATATCTCTACCTCAACAATAATCAAGAATTTGCTATTCACAAAATTCATGACACATGCTTTATTAACTAAGTCTAGATTTATATTTCATCTCTCGAATTCATACAAATCCATATAAAATTGTTGATCAAGCAATTCATAAATTCAAGCTCCAATTAATATAGATAAACTGCATAATAGCTTCATTAAACTGAAAACCAAGGTTACACAATCATCGTTCCACTTAGAGATCCATTATAAGCCTAAAAAGTAATTTAGCCCATAATAAATAAATTAAATACTGAATAAATAAAAGGAAACATCATCCCAATTACAAAAGATAAAATTAGAGAAGAATAATAATACACCACCCTTCTCAGCCTTTGATTTTGAAATCTTTGTGAAATTATTTTTGTTCTTCGTTCCTCCAAGCCCTTGCTCTTCACAATCCTTCTCCAAGTAAGTCTCTATATTGATTGAATGAAAGATATGCTCTAAGTATGCCTGGATCAGCATATATCTCATCTAACCTCATACCAAGACTCCTAATCCACCTCTAATTTCTGCCCAAGAAAGACACCCCCAATTCGTAACAACTTCCCCCATTCAAGTTCCCGCACCAGCGCGGTCGACGTTGGTCTTAACATCTCTGCAGCGCGTTCCGCGCCAGCCCATCAGCAGCCTTACCACGCTCCAGCGCGCTATGCGCTAGTCTGCCTCTTGACACAGCGCGCTCCGCGCTCGGCCACCAGAAATTTGCAATGTTGCTCAAAACGTCCTCTAATTCTCCAATTCGTTGGACGAGTCTGAATTACCTACAACAAACGTAAACCTAATCAAAAGTAACATAAAAATACCCAGAAACTAACAATATAACAAGCCAAATGAACATAATTCATAGGTTAAAAACCTACTCATCAAATTCTCCTAAACTTGAACATTGTTTGTCCTCAAGCAAAAATGCAATTCAATGTAATGCATCTACCAACTAAATTACGAATCCAAAATTAAGACAATAACGATGATTTACTCAAACGGCCTCAGAAAAAATAGTAAACTAATACACTTAATATCAAAATCAATCAGCAATCACTATCAATCCGTACATCTTACCCTGTTATAACTAATACAGTGTGTATGTGTGTGTGCAACACCCATACTAACTGATAATGAATCAACTCAGTTACATAACCAATTTATTATCAGGAATCATATAGTATAAACTCAAAAATTCAAAGATAAACAAGTTCTAGCATTGGCTCAATACCCAGATTCAGGTTCCGAGAAGTGTATTCATGCTCACTTTCTTTCTTTTCTTTTCTTTTTTCTTTTTTTTCTTTTTTTAGGTATAGATGGTTAATGAGTGCGTTTTACGCTCCATCTCACGCTTGCGTTTATGGGGAGTATTTTTTCTCAACCCACCACAAGACTCAACAAAGTTCCAACATTTCTTTTTTAATAGAGCTTGTATACCCCAATCTTCTCCCAAGCTTAGGTTCATACCTATCTTTTTCACTTTCTCATTTATACTAGCACTATCCTTTAGAAAATATTTATGTAACAATTTGAACTAATCCTTTTACACAGATGTTATTAAGTGATATCCGTATTATACTAGTTTCAATCAGAACAAGATCCACATCATAATAGAAATTGCATAAAGATTCTTATACTTAGTGAATTACTTGTCTACATCATTTCAATTTCATCATTGGCCAATAATCACATATACGATCTAAAACTGGATTCATGCAACTATATGCAAAAAAAATTTTAGAAACTACCTAAGTATTAATATGCGACATATATAATAAAACCTAATCCCCCAAACTTATATCAAGGAATGCCCTCATTACGTGAAATATGCTCAATAAAAAAATGAGGACTTCCCTGAAAACGCGTTACTGCTCGTCCTCCGAAGGAGGGTAAACTGGAAGGATAGGA
The DNA here is from genome assembly GCA_020205505.1 of Panax japonicus. Taxonomy (NCBI): domain Eukaryota; kingdom Viridiplantae; phylum Streptophyta; class Magnoliopsida; order Apiales; family Araliaceae; genus Panax; species Panax japonicus. The sequence continues at coordinate 31,100,046 of CM035111.1, forward strand.
GGAACATGCATAACCACCAGTTGAGCATTAGGATTGCAATGAGAAAATGCCTCAACAAGCGTATTGAATGCAAATGCATTGTACTGAAGCATTAAATCTTGACGTTCGGCCAACCACATAAATTGATTCCTTGGAACCCGCGTTTGTTCCATACTAATTGGGGGTGATGGTTGGCGGATCATGATGTAACATTCACCACACGGGTGCGATTGCGCCCCATCCCATGCTTTGTACCTTTCAATAGTGGCATGGTCAATTATGGCCGTTGGTTGTTGTATTAGCTCAGTAGGTTGCCACTGCACTCCAGCTTTCTGACATAAGTCTGTAATTAGGAACCAATAAAGCAAACCACCCGTAGTACTCCCACGTAATGCCCAGTCAATTGATTCTTGAATACACTCCCCCACATCAACATCATAAAATGCAATTGAATTGTCCATATGATAGTGGTGGTGAACAATCCCATACAAAAGCTTAGCGCGTGCCTTTGTAACATCAGTTTGATGGCGCGTGGGAATTAGATGAGCATATATAAATGCATGCCATGCTTTACCATATCGACTAAGTACTGCTTGAGGAAAACTTATCTTTTCATTCGTTCCAGCTTGAATTACCCATTAAGTCCCTGGTTTGCATAATTTGGCAATCAACTCGTCCAGCTCTGGCAACCCATCTTCATATTGATCATCTTGTGGTGTCTCCAACCCGAAATAAGCATTGATCGTATCGGCGTAAAACGCCACCGGTTTTCCCCGAACCATGACGACATGATTGACATGTTCCATTGCATTAGCATAAAACTCCTTCACTATGTTGATTGTCGTTGGGAGTGGTTGATCTACTAGCTGAAACCAGTTACGTTCTATAATTTGTAGAGCTATGTCTCCATCCAAATTTGCATTTGTGTTCAATCCTCTTTCTAGCACCAAAATTTTCTTATCGATGGAGGTCTTGAATCTTTCCGCGGCCCTTTCACTAACAAATTTTGTATGGTCATATGCAGGCTGAGTCGTGGAGAAGGATGCCCATTGACGTTTGTGGGAAGTCATGTTGTTTCCGGTATGATTGGACATAAGAAGGTGGTTCTGAACTTTTATCAAACAGGTGGTGGGCGGACTGATTGTTTCCCCCAAACTTGGATGATTGATGTTACTTTGCTAGCCAAATTATTAAAAACACAGCACCCACTCCTTTGGTATTCAATTCCTTGAATTTACCACTTAATTTAATGTCAAAACAGACAATTTTGTGAGTAATAGAGAGAATTGGCTTACCTTTAAGAAGTTGAAGAAGAATCCCAAATTGTATGAAATTGTGCAAGGGGTGGATTAGATTTAGGATTTGAATATTGTTTTTAAGCTTTATAGTACCATAACTTCTAGGATGGTGGGACTTCATATAGATAGTCAGAAACCAATGTGGGTTGGAGTTGGGAATTTCAAAGGGTAGTGGGATTGGAAATTGAAAAGGAAGAGGAGAGTAAAGATGGTGTAAATGGGAGTTATAGGGAATAGGAAATACAATAGAATTGGGAGATGTGGAGAGTTTGCATGTAATGAGGAGAGGTGTCTTGATTCAGTCTATAACACATTGCTCCAACTTTTCAGAATCTACCAGTCCCGAGTAGCGCGGTCAGCGCTGGTTATGAACGACGTATAGCGTGCTTGGTATCCAGGAGTTGCTAGAATGGTGGCGCGGTCCACACTGTACGTAGGCTTGATGTAGCACTGTCTGCACTATGTATCCAAATGATGAGGGTTGGTGCAGTGTGTTCCGCACTAGGGGATCAACGTCTGTGGCGCGGTCAGTACTGGGCTGACAGATGATGCTGGAGTGCTAGCGCGAACCGCGCTTGGTCTATTCTTTGTGTAGCGCGGTCAGCGCTGGGTTGGCAATGGCTGTTTGTTCTTGACTTCCTGTAAAACATGTAATTCTCTTATTAAAACGTGTACTTAACTCGATTAGAAACCAAAATATACTACTAATTAAGATGAATAGTTTAGAGCTTGGGTTGCCTCCAAGTAGAGCCAGTTTTAGCGTCGCTAACCCGACGGTGCCTCTTGCATCATTGCGTGGCAGTGAGAGCAATGTTGACAACATCCCAGTTTGCATTTCGGCTGTAGAGTTCGATTGCACCATGAGGGAACACTATTTTGATGGTGAATGGTCCCGACCACCTTGACGTAAGCTTTCCGGGGAACAATCGCAATCGTGAGTTAAACAATAGTACCGATTACCCCAACGCGAAAGTTCGGCGCACGAGTTTCTTGTCGTGCCATTTCTTGACATTCTCCTTGTATAGTTTAGTGTTTTCATATGCCTGAAGTCGGAATTCATCGAGCTCGTTTAGTTGTAGCTGCCTTTTTTTCCCCACAGCTGTTTGATCGAAGTTTAGTTTCTGAATGGCCCAGTAGGCCTTGTTGTAAGACCCCAAATTATTAATAAATGAAATTTAGTTTCCTCTATTTATCATTTTGAAATAGTAAGGGTTGATTTGATTAATGTGGTTAGTTATAGGTAAAATGCGCAAATATTTTAAATAAGCATGTGATTATAAAATATTCATTGTTGTCGGGGAATATTCGTTTGGTCGTGGAATATTCTTGCTGTCAGAGAATATTCGTACGACGGCGCAGTCTTTTGTTGGCCCCATAACGGAAAGCGATTAGATGAAGAAAACGACAAGTATAAGTTGTTTATAAATAATGGCGTAGTTGTTACAGTTAATACTGTTGGAATACCCGGTGGTTAAAACACAGTAACACGCGTTATTGCACAGTAGCATACGGTATTGCACCAATTATTGATTCTTACGTAAGAAGGCACTACTCAACAATTGTTACAATAGTTATTGTTCAGTATTTATTTTATTGATTCAATAATTGTTGCGTTGATATTTTATATTACTGATGTTTCAATAATTGTCACTACACAGTATTTTTCATTATCGAAGCAATAATTCATATTATCTGAATAATATTATTAGAAAACATTATTGGTAATGTCTAGAAAGTTCTGTCTAAGGAGAGGTTTGGTCACCTAATTGCGCGCCAGTAAAGAGAAATTCTTATTGGAAAGCCCCCTCTTTCCTGGGAACGACCTGGTTGCCAGTACTGTGATTCTGTAATATTATTTTTGAATAATTAATTATTGATTTATATGATGAGAAAAATATTAATTTTGTGTGGATATAGATGGAGAAATTTTTTAATGTGACAATTGTTGAAAATTGATATTTTATCTTTTTCTGATAAAATAATATTTTATTATAATATTATAATATAATAATGATGATATTTTTACAATGAATGTGGGATATATGAGTATATGAAGAGGAAGAGTATTTTTGTTGCAAAAGTTGTTTAAAACATGTTAAACTTGTTTGTGGGCCCATTTCTTGAATGAAATTTGATTATAGTCTGTAAAATCACCCGTTTATGTATTTCGGTCAATTGTTGTTTGGAATTTGGTAAAACTTTCTTTTCCAAAGTTGTAGAGAATTGAATTTCCTATAAAAAGTCGCAAGATTCGAATTTTCTGATAAAAGAGCTATTTATTATGAATTATTGAAATTCTGAAGTTCTGAAATAATTGATTTTAGAAAGTTTTAATTATTTTAAATAACAAAAACGTTTTTGGAATGTGTGGAGGCATCATTAACATGTGCTAGGGGCTGAATTCAGATTCTTGGATGCGTAGGAAGATGTGGAAAAATAAATAATATTAATTTATTAAATTTTCTGTTTTGGTGTTCTAAGCATTTTCCTATAAATAGGGTGCTTAGGTTAGAATTGAAAATCACACCAGAAACTGAAGTTTTCTCTATATTTCTCTCTCTATATATTCAGCGTATTCTTGTGAGGATTCTTATACTTTGAGTATTGTTATACGGTGCAAGTTTTCTTCAGCACTATACCCAGTATTCCAGCTAGAAGTACTAATCTTTCGAGATAAGGGATGTTATTTTCTTCTCAAATGATATTATTTCTTCAATATCATTATGCTGAAATATTGGTTAGAACTTTTTATCAAATTTAGAACTTTTTCATGTCAGAGTTATTATTCATGAGTCACTATCCACGAGTTACTATTTACGAAGCATGATGATATTTTTTTTGTGAAATTTCTATCTTTTGGTGTCGGAGTTACTATTCACGTATACGGCACTATTCACGAATACGACACTATTCATCGAAAAAAAAAATTCTTTTTCGTCCAAAATATCTATTATGGATACTAGCTTTGATTGTATCCTTATTTTGATCATTCTTGAATTTTACACCACTCTGAATATTTATGAGGTATTTTTGGACATAAAATAGCTGAAATACGAATCCTTAATGTTTATTCTTTTGTTTCACTAGATTCGATTTTTTTAAAATATTTTTCATCATCCTCAGTCCTAAATGATGATATACTTGAATATCGTTGGCCTGTAGTGCAAAGATGGTTGATTCTATTATGAATATCTTTGGTCGTGGTGCAAAGATGTACATGTGTTGAGATGAACATGACCAACTGATGAATATATTTGGCCTGTAGTGCAAAGATGAACATTTGACTCAAGATGTGTATTGATTGATGTTACAGGGATAAAATAATGATGATGGACTGTTAAATTCATAGATATTAGTAGATTTCATCCTCTACGTAACTCTTCTATGAATTATTATTTTCCGCTGCGAATATTGATCTAAAACTTGTTGTTTAGTGTATTCTCTCAGATTTTTCCCTGTTGAAGACTAACGATAATTTGTTGTATATTATCTTAGTCATAATGTTCTTTACTGGGCTAGTTGAGCTCACCCTTTTCGTTTTTGTTCCATTTTTCTTCTCAGGAGGCGAGAATGTAGCGAGTACGAGTCGGGGTATAGAATGATGGTTATAGAGAGAGTTGTTTAGTAGTCCTCACCATTTTTATAAATAATATATAAATAATTATGATGAGGATTTATTTAGGTATAGATATTGTCTAGAAGATAATATTTGTATTTAAACTAACAGTTTTACTGTTGTAATAATAAAGTTGTAGTTGTTTCTGTACCATGTATTGACAACTCAAAATGGGTGATGTATACCTATTTTGGGGGCGTCACAGTTGGTATCAGAGCTTAGGGATATGATCTCTGGCAGAGATTGAGGAATAGAACTAGGAAGGGAGAGACGAGTAAATCCTTCGCTAGTGTGTCCTATGTAAGACCCCAAATTATTAATAATTGAAATTAAATTTCCTCTATTTATCATTTTGAAATAGTAAGGGTTGATTTGATTAATGTGGTTAGTTATGGATAAAACGCGCAAATATTTCAAATAAGCAGGTGGTTATAAAATATTCATTGTTGTCAGGGAATATTCGTTTGGACGTTAAATATTCTTGAGGTCGGGGAATATTCGTACGACAACGCAGTATTTTGTGGGCCCCATAACGGAAAGAGATTGGATGAAGAAAATGACAAGTATAAGTTTTTTATAAATAACGGCGCAGTTGTCACCGTTAATACTGTTGGAATACCAGGTGGTTAAAACACAGTAATACGCGTTGTTGCACAGTAGCACACGGTATTGCACCAATTATTGATTCTTATGTAAGAAGGCACTACTCAATAATTGTTACAGTAATTACTGTTCAGTATTTTATTTTATTGATTCAATAATTGTTGCGTTGATATTTTATATTACTGTTGTTTCAATAATTTTCACTACACAGTATTTTCCATTATCGAAGCAATAATTCATATTATCTAAATAATATTATTAGAAAATATTTTTGGCAATGTCTAGAAAGTTCTGTCTAATGAGAGGTTTGGTCACCTAATTGGGCACCAGTAAGGAGATATTCTTATTGGAAAGCCCCTTCTTTCCTGGGAACTGTCTGGTTATCAGTATTGTAATTCTGTAATATTATTCGTGAATAATTAATTATTGATTTATATGATGAGAAAAATATTGATTTTATGTGGATATAGATGGAGAAAATTTTTAATGTGACAATTGTTGAAAATTAAAATTTTATATTTTTCTGATAAAATAATTCATTTAAATATATTATTATATTATTATAATATAAAAATGGTGATATTTTTATAATGAATGTGGGATATATGAGTATATGAGGAGAAAGAGTATTTTTGTTGCAAAAGTTGTTTAAAAATGTTAAACATGTTGGTGGACCCATTTCTTGACTGAAATTTGATTATAGCTTATAAAATCTCCCGTTTGTGGATTTCGGTTAATTTCTCATTGGAATTTGGAAAAACTTCCTTCTGTAAAGTTGTAGATAATGGAATTTCCTATGGATAATCTTGTGTTTCGATTTTTTCTGACAAAAGAGCTATTTACTATGAATTATTGAAGTTCTGAAGCTCCGAAATAATTAATTTTTGAAGTTTAAAATATTTTAATTAGGAAAAATGTTTTTTTATGTTTTGGCATGTGTGGCTGATGTTGTGGGCTGGTAAGTGGGCGCAGGAAGTTGTGGAAAAAAAATTTATTATTAAATTAAATTTTCTGCTTTGGTGTTCTATGAATTTTCTTATAAATAGGGTGCTTAGGTTAGAATTAAAAATTATACCAGAAACTGAAGTTTTCTATTATTTTTCTCTCTATATATTGAGCGTATTCTTGTGAGAATTTTGATACTTTGAGTATTGTTATACGGTGCAAGTTCCTTTCAGCACTATACACAGTATTCCAGCTAGAAGTACAAATCTTTCGAGGTAAGGGATGTTATTTTCTTCGTAAGTGATATTATTTCATCAATATCATTATGCCGAAATATTGGTTGGAACTTTTTATCAAATTTAGAACTTTTTCATGTCGGGGTTACTATTCATGAGTTACTATTCACGAGTTACTATTCATGAGTTACTATTCACGAGTTACTATTCACGAATACTATTCACGAAGCATGATGATGTTTTTGTGAAATTTCTATCTTTTGGTGTCAGAGTTACTATTCACGTATACGACACTATTCACGTATATGGCACTATTCATGAATACGACACTATTCACAGAAAAATTAAAATTTTATTTTTCGTCCAAAATATCTATTATGGATACTAGCTTTGATTGTATCCATGTTTTGATCATTCTTGAATTTTACTCCACTCTGGTTATTTATGAAGTATTTTTGAACTTGAATTGTTTAAAGTACGAATCCTTAATATTTGTTCTTTTGTTTCACTGGATTCGTTTTCTTTAAAATATTTTTCATCATCCTCAGTCCTAAATGATGATATAATTGAATATCTTTGGCCTGTAGTGCAAAGATGAATGATTTCTGATGAATATCTTTGGCCTGTAGTGCAAAGATGAACAGGTGTTTAGATGAACATGACCAACTGATGAATATCTTTGGCCTGTAGTGCAAAGATGAAGATTTGATTCTATATATATATATTGATTGATGTTTCAGAGATAAAATAATGATGATGGACTGTTAAATTCATAGATATTAGTAGATTTCATCCTCTACGTAACTCTTCTATGAATAATTATTTTTCGCTGCGAATATTGATCTAAAACTTGTTGTTTAGTGTATTCTCTCAGATTTTTCCCTATTGAAGACTAACGATAATTTGTTGTATATTATCTTAGTCATAATATTCTTTACTGGGCTAGTTGAGCTCACCCTTTTCCTTTTTGTTCCATTTTTTTCTCAGGAGGCGAGAATGTAGCGAGTACGAGTCGGGGGATGTAATGATGGTTCTAGTGAGAGTTGTTTAGTAGTCCTCACCATTTTTGTAAAATAATGTATCAATAATTATGATGAGGATTTATTTGTATGTGGATATTGTCTAGATGGCAATATCTGTATTTGAACTCACAGTTTATATGTTGTAATAATAAAGTTGTAGTTATTTCTATACCATGTATTTGACAACTCAAAATGGGTGATGTATACCTGTTTTGGTGGTGTCACAGTTGGTATCAGAGCTTAGGGATATGATCTCTGGCGGAGATCGGGGAATAGAACTAGGAGGGGAGAGACGAGTAAATCCTTCGCTAGTGTGTCTTACCTAAGCTTATTTTTTAGTTGGTCAGTATATAGGGATATTATGTGATATATTTATTTCCTTAATTAACCCTTGTTTTATGGCAGTATTTAAGAATGGCAACCGAGAATGTTAACAATGGAGTAAATGAGACCGTAGAGATGCATGTACTTATCAACGAGGAGAACGTACAACAGGATGGCAACGTTCCTCTTGTGAACAACATCACTGATCAGACGATGAACGACACAATGTTTAAAAGCTTTTTGCAGTTCATGCAAAATCAGATGAGGGAGACTCGTGTTCAAAATATAGGAGGAAATGATAGTAATTCACGGGTTGTCACAGCCAAGCAGTTCAAAGAGTTGGGACCACCAGAATTCTGGGGAAAGCTGGACCCGATCAAGACAGAAATGTGGGTCAAACAAATCACCAAGATATTCGATGTCTTGGGATGCATGGAGGAGCAGAAGGTGCCATTCGCCACCTTTATGTTCCGTAATGAGGCAAATTACTGATGGGAGTCTGTGAAGCGTACCCATCCAACCGCGCTCAGCATGTCTTGGGAGACATTTCAGAAACTATTTAATGACAAATATTTTCCTGAAAGTGTTCGTCATATGAAGGAAGTGGAGTTTATTAGAATGGAGCAGAATAACATGACGGTGTCCCAGTACGAGGCGAAGTTCCTGGAGTTATCCAGGTTTGCAACTCATTTGGTGGAGAATGAGGAACGTATGACGTGGATGTTTCTGAGAGGTTTGAAACCCGGCATACATCAGTATCTCATTTCTCATAAAGTTTCTCTCTGTTTAGATGTTGTCAACAGGGCTTAGTTATTAGAACGAGATAACGAGTATATTCAACCAAGGGACCATAACTAGGATCATACCAGAGATAGCAGTCAACAGAATAACAATAACCAGCGAATAAAGAAAAAGATGGACAAAAATGGTAACCGTTCTGGTGGTAGTAATGGCCATGAAAATAGAAGAAGCGACTCGGGGAGGGGGGGATTTTAAAAAGAGGAGATTAAACAATGGTAATATGAAGACGTCAGCACCAGCAACAACTGGTTCCAAGTGAGGAGAACGACCACCGGTCATATGCTATAAGTGCGGAAAAGAACGACATATCAGTCCAAACTACCCACAACAGTTTAAGGTATGTTATAACTGTAGAAAGGAAGAACATATCGCTCGAGATTGCACTGTAACGAAACCTTGTTCAGCGGGGATGGTGACTCAAAAGGTTGTCCCAAAAAAGTCAAAGTCCACGGTTCCTGGAAGAGCATTTGTTGTGATTGGTCAAAATGCGAGGAACCCAAACGAAGTGATTACAGGTAAGCTAATCATAAATTCTTACGAAGTTTATACCTTACTAGATACTGGTGCTACCCATTCATTTATCTCTCCTGCTTATGCTCAACGTTTAAACTTGACTCCGGAGAAATTAGACTTGAACCTATCTGTGGAAACTCCGTTAGGAGAAACTTTCATCACATCCACTATTTATAAATCTTGTTTGATCCAAATTGGCACCATCACCTTACCTGTTGACCTTATCTCTTTAAAGATACTTGCTTTTGATGTGATTTTAGGGATTGATTGGTTAACTACTCATCATGCCAAAATTGATTGTTTTCGTAAGGTTGTTAGTTTTCATATTCATAATCAAGCTGTTGTTCGAATTCAGGAAACTAAACCATAAAAATTAATCATTGTCATATCTAATCATAAAGCTATTCGTTTATTGAAAAACGGATATCAAGTTTTCTTAGCCCATGTTATGGATTTGAATAAAAACACGTCAAAATTGCATAATATTCCTGTTGTTATTGACTTTCCTGACGTATTTCCTGAAGAACTTCCCGATCTACCACCCAGTACGTGAAGTTGAATTCTTTATTGACCTTGAACCTGGTTCAAAGCCCATTTCTAAAATCCCATATCGAATGGCTCCTATTGAACTTCGGGATTTAAAGGTCTAACTACAGGAGTTGTTGGACATCGGTTTCATTTGTCCTAGTACATCTCCTTGGGGTGCTCCTGTTTTATTCGTAAAGAAGAAAGGTGGTAGTATACGACTTTGTATCGACTACCGGGAATTAAACCATGTCACTATCAAGAATAGGTATCCACTACCTCCTATTGATGACCTGTTTGACCAGTTGCAAGGAGCACAATTCTTTTCAAAAATCGATCTTCGTTGTGGATATCATCAGTTGAAGGTTAAAACTGAGGATATTCCAAAGAATGCTTTCAGAACTCGGTACGGGCATTATGAATTCTTAGTCATGTCTTTTGGATTGACTAATGCTCCTGCTGTTTTCATGGATATGATGAACCGAGTATTCAAGGAATATTTGGATCAGTTCGTTGTTATCTTTATTGATGACATCCTCATCTATTCCAAAAGCCGTGAAGATCATGAGCGCCATTTGAAGCTGGTACTGCAAAGGCTTCGTGATAACAAGCTATATGCCAAACTGAAGAAATGCGAGTTCTGGCTTGAGGAGGTAGCATTCCTTGGGCACATGGTGTCAAAACATGGAGTGTCTGTTGACCCGACGAAGATTGAAGCAATACGAAGTTGGGAACAACCGAAGACGGTGGCTTAAGTACGTAATTTTTTGGGTCTAGCTGATTATTATCGGAGATTCGTGGAAGGGTTTTCTCGAATCGCTACTCTATTAACTCAGCTAACTCGGAAGGATACAAAATTCGTTTGGAGCGAGGAATGCAAGAAGAGTTTCTAAGAACTTAAGAGGAGACTTATTTCGGCACCTGTTCTAACAATACCATCTAGTTCGAATGGATTTGTTATCTACAGCGATGCTTCAGGCAAAGGGTTAGGATGTGTTCTCATGCAACGTGGGAAAGTCATAGCCTATGCCTCGCGATAACTTAAAGAATATGAGAGGAATTATCCTACTCATGATCTAGAGTTGGCAGCAGTCATTTTCGCACTAAAGATCTGGAGGCACTATCTTTATGGGGAGAAATTGGAGATATATTCAGACCATAAAAGCCTCAAATAATTCTTCACTCAAAAAGAACTCAACATGCGGCAACGACTTTGGCTCGAACTGTTGAAAGATTACGACTGTGATAGCCCCGAATTCGGGCCCCGAATCGCCGCGGATCCGGTATACTATTTCTATAACTATTTGCGGAAGATATAAACATAAATTGTTTATACATTACATTACACACTATTTCCCCAAAATCGAGTAACCTTAACTTATACACAATTTATCTAACATACAACACATTTATCAAACTATACTATTACATACTAGCCGCACATTACATCCCAAGCTGAACTTGGCATTATCCTTTTCCTGTATCCGAACGCATTCATCTTATCTGCAATGTTTTATCATGATATAGCAAGGGTGAGCATGAAAGTTGCTCAGCAAGTTTAAATACAATAATATAACGATATATCATGATTGAAGAGTATGAATAATAAGCTGGCTATAATTCATCAATATAATTGAGAACTAGCACGAACAAACTTTTGACTGAACAAGTTTTAAACATGAACAAACATTTCTGAACAAACTGGTAATGAAGGTGATCAGCCTTTCATACCTGACTTATACATGCAAGATGTACAAAGTACAAATTTCATGGCAATCAGCAATGATTAACCATAAGCTTGAAGAAACTACTCTTATTAGAGTTAAGTAAAAGAAACTTGCCTGAACCGTTGATTTTCGTAACGCAATTTTGAACGCTTTACCCGAAGACCTAATATTAGTAATATAGATCTCCAATATTAGAATAATATCATCACAGTATAATACTGTTATATTTATATCCACAGAATAACCTAAACACATAACACATAATCTTATAAGTCTATACAGCACATAAAACTTCGTATCGGGCTAGACTATTATGTTTGAGTTGAAACCGACACAATTTTAACATCCCGACGGTCTAGTCGGTCAACACTCGAGTTTAAGTTCAGTTAAACTCTGCTTAAGCACTTAACCATGCCATAGAATCACATTTATATAATTTAACACTCGCTTTTTCATTTCATAAGTATTCATTAACATCTAATAAGTCAAATACTAATCCAGCAACCTGGATTCTAAATCTAGCAACTAAATTACCAACTCAGCAACCTGGATTCCAAATCCAGCAACCTGAATTCCAAATCCAGCAATCTAAACTGCAATCCAGCAAACTGGATTCAACATATTATATAATCCAGCAAGCTGTATTCTATATCCATGTCACGAAAATACCAAATCAGTTTATTATTTTCCTATCCTTTGTCCAAACACATATACACATATTTCATCCACAAATTATTTTTCCATAATTTTCCAACTTCCTTTGATATTTTTCAAAAATTAATACTAGGTCGTAGCTTAAGAAATTAGCTACCCCGTGCTTAACTCCAAACATTCCCATCTCTTGGCATAACATTATATATGTTAACGTGATGCTCCATTTTAAATTTCATGGCAATCGGAGTTGTAGAACTCCGTTTATAGCGATTTCCGTTGAAAAATCACAAAAATTATAATGGTCATAACTTGGTCGTTTTAACTCGGAATCAGTTCATTTTTGGACACGAGCTACATAATACCATATATTTTCATTTCCCTAAAGCCTGGAATTTTTCACTTTTTTTAGATTCCTATCTTTCCTAACTACAGTTTTCATCTATCAAAATACATATTTGGACATGTTAAGCTCCCGGAATTTAGCCTGGAAGTGGCTGGTAAAAACTGTCCTAACAGTTTTTATTACCTTTGTGTAGTTTGGGAGAAATCCCATAACTTGTTCAATATTCAACCTAATTGAGTAATTCAAAGGGATTTTACCCTTAACATATATATCTAGCATCCCAAGAACATAAATCACAAATATCCAACATAAATTTCAAAGATCCAAAAGCTTGATCACACTTTTTAAAAGTTTAATTTTTCCGAAAAATTCCATTTTCTATTCCTTTTAATTTCAACCAAATCAACACCCAATATGGGTAATACCAAACACAAAACACTCATTAACATGTATATACATGGTTTTTGAGTTTAGAAACAAAGTTACTTATTTCATCAAACAAGCATCAAATACAAGATTAAATACAGTCAAGAGTAAGAAAAATAAGATTTTCTACACTTTGAAAACCTAGCTTCACTTTTCTTGCTTATGATCTAACTTCTAACACACAAGATGGATAGATCCACACATAAAATACTCTAAATCATGTAGATCTAAGATTTTAAACCTCAATATCACAACTTCAAGTTGTCAAAACTCAAATCAAAACACAAAGGAAACATACTACATAAGTAGAATTTATTTGCTATACCTTAGCTTTTCTTCTTCTCCTTCTTCTTAGTTTGATCATGGAGCTTGGATGTCTCACCTAAAACTCCCCTTTCTCTCCTCCATGGTTTCCGAATGGCCTCTCTTCTCACTCTCTCATCTCTAGTTCTTAGTTACTTGGAAGAATAAAAGAGATGAAAGAAATATGGGATAGATATTAAGTGTGGTGTATATTAAATGTCCAACCCACTCTCCTTTTCTCTAGCAATATCCGGCCATGTGCCTTATTAATTCCCTCTTTCTCTCACACAATTGCCATGGATTTCCTTGCAAGCTTTGTCAAATGTGTTGGCTTAATCAAAATTTGAAACATAGGGGGAGTTAGTAGGAAAGTTGGTCACCAACTAAAGTAAATCATTAATACATTCTTCCCATCTTATTTCCTTCTCTAGCAACCAGCTATGTGGCCTTAGAATGCTCCAAGTCTTGCTTTATTTACTAAATGCTTATTTGATTTAACAATCGTCCAAAAATTCCTCTCCCACTTGGGCTAAAAGTTGAGCCATTCCTTTAATGTATTGCTTGACTTCTAACTAATTTCTTTGCTAACACTTGAGCTATAAAATATACATAGTCCAATACCTTAAATTCTCATCCAACCCAAATCATTTATTTAGGGTTTCGATTTTCTCAATTATAACATAAATCCTTACTCACAAGCCCATTCATTTCCTTAACCCAATTAAACTTGCTATAATTAGGTTATAAAATTAATCATTTGAGATATATAGAATAAATCTCCTAGAATTAGTAAGTATTCTAAATACCATAAATTCTCTTTTTCCATAACCCTTAAGTTATTAAATCCTTCATTCCTAATATATAATTAGGGTTACACTAGTTTCTTTTGTTTGTTTATATAATAAACAAATATAAACCATCACCTAATGTTCATATTTCTTACACACAACTTTTTAACCCTTAGGGTTTAATACTTTGCATTTAGGATTCCCAAATTAGGGTTTAAATTCTCGAAACTGAAATTAATGTTTCTGAGCGTATCATTAGGGTTTCTAACAGTTCGTTAGATTTTTCTAACTTAATAAACATATGATTAACATAACTTTAGGGCTTGCTAAAGTTATAACTTATCTGATCAATCCTTGATCTTAAATCATTATGGTTCACATATGTAACCAAATATATCGACTAGTATTCACTTCGATACTTATCCCTGATAATTCTTCAAAAGAATTTTAAACTACCATAATCTTATACCTCATTACTAGACTATCACTTACAGTCTATCACATAATTCAAGCATTGTCCAAAAATTTTGAAATTCTTGGGATTTCATTACATAACTGCCAATTCCATACACTTATTTCCTGTCTAGGTCCTAATATTAAACCTTAAATCAATCAATTATGATTTTCATAAATTGTCTAATTTCTCGGGTTGTCACATTCACCCCTCCTTCTAAGAATTTCGTCCCCGAAATTCACCTTACACCTTACACCGTGCACCTTACACCATTTATACTTAGCGATCACACAAGATCTTGAACTTATTTTCTCGGGTATCTATCAAAGATACTCAAACTTCTCGGTTATCTATCAAAGATACTCAAACTTCTCAGGTATCTATCAAAGATACTCAAACTTCTCGGGTATCTATCAAAGATTTACTTTGATACATACGCAAATTTCTCAGGTATCTATCAAAGATACTCAAAACACTCGCAAAGGTCAAATTCTCACTAAGTATTCCTGTATTTACAACTCCATCACATTTTTATCATCTCTGCACCAGGTTACATGGTACATGAGTGATAATTAAATACAAATTTTGATATTTCAAATCATTTTCTTAAACATTCTATCTGTTCCTATAGTCCTTAATACTCCATTCACACACAACTATACCCAGTTCATAAAACCACACTTATGAGTTCATAACCTGGCCACAATTATATGAGTTTAAGAACTTTCCTAGACATACCTTTAGAGTCCATTCGCTGAGGGGTTCATAAACATTTCATATAACTATGAATCAAGAATGTCACATAAGTATGAGTTTTAAGAACTCGTACTTAACCTTATATTCTATACCTATGACCTATCTATTTGTTATACACATGAGAAAGGAATCACCCTCTTAACATGTATATAGCAAACATCGCGACACAAATATTTCAATGATTATCAGTGCCAGAAACTAAGTGGTTGTCAAGCCAAACTCGGCCACTAATCAATATAGAAAGCTAAGCGGATAATTCCCCGCCCATACAAAGAATTGGTCAACCTAACCACTACATCAACCAGGAAGCTAAGTGATTCTAAAACCAAGTACAAATTCCCCGCCCATACAAGGAACCATACAACTCAGCTGCTGACATGAGTCCTCAATTGAAATCCAACATAATTCTAGCCCCAAACTTACTCCATACGAATTTTATTTAATCCGTATTTACAATTCATAACTCTTTCATGAGTTTTCATAGTACAATTTCATAGTACAACTGCCACACAACATCTTGCTATAAACTTTTCAATCATCAGATTGATTCTTTTCCCACATCATAACCTTATCAGATCACGGGGTGATCTTATCGTATATATTACGATTCAATTCCATGCACTATGATCGTTTTGTTTTACGATCTCTTATCACTGCACTTTCAGTCTTTTAGACTCAATCTATTCACCATTACTGTTCAACTTTATTATCAGAGTTAGGGAACTCTGTGTCTTTACACTCGCCGAGATTCATTTTTGAATCTTACCGATACACTAACTCGATTTGAGTTAATACTTAATCCTAATCAGTGCGGTTATTGGTCTCAGGTATTACTACCTAAGCTTCATAACCAACAGCTTTGATACCAACTGTGATAGCCCCTAATCTGGGCCCCGAATCGTCGCGGATCCGGTATACTATTTCTATAACTATTTGCGGAAGATATAAACATAAATTGTTTATACATTACATTACACACTATTTCCCCAAAATCGAGTAACCTTAACTTATACACAATTTATCTAGCATACAACACATTTATCAAACTATACTATTACATACAAGCCGCACATTACATCCCAAGCTGAACTTGGCATTATCCTTTTCCTGTATCCGAACGCATTCGTCTTATCTGCAATGTTTTATCATGATATAACAAGGGTGAGCATGAAAGTTGCCCAACAAGTTTAAATACAATAATATAACTATATATCATGATTGAAGAGTATGAATAATAAGCTGGCTATAATTCATCAATATAATTGAGAACTAGAACGAACAAACTTTTGACTGAACAAGTTTTAAACATGAACAAACATTTCTGAACAAACTGGTAATGAAGGTGATCAGCCTTTCATACCTGACTTATACATGCAAGATGTACAAAGTACAAATTTCATGGCAATCAGCAATGATTAACCATAAGCTTGAAGAAACTACTCTTATTAGAGTTAAGTAAAAGAAACTTGCCTGAACCGTTGATTTTCGTAACGCAATTTTGAACGCTTTACCCGAAGACCTAATATTAGTAATATAGATCTCCAATATTAGAATAATATCATCACAGTATAATACTGTTATATTTATATCCACAGAATAACCTAAACACATAACACATAATCTTATAAGTCTATACAGCACATAAAACTTCGTATCGGGCTAGACTATTATGTTTGAGTTGAAACCGACACAATTTTAACATCCCGACGGTCTAGTCAGTCAACACTCGAGTTTAAGTTCAGTTAAACTCTGCTTAAGCACTTAACCATGCCATAGAATCACATTTATATGATTTAACACTCGCTTTTTCATTTCATAAGTATTCATTAACATCTAATAAGTCAAATACTAATCCAGCAACCTGGATTCTAAATCTAGCAACTAAATTACCAACTCAGCAACCTGGATTCCAAATCCAGCAACCTGAATTCCAAATCCAGCAATCTAAACTGCAATCCAGCCAACTGGATTCAACATATTATATAATCTAGCAAGCTGTATTCTATATCCATGTTACGAAAATACCAAATCAGTTTATTATTTTCCTATCCTTTGTCCAAACACATATACACATATTTCATCCACAAATTATTTTTCCATAATTTTCCAACTTCCTTTGATATTTTTCAAAAATTAATACTAGTGCGTAGCTTAAGAAATTAGCTACCTCGTGCTTAACTCCAAACCTTCCCATCTCTTGGCATAACATTATATATGTTAACGTGATGCACCATTTTAAATTTCGTGGCAATCGGAGTTATAGAACTCCGTTTATAGCTATTTCTATCGGAAAATCAAAAAAATTGTAATGGTCATAACTTGGTCGTTTTAACTCGGAATCAGCTCATTTTTGGACACGAGCTACATAATACCATATATTTTTATTTCCCTAAAGCCTGGAATTTTTCTCATTAAATAAATGTACGAAACAGCCCCCGGAAAATTTTAGGCAGCAACTTTTTGTCATTTGGCAGTTTTAGAGTCCTTCACCAAAACTTAAATAAAACAAAATCTGTAACTCCGATTAATGATCCGTCACTTTTGTTAGATTTCTATCTTTCTGAACTATAGTTTTCATCTATCACAATCCATATTTGGACATGTTAAGCTTCTGGAATTTATCCTGGAAGTGGCTTGTAAAAACTGTCCTTCTAACAGTTTTTATTACCTTTGTGTGGTTTGGGAGAAATCCCATAACTTGTTCAATATTCAACCTAATTGAGTAATTCCATAGGGATTTTATCATTAACACATATATCTAGCATCCCAAGAACATAAATCACAAATATCCATCATAGATTTCAAAGATCCAAAAGCTTGATCACACTTTTTAAAAGTTTAACTTTTCCGAAAAATTCCATTTTTCTATTCCTTTTAATTCCAACCAAATCAACACCCAATATGGGTAATACCAAACACAAATACTCATTAACATGTATATACATGGTTTTTTAGTTTAGAAACAAAGTTTTTTATTTCATCAAACAAGCATCAAATACAAGATTAAATACAATCAAGAGTAAGGAAAATAAGATTTTCTACACTTTGAAAACCTAGCTTCACTTTTCTTGCTTTTGATCTAACTTCTAACACACAAGATGGATAGATCCACACATAAAATACTCTAAATCATGTAGATCTAAGATTTTAAACCTCAATATCAAAACTTCAAGTTGTCAAAACTCAAATCAAAACACAAAGGAAATATACTACATAAGTAGAATTTATTTGCTATACCTTAGCTTTTCTTCTTCTCCTTCTTCTTACTTTGATCATGGGGCTTGGATGTCTCACCTAAAACTCCCCTTTCTCTCCTCCATGGTTGCCCAATGGCCTCTCTTCTCACTCTCTCATCTCTAGTTCTTAGTTACTTGGAAGAATAAAAGATATGAAATAAATATGGGATAGATATTAAGTGTGGTGTATATTAAATGTCCAACCCACTCTCCTTTTCTCTAGCAATATCCGGCTAATGTGCCTTATTAATTCCCTCTTTCTCTCACACAATTGCCAAGGATTTCCTTGCAATCTTTGCCAAATGTGTTGGCTTAATCAAAATTAAACACATAGGGGGAGTTAGTAGGAAAGTTGGTCACCAACTAAAGTAAATCATTAATACATTCTTCCCCTCTTATTTCCTTCTCTAGCAACCGGCTATGTGGCCTTAGAATGCTCCAAGTCTTGCTTTATTTACTAAATGCTTATTTGATTTAACAATCGTCCAAAAATTCCTCTCCCACTTGGGCTAAAAGTTGAGACATTCCTTTAATGTATTGCTTGACTTCTAACTAATTTCTTTGCCAACACTTGAGCTATAAAATATACATAGTCCAATACCTTAAATTCTCATCCAACCCAAATCATTTACTTAGGGTTTCGATTTTCTCAATTATAACATAAATCCTTACTCACATGCTCATTCATTTCCTTAACCCAATTAAACTTGCTATAATTAGGTTATAAAATTAATCATTTGAGATATATAGAATAAATCTCCTAGAATTAGTAAGTATTCTAAATACCACAAATTCTCTTTTTCCATAACCCTTAAGTTATTAAATCCTTAATTCCTAATATATAATTAGGGTTACACTAGTTTCTTTTGTTTGTTTATATAATAAACAAATATAAACCATTATCTAATGTTCATATTTCTTACACACAACTTTTTAACCTTTAGGGTTTAATACTTTGCATTTAGGATTCCCAAATTAGGGTTTAAATTCTCGAAACTGAAATTAAAGTTTCTGAGCGTATCGTTAGGGTTTCTAACAGTTCGTTAGATTTTTCTAACTTAATAAACATATGATTAACATAACTTTAGGGTTTGCTAAAGTTATAACTTATCTTATCAATCCTTGATCTTAAATCATTATGGTTCACATATGTAACCAAATATACCGACTAGTATTCACTTCGATACTTATCCCTGATAATTCTTCAAAAGAATTTTAAATCTACCATAATCTTATACCTCATTACTAGACTATCACTTACAGTCTATCACATAATTCAAGCCTTGTCCAAAACTTTTGAAATTCTTGGAATTTCATTACATAACTGCCAATTCCATACACTTATTTCCTGTCTAGGTCCTAATATTGAACCTTAAATCAATCAATTATGATTTTCATAAATTGTCTAATTTCTCGGGTTGTCACAACGACCACACTATTCAATACCATCCTGGAAAAGCAAACGTGGTAGCTAACGCGTTGAGTAGAAGATCATATGCAGGAACGAGTGCTATGATGTCAAATATACACATAGAACCGACTTTAATCGAAAAGGTTAAAGTTGCTCAAGCCACCGATCCAGAGCTGATGATCATGAAGAAGAAAGTACAAGAAGGTGCTATTCCGGAAGCGAGAATTGATGATGAAGGAATACTTCGAGTCCACTCCAGACTTTGTATTCCTAACGACTCTGAATTGAAGTACAAGATCATGATGGAGGCACACAATACCCCATTTGCAATCCATCATGGAAGTACCAAAATGTATCGTAATATTCGACATACATTTTTGTGGAACAATATGAAGAGGGAGATTGCAAAGTTTATCTCAACGTGTTTAACTTGTCAACGTGTAAAGGCGGAGCATCAAGTGCCAAATGGTCCATTGCAACCACTTTAAATTCTAAAATAGAAGTGGGAACACATTACTATGGATTTCGTTACGGGTATTCCTACGGTTTCTAAAGGCATCAATGCTATTTGGGTTATTATTGATAGATTAACCAAGTCTGCTCATTTCTTGCCGATACGGGAGACTTATTCCCTTGAACGTCTTGCTCAAATGTACGTAAATGAGATTATGAGATTGTATGGCATACCAGTATCCATAGTTTCAGATCGTAACCCAAGATTCACTTCAAGATTTTGGGTTAGCTTGCAAAAATCTATGGGCACGGATTTACGATTCAGTTCGGCATACCATCCTCGAACGGACGAATAATCAAAGAGTACTATTCAAACTCTTGAGGATATATTAAGACTCTGTGTCCTAGACTTAAAGGGCAGTTGGGATAAGTATTTACCATTGGTGGAAGTCTCCCACAACAACAGTTATCAGGCAAGTATAGGTGTGGCTCCATTCGAAGCATTATATGGACGAAAATGTCGTTCTCCAATATGTTGGGATGAGGTGGATGAAGTAACATTGTTGGGACCCGAGTTGGTACATTTGACTACGAAAAAGATCCAAATGATTTGACAACGTATACAAACGGCACAGGATCGACAAAAGAGTTATGCAGATCTTCATCGAAAAGACGTGAAATTTAGTATTGGGGATCACGTATTTTTGCGTGTAGCTCCATGGAAGGGAGTTACAAGATTTGGGAAACGAGGAAAGCTCAATCCACGATTTATTGGTCCATTTCAAATTCTTGACCGAGTAGAAAATGTAGCCTATAGACTAGCGTTACCTCTGAGTATGTCTCGTGTTCATAATGTGTAATGTGTTTCACATATCTGTACTTCGTAAATATGTGAAAGACCCGAACCACGTTATTGAGTTAGAACCTGACGAGATAGCCAAAGACTTAACGTATGAAGATGTACCTGTCAAGATCTTAGATAGGAAAGAGCATGTCCTACGCACGAAGGTCATACCACAAGTTAAAGTTTTGTGGAGAAACCATGCTATTGAAGAAATGACCTGGGAGTTGGAAACGGAAATGAAAGCGAGGTATCCTTATCTTTTCGAAACACCAGGCACGTACGTCAATTTTGAGGACGAAATTTCATAAATAGGGGAGGTTGTAAGACCCCAAATTATTAATAATTGAAATTTAATTTCCTCTACATATCATTTTGAAATAGTAAGGGTTGATTTGATTAATGTGGTTAGTTATGGGTAAAACGCGTAAATATTTCAAATAAGCAGGTGGTTATAAAATATTCATTGTTGTCGGGGAATATTCGTTTGGTTGTTAAATATTCTTACGGTCGGGGAATATTCGTACGACGGCGCAGCCTTTTGTGGGCCCCATAACGGAAAGCGATTAGATGAAGGAAATGATAAGTATAAGTTGTTTATAAATAATGGTGCAGTTGTCACCGCTAATACTGTTGGAATACCCGGTGGTTAAAACACAGTAATACGCGTTGTTGCATAGTAGCACACGGTATTGCACCAATTATTGATTCTTACGTAAGAAGGCACTACTCAATAATTGTTACAGTAATTACTGTTCAGTATTTTATTTTATTGATTCAATAATTGCAGCGTTGATATTTTATATTACTGTTGTTTCAATAATTGTCACTACACAATATTTTCCATTATCGAAGCAATAATTTATATTATCTGAATAATATTATTAGAAAAAATTATTGGCAATGTCTAGAAAGTTCTGTCTAAGGAGAGGTTTGGTCACCTAATTGCGCGCCAGTAAGGAGAAATTCTTATTGGAAAGCCCCCTCTTTCCTTGGAACTGCCTGGTTGTCAGTATTGTAATTCTGTAATATTATTCGTGAATAATTAATTATTGATTTATATGATGAGGAAAATATTGATTTTATGTGGATATAGATTAGGGGTGAGCATGGTGCGGTTTGAAGTCTAAAGCGCAACCGAAACCGCTTAGGTGCGGTTTAAAAAATTCAAAACCGCACCCGAAACCGTTTGTGATTGGTGCGGTTCGGTTTTAAAGTGTGCGGTGCGGTTTTAATTGGTGCGGTTTCGGTTCCAAAACCAATTGAAACAACAAAAAAGTTTAAGTCTTCAATAAAATTTAACATAAAACTTACATCGAGCAATTAACTTAGTGACAAAGTCGACAATGAGAATTATATCAAGCATGCTTTAAAACTAAAATATGCGCTATATAAAACAACGGAGACTATTCGATAACAAGCAAGAATGTTTATCTAGTTCCCCAAAAATTAAAAGTATATACTGAAGATAGAATAAAATATATTGTAGGAAGGACTAAAAATAATCTATTAGACTATTACAATTATAGCATTGACATTAACCAATGCATCAAGTGCTCGAGCCCCTCAACTATAAGCCCCTCCAATAACGCATCAAACAAATTCAAAATTCCAAAACCCAATTGCTTACTTTTTGACTCTATAACCTCTAACATCTTCTTTCAATTGGTGAAAAAATGACAATGCAAGACTGGGATTTTCTCTGAGCGTGTTCAAGTGAAAAGTAACTTTAGAATTTACTAGAGATAATACATACATACACACACATGGTGCGGTTTTGGTTTTATGCGGTTTGGTTTTGGCTAGTAACCAAACCGGAACCGTAAATTTGGTTATTCAACCCACCTAAAATCGCCACATACACCGGAACCGTTAGTGCGATTTTAATTGGTGCGGTTCGTGCGGTTTTTTGTGCGGTTTCGGTTCCAATTTGGTTACTTGCTCAAACCTAATATAGATGGAGAAAATTTTTAATGTGACAATTGTTGAAAATTAAAATTTTATCTTTTTCTGATAAAATAATTCATTTAAATATATTATTATATTTTAATAATATAATAATGGTGATATTTTTATAATGAATGTGGGATATATGAGTATATGAGGAGGAAGAGTATTTTTGTTACAAAAGTTGTTTCAAACATGTTAAACATGTTGGTGGACCCATTTCTTGACTGAAATTTGATTATAGCTTATAAAATCGTCCGTTTGTTGATTTCGGTCAATTTTTGTTTGGAATTTGGAAAAATTTCCTTCTGCAAAGTTGCAGATAATGGAATTTCCTAAGGAAAGTCGCGTGTTTCGAATTTTTCTGACAAAAGAGCTATTTATTATGAATTATTGAAGTTCTAAAGCTCCGAAATAATTAATTTTTGAAGTTTAAAATATTTTAATTAGGAAAAACGTTTTTTTATGTTTTGGCATGTGTGGATGATGTTGTGGGCTGGTAAGTGGGCGTAGGAAGTTGTGGAAAAAAAATATATTATTAAATTAAATTTTCTGCTTTGGTGTTCTAAACATTTTCTTATAAATAGGGTGCTTGGGTTAGAATTGAAAATTACACCGGAAACTGAAGTTTTCTCTCTAATTTTCTCTCTCTATATATTGAGCGTATTTTGTGAGAATTTTGATATTTTGAGTATTGTTATACGGTGCAAGTTCCCTTCAGCACTATACACAGTATTCAATCTAGAAGTACAAATCTTTCGAGGTAAGGATGTTATTTTCTTCGTAAGTGATATTATTTCTTCAATATCATTATGCCGAAATATTGGTTGGAACTTTTTATCAAATTTAGAACTTTTTCATGTCGGGGTTACTATTCACGAGTTACTATTCACGAATACTATTCACGAAGCATGATGATGTTTTTGTGAAATTTCTATCTTTTGGTGTCGGAGTTACTATTCACGTATACGACACTATTCACGTATACGACACTATTTATGAATACGACACTATTCACAGAAAAATTAAATTTTTATTTTTCGTCCAAAATATCTATTATGGATACTAGCTTTGATTGTATCCATGTTTTGATCATTCTTGAATTTTACTCCACTCTGGTTATTTATGAAGTATTTTGAACTTGAATTGTTTAAAGTACGAATCCTTAATATTTGTTCTTTGTTTCACTGGATTCGTTTTCTTTAAAATATTTTTCATCATCCTCAGTCCTAAATGATGATATAATTGAATATCTTTGGCCTGTAGTGCAAAGATAAATGATTTTTGATGAATATCTTTGGCCTGTAGTGCAAAGATGAACATGTGTTTAGATGAACATGACCAACTGATAAAAATAGAATAAGCGACTCGGGGGAGGGGGGATTTTAAAAAGAGGAGATTCAATAATGATAATGTGAAGACGTCAGCACCAACAGCAACTGGTTCCAAGGGAGGAGAACGACCACCGGTCATATGCTATAAGTGCGGAAAAGAAGGACATATCAGCCCAAACTGCCCACAACAGTTTAAGGTATGTTATAACTGTGGAAAGGAGGGATATATCGCTCGAGATTGCACTGTAGCGAAACCAAGTCCAGCGGGGATGGTGACTCAAAAGGCTGTCCCAGAAAAGTCAAAGTCAACGGTTCCTGGAAGAGCGTTTGTCGTGACTGGTCAACATGCGAGGAACCCAAACGAGGTGATCACGGGTAAGCTAATCATAAATTCATGTGAAGTTTATACCTTATTAGATACCGGTGCTACCCATTCATTTATCTCTCCTGCTTGTGCTCAACGTTTAAACTTGACTCCGAAGAAATTAAACTTTGACCTATCTGTGGTAACTCCGTTAGGAGAAACTTTCAACACATCCACTATTTATAAATCTTATTTGATCCAAGTTGGCACCATCACATTACCCGTTGACCTTATCTCTTTAAAGATACTTGCTTTTGATGTGATTTCAGGGATTGATTGGTTAACTACTCATCAAACCAAAATTGATTATTTTCGTAAGATTGTTAATTTTCATATTCCTAATCAACCTGTTGTACGAATTCAAGCAACTAAACCATTAAAATCAATCACTGTCATATTTAATCATAAAGCTATTCATTTATTGAAAAACGGATGTCAAGCTTTCTTAGCTCATGTTATGGATTTAAATAAAGACACGATAAATTTGAATAATATTCCTGTTTTTATTGACTTTCCTGACATATTTCTTGAAGAACTTCCAGGTCTACCCCCAGAACGTGAAGTTGAATTCTTTATTGATCTTGAACCTGGTACAAAGCCCATTTCTCAAACTCCATATCGAATGGCTCCTATTGAACTTCAGGAGTTAAAGGTCCAACTATAGCAGTTGTTGGACATCTGTTTCATTCGTCCTAGTACATCTCCCTGGGGTGTTCCTATTTTATTCGTAAAGAAGAAAGATGGGAGTATGCGACTTTGTATCGACTACGGGGAATTAAACCATTTAACAATCAAGAATAGGTATCCATTACCTCGTATTGATGACCTGTTTGACCAGTTACAAGGAGCACAATTCTTTAAAAAAATTGATCTTCGTTCTGATATCATCAGCTGAAGGTTAAAACTGAAGATATTCCAAAGACTGCTTTCAAAACTCGGTACGGACATTATGAATTCTTAGTCATGTCTTTTGGATTGACTAATGCTCCTGCTGCTTTCATGGATATGATGAACCGAGTATTCAAGGAATATTTGGATCAGTTCGTTGTTTTCTTTATTGATGACATCCTCATCTATTCTAAAAGTCGTGAAGATGGCCATTTGAAGCTGGTACTGCAAAGGCTTCGTGATAACAAGCTATATGCCAAACTGAAGAAATACGAGTTCTGGCTTGAGGAAGTAGCATTCCTTGGGCACATGGTGTCAAAACATGGAGTGTCTGTTGACCCGGTGAAGATTGAAGCAATACAAAGTTAGGAACAACCGAAGACGGTGACTAAAGTACGTAGCTTTCTGGGTCTAGCTGGTTATTATCGGAGATTCATGGAAGGGTTTTCTCGAATCGCTACTCCATTAACTAAGCTAACTCGGAAGGATACAAATTAGTTTGGAGTGAGGAATGCGAGAAGAGTTTCTAAGAGCTTAAGAGGAGACTTATTTCGGCACCTGTTCTAACAATAACATCTGGTTCGGATAGATTTGTTATCTACAGTGATGCTTCGGGCAAATGGTTAGGATGTGTTCTCATGCAAGGTGGGAAAGTCATAGCCTATGCCTCGCGATAACTTAAAGAATATGAGAGGAATTATCCTACTCATGATCTAGAGTTGGCAGTAGTCGTTTTCGCCCTAAAGATCTGGAGGCAATATCTTTATGGGGAGAAAGTGGAGATATATTCAGACCATAAAAGCCTCAAATATTTCTTCACTCAAAAAGAACTCAACATGCGGCAACGACGTTGGCTTGAGCTGTTAAAATATTACGACCACACTATTCAATACCATCCTGGAAAAGCAAACGTGGTAGCTGACGCGTTGAGTAGAAGATCATATGCAGGAATGAGTGCGATGATGTCAAATATACGCATAGAACCGACTTTAATCGAAAAAGTTAAAGTTGCTCAAGCCACCAACCTGGAGCTGATGCGTATGAAGAAAAAAGTACAAGAAGGTGCTATTCCGGAAGCGAGAATTGATGAAGAATGAATACTTCGAGTCCACTCCAGACTTTGTGTTCCTAACGACTCTGATTTGAAGTACAAGATTATGATGGAGACACACAGTACACCATTTGCAATCCATCCTGGAAGTACTAAAATGTATCATGATCTTCGACATACATTTTGGTGGAACAATATGAAGAGAGAGATTGCAAAGTTTATCTCGACGTGTTTAACTTGCCAACGTGTAAAGGCGGAGCATCTAGTACCTAAGGGTCCATTGCAACCACTTGAGATTTTGAAATGGAAGTGGGAACACATTACCATGGATTTCGTTGCGGGTATTCCTACGGTTTCTCAAAGCATCAATGCTATTTGGGTTATTATTGATAGATTAACCAAGTCTGCTCATTTCTTGCAAATACCGGAGACTTATTCCCTTGAATGTCTTGCTAGTATATATGTAAATGAGATTGTGAGATTGCATGGCATGCCAGTATCCATAGTTTCGGATCGTGACCCAAGATTCACTTCAAGATTTTGGGTTAGCTTGCAAAAAGCTATAGGGACATATTTATGATTTAGTTCAACATACCATCCTCAAATGGACGGACAATCAGAGAGGACTATTCAAACTCTTGAAGATTTATTAAGACTCTGTGTCCTAGACTTCTAGGGCAGTTGGGATAAGTATTTACCATTGGTGGAATTCTTCTACAACAACAGTTATCAGGAAAGTATAGGTGTGGCTCCATTCGAAGCATTATATGGATGAAAATGTCGCTCTCCAGTATGTTGGGACGAGTTGGGTGAAGCAACCTTGTTGGGACCCGAGTTGGTACGTATGACTACAGAAAAGATCCAAATGATTCGACAACGTATACAAACGACACAGGATCAACAAAAGAGTTATGCAAATCTTCATCGAAAAGACGTGGAATTTAGTATTGGGGATCACGTATTGTTGCGTGTAGCTCCATGGAAGGGAGTTACAAGATTTGGGAAACGAGGAAAGCTCAATCCATGATTTATTGGTCCATTTCAAATTCTTGACCGAGTAGGAAATGTAGCCTATTGACTCGCGTTACCTCCGAGTATGTCTCGTGTTCATAATGTGTTTCACATATCTGTACTTCGTAAATATGTGAACGATCCGAACCACGTTATTGAGTTAGAATCGGACGAGATAGCAGAAGACTTAACGTATAAGGAGGTACCTGTCAAGATCTTGGATAGAAAGGAGCATGTCCTATGCACGAAGGTCATACCACAGGTTAAAGTTTTGTGGAGGAACCATGCTATAGAGGAAATGACCTGGGAGTTGGAAAATGAAATAAAAGCGAGGTATCCTCACCTTTTCGAAACACCAGGTACGTACGTCAATTTTGAGGACGAAATTTCATAAGGAGGGGAGATTGTAATACCCCAAATTATTAATAAATGAAATTTAGTTTCCTATATTTATCATTTTGAATTAGTAAGGGTTGATTTGATTAATGTGGTTAGTTATGGGTAAAATGTGCAAATATTTTAAATAAGCAGGTGGTTATAAAATATTCATTGTTGTCGGGGAATATTTGTTTGGTCGTGGAATATTCTTGCTGTCAGAGAATATTAGTACGACGGCACAGTCTTTTGTGGGCCTCATAACGGAAAGCGATTGGATGAAAAAATAAGTATAAGTTGTTTATAAATAACGGCGTAGTTGTTACCGTTAATACTGTTGGAATACCCGGTGGTTAAAAAATAGTAATACGCGTTGTTGCACAATAGCACACGGTATTGCACCAATTATTGATTCTTACGTAAGAAGACACTACTCAATAATTGTTACAGTAGTTACTGTTCAGTATTTTATTTTATTGATTCAATAATTGCTGCGTTGATATTTTATATTACTGTTGTTTCAATAATTGTCACTACACAATATTTTCCATTATCGAAGCAATAATTTTATTATCTGAATAATATTATTAGAAAACATTGTTGGCAATGTCTAGAAAGTTCTGTCTAAGGAGAGGTTTGGTCACCTAATTGTGCGCCAGTAAGGAGAAATTCTTATTGGAAAGCCCCCTCTTTCCTGGGAACGGCCTGGTTGCCAGTCCTGTGATTCTGTAATATTATTTGTGAATAATTAATTATTGATTTATATGATGAGGAAAATATTGATTTTATGTATATATAGATGGAGAAAATTTTTAAAGTGACAATTGTTGAAAATCGATATTGTATCTTTTCTGATAAAATAATATTTTATTATATTATTATAATATAATAATGATGATATTTTTATAATGAATGTGGGATATATGAGTATATGAGGAGGAAGAGTATTTTTGTTACAAAAGTTGTTTAAAACATGTTGAACATGTCTGTGGGCCCATTTCTTGACTGTAATTTGATTATAGTCTGTAAAATCACCAGTTTATGGATTTCGGTCAATTTTTGTTCGGAATTTGGAAAAACATTCTTCCGTAAAGTTGTAGAGAATTGAATTTCCTATAAAAAATCATGAGATTCAAATTTTCTGATAAAAGAGCTATTTATTATGAATTATTGAAGTTCTGAAGTTCCGAAATAATTGATTTTTGAAAGTTTTAATTATTTTAAATAACAAAAACATTTTTGGAATGTGTGGAGGCATCATTAACATGTGCTAGGGCCTGAATTCAGATTCTTGGATGCGTAGAAAGATGTGGAAAAATAAATAATATTAATTTATTAAATTTTCTGCTATGGTGTTCTAAGCATTTTCCTATAAATAGGGTGCTTAGGTTAGAATTGAAAATCACACCATAAACTGAAGTTTTCTCTATATTTCTCTCTCTATATATTGAGCGTATTCTCATGAGGATTCTGATACTTTGAGTATTGTTATACGGTGCAAGTTTCCATCAGCACTATACCTAGTATTCCAACTAAAAGTACTAATCTTGCGAGGTAAAAGATGTTATATTCTTCTCAAATGATATTATTTCTTCAATATCATTATGCTGAAATATTGGTTGGAACTTTTTATCAAATTTGGAACTTTTTCATGTCGGGGTTACTATTCATGAGTTACTATTCACGATTACTATTCACGAAGCATGATGATGTTTTTTTGTGAGATTTCTATTTTTTGGTGTCAAATTTATTATTCACGTATACGGCACTATTTACGTATACGACACTATTCACGAATACGGCACTATTCATCAAAAAAATAAAATTTTTCCTTTTCGTCCAAAATATCTATTATGGATACTAGCTTTGATTGTATCCATGTTTTGATCATTCTTGAATTTTACACCACTATGATTATTTATGAGGTATTTTTGGACATGAAATAGCTGAAATACGAATCCTTAATGTTTATTCTTTTGTTTCACTGGATTCGATTCTTTTAAAAATATTTTCATCATCCTCAGTCCTAAATTATGATATACTTGAATATCTTTGGCCTGTAGTGCAAAGATGGTTGATTCTATTATGAATATCTTTGGCCTGGTGTAAAGATGTACAAGTGTTGAGATGAACATGACCAACTGATGAATATCTTTGGCCTGTAGTGCAAAGATGAACATTTGACTTAAGATTTGTATTGATTGATTTTACAGGGATAAAATAATGATGATGGACTGTTAAATTCATATATATTAGTAGATTTCATCCTCTACATAACTCTTCTATGAATTATTCTTTTCCGCTGCGAATATTGATCTAAAACTTGTTGTTTAGTGTATTCTCTCAGATTTTTTTTCTGTTGAAGACTAACGATAATTTGTTGTATATTATCTTAGTCATAATGTTCTTTACTGGGCTAGTTTAGCTCACCATTTTCCTTTTTGTTCCATTTTTCTTCCCAGAAGGCGAGAATGTAGCGAGTACGAGTTGGGGTATGGAATGATGGTTATAGAGAGAGTTGTTTAGTAGTCCTCACCATTTTTGTAAAATAATGTATAAATAATTGTGATGAGAATTTATTTGGGTATAGATATTGTCTAGAAGATAATATTTGTATTTAAACTCACAGTTTTACTGCTGTAATAATAAAGTTGTAGTTGTTTCTGTACCATGTATTGACAACTCAGAATGGGTGATGTATACCTATTTTGGGGGCGTCACACTTGTGTTGTAGCTCAACTGGTAGGTGACACGACTTTCTGTACATCAGTTGATATGGTGACATCCCTATTGCCGTCTTATAAGCAGTCCGGTATGCCCATAGCGCATCATCTAACTGTAGCCACCAATCCTTTAGATTCGGGTTCACCACTTTTTCCAAAAAAAATTTTACCTCTCTTTTCGAGACTTCAGCTTGCCCACTGGTTTGGGGATGATAGGTTGTCGCCACCTTGTGGTTGACCACATACTTTGCCAAGAGGGCTGTAAATGATTTGTTACAAAAGTGACTACCTTCATCACTTATGATAGCTCTTGGCGTGCCAAACCTCATAAAAATATTTTTCAATAAGAATTTTACCACCACCTTGGCATCGTTAATCGGTAATGCTATTGCTTCAACCCATTTTGACACGTAATCCACTGCCAGCAAAATATACTGATTTGACCATAAGAAAGGAAATGGCCCCATGAAATCGATGCCCATAAATTGAAAATCTCAACTTCTAAGATAGTTTGAAGTGGCATCTCATTCCTTTTCGATATGTTGCCCACTCATTGACATTTATCACAAGTTTTAACAAATTGATGGGCGTCTTTAAATAGTGTGGGCCAGTAAAACCCTGCTTGGAGGACTTTTGTTGCTGTTCTCTCACTACCATAGTGTCCCCCGTATGTCGACGAATGGCACTCATGCAGTATACTATGTACCTCGCTGTAGGGCACACACCTTCTGATCATATTGTCGGCACATTATTTGAATAGGAAAGGCTCATCCCACATATACCACTTGACGTCATGAAGAAACTTCTTCTTTTGTTGTCTTCTCAGATCAGGAGGGAACATGTTTCTCACTAAATAGTTCGCGAAGTCCACGTACCATGGAAATTCTGCATTTACCCCAAAAAATTGCTCGTCCGGGAATGACTCGTTTATGACGCCCTTGTCCTCTTCTTATGTAATCGGATTGTCCAGCCTAGACAAATGATCAGCGACTTGATTCTCCGTCCTCTTCCTATCCTTTATTTCTAGATCAAACTCTTGAAGAAGGAGAATCCACCAAATAAGGCGTGGTTTTGCATCTTTCTTCGTAATTAGATACCGAATAGCTGAATGGTCCGTGTAAACTATCACTTTAGTGCCGACCAAATATGCCCTGAATTTGTCAAACGCATACACCACTGCAAGCAGTTCCTTTTCCGTAGTTGTATAATTCATTTGAGTCTCTGTGAGTGTCTTGCTTGCATAATAAATGGCGTGAAATACCTTATCTCGACATTGTCCCAAAACAGCCCCGACTGAATAGTCGCTTGCATCACAAATCAGTTCGAAAGGTATATTCCAATCTGGTGCGATGATAACTAGGGCTGTAGTTAATTTTTTTTCAACAGCTCGAAAGCCAACTTACATTTTTCATCAAAACTAAACACAGAGTCCTTCTCTAAAAGACTGTACAATGGTTTTATAATTTTAGAGAAATCCTTTATGAATCTTCTGTAGAACCTTGCATGTCCCAGAAAACTTCTGATTCCTTTTACGGAGCTTAGTGGAGGTAGTTTATCGATCGTGTCCAACTTAGCTTTGTCCACTTCCAGTCCTTGAGTCGAAACCTTGTGGCCCAAAATTATGCCCTCCTCAACCATGAAGTGGCATTTTTCCCAGTTAAGTACAAGGTTTGTCTCCTCGCATCGTTGTAACACCATTACCAAATTCCCAAGACATGTATCAAAGTTGTCTCCATGGACAGAGAAGTCATCCATGAAGACTTCCACATTTTTCTCTACCATATCGGAGAAAATGGCCATCATACACCGTTGGAAGGTAGCTGGTGCATTACATAACCCGAATGACATTATCCTAAACGCGAACGTACCATAGGGACACGTAAATGTGGTCTTCTCCTGATCCTCGGGAGCGATGGAAATCTAGTTGTAGCCCGAGTACCCATCCAATAGATAGTAAAAGTCGTGACTCGCCAATTTGTCCAACATTTGGTCGATAAAGGGTAGTGGAAAATGATCTTTTCGGGTTTCCTTGTTCAACTTCCTATAATCGATGCACACCCTCCAACCTGTTACTGTTTTTATCGGTATTAACTCGTTATCTTCGTTTTGTACCATAGTCATTCCCCCCTTCTTCGGCACACAATGAACCGGACTAACCCACTTACTGTCAGAGATCGTGTAGATGATTCCGGCATCCAACAATTTTAGAATTTCCTTCTTTACTACTTCCTTCATAATTGGGTTAAGTCATCGTTGTTGCTCCACCGTCGGTTTTACGTCATCTTCTATCAGAATCTTATGCATGCAAAATAACAGGCTGATTCCCTTGATATTTGCTATCGTCCACCTTATTCCTGCCTTATGTTCTCTAAGCACCCTTAGCAACTTCTCTTCCTGCAAATCGTTAAGTGCAGCAGAAATAATTACAGGTAAAGAATTTGAATTGCCTAAATATGCATACCTGATATGTTTAGGGAGCGGCTTGAGTTCAAGAGTTGGTAGCTCCTCCAATGATGGTCTCAATTTTTTCGTAGCTATCTCCTCCGTGTGTAGTAATTCACAAGGTGTTTTGAATCAGCTTACTCGTGGGAATGAGTCTAACATCTGTAAGTAGTCCATAAAGTCTGGGTCATCGAGCTCCTCATCCCCCAAGAATGTTGTCTTTAAAAGATTGTTTCTCAGGCTCTTTCCCATGTCTTCGTTGACTATTTGATCAAAGATTTCCATCTGAAAGCACTCTTCTTCATTCGCAGGAAATTTCATGG
The DNA here is from genome assembly GCA_020205505.1 of Panax japonicus. Classification (NCBI taxonomy): domain Eukaryota; kingdom Viridiplantae; phylum Streptophyta; class Magnoliopsida; order Apiales; family Araliaceae; genus Panax; species Panax japonicus. The sequence continues at coordinate 31,133,758 of CM035111.1, forward strand.
CTTTCAATATGTTAAACTTGACTTCTTGATCGTGGACCCTCATCGTTAATTCACCTTTTTGTACATCGATGAGTGTCCTACCCGTCGCCAAGAAAGGTCTCCCTAGGATAATCGGGATGTTATTGTCCTCCTCAAAATCTAGAATAATGAAATCGGCGAGGAATATAAACTTATCAACTTTGACCAATATGTCTTCCACAATGCCTCTCGGATACATGACTGACCTATCTGCCAATTATAATGAGATGTTCGTAGGCTTTCGAGTCGGCAATCCCAATTCTGTGTAAACTGATAACGGCATAAGGTTCACACTTGCTCTTAAATCACATAATCATTTATTAAAAGTAGTATTCCCGATCGTGCATGGAATGGTGAAACTCCCCGGATCTTTCAACTTGGGTGGCAACTTTCACTGTAGAACCACGTTGTATTCCTCTATTAGTGCCTCTGTCTCGAAATCTTCTAACTTCTTCTTTTTGGATAGAATCCCTTTCATGAATTTTGCATAACTCGGCATTTTCTCTAGGGCTTCCGCAAATGGGATGTTAAACTGCAATTTCTTAAATACTTCCAAGAACTTTGCAAATTGCTTGTCTAATTTCTTCTTTTGAACACTTTGCTGAAATGGCGGTGGCGGATACGTAACTGGTGTGCCATCTAAATTTGTATTCTCAATTCGCATTTTTGCACCCTATTTTTCTACATCCACTATGTCATCATTACTCTTATCATCAGAGACAGCTGAATTTTCTGCATCTTTCCCAACCATTTGTTTTCCACTCCTCAAGGTAACTGTCTGACACTGTTCATGATTTCCCTTTGGATTTCTTTCGGTGTCACTCGGTAGGGCCCCTTGTGGTTTGTTGCTCAATGCTAAAGCAATTTGTCCCATTTGGTTTTCTAAATTCTTGATGGCCATTTCTTGTGATTTCATTGCCATTGCTTAGTTCTTCATAGCTACCTCGTTACTTGTTATATACTTTGATAACAATTCCTCTAAATCTGATTTCCTCTCTTGACGTTGAACTGGTTGTTGTTGTTTATTAAACCCTGGGGGATACGATGGTCGTGGAGCTTGCTGATTCTGATTATTATTCCATGACTGATTCAGATTATTCCTATTCCCCAGATTATATGCATTCTAATATGTATTCCGTGGAATTCTGTTGTAGCTACACCTGAATTGTACCGACTCTGGATTGATTGTGCATTGATCTTTTGAATGTTCCCCTGCGCACAACTCACAAATAATTGCAACTGTCTGCGTCTGTCCCCCGGACCACACGTCGAACTTCTTAGCGAGTGCTGAAATTTGTGCCGTTATTGCCGTCACTCCATCTACTTCTAACACTCCAGCAATCGTAGGTTATGTCATTCTTGTCGTGGGCCACTGATAATTGTTAGCCGCCATAGTCTCTATCAACTGGTATGCCTCCTCATACATCTTAGCCATAAACGTTACCCCCGATGCTGCATCAATACTCGTCCTGAGATTCCCATGTAGTCCGTTCTAAAATGTATTCAATTGCAACCATTTGGGCAGTCCGTGATGTGGGAATTTTCTAAGTAATTCATTGTATCTCTCCCACGCCTCGTACAGTGATTCCCCATGTTGCTGATCAAACATGGTAATCTCATTCCTCATCTTTATAGTTTTTATAGGGGGAAAGAATTTTGCTAAGAATTTCTGAGCCAAGTCCTCCCATGTCGTTATCGAACCCGCTGGTAGAGAGTGTAACCAACTTTTTGCCTTGTCCCATAGAGTGAATGGGAACAAGCAAAGTTTAACTGCCTCATCTGACACCCCATTATGCTTGAAAGTGTCGCATATTTCCATAAAACTGAGCAAATACTTGTTCGAATAGTCATTAGCCATTCCCCCAAACTGCACTGAATTATGCATCATTTGAATTGTCCCAGGCTTGATTTCGAACGTGTTTGTAGCTATTGCGGGCCTGGTGATACTAGACTACAGCTCAGTCACCTTGGGTGTCGCAAAATCTCTCAACGTTTTCTGGTCTTCGGCAGCCATTTCTTCTTCCTTATCAGAGTTTTCGAATTTGTCCCTTGTTTCCTTTATCCACTTACTTAACCTCTGAAACCTCCTATCGATGTCGTCCTTAAAAGGAAGCAAGTCTGGATTTTTTGATCGAGTTTGCATAAACTAATATCAAAAACCTGAAATTCGAAGAACAAAACAAAACAAAAAGTGTTTAAGTAAAACTAGACTAATTAAGCTGATATTGCAAAAAATAATCAAATCTGTATTGAAATTCCCGGCAACGGCGCCAAAAACTTGTTGGGTAAAATCTATATACGCTCAACACGCAAGTATATGTGGTCAAAAAATAATATAATAGTAAGTAGAGTATCGTTCTGTCAGAGATTTCACACAAATTTTCCTTACAACTACCAATCTTCTATTAATCCAAATTTTATTAAACTAATCAATTTCCCGTTTATATCAAAAATATCAAAAATTATCAAAAATCAACTCAACACAAACAAACCCTAAGTCTGGATTTTCAAACAAATATTAGAGAATTAGGCTCGTAACTTCACTCTAAGCATCCCTCTGATTATTATCACCTTATTCCAGTTTAACTCACTATCCCAGTTTATTAATCAAGAACACATAAATAGTATTAATCACCTCTCAATATATTAACTCCGTATTAAACCAAATCCATAATTAAGATAGAATTAAGTCAAACACCTCAATTAATCAACTCACTATATCTCTACGTGAATTATGATTAAGTAAGGTTTAAGTTCAAGTTCTCTTCATGGTTACATGTGATGTCAATCATATCTCTACCTCAACAATAATCAAGAATATGCTATTCACAAAATTCATGAAATATGCTATATTAACTAAGTCTAAATTTATATTTCATCTCTAAAATTCATACAAATCCACATAAAATTTTTGATCAAATAATTCATAAATTCAAGGCCCAATTAATATTAATAAACTGCATAATAGCTTAATTAAACTGAAAACCAAGGTTACACAATCATCGTTCCACTTAGAGATCCATTATAAGCTTAAAAAGTAATTTAGCCCATAATAAAAGAATTAAATACTGAATAAATAAAAGGAGACGTCATCCCAATTACAGAAGATTGAAATTAGAGAATAATAATAATACACCACCCTTCTCGGCCTTCGATTCTGAAATCTTTGTGAAATTATTTATGTTCTTCGTTCCTCCTAAGCCCTTGCTCTTCACAATCCTTCATCAAGTAAGTCTCTATATTGATTGAATGAATGATACGCTCTAAGTATGCTTAAATAAGCAGATATCTCCTCTAACCTCATACCATGACTCCTAATCCACCTTTAATTTCTGCCCAAGAAAGACTCCCCGAATTCGCAACGACTTCCCCCAGTCAAGTTCCAGCACCAGTGCGGTCTGCGCTGGCCTCAACGTCTCCGCATCACGCTCCGCACTAGCCCATCAGCAGCCTTACCACGCTCTAGCGCGCTCCGCGCTAGTCTGCCTCTTGACACAGCGCGCTCCGCGCTCGGCCACTAGAAATTTACAATATTGCTCAAAACGTCCTCCAATGCTCCCATTCGCTGGACGAGTCTGAATTACCTACAATAAACGTAAACCTCATCAAAAGTAACATAAAAATACCCAGAAACTAACAATATAACAAGCTAAATGAACATAATTCATAGGTTAAAAACCTACTCATCAACTATTGATTCTATCCTTATGTATGATTGAATAAGCTCTTGTAACCTAATTCGTTAGCTCGAGCGAGTTTTACTTTTCTAAACCTTGAAATTATCATTCAAGGCATATATTGTTCTAAATCATCGATTTAAATGAAGTTGTTCTAACTCTTTCAGATATAGCACTTTGCATGTATATCATGTTTATTTAATTGTATATTGCTGATATCCGATCTTTGACTTCGAGAGCCTTGTTTAGTTATACATCCTTGTATTAAACCTTCAATTAGTAAGCAAACTTGTATTAAACTCTCTTTAGTGCAGAAATTCTAAATTCAAACTGATACGAACAACCCTAATGTAGGAGATTTTGTACGTGAAACGTTTAGATGTTTGTGCACAATACATGGTACAAAGGGTTGATCCCCCTAAGTACGTTAAGAAGAGTCTGTATAGTCTAAATGACTGTAAAGGTTAAGGCTAATAATACCTAAATACCGAAGACATAGTTTGTGGTTTTAAGACCCTCAGATATTAAGTTCGAACTTGTTTTCTACTTTTGGATTAGTAGAACAAATTCATTATTGTTCAGCATTCGTTGTTTATTCTCATGTTGATATTATTACTACTCTTTATATCAGTGAGAAATTGTTTGCTCACTCTTGCAATTAACATTGCAGCTAAAGCTGAAAGAGTCGATGAGCCATCTACTAGCAAAGGAAAGGGCAAGATGTCCAAGTGTTGAAGAGTTATTTAGAATTTGTTTAAATACATGATGTTATAAGACTTGTTTTCTTTTATGATGTTTTCCGTAAACTTATGTAATAAATTTAAGGTTAGATTACATGGGATTGTTTATGAGATGATGTAACCCTTAAATGGGAGAGATTATTGTTTAAATTAATTAATGTTTTATCCTTTATTATGGGTAGTTAGATGTAATTATTTTGATAGTGAGCATCAAATCCTATGGGAATGAAGTACCTAGATTTGGGGGTGTCACAGGTTGGTATCAAAGCCTTTGGTTATGAACCTTAGGTGGGAGAAAACTTAGGAAGTAGCCTTTAAGAAGTCAAAAAACATAATGGTGTTTAACTCTTATCGGGTTTTAAGGAAATGGATTAAGGCATCTGTGATGCTCCCAAAATAGGTATACATCACCCATCTTGAGTCGCCAAATACATGGTACCAAATTCAAATACAACTTAATTATACAACAATCATGTAAAATACGACAAAACATAATCTAAGAGTTTAAACAAGAATATTGTCATCTAGACAATATCCACACTCAATGGAGTCCTCATTACATTTATTGTCACACTATTTAACAGAATAGTGAGGACTATTAATGCTATCTTCTAGACTGTCACTCCATTCCCCGAATAGTCCCAACTATATTCTCATTTCTTGAAGAGAACAATGAAAGCAAATGGTGAGCTCAACTAGCCTAGTAAGAAATATTATGACTAAGATAATCCAGATTAAATTATCCTTAGCCTTCAACAGTATAACAACTGATAAAATATAATAGAAAACAAGTTTTAGATCAACAACTGCAGCGAAATAAGTAATCCATTAGAAGAGTTAAGTAGGGAATAAAATCGACTATCTTCTATGATTTAAAAAGTTTTTCATCAACTTTATCAATGAGACTCAGCTTAATAAATAAAATCGAATCATCCCTGCATCACCGCTAAGGATATTAATGTAATCATCAATGGTTATGATTATACCGAATAATCCATGGTCATAATCATACCAACAACTGTCCATCAATGAACTACAGGCTAATGAGGACTTTCACCACATCATTCATTGCATTACGGTCATGATTATACCGAATAATCCCTGGTCAAAATCATACCAAGTCCATCTATGTATGTAAGCCAAAGATGAATTTCATCACAATATATAAGCATGAGGATGTTGACCATGACATAACAATTCAATGAAATAAGTTCAAGGATGAATTTTAAAAATTTATAATTTAATTTATCCAGAATTCAATAACGTTTAAATTGTCAACATGATACTTCTTTGTGGAGTAAAATTCAAGAATAATATTCATGTACCAAAAATAATTTGGACAGAAAAGAAATGTATTTTTCGGGTAAATAGTACCCCGTGAATAGTAACCTGTGAATAGTACTTTGGGAATAGTACCTCGTGTATAGTACCCCAATATGAAAATGACCCCAAATACAAGAGTGAATAATATTCGGGTGAATATTAATTGAGTGAATAGTAACTCGTGAATAGTACTCCGACATGAAAAGTGCCCCGAATATCCGAGTGAATAAGATTTGAGTGAATAGTAACTGGGTAGATAGTAACCCGTAAATAGTAACTCATTAATAGTATTCCGTCATGAAAAGATCAATAATTATCAACAAAGCTCAGAATAATATTTCCTTGAAAAGATACTAGATGAAGCGCAAATATTCGCGATATTCTACTAATTTCATGGAGTATAGAAGCCAAAACTTTAGCCAATTGAGTATAATAGAATATATGAAACTGCAAATGGATTTTCGTCCGCCATGCGATAATAAAGAATGGATGCTATAATACGAAGGATCATTCACCATGCACGCAGTAATCCACATAGACAGGTTATTCTAACAGAATAATAAAGAATGGAATAACATAAGAATTCACCATGCATGCGATAGTTCGCGAAGATAGGTTATTCCAATAAAATAATAAATAATAGAATAACAGAAGAATTCACCATGCAGGTGATAGACCGCACAGACAGGTTATTCCAACAGAATAATAAAAAATGGAATAACAGAAGAATTCACCAGGCATACGATAGACCGCACAGATAGATTATTCCAACAATATAATAAAGAATGAAATAACAAAAGAATTCATCAGGCATGCGAAACACCGCACAGACAGGTTATTCCAGCAGAATAATAAAGAATTGAATAACAAAAGAATTCACCAGGCATGCGATATACCGCACAGACATGTTATTCCAACAGAATAATAAAGAATGATATAACAACCCTTATGAATATTAAAAGAAATAATTCTCTTCATGAATACGAAAGAAATAATACCCCTTACCTTTGAAGAAACTGAACACTAGAATAGTGAGGTAGCAGACTTCTCTTCTTCTTTCTCTCTATAATTTCTCTCTATAATAATTGCTTTATAGCTTTAGGGAATTGGTAAGAAATGAATGAAGAATGAACTTCTATTTATAGGAAAATATAGTTTCAATAATTGCACGTTTTGGGGCTCAAAATATTACAGTATAATACCTTCCTCTTTTTCTTTATTTTTAATTTAGTCCTGCAAGTATTATCAAACTTGCACCACCTCCCATAATAGTAAATCATGTGAATTAATAGTTCATTCATGTCACTTAATAGTATAATCATGTGAAAAAACTAATTACAGTATAGTACATTCATCTATACCTCTATTTTTAATTTAGTTATGCAAGTATTATTAATCTTACACCAATTCCCATAATAGTAAATCATGTGAATCAATAGTACACGCATGTGAACACATAGTTATAAACATGTGAATTAATAGCAATTAATTTCTCATTTATTCGATTAATTACCCGATTGATTAATATAACCTCCAGACATCCATTATTATCGAAATAGATATTGATTTCTACTAACACTAATAATTCCCACACAATGGAACTGTGAATTTCATCTTTAATCAACACAAACTTATTCATCATTAATATTATAACTCACAATATTTAACAACCAGGTCATTCCCAGGAAAGAAGGGACTTTCCGATAAGGATTTCTCCTTATTGGCGCGCAATTAGGTGACCAAACCTCTCCTTGACAGAACTTCTAGACATTGTCAATATTGCAAATAATAATATGAATAACTTTGTCGTCTCAGTTATTGATTTAATAATATAACATATTATACAACTGATAGTGTGACAATAATTGAATCAATAATATGAGAGATATGATGCAGCAATTATTATAGCAATAATTGAGTATAACTAAGTGACTTCTTACGTAAGCATCAATAATCAATACCGTGTGCTACTATGTAACCACACGTATAACTGTACTTTTACTACCAGGTAGTTCAACAGTTCTAACGGTAACACTTTCGCCGATATTTTTATAAAAAGATAATTCTGTCGTTTTCTAACTACAATAATACTTCCGTTGTGGGGTCCACCAATGATTGTGTCCTCGTACGAATATTCCCTGTTAAAACGAATATTCCCCGACCAATCGAATATTATATAACTAATTGCTTACTTTGCAAAATTTTCACATATTACCATTAACTTTAACCTTTTATCAATTTAACCATTTATGAAAAAAATAATAATTATAAGAAAATTAAATACTTTCGTTTCATAAAATTCGGGGTCTTACAATCTCTCCTCGTGAAATTTTGCCATCAAAATTTATGTACGTACCTGGTTTGCCGAAGAGGTGAGTCTACCTTGACTTCATTTCATATTCCAACTCTTGAGGTATAACCTTTGAGTGTCGAATATGATCCTTCTTATCCAAGATTTTAACACGTATCTCCTCAAACATTAAATCTTTTGCTGTCTCGTCTAGTTCCAATTCAATAATGTGGTTCGGGTCGTCCACATATTTACGTAACATCGATACATAAAAAAATTGTTATGAACACGTGACATACTTGGCAGTAAAACGAGTCTATAGGCCACAGTTCCTACTCAATCGAGGATTTCAAATGAGCCAAATAAATCAAGGGTTGAGATTTCCTCTATTCATCGACTCGTGCTTCTAGAATAACGCCTTCTTGAACCTTCTTCTTCATCTTCATCAGCTCCGGGTGTGTAGCTTGAATGGCCTTTACTTTATCGATTAAAGTCATTTCTAATCATATATTCGTTATCTTCACGTGGGTCCCTAGAACCTTTAACTATATCTTCATCATTTGTAAGTTATACGAATTGGTCTTTATGTTAACAACATCGCACTCGTAAACGCATACGATCTTCTACTCAATGCGTCAGCTACCATGTTTGCTCTTCCACGATGATATTGAATGGTATGGTCATAATCTTCAACAGCTCGAGCCAACGTCTTTGGCACATTATACGATCATTTTAGGTTAAAAAAATATTTGAGGGTTTTAGAAATGGGTTTTTGTAATGGGGTCAATACAAAATTTGATTTCACGCCTTGGGGTATAGGCCAGGAAGTCTTTAGAGAATACGTCAGTAAATTTATTAACAATAGAAATATCATTCAAAACTGTGACTCTCATCCAAGACTTGGATAACACATGTAATGAAGGTTTCTCCTAACAGAGTTTCAATTGATAAGTCAAAGTCTAATCTCTCCGGAGTCAAATTTAAATGCTTAGCGCAAGCAAGAGAGATAAAAGAATGGGTAGAACCGATATCTAACAAGGTGTAGACTTCGCAAGAATTTATAATTAGCTAGCATGTGCTAACTTCGTTCGGGTTACTCACTTTTTGAGAACTCACGAAAAATGCTCTCCCTGAAACCACCGACTTTGTTTTGTCCGTAACTGCCTTTGGTGCCACCGTCCCAACAAGACTTGACTTTAGTGCACAACATAATTGGGCTAGGTGACCTTCTTTTCCACAATTATAACATGATTTAGACTGCATCATGCAGTTTGGACTAATATATACATCCCCTCCGCATTTGAAGTATACAATTGGTGGTCGTTCTCCTTCATTGAAAATGGGTGATGGTGCTGACGTCTTTCCATCATTGTTGAATCTCCTCCTCTTGAAATTTCCACTCTTATTGTCATGGCCATGATTACTACCGAAGTGATTACCATTTCTGGCATGTTGATTCCTTCCACTCTTGTTGTCACCGCTTCGATGACTGCTACCACTGGTATTATCTACTTGTCAGTTGCGCTCTCTCAGTAAGGTTGACTCGTTATCACGTTCATATAACTGAGCCCTATTTACAACATCTGAATACAAACACAGTTTGTGAGAAATTAAGTATTGACGTATCTCAGGTTTCAAACCTCTTAGAAACATTTGCGTCATTCTCTCTTCATTATCAATCAAGTGGGATGTAAACCGGGACAACTCGGCAAACTTAGCTTCGTATTGTGACACGATCATATTGTTTTGCTCCAGCTTGATAAACTCTACCTCCTTCATGTGACGAATACTTTCGGGAAAGTACTTGTCGTTGAATAGCTCTTGGAACTTCTCCCAAGACATCTTCAGTGCGGTAGGTTGAGTACGCTTTACAGATTCCCACCAGTAATCTGCCTCTGCTCACAACATGAAGGTGGCAAAGGGAACCTTTTGCTCCTCGAAGCATCCTAAGACATCAAATATCTTGGTGATCTGCTTTATCCATGTCTCCGCCTTAAGTGGTTTTGGATCTCCAAAGAACTCCGGGGGTCCCAGCTCCTTGAACTGTATAGTGGTGACCGTCCGACAGTTGCCAGTGTTTCCACCTGCATTTTGAATAGGAGTCTCTCTCGTCTGATGTTGCATGAATTGCATAAAGCCTCTGAACATCCCATCATTCATCATCTGATCGGTGTTGTTGTTTACCTGAGGATTATTGTATTCATGTTGCACCTTATCCTAGGTATTGATCGTTGGTGACTCAACGGTCTCATGTGCTTCATTGGTTATCTCAACATTTTCAGATTCCATTCTCAAACACTGTCACAAAACAAGGGTTAATTAATATATCACATATTATCCCTATACTCTGACCGACCAATTAAATACCAAATAAACTTAGGTAGGTCATACTAGCGAAGGAATTTCCCGTCTCTCCCCTCCTAGTTCTTGTCTCACATCTCAGCCAGGGATCTTATCCCTAAGCTTTGATACCAACTGTGATGCCCCCAAAATAGGTATACATCACCAATCTTGAGTCAACAAATACATGGTATAAAATTCAAATACAAATTAATTATACAACAGTCGTGTAAAATACGACAAAACATAATCTAAGAGTTTAAACAAGAATATTGTCATCTAGATAATATCCACACTCAATGGAGTCGTCATTGCATTTATTATCACACTATTTAACAAAATAGTGAGGACTACTAATGCTATCATCTGGACCGTCACTCCGTTCCCCGACTAGTCCCAGCTATATTCTCATTTCCTGAAGAGAACAATGAAATAAGAAATATTATAGCTAAGATAATGCAAGTAAATTATCTTTAGCCTTCAACAATATAACAACTAATAGAATATAATAGACAACAAGTTTTAGATCAACAACTGTAGCGGAATAAGCAATCCGTTAGAAGAGTCAAGTAGGGCATAAAATCTACTATCTTCTATGATTTAAAAAAAATTTCATCAACTTTATCGATGACACTCAGCTTAATAAATAAAATCGAATATCCCTGCATCATGGCCAAGGATATTCATGTAATCATCAATGGTCATGATTATACTGAATAATCCATAGTCATAATCATACCAACAATTGTCCATCAATGAACTACAGGTCAATGAGGACTTTAACCACATCATTCGTTACATTACGGTCATGATTATACCGAATAATCCTTGGTCATAATCATACCAAGTCCATCTATGCATGTAAGCCAAAGATGACTTTCATCACAATATAAGCATGATGATGCTAACCATGACATAACAATTCAATAAAACAAGTTCAAGGATAAATTTTAAATTTTTATAATTTAATTTATCAAGAATTCAATAACGTTCAAATTGTCAAAATGATACTGCTTTGTGGAGTAAAATTCAAGAATAATATTCATGTACTAAAAATAATTTGGACAGAAAAGAAATATATTTTTTGGGTAAATAGAACCCCGTGAATAGTACTTCACGAATAGTACCTCGTGTCTAGTACCCCGACATGAAAAGTACACCAAATACTTGAGTGAATAATTTTTGGGTGAATAGTAATTGAGTGAATATTACCTGTGAATAGTAACTCATGAATAGTACTCCGGCATAAAAAGTACCTCAAATACCCCAGTGAATAAGATTTGAGTGAATAGTAACTGGGTGAATAGTAACCCGTAAATAGTAACTCATAAATAGTATTCTGTCATGAAAAGATCAATAATTATCAACAAAGCTCAGAATAATATTTACATGAAAAGATACTGGATAAAGCGCAAATATACAGGATATTCTACTAATTTCATGGAGTATAGAAACCAAAACATTAACAAACTTAGTATAATAGAATATATGAAACTGCAAATGGATTTTCGTCCGCCATGCAGTAATCTACGTAGACAAATTTTTTCCATAATTTAATATGGAATGAATACGAAGGATCATTCACCATACATGCGGTAATCCACATAGACAGGTTATTCCATCATAATAATAAAGAATGGAATAACAGAAGAATTCACCATGCATGCGGTAGTCCGCATTGATAGGTTATTCCAACAAAATAATAAAGAATGGAATAACAGAATAATTCACTATGCATGCGATAGACTGCACATACAGATTTTTCCAACAGAATAATAAAGAATGGAATAAATAGAAGAATTCACTAGGCATGCTATAGACCGCACAGATAGGTTATTCCAAAAGAATAATAAAGAATGGAATAACAGAAGAATTCACCAGGCATGCGATAGACCGCATAGACAGGTTATTCCAGCAGAATAATAAAGAATGGAATAACAGAAGAATTCACCAGGCATGCGATAGACCACACAGACAGGTTATTCCAACAGAATAATAAAGAATGGTATAACAACCCTTATGAATATTGAAAGAAATAACTCTCTTCATGAATACGAAAGAAATAATACCCCTTACCTTAGAAGAAACTGGATACTGGAATAGTGATGTAGCAGACTTCTCTTCTTATTTCTCTCTATAATAATTGCTCTATAGCTTTAGTGAATTGGTGAGAAATGAAGGAAGAATGAGCTTCTATTTATTGGAAAATATAGTTTCAATAATTGCACGTTTTGGGGCTCAAAATTTTACAGTATAATACCTTCCTCTTTTTCTTCATTTTTAATTTAGTCCTACAAATATTATCAAACTTGAACCTCCTCCCCTAATAGTAAGTCATGTGAATTAATAGTTCATTCATGTGACTTAATAGTATAATCATGTGAAAAAACTAATTACAATATAGTACCTTCATATATACCTCCATTTTTAATCTACTCATGCAAGTATTATCAATCTTGCACCAATTCCCCTAATAGTAAATCATGTGAATCAATAGTACACAATGTGAATACATAGTTATAAGCATTTGAATTAATAGCAATTAATTGATCATTTATCCGATTAATTACCCGATTGATTAATATAACCTCCAGACATCTATTATTATCGAAATAGATGTCAATTTTTATTAACACTAATAATTCCCACACAATGGAACTATGAATTTCATCTTTAATCAACATGAACTTATTCATCATTAATATTATAACTCAGAATATTTAACAACCAGGTCGTTCCCAAGAAAGAGGAGGTTTTCCGATAAGGATTTCTCCTTATTAGCGCGCAATTAGGTGACCAAACCTCTCGTTGACAGAACTTCTAGACATTGTCAATATTATAAATAATAATATGAATAACTTTGTCGTCTCAGTTATTGATTTAATAATATAACATATTATACAGATGATATTGTGACAATAATTGAATTAATAATATGAGAGATATGATGCAGCAATTATTGTAACAATAATTTAGTATAACTAAGTGACTTCTTACGTAAGCATCAATAATCAATACCGTGTGCTACTATGCAACCACGCGTATTACTGTACTTTTACTACCGGGTAGTTCAACAGTTTTAACGGTAACACTTTCGCCGCTATTTTTATAAAAAGATAATTATGTCGTTTTCTAACTACGACAATACTTCTGTTGTGGGGTCCACAAATGATTGTGTCGTCGTACGAATATTCCCTGTTAAAACGAATATTCCCCGACCAATTAAATATTATATAACCACTAGCTTACTTTGCAAAATTTTCATATATCTCCCTTAACTTTAACCTTTTATCAATTTAACCATTTACGAAAAAAATAATAATTATAAGAAAATTAAATACTTTCATTTCATAAAATTCGGGGTCTTACAGCATCCATTGAAACTAAACAATAAAATACATTATGTGTTATGTGTTAATAACTTATGTGCTCACGAGTATCGATAATGTTAAGTAAAACTTAAAATATTTTGTTGTCTGGATGTCTGATAAAGGAGGATCCAGTCCAGCTAGGGAGGTGATACCTCAGATACCTAGAGATGGCAAACCCCGGGATATTCACATTGTGTGGGAACCGTTAATTCAGGAGGATGAGCCTGTGACCGATCCCGAGGAGGTTAATTCTGGGGAGATAGATGAGGATGATGAGGAAAAGGATCCAGTGGAGTTTCCACTAAACTCCATATCGGCTGAGATGTATGATGCTTTGTACAACCGTAACATAGAGTTGCAGGATAATCTAGAGGAACTAGAAGAGTTGGTTGATATGCATCACGCTGCGATGGAGCAGAAGGATGTAGAGATCCAAGAACTTGACTTAAAACTTGGAAACACCAAGTGGGACTTAGTTCATACTAAAGGTCAGCATGAAGATCTGTTGGCAGTGAATGAGAAGATGAAGGCTGACATGGAGAAATTAAAAGATGACTTCAAAGAGGAATCAGCTAAGCATACAAGAGCATAGGATGCTAGGATGAAGGCGACTCAAAGTGCAGACCGTGCTGAGGCTAAAGTCCAAGTGAAGAAGGCCAAAATGAATGAAATGGATCATGCCTTTAATTCTGCAATTTATAGGGCCCAGGATCGAGTCTTTTATTACCCGCCTCAATTTGAAGACTCGTTGTGCTTTGTGATGGATCGTAGAACAGCATATCGCATCATGGAGGAGGAGCGTAGAGAAGCCTTATGACATCTTAATATGCATAGATAGAAAATATGAGTGTTGATAATATATGGTTATTATGTGAATAAATAAAGTTCTAAATCCCTTATTTTGAGATAAATAAAGGGGTAGTATGAGTATGTAATCCTGAAACTTGTTTAGTTCAGGAAAATGGATGTTAATAGCAGATATGCTATCTTTTATATGTTTTAAAGTATTATGAATGAATAAAATATCAAAGTTATTTGAAATGTTATGTGTTATAGCTTTAATCTTAGAATGTTTAGAGTTAAAATTTAAAACATTCAGAGAATTGAATAAATAAACTAATAATCGTATATTTTAACAGAAAATACCTCTTAGAAGAAGACAACCGCGTCAACAACCACCTCCTGAGGGGTCTACTAACAATAACAATGAGGCCAACGCTAATCTGGTTTAGCAGGTGGTGACTTTATTGACGGGAGCACTTGCGAATCATCCGCAAGCTCAAGTTACGACCTTCAAGGAATTCAAAGCGGTTGGACCGCCAGAGTTTTAAGGGTCTATGAATCCAGTGGAAGCCCAAGCCTGGATCATGGAAATGGAGAAGGTATTTGATGTTGCTAGAGTTAACGATGATCATAAGACTGCATTCACGACGTTCATGCTGAATTCCGAAGCTAGCTACTGGTGGGAAGCAAATAAGGTTCGTGGGGGACAAGGAGTGCTAATGTGGGATAGATTTAAGGAGATGTTTTTGAAATATACTTTCCAGCGAGTTCTCGGAATCAGTTGGAGGTGCAATTTTTGGAGTTGAAGCAAGGAATCATGACGGTGCCAGAATATGCTACGAAGTTTAATGAGTTGGCAAGGTATGCCACTTATCAAGTCAATACGGATGAGCGTAAGGCGAGAAGGTTCAAACAAGGATTGAAACCCTGGCTGTATAGCAAGGTTTCAATGTTCCAGTTAAATATATTTGCGGCTGTACTAGAAAAGGAAATCATCACAGAAGGTGAAAGCGATGCCTTGACCAAGTACAATCAAGAACAGAAGAAGAGAAAGAATGATAGTGAAAATAAGGCTGGTAGAAGTAACGTTGGAAGTAAAAATCAGAAGAGGAAATGGAACAAGAATTTAACTACGAGAGGACAGTAGGGAAATTAGCAGAAGAAAAATTTTGCAGCTTGTGCGACGTATGGAAAGTACCATACTGGGGTATCTTTGAAGGGAAAGCGAGTGTGTTTCAATTGTGGTCAGGAGGGACACATTGCACCGAACTATTTTAGCACAAAGAAAGGAGCATGTTTTACCTACGGATCGAAGGATCACATGGCTCGTGATTGGCCTAAAAAGCCAGCGGGGAGTGCAAGTGGAGGAAAGGGAAACAACAACGGTGGTGGTGCATTTACTATCACTAGACTATCACAGTCAAGCCGACCTACTGCGAGAACTTTCAATATGATCGTGGAGGATATTATTCAGTCTAAGGATGTGGTGTCAGGTATCATTCTGATTAATGGTATTAATGCTTATGTACTATTTGATTCGGGTGCTACTTGTTCATTTATATCCGATGAATTTGCTCAAAACTTAGATTTGCCTCAGGAAGAATTAGATTATCCTTTGGGCATAGAAATTGCAAATAGGGAAGTGATTCATGTTACATTCATATATAAGAATTGTAGAGTGGTTATAAAGGGTTAAGAGATAAGGGTTGACTTGATACCAATTAGACTAGGTGAGTTTGATGTTATCCTGGTAATAGATTGGTTATTCAATCATGGAGCAGTAATTGATTGCCAAAGAAAGTGTGTTAACCTTATGACTCCATCAAAGGGTGTGTTCTATGGCAGTAAATCACCTTGACAAGAAAGTTATCTGACGGTGATGTAAGCCAATAAGCTGTTAAAATAAGGATGTATAGGATACTTAGCCTACATAGTTGATACATAAAAGAAAAGTGCGAAGTTAGAAGAGATACCAATCATAAGAGATTTTGCAAACGTGTTTCCAGACGATTTGTCGGGTCTTTTGCTAGATCGACAAATTGAGTTTGTGATTTATTTAGTACCAGGAACATGCCTGATATCTAAGGCACTATACAGAATGGCCCCGATAGAGAATAAAGAGTTGATGGTGCAACTGCAAGAATTGCTCGACAAGAAGTATATCCAGCCGAGCGTATCGCCATGGGGAGCGCCAGTGTTATTTGTTAAGAAGAAGGATGGATCAATGCGGCTCTGCATTGACTATTGAGAATTGAATAAGGTCACGATAAAAAATAAGTATCTGTTACCAAGAATCGACAACCTGTTTGATCAACAAAAGGGTGAGAGGTATTTTTCAAAGATAGACTTGTAGAATGGTTATAAAGGGTCAAGAGATGATCGTAGACTTGATACAAATTAGACTTGGTGAGTTTGATGTTATCCTGGGAATGGATTGGTTATTCAATCACGAAGCAGTAATTGATTGCCAAAGGAAATGTGTTAACCTTATGACTCCGTCAAAGGTTGTGTTTTATGGCCCCAACTCACCTCGACAAGCAAGTTGTCTGACAGTGATGCAAGCCAAGAAGTTATTAAGACAAGAATGTGTAGGATACTTAGCCTATATAGTCGATACACAGAAGAAGAGAGCGAAGTTAGAAGAGATACCGATCATTAGAGATTTTGTAGACGTATTTCTAGATGATTTGCCAGATTTTCCACCGGATCGACAAATTGATTTACTACCAGGAACGACCCTGATATCTAAGGTACCATACATAATAGCCCAGTAGAGATGAAAGAGTTAATGGTGCAGTTGCAAGAATTGTTTGACAAGAATTATATCTAGTCAAGCGTATCGTCGTGGGGAGCGTCGGTGTTATTTGTCAAGAAGAAAGACAGATCGATGTGACTCTGCATTGATTACAGAGAATTGAATAAGGTCACGATAAAAAATAAGTATCCATTGATGACATGTTTGATCAACTGAATGGAGCAAAATATTTCTCAATGATAGACTTGAGGAGTGGTTATCATCAGCTGAAGGTGAGGCCAGAAGACGTACCGAAGACGGCATTCAGAACTCGATATGGTCATTACGAGTTTCTGGTTATGTCATTTGGTTTAACCAATGCACCGACAGCGTTCATGGATTTAATGAACAGGGTGTTTAAATTATTCTTAGATAAATTTGTGGTGGCGTTTATTGATGGTATCCTGGTGTATTCTAAGACCAAGGAGGAACATGTAGAACACTTAAGAGTGACGTTGGAGACATTGAGAAAAGAGAAGTTGTACGTAAAATTTTCAAAATATGAGTTTTGGTTGGAACGTGTACAGTTTCTCGTACATGTTATTGATAAAGACAGAATTTCGGTAGATCCATCAAAAGTTGAAGCTGAAGTAAATTGGGATCTGCCGAAGACACCGTCAGAGATAAGGAGTTTCTTAGGGTTGGCATGTTACTATAGGCATTTAATTCAAGACTTTTCTAAGACCGCGATCACGTTGATGAATTTAACCAAAAAGGCGGTTAAGTTTGATTGGACGGAGAAGTGTGAGGAAAGTTTTCATGAATTGAAGAAGAGGTTGAGCTCAGCACCTGTGTTGTCATTGCCTGATGATATTGGGAATTTTGTGGTGTATAGTGACGCATCGCATAAAGGACTAGGCTGTGTCCTTATGCAGAACGGTAGAGTTATTGCGTATGCATCATGTCAATTAAAAGATTATGAAAAAGGGTATCCGACTCATGACTTAGAGTTGGCGGTGGTGGTGTTTTCCCTGAAGATTTGGAGACATTATCTTTATGGAGAAAGGTGTGAAATATATACTGACCATTAAAGTTTGAAGTATATCTTTACACAAAAAGATTTGAATATGAGGCAAAGAAGATGGTTGGAATTGATCAAAGACTATGATTGCGAGATTTTCTATCATCCCGAAAAGGCGAATATTGTTGCTGATGCTTTAAGTAGGAAGGGACGAGAAAAGTTAATGATGTTGACAGCTCAGGAGAAGTTAGTGTTGGAAATGGCTAAGATGGAATTGAAAATTAAATATCTGACAAAATTTGACGGAAGTTATTCCAGATAGGAAACGATTCAACATTGGTAGATAAAGTGAGAATGCACAACTTCAGGATGAAGACTGCGAAAAGATAAAACAAAAAGTATTTGAAGGGAAGGAAAGTAAATTCAAAATCGACTCGGAAGGGTTACTTCGATTCAAAGGGAGAATTTGGGTTCCGCCAGTACTGGAAGTTAAAGATGAAGTTCTGAGTGAAGCTCATAACTCAAGATATTCGATTCACCCTAGAAGTTCAAAAATGTACCAGGATCTTAGACATCATTTTTAGTGGCCAAATATGAAGAAGGATTTGGTTGAGTGTGTGGAGAAATGCTTAACGTGTCAGAAAGTTAAAGCTGAACACCAAAGGCCAAGCGGATTATTGCAACCATTGGAGATACCGGAATGGAAATGGGAGCATATTACAATGGATTTTGTGGTAGGTCTTCCAACGACTCAGCAAGGTTATGACGCCATTTGGGTGATTGTTGATCGATTGACGAAGTCGGTACACTTTTTGCCAATCAAGATTAGATTTACCCTAGATTGGTTAGTAAAATTGTACGTGAAGGAAATTGTTTCAAGACACGGAGTACCTGTATCCATTGTATCAGATAGAGATCCACATTTCACATATAAATTCTGGAAACGATTACAAGAATGTTTGGGAACACAACTAAAAATGAGCACAACATACCATCCTCAAACAGATGGACAGAGTAAGAGAACAATCCAGACACTAGAGAACATGCTCAGAGCTTGTATTATGGATTTTAGGGAAATTGGGACGATCATTTACCGCTAGTTGAATTTTTCTATAATAATAGTTATCACGCGAGTATTGACATGCCGCCTTATGAAGCGTTGTACGGCAGTAAGTGCAGAACTCCTTTATGCTGGGATGAGGTAGGTGAACGTCAACTATTGGGTCCAAAGTTGGTACAATAAACCGTCAAAATCATCAAAGTTATTCAAGCAAGGTTGATAGCTGCACAAGATAGATAGAAGAAATATGCCGATCAACACCAACAAAATCGGGAATTCGATGTTGGTAGTTATGCGTTTTTAAAAGTATCTCCCTGGAAGGGGAAAATTCATTTTGGAAAGAAAGGGAAATTAAGCCCTAGGTTTATAGGACCTTTCGAAGTGCTTCGACTGGTTGGTGATGAAAGTAGTATGCACACAAGCCAATCATGTTTGATGATAAAGCATATACTTTATAAAAATCTTATTCATTTATTAATAAAAAGTATTAATTTATTAAAGAATTTTATTTATCTATATGATGCTACTTTATAATATGTGATAAACCCATAGTTTTAAGCAATGCTTTTAGAATAATGATGATGATCATTCTAATGAGATCTAAATTCTTAGAAAGCTTAAAACTAAAATAGTTCCCAATCGTTGGATTACTAAATTGGGGATTAGTGAATCCGGATAAATTGGTACATACGTTGTTTGCTCATTGAATGAGGATGATTGATCTCATGATAATTTATGTGGAGACACTAAAGAAAGTATGAAGATGTTTATTAGAGAATAAATTCATTGAACGTGGCTTGCTAAGGAATACCTAATGGAGTTTTACTTGCATGTCAATAGGAATTCCTGTAGTGATAGTATTACAAATGATTCTCAATTGATTTTCCAAATTCTTGATCGACGCATTTATGCTTTGTGTATTCAGATCTGTTTTATTTTGTTTCCTTTCATGTTCCTCGTGTTTCTTTTCAGAAGCTGTAATAAATCTATTCAAGGCTTCTCTTCCCAACTTGTTTTTCGCTCTGGTTGTTGTGTCTGATTTTGAAACCCGAAATTGTTTTGTTGTCTCGGGGCTTGAGCATGAGCTTGATTGTTACTCCATGAAAAATCCAGGTGATACCTTCAATCATGATGATAGTTGTTGGGATAGACATAATTATTGGGGTAATCACCACCATAGTGTACCGACTCAAAACTGATGGCGCATTGATGACTCATATGATTTCTAGCACAATAATCAAAAACCATTGCTACTTGCTGTGTGGTTGGTGGACACGATGTTTCCATTGGTCGAGTCATGTTCGTGTATGGCCATTGATATGCAAAGTCATCCATGGTTCCTAAAAAGAGAGAAATATATGAAGAGAATTAAAAATAAAAAAATAAAAAAAAATGTTTAAATTAAGAGTAATTTGATTGAAATTAATATTGGAAAATAATTATTAAATTAATTCCCCGGCAACGGCGCCAAAAACTTGTTGATCGATTTCGCAATCAATGAATACGTGCAAGTATACACGGTCAACAAGTAATAAAGTGAAAATAGAGTATCGTTCCCATGAGGAATTATTTAATAAAAATTAACAATTACTAACTCTTAACCAAATCAATTTTATTTAAACAATAGAAAATTGTGAATTTTCTAATTAAGAAAACTAAATTAACTAATTAAAACTAGGTTACTTTATAAATGAATTTAAATAAATAAAGGCTAAGACTCCAATATCTCCAATTATGAACTATAAATCAATTATCCAATTATCCCAATTATTATGTCTACTGAATTGTTAACAGAAATTCTCAAATGCCAAAAGCCTTCTCTCGAGTGATCAATTGCCTTCTATTTAACCCAGATTAATTTTGCTATATCTCTATGCAAAACAATTGAATTAAACTCGCAACATTCTCAATTCCTTATGTGTTACATGTGGCAAATAGATATTCTCATTCTATTCACAAACCTAATTATTCACTGTGCAAATAACTAAGTCACATGTAATCATGTCAGTTCTAACCCTAGAATTCCTTTCTCAATTCCTTCTAGAGTAACAAGGTAATTACTGATCAGATAATTAATCAATAAGCACAATGCAAGATGAACAATTCACTTCAACATAAATAATTAGAATAAATCAAATAATCAATTCATAATCATAAAAAGTTCAATTGAAATCTTAATTAAATAGTTAGTTCATAATTAATGAATTAAAATTAAGAATCCACAATAGAATAGACATTAAAAGATAAATATAAGAGAAGAGAAGAGAATATAATCTGTTGTCAACAAATCTGATGCTCTTGCTCTTGATCTTCAATGGTCTCCAAGTTGCTTCAATCTCCAAAACTAATAAGAACTAGGGTTATATTCTAATCTAAAGGAGTGTTTAATCTAATCTAATCTATGTAATCTCCCCCTATTTTATGCCTTACATCATCTATTTATAGGTTACAAGTCCAATTTTTAGTTTTCGAACAAACCCAATCCAATTTGGAGTCAAAAAGGTGTCAAAATTCGCCCAAAACGCGTCTAGGCCGCACCTAACCTCTTCCCCAGCGCCCCAGTACTGTTCATGACGCTGAGAATCTGCCTTAGAGCGCCCCGGCGCTGCAAATAGGCTTAAAATTAGCGCCTCAGCGCTGTTACAAGTTCTGATATTTTCTACTTCCGACGTCCTTTGGGAAAATAGCCATAACTTCTTCGTCTGAACTCCGATTTCGATGATTCTAGATGTTCCGGAAAGAGAAGAAGTAGATTTACAACTTTCATTCTTTGAGTGTTTTGAAATAATGTCCGGAGCTATAGTAAAATTGTCTCTGAAGTGACTGCTATGTAAATGACAAGCCGAAAACGCGAATCTAGCCACCCCAAACGTCGATCCAAGTAACTTTTGTCCGAAATCCTTCAAAACAATATAAAATATGCTTGAATAGACACAAACACATAAAAACATCCTAAAAGACTTGAGAACAACAATAAATTAAGCCCGAATGTATCCAATTCATGTGTATAAAACTCACTCATCACTTGGCAAACCAGATGTGGAGGTGCTTTTCTAAGTTTTTGTGCTTAGTTTGAGTATACTTGGCACTTCATTTTTATACTCTCTCTCTCTCTACAGCTTGATTTAACTTCAGACATTATTATCGCTTAGCAAACACTTCCAAAATGTGAAATTTATATTTTGTTTTTTTCTTTTTCCAGATTGAGTTTTAAAGCACGTGCATTTCCCCGTTGTGCATAGTCCCATTCCCCTACTCAGGTTTAGAAATGAATATATATTACTTACTAGATATGATACGGGCTGACTCAGTATGATGAAACTAAACAGGATTTGAGTTTTTCTCTTGACTGATTGCAACAGTGCATAATAATTAATTCTGAAGATATGCAAGTCTATTGTTAGTTGATTATATGTTAATAGTGAACGAGAGACACTACACACATACACACATACACATACACGCACAAGCTTTATGAAATACACAAGTAAACTAAAATATTCAGTATGAGTCATAACCTTCGAAGGAAGGAAAAGCGAACTAGAATTTAGCAAATCAGAGTCAGTCTTGGCCTTTCTGATGCACAGAGGACACCAATGGTACTCCTAATCTTCCTATATACGCTTCTGGATTTTTTATTATTTAATCAGCTATAAGTGATGTTACATCATT
Source organism: Panax japonicus (assembly GCA_020205505.1). Lineage (NCBI taxonomy): Eukaryota > Viridiplantae > Streptophyta > Magnoliopsida > Apiales > Araliaceae > Panax > Panax japonicus. Next base: position 31,156,787 of record CM035111.1, read on the forward strand.
TGTGCACTATATAAATGAACAAATCTTGCTTGCACTTAATCTACTCATTTTCTCTTGTCAGCACTAGTACAAAAGCATAAAAAGACAGCACTTATGCTTGGTAGACAGCACTGTGTGCTGCTATAAACTGCTACCTTCCATCTTAGTGGCAGGAAATTTTCTTAATCATTCTCTCTCCCTCTCTCTCCCTCTCTTCATGTTGAATGTTGCAGAAATTGCATTGCTAGTTGAACAAGTCATGGCTGAGCTTGAAGTTGTAGTAGAAGAAGATGCAAGATTGAATAGACAATCAAAACCTGCTATAAACAAACTTAAGAAGCTTCCTCTTCTTACAGAAGTCCTCTCAAAGTAAGTTAGTTGCCTATATTTGTTTCTTATCCTATGGTTCTTACCCTATTCTGAATCTATGGTTCTTATTGTTCTAGGTGCAGGAAACAGCTTCCGCTAGAATTCTTAGATCATGGAGTACTAACGCTTCTGAAGAATTGGCTTGAACCCCTTCCAGATGGGAGCCTACCCAATAAAAACATTCGTGCAGCAATTTTGAAGATATTGACTGATGTATAAACAAACTAATTTTCATATGGTAATGAGTTTTACCTCTAACTAGCAAAAGTGTTAGACTCATAAAGTTTTCTTTACCTTGCAGTTTGCAATTGATTTAGAGCAGTATGTCAGAAGAGAGCAACTGAAGAAGAGTGGTCTTGGAAAGGTCAGACCCACCCAATAGACAAACTTTCAAACTATGATTTTTTTAACACTATTTTCTATAGGGTTGTAAAAGGAACAACTTAACCAATTTAACATACTATTGAACATAACCTGGACATACTGAAAAACTTAGGGAGAATTTTTTTTCCTACAGTATGTATTATCTGTAGGATGAATTTTTTTCATATATCCTATTGAACATAACCTGGACATACTGAAAAACTTTTTCCTTCATAATATGTATAATTTTGCCTCACCTCTACAATATCTTGTTACTTGTGAAAGCCAATGAATAAAACTGCAGGTATGCACTCCAAGGATGATGATCTTGATTTGGCTGAGTTTTCACAGTATGTTGATTATACCCTAGTTAGGCTCATCAAAGAGTAGATTTTACTTTAATCAGGCAGTCTAACTAATAAAATACAATGTAATATTTTGTGGATGTAGTAATTTGAAACTGTAAACGAATGGTATTATTGGGATGTATTTTGAATGGTTGATATATTTTGGCTATATATCATTGGCATTAGCATATTACAGGTGCATTGGTAATATAGGTGAACCACAACCTTTTTTTTCTTTTTTTTATCTACAACATTTAAAAAATATTGTCTTATAAACTAAACAACATTTTTAACCAAAAAACGTTGTGGAATCATACATTCTACAACGTTTTTAAGCATCTGCTAATTTTTTGAAAACAAATTTACAACGTTTTTTCCTAAAAAATGTTGTGTATTGTGCTTAACTACAACGTTTTAAAAACGCTGTGCAAAGGTGTCAAATAGATAACACCCTTAACCACGACATTTTTTAACTAAAATCACAACATTTTTTTCGCGTTGTCTATTTACTATTTTGTAGTAGTGATTATCAGGTTCCGAACCAAAGGAAGTTTGGTTGGGAATTAAATTCAATGGTAATTTAGAGTTTAGAACATTCAACAACTAAGGATTAGTTGAATTAGTAAAGAATCTCTAGGCAACTTAGAGTTCGGTACAATAATGTAAGATAGTACAATGACATTGGAGAACGAAGATCAAACACTAGATACTAGTAGCTGAATAAATACATTTCTTACAACAAAATTACAGACTTTGAATAACCAAAGTAATCTCGTTTGGAATAAAGAAATAAAGATTAATTAACATGCTCAACAGTAAATGAGGGTTAAAGAACTTGCATAACAATAATTTGCTCAACAAGAGATTAGAAATAGAGAACTTGCAAAAGTATATCATGGCAGTGAAAAGTAACCTTGTTGAATAATAAAATAGCAAAGATTAGGGAACTTGCTCAATCATAAGAATAAAGTTACACAATGTAGTAATAGAACTAGCTCAACGAAAGTGTAGAGTTAGAAAATTTGCCTCGAACGTAAGCTATAATATAAAAACTCACGTTCACCTACACATTATATTAGAATCACAATACCTATTAGATATATCGACATACCATAACATAAACATTCCTAATTAAACTTTTTATTTCAGTACAAGTCTTACATTACCATTTACATTTCCGAATTTCCAAGTGTTAACCTCACAACACTTATATAACATTCATTGTATAAACTAAATTATAACATAACTCGTTCGTAACTTACTAATCATTTTTACAAAGTTGAAATTATCATTGACGTGACACGATTCTATTTTAAACTCCTTACTACATGTTTGTCACATTAGCATAACCTTAGACCAAGTTATAGTGGTATCCCAGGTCTGCAGCAGTAGCAAAATCCACTGTCACAGATCAGTGTATGGCGCAACTGCACCAAACATAAGCCTGGGACTGGCGCAGTTGCACCGTTTCTAGCCTTGGCAGCAGCGCTGGTGCACAGACAGAACCAGAAATGCGATGAACAGTAGCCATTTTTAGCCCAACTAACACGAATTTCACTTACAAAACAGTGAAATTAACATATACAATTAATATAAAACTATCATTAAAATGTTTCCTCAAATATTCATCAACATAGAATAATTTAACAACACTTTTAACTATTTTAATTCCTTGAATTTCATGTTTTTATACAAAATTCCATTTTTTTACATTTTTTACAAAATTTGACACTATGATCACAATTCTTGTCCAAATTACTTCATTCAAATTACGGTATCTTCGTTCCTTCCCTCCCTACAAGGATTCTGTCCCCAGAATCACAACTCAAATAATCAAATCGTCACATTCTTCCCTCCTTAAAAAGATTTTGTCCCCAGAATCGAAGACACGGTTTAAACAAATAACTCAGGGTAATTCTTCATCAATGCTTCCTATACTATAATTGTTTTATACCCAATATAGTTCATCAAACTTACCACACTTTGGAAATCCAGGAACTTGCCATAATTATATAAGTTTAGGAACTTATCCTAGTCATACAATAGGCGTCCATTCGCTGAGGGGTTCAAAACATACCATATGATTATTAGTCACGAACTTACCATATTCTTTAGTTTTAAGAACCAAACCTAATCTTAATATCATCTAACTTAATCTTAAAAAACCTCTAACTATCAAATATATACATGAGAAAAGAATCACCTTTCCACCACATATACATTGATAGCGCGATACCGATATTCCAATGATTATCAATGTGATAAACTAAGTATATGCACAAAACCCCTGCCCATACAAAGGTTTGTACGAATTAGTCACCATATGAGTCCTCAGTTGAAAACCCACCTAACATTACCTTACTCTTAAATTATTTTTAACTTGCTCAATGCTGATTCCTCGCATGACATTATTGAAAACTTCTCGTGCGCTTAGCACGCCTTCCGATGTTTGGACTTCCTTTTAGTTTGGCAATCGATTTGCAAACGATATGACATACCTATTTCTAATTGTGTTCCATACGTTCTTGCAAACCCTTTTGAAAATTCGATGTAAATCGTGAATCTTGGTTCGACACAATTGATACTGAAACACCGTGCCTTGAAACAATTTTGTTAACATATAACTTTGCACGCTGATCGATAGGTATTATGCTAACTTTGACATACCATATAATCTATCACCATATCTTACCACCAATAGTATTATCGAAGGCAATATATATTTCGTGCTTCCTTGTTGATTCAATATATAAATTTTATGCAAAACTTCATTTTCAATTCCTGGTATTAGCGAAACCTAGTTTCTTCCTTCTACTTTCAACTATCCTTCAGTATCGATCTTGAATTGACCCTTTCATCTTGGAGCTACTCTTCCTTTACTCTGTCCAGCAAAGTTGTACGGTTTTACACCTGAAAAGTTTCACCTATAATTTTATATATATTTTTTTAAGACGTCGGCAACCATAATCATTTAGGACTTTGTATTCACAATCCTTGATCAACTCCCACTATCACTTCAACGCATGCTTAAATACCCCTGTGCGAGAATACACTTTAGACATATATGGTCTTTTTATATCTCACACTATTTCCCAAAAATAACACCTCTAAATCCTCAGAGCAACCACTAATACCTCTAGCTCCAAATCGTGAGTCGGATCCCCTATCACCTAAAAATTTTAACTAACTCGATGCATAAGAAATGATCTTGTCGTTCTACCTAAACACACCGCCTAATACATTGTATGATGTGTCGCTATACAACACAAAGTTTTCTGTATTATCTGGTAGAGACAACATAGGTGCCATACCAAATAAAAGTGTTAACCTTCAGACTCCGAATAAGTCTAAGGTGGTGTTTTATGGTAGCTTATCCCTTAAGCCATCGTGTTGCCTTATGATGATGCAGGCCAAGAAATTATTAAGGAAAGGATGTGTAAGTTATTTAACTTACATTGTTGATACACAGAAGAAGGGAGTAGAAATTCAGGATATACCTATAGTGAGAGAATTCCAAGATATATTTCAGAACGATCTGCTATAACAACCCGATATTTTTTATATAAATAAATAAGAAATTTTGCGTATAATTTTTTTTTAAGGATGAGGATTTGTACAAGATATTTTGTATATGTATTTATGTGGTAAATAAAAATATATTATTACATAAATGATTACAAATAGATTTATTTTAGAATTATTGATTATTAAAAAGTATATTTTTATAATAATAATTTTATAGTTAAAATGTTTTTATTAATTATTTTCCATAAAAATATAACCATATATTATTTAAATAATATATGGAGTGATTTTCAGAATAATTATAATAATTATTTTATTATATGAATTTTAGTATAGATTATTAAGTTAATTATTTTACCTTAATTTTTATGGTTAAATATGAAGAGTAAATCAGATATGGAATCCAAACTCTAATTTTGGATTATTGTCAAGGTATGAGAATAATAATATAATATTAATTATATTTTGATTTTTCAGTGCTATAAATATGTACTGTATGTCCGTATTGATAATGGTTGGTCAATTACGGTGTATTATGACCAAACCCTAGTAATAATGTTAAACCCTAATTTGAGATCCAATTTAGAGTACAAGATTGTTATATAATGGTGTTATATGTTTTATGATGTGTATTAAGTGATTAATTAGGTAAACTCTAATTAAAGTGCTAGAAACCCTAAATAATTTTTAGAAAACCCTAAATTATTAAAAAAAAAACCCTAATTTTAAGTGTTAAACCCTAGTTTGAAACTCAATTATGTGTTCAAGATTATTATGTAACGATGTTATATGATTTTATGAATAACTAGGTAAACCCTAATTAACATTTTGAAATATTAATTTCTAGAAACCCTAATTTCTATAATTAGTAACCCTAATTAGAAATTATAAAACCTAATTACTAATTGTAAACCCTAATTGCTAAATTAGCAAAGTTAATTATAATTAGTGATTTTAAACCCTAATATTCTTGTATAAAGTAATTATAAAATTAATCATAATTACGAAACCCTAATTTCAAAATTTTAGAAAGTAAAATTTATTTAATTTTATTTTTAAGCAAACCCTAAAATGGAAATCCTACAAATGCTATGTACTAAACCCTAATGGTTTGCATGATTACTAAATTGCCCTTAAAATTTCATGCGAAAAGACCATTATGCCTCTCTTTAGATTTTTAGTATGTAACTTGTAAATCTAGACAAATAAGGAGTTGGTGACCAACTTATTTGACCATGTGACATGAAATAAACACCAAATCAGCAGCAAAATCTCAACAATAAACATTGTATACAAGCACTATATAAGGATTGGAGAGAGAAAACATTTCATTTGCTAGCATTCTATCCATCTCTCATCCTTGAGCTTCTCTCTCTAAAACCCACGATTTTCATTCATTTATCAGTCACAAAACCGAGCCCCACTAACATCTATAACAAAAAAACAGAAGCCAGAAATCAAGATTATTCAAAGAAGGTATAAACATACCCTAGAAAATCTGTCCATTAACTCTATTGTTAGATGTTAGTTTGATGTGTTAAATATGTTGTATAAGGTGTCTAAGGATGATCTGGGTTGCTAGATGTTAGATACATAACATCTAGATGCTCGGATTTGAAGATCTACAAATTCTGGAAAATATTTAAAGAGTCGACTGACAACGAATGTCAGGTCGAGTAGATCTATGTACGTGTTTGATTTTTGTGTTTTAAGTGTTTAAGCTTGTAGTGTGTCATGAGATCTGTGTTCTGAAATTCATAGGAGGTCCAGATCAGGCCTAGATTGATAGTTATTATAGGTCAAAGGTCATTGACCGACCATGACCGGACCATTTCTAGGCAACCCAGAAATGGGTTTTCAGTGTCTGACAAGTTATTGATGAGCCTTGATCTCGCTGCTGAATGTTGTTTTGTTGTTGTTGTTGTAATAGATTTGTACTATGGTATATGTATTACAAGATGAAGCTTTTATATAGCCTAAATATCAATCTGATCAAAATTAGTGGAAGGTCAAACCAAGCCAGAAGATCACGAACTTAGTTTTCTGGGTATATATTAACCCAGAAAACTTAAGAGCGTGATCTCTGACAAGGTTTGACCGATCCATATCTGACGATTTTGTTGTGATTTTGTTGATGTTATGTGATAGATCTCTTGTCTTACATGTTGGTTACACACTTAAACGTTCAGATCACAAAAACATTACATTTATTGCAAGTTGTGGAAGCCCAAAGTAGGCAAGTCGTACTGTTCTTCATTTATGGGCAACCAAGAAATGAAGAACAGCTCTGACAGCCACTTTAAGGGCTCAGATCTCGTTGTTTATGCACGTTATGATGATTTTTATTGTTGGATCGTGTAGTCTTGTATTTGTACTACATGATCTAACAAACAACAGACCCAGAAACACAACAAACACTAAACTAAACTTGGTCAAACTAAGCAACTCGAAAATTGGTATGAATGTTCTGGGTTTAGCCAAGAACACGAAGAACACCTATAGCGACGGTTCTGTCGCTATAGGCAGTCTTTAGCGACACTTTTAATAAAATTAATTATTTTAATTCTAAAAATTATTTTAAAATAGTATTTAATTTTCAAAAATTATTTTAAAAATTATTTTTAAATTATAAAAATTTAATATTAAAAATTTGAAATATTTTTCATAAATATTAGTATAAATTTAAATATTATTGATAATTAATTTTTTTATTAAATGCATTAAATAAATTAATTAAAAATGATTTTATTATATTAAAAATCATTTTAAATGATAATAAGTTATTTAAAAATATTTTTAAGTTATAAAATATAACTTTTCATATTTTAAAGCAAATTTCATTAATTATTTAATATTAATGAATATTAAATTATTTACTAAATGAATTAAATAAATTAATTAAAAATTATTTTATTATATTAAAAATTATTTTAAATAATAATAAGGTATTTAAAAATATTTTAAGTTATAAAATATAACTTTTAATATTTAAAGGTAAATTTCATTAATTAATTATTATTAATGATATTAAAGTTATTTAATAATTATATTAAATAATTTAGTTTAAAAATGATTTTAATGTTATAATAATTATTTTAAATGAAAATAAAGTGTTTAAAGATATTTTAAGTTATAAAATATAACTTTTAATATTTAAAGGATAATTTCATTAATAATTTAATATTAATACCTATTAATTTATTATTAATGATATTAAATTTATTTAATAATAAATAGTTTGAAAATAGTTTTATTAATTTAAAAATCATTTAAAAAGGATATAAATGAATTAAAAATATTTTACGTTATAAATAATGACTTTTAATATTTTGATAAATAATACATTTATACTTTAATATTAATGGTAATTATTTAAAAATGATTTTAAATGTTTTAAAAATCATTTAAGGGTAATATTAATACTTTGAGTTATTATAAATAACTTTAATATTTTGGAAATGATTTCATTAATAGTTTAATATTAATTAAATATTAATGATAATAGGATTGCTTAATACTTAAATCATTTAATAATGATTCCGATGTTTGAAAATTCATGATAAATTATAATAAATATTTTAAAAATCATTTAAGGGTAATAAAGTGATTAGGTTATGTGCTGACTGCGAAATGCAGTACTATGTGTTATAGTATATTGTTCTAATCGAACGAATGATCTGATTAATGATAGGTTGTGATATAAACGATAAAACTAAGTTGTGAACTGTAAGCAGTGCATCAGGCAAGTATCTTACCTTTGCATTTTCTTTATGCAATGGACATGCGTAAGAATGTTTCTAAACTATATTATTACTGTACATATTTTTAACCTTATATTATATACGCCCATTGATTATCAACATGTTAGTATATGATAATTCAGATATATATTCTGTTCGTTAATTTCAATAAATGGCTATACAAGTGTCCCCACTTGGATAATCATTGTATTTAATCACATGTTGATATACCTTTGTCAATTACCCGTATACATATATGTTGAATTATAGATTATTGTTGAACAAGATAAAACCTTTGATTTGGAACCTAAACAAGTATGAACATCCCTACACGGGAAAACTTTTTATGCACCCAAGGTGGGCAGAGTTAACGATACCCTCGTTCTTGCATGTAGTATTGATCAATGTAGGGCATAACGGGCTGATCACACCCCATGCCCGTAAGTTATGACGGTTTCAGATGAATTTCTATTTAACCTATTTGAAAATTGAAAACAATGTTCATAGCATGTCACCTAAACCCTATTTATAGTCAGTACGTAGTTTCAAAGATTTGGTATAGAATTGATATATTATTATCATTGGTACAGATTACTTCACAACTGTTGACTCGTTGTAGAATGGTAGTATAAAGAAAACATTTAAATTCTTTCATCTTATATATATATATAATTGCTATTACTTGATGGGCACTCAAATGCTCATCCCTGCTTAATTTAAATGTTTTTAGCTAAGTATGAAGAACAAGAAAGCTCATGCAGAAACAAAGGAAAAGGAAAGCTAACTAAATAAAATGTGTCATATTCTATGTAATAGTTTGAGACTATTAAGACAATGATATATATTATCTATCATGATATGTAATGAATGTAATAAAGGTTACGTACTTGGGAGCTAGACTCTGATAATTATGTAAAATTAAGTTTGAAATTTATATTATTGTTATTATTATTAGTATTATTTCGCTCATAGAAATGGTATCGTAAAGCACCGAGTTCGGGTTTCAAGTACCCAGATTTGGGGGCTCTACATCTGTCTAGTCTTCCGCCAGACAGAGAAATCAAATTCATAATAGACTTAGCACCAGGAACGGCACCAATTTCGAAAGCCCCATATCGTATGGCGCCAGTATAAATGAAGGAATTGATGATACAGTTGCAAGAGTTACTAGATAAGGGGTATATACGACCGAGTGTGTCTCCTTGGGGAGCACCAGTGTTATTTGTAAGGAAGAAGGATGGGTCGATGAGGCTCTGTATCGATTATCAAGAATTAAACATAGTAATGATTAAGAATAGATATATGTTACCGAGGATAAACGATCTTTTCGATCTAGTGAAGGGAACGAAGTGTTTCTCAAAGATAGATCTACGAACGGGTTATCACCAGTTGAAGGTACGAGAGGAAGACATATCAAAGATGGCGTTTCGAATTCGTTACAGACTTTTTAAATTTTTGGTAATGTCATTCGAATTGACAAATGCTCCGGCAGTATTTACGGACTTGATGAACCGAGTTTTCACGCCATTCTTAGATAAATCTATGGTAGTTTTAATCGACGATATATTGATCTACTCGAAGACGGAAGAAGAACACGCCGAACATCTGAAGATGGTTTTGGAGGCACTAAGAAAAGAGAAGTTGTATGCGGAATTTTCTAAGTGTGAATTTTGGATGGATAGAGTTAAATTCTTAGGACACGTGGTGGACAAGGATTGAATTTTAGTAGACCCTGCGAAAGTAGATGTAGTGAGTAATTGGGAGCAACCAAAGATGCCAACTGAAGTAAGAAGTTTCTTAGGGTTAGTTGGTTACTATCGAAGATTTATCTAGGATTTTTCTATGATAGCAACCCCATTGACCAATCTAACGAGGAAGACGGTGAAGTTCGTGTGGACGAACAAGTGCGAAGAAAGTTTCCAAGAGTTCAAAAAGAGATTGAGTGAGGCGCATGTATTATCATTACCAGATGATACAGGAGGATTTTTGGTGTATAATGATGTGTCGCATAGAGGACTTGGTTGTGTGCTAATGCAACATGGCAAGGTCATTGCGTATACGTCACGACAATTGAAGGATTACAAAAAATGATACCATACTCATGACTTAGAGTTAGCGGAAGTAGTTTTTACGTTGAAGATTTGGAGGCATTATCTACACGAAGAGAAGTGTGAGATATACACGGACCATAAGAGTCTGAAATATATCTTCACGCAGAAGGAATTGAATATGCGTCAAAGAAGGTGGTTAGAATTGATTAAGGATTACGACTGCGATATTCTTTATCACCCGGGGTAAGCTAACGTAGTGGCTGACGTGCTAAGTAGGAAAGGAATGGAGAAGTTATTTCAATTGACAACTCGGGAGGAGTTAATAAGGGATCTGGAGAAATTAGAGATAAAAGCAAAGGGACTGGAGAGGTCTAAAGAGAAATTGTTTGCGGTAGAAGCTCGTCCAACCTTGTTGAACAGAGTAAGAGAATCACAAGAGAAGGATGAAGAGTGCGGAGAATCAGGAAGAAAATCACGAAAAATGAGGAAAAAAAGTTCAAGATGGATAGAGATGGTATTTTGAGATTCGAAGGGAGAGTGTGGGTGCCAGCGATAACCGAGTTGAGGGAAGAAATTTTGCACGAAGCACATCATACGACGTATTTCGTTCATCCAGGAGGCACGAAGATGTACCGGGATTTAAGGAAACATTTTTGGTAGCCTAATCAAAAATGAGAAATCGCGGAGTGCGTTAGTTAATGTCTTACGTGTCAACGGGTCAAAGTAGAGCATCAGAGGCCGAGTGGCCTACTCCAACCATCGGAAATACCATAGAGGAAATGGGAGCACATTACGATGGATTTCGTTGTAGGACTTCTGTTGGGTAAAATCTAATTACGCACAATATGTAAGTATACGTGATCAACAAGTAATAAAGTGTAAGTAGAGTATCGTTCCCATAGAGAAATTAGTAAGAATTTAACCCTCACAATTACCAGCTTCCTATTAATCCTAATTTTATTAAACTATTCAAATTCAAGTTTATAACTAAAAGTATTAAAAATAGTAAAATTACCAAACAATCAACAAGCCCTTAAAACTGAAATTTCAAACAAGTATTGGAGAATTAGGCTTACAACTTCACCTTAAGCATCACTCTGATTATTAACCTGTATTTCAATTTAATTCACTATCCCAGTTTATTAATTAAGAACACAAAAGTAGAATTAACCACCTCTCGATGCACTAACACAATACTAACTCAAATCCACAAATTAGATAGAAATAAGTTAAACACCTTAATTAACTAACTCATTATATCTCTATGTAAATTACAATCAAAGAAGGGTTAAAATCAAGTTCTTTATTCTATTACATGCGATCTTAAACATATCTCTACCCTAACATTCATCAAGATTCCATTCATTCACAGAATTCAAGAACACATACTAAATTGACTAAGTCTAGACTCGTATTTCATCTCTCGAGTTCATATAAGTCCACATAAAATTGGTGATCAAGCAATTCATAAATTTAAGCATAAATCAATATAGATAAACTGAGAAATAGCTTATTAAACTGAAAATCAAAGTTACAAAACCATTGTTCCACTTAAAGATTGTTTATAAGCCTAATAAAGAATTTAGTTCATCACTAATGAATTACATATTGAATAAATAAAAAAATTAGCATCCTGATTACACAAATTGAAACTAAAGGAGAGTAGTAATAAACCACAATTCTCGCCCTTCAAATCTACAATCTTCGTGAAATCACTTCTCTTCTTCGTTCCTCCAAGCTCTTTCTTTCAATTATTGCTCTCTACGTGTGTATTCTCCATATCCAACACTTCGCATAAATTCATTCACTTCAGCTCCAACACCACCAATTCTAAACCATCTCCAACTCATCACATAGGAATTCTAATAGAAATCAAACTCCTAATCAAACCCAACAAATCTTTAGTCATAGAATCCCAACTACATGAAATAACCTCCTTGTCAACTCCTACTATAGACATATTACATAAAGAAATTATATCTCCCATCACAACTCAAATTCCAGCAATAAAAAAAAACTTTGCGCTTGATCCGTTTGACCGGCGCACCCCGCGCGGGGTTTTCCATTAGGACAGTGCGGCCCACGCCATGTAACCAGTAACTTCTTACGCTACAGCGCACCCCGCGCCACTTTACTCTTCATCATAGCGCGCCCCGCACCGATCCTGCAGAATGTGTAGCTTTGCTTGATCTTTCTTCCAATGATAGCATTTTGATGTGCTCATTTAATATCTTACAACAAGAACAAAAACCCATCAAAAGAAACATGAAATAATCAAAAAACTAACAATATAACAAGCTAAATAAAGATAAATCGTAGGTTAAAAACCTACTCATCAAATTCACCCAAACTTGAAACATTGTTTGTCCTCAAGTAAAATGATATGCAATGCAACTAACTAAGCTAAACTACGAATCTAGTATTAAGACAGAATATAGTTACTCATACAGCCTCAGAGAAATTAAACAAACTCAACAATACTTCATATCAAAATCAATCAATAATTCCTTATCAATCCTCAAATCTTAAACCGTTATTACTGGTATAGTGTGTGTGCGCTCAACATTAATGCTAATTGATGTGAATGCAAATTTAATACATAAACCAATCTCTTAGAAGGCATCATACAATATAAACTCAAAATTTTCAAAAACAGAAGAGATCCAACTAAAATCAAACAATCACCAATATCAAGGGTCCAGCTGGGGTACTTATGCTTTCTTTTTCGATCACGGGGGTTTTTTGCTCTTATTTCCCATTTTATTCTCTCTCTCTCTTTTCTGTTTTCTTTTTTTTTTCCTTTTTTTCGCAGTGAGTGCGTTTTACGCTCCATCTCACGCCTGTGTTTATGGAGAGTGTGTTTCACGCTCCTTCTCAACCCACCATAGGACTCAATTAATTCAATTTGGGAAGGTTGCCAATTATTTTTTTAGAAACTTATATACCCCACTTTTTCCCCCAATCTTAGGTTCTTGCCTAATTTTTGTCTTCGCTACCTATCCTTGTCATTCTTTCCTTTAAACTAGCATTATCCTTTAGAAATTCCTTATGTATCAATTTGAACTAATCAGTCCACATCAATGCTATTAACGTGTTAACCTTATTATACCAGTTTTAAACAAGCAAACAATCCAATTTATATAAAAAATTACATCAAAGTTTTAATAATCGGCAATGTAATTGTCTACATAATTCCAATCTCATTATTGACCAAGAATAAACTTTTACTATCTAATAACTGAATTCATGAAAATTGAACTACATGCAAATTTTCTTTTTATTTTTGTTTTATTTTTTAAACTAATGTATTAAACTAAAAGACATGAAAAACAAACAAATATAAAAACTAAACAAACTAACTAACATGATTTTTAAATCTTCACAACTTAACAGGAAGAAACATAACCCCCCCAAACTTAAATCAAATAATGTCCCCATTATGACAACATAGAACAATTAAAAACATGAGGACTTCCCTGAAAGACGAGTCAGTCGCCATCCGAAGGAGGGTATGCTAGAAGGATAGGGGGAACAGGCATGACCACTAGATTGGCATTGGGATTGCAATGAGAAAACACATCAGCAAGCGTGTTGAAAGCATTTACATTGTACTGATGCATCAAATCTTGACGTTGAGCCAACCACAAAAAATTATTCCTTGAGCCACGAGATTGTTGCTCGTCCATTAGTGCAGCTGCAACTGGGGGTGAGGGCTGGCGAATCATAATATAACCTTTTCCTCTTGGATGAGATCTCTCCCCCTCCCATGCCTTGTACTTTTCAATTGTAGCATGGTCGATTATAGCCATTGGTTGTTGAACCTGTTTAGAAGGATGCCACTGCACCCCGGCTTTGTGGCACAAATCAATAATGAGGAATCCATATAGAAGACCCCCCGTAGTACTTCCCCATAGCAATCAATCAATGGACTCCTGAATAAAATCACCCACATCCACATTATAGAACACAATGGAGTTATTTACATGGTAATGGTGGTGAATAATCCCATATAATAGTTGTGCCCTTTCCTTAGTTACATCATTTTGGTGGCGTGTGGGCATTAAATGGGCACAAAGGAATACATACCATACTTTGCCATACCGACTAAGGGTGGAGTGAGGAAAACTTATATTTTCATCCGTTCTAACTCGAGTCACCCATTGAGTTCCCGGTTTGCACAATCTTATAATCAACTCATCCAGATCGGGCAAACCATCTTCATATCATTCAGTATTTGGTGTCTCTAACCCAAAATACTCGTTGATTGCATCGGCATGAAAAGCCACAGGTTTACCCCGAACCATGATTACGTGACTAGCATGCTCCATTGCGTTGGAATAAAACTCTTTCACTATATTGATCAGCGCTGGAAGTGGTTGCTATATTAATTGGAACCAATTATGTTCCACAATCATCAATGCCATATCACCGTCCAAGTTATCATCCGACTTCAATCCTCGTTCTAGCACCAAATTCTTCTTGTCTATGGATTATTTGAACCTTGCCTTGGCCCCCTCACTAAAAATATTCATGTGATCATACTGAGCCCGAGCAGTGGAGGTGGACGGACGTTTTCTCTTATGTGAAGATATGATGTTTGTGGTGAATTATAGGCTAAAGTTTTGGTTCATGATTTATGTCGAACAGGTGGTGGGCGTAAAGGCTACTTCCCCAAACATGGCTTCTTTGAATTTTCTTTATAACCCAAAATATGAACTAAGCCAACACAATCCTTGGGCAACAAATTTTACCAATCAAAAGAGAAGAAGAACAAGAAAATAACAAATTGGGTTTACCTTCAAGAATAATTTGTGTTTCCCCCTTTGTAATGATGCCCCAATTTGGAAGAATTTGTGAATAAAAGGAATTAGATTTAATGTGGGAGTGTATTACTTGTATGTAGAAGGACTGTGGCTACTTACAGTAGTTGAATTCATATAGGAGATGAAAACCAACGTGTGTTGGGATTTGTAGAGTTTGTCGGTTTAATAAGAGAAGAAGTTGGGAAGAAGAATGAGAAGTGGTGTGTAAGAGTTGTGGAAGTTATAGGAGTTATGGGGTAGTGGGAGAGTTTGAGTTATAAGAGAAGTGAAGAGTTTGAATCTAAAAAAGGAGTTATTAGGTGGTTATGGCCGAGTATGATGTGTTAAGATCACATTTAGTGCCTGGAGTTTTTGAGTGACGGTCCCCGCGCCGTGAATAGGCCTGAGATGGTGCGCCCAGCGCTGTAAGGTTAGTAAGTACTGATGAGGTAGCGCGCCTCGCGCCGGGTTTATACCTCTTATAGTGTGCCCCGCACTAGGGTGTCAATATTTTTGATGGCAGATGGCGCGCCCCGCACCGGCTAATCAGGAAGTCATCGACAAATTGGCGCGCCCCACGCCATGTGTATGCTTTAGACGGTGCGCCCCATGCCATATATGTAGTGTCTTGGTGACTCTATTTTTCCTTCATTTCCTACAAGCATACCACTATGGAGTCATTATTCTTTGAAAAAGAAAAATCTACTGTACTTTAAACTAAATTGTACTTAATAACTACAATGGAAAAGGTTTAGAGCTTGGGTTGCCTCCCAAGTAGCGATAGTTTTGACATCATAAGCACAACTGCGGCAAGTGTAATTGCGATGACATCCCAATTTGATTTGCCACCCCAATAATGCTTCAACCGTTGACCGTTCACCTTGAACGTCTCTAATAGATTTCTACTGTATAGTTCAACGACACCATGTGAGAAAATATTTTTATAGTTAATTGACCCGACCACCTTGATTTTATCTTTCCTGGGAACAACCGCAATCTGGAGTTTAACAATAGTACTGATTGCCCCGGTTCGAACGTTCTCTGCATGATTTTTTGTTCCTGCCATTTCTTGATTTTTTTTTTGTACAACTTTGAATTCTCATAGGCTTGTAGTCTAAATTCGTCAAGTTCGTTTAATTGAAGTAGCCTATTTTCACCTGCTGCTGCTTGATCAAAATTGAGCTTCTGAATTGCCCAATATGATTTATGCTTTAACTCCATCGGTAAGTGACATGTTTTCCCGTAAACCAACTAATATGGCGACATCCCAATTGGCGTCTTATAAGTTATCCTGTAAGCCCATAATGCGTCATCCAATTTGAGAGACCAGTCCTTTCTGTTTGGGTTTACGACATTCTCTAATATTTTCTTCACCTCCCTGTTGGAAACTTTAGCTTGCCCACTTGTTTGGGGATGATATGCCATATCAACCTTATGATTGACCCCATATTTTTCCTTGAGGGCTGTAAAGGATCTGTTACAGAAATGACTACCCTTATCACTTATAATAACTCGTGGCGTGCCAAATCTTGTAAAAATATTCTTGTGTATGAATTTGAGAACCACCTTGGAATCATTTGTGGGTAGTGTTACGACTTCGACCCATTTCGACACATAATCAACCGCGAGCAAGATTTACTGATTATTGAACGATGAAGGAAATGGCCCCATAAAATTTATGCCCCATACGTCAAAAAGTTTAACTTCTAAGATAGTTTGTAGTGGCATCTCATTCCTTTTCGATATATTACCCACCCTTTGACATCTATCAAAGATTTTAACAAACTGGTGGGCTTCCTTAAATAATGTAGGCTAATAAAACCTGACTTGAAGCACTTTTTTCGTTGTTCTCTCACTACCATAATGTCCCCTATATACAGATGAGTGACATTCATGCAATATGTTCTTCACTTCGCTGTAGGGTACACACCTTCTAATCATCTTATCGGCGCACTGTTTGAATAGGTATGGCTCATACTCATGTACCACTTGACATCATGTAGTAATTTTTTCTTTTGTTGCCTTGTAAAATCAGTTGGAAGGATGTTGTTCACTAGATAGTTAGCGAAATCAGTGACCATAGAAATTTCGTATTGACCCCAAACAGCTGCTCATCCAGAAATGACTCATTAAATATACACATGTCCTCTTCATCTTTACTCGAATTTTCCAGCCTCGATAAATGATTTTCAACTTGATTCTCTGTCCCTTTTCTATCTTTTATTTCTAAATCGAATTCTTGTAGGAGAAGTATCCACCTTATAAGTTGTGTCTTAGCATCTTTCTTCGAAATTAAGTACCGAATGGCCGAGTGATCTGTATAAACTACTACCTTTGTCCCGATCAAATATGCCCGAAATTTATCGAATGCATATACTACTACAAGTAATTTCTTTTTCGTAGTTGTGTAATTCATTTGGGTCTCCGTAAGTGTCTTACTTGCATAATATATGGCATAGAATACCTTCTCTCGGCGTTGACCCAAGACAACCCCAACCGTATAGTCGTTTGCATCACACATTAACTTGAAAGGCATATTCCAATTCGGTGCGACGATGACTGGAGCTGTAGTTAATTTCTTCTTCAATAGCTCGAATGCCAACTTACAATCCTCATCAAACTTAAAAACTGAATCCTTCTCTAAAAGACTGCACAATGGTTTTGCAATTTTAGAGAAGTCTTTTATAAATCTCCATTATAACCCGGCATGTCCCAGAAAGATGCGGATTCCCTTAACTGAAGTTGGTGGTGGAAGCTTTTCAATCGTTTCCAGCTTTGCTTTATCAACCTCTAATCCTTTAGCCGAGACCATGTGCCCCAAAATTATTCATTCTTCAACCATGAAATGGCACTTTTCCCAGTTAAGAACCAAATTGGTTTCTGTGCATCTCTGTAAAACCATCACCAAATTCTCTAGAGAAACATCAAAATCATCCCCATAGACAGAAAATTCATCCATGAATATTTCCACATTTTTCTCCACCATGTCCGAGAAGATGGCCATCATACACCGTTGGAAGGTAGCGGGTGCATTACAAAAGCCGAAGGACATTCTCCTGAATGCGAATGTGATGTATGGCCACTTGAAGGTAGTCTTCTATTGATCTTCAGGAGCAATGACTATCTGATTATATCCTGAATACCCATCCAATAAGTAGTAGTACACGTGTCCCGCTAATCTGTTCAACATCTGATCCATAAAAGGCAGAGGAAAGTGGTCTTTGTTGGTCGCCTTATTCAACTTCCTGTAGTCCATGCAAACCCTCTATCCAGTCATTGTCCTCGTTGGAATTAGCTCATTTTTATCATTTTGTACTACGGTCATTCCTCCCTTTTTTGGCACACATTGAACCGGACTGACCCACTTACTGTCTGAAATTGGGTAGATGATTCCTGCATCCAACCATTTAAGGATTTTTTTTTTCTTCACTACTTCTTTCATGATTGGGTTGAGCCGTCTCTGTTGCTCCACTGTCGGCTTTGTATCTTCTTCCTTCAGAATTTTGTGCATGCAAAAGGATGGGCTGATTCCCTTGATAACTTCAATTGTCCATCCTATAGCCGATTTGTGTTCTCTAAGCACTTTCACCAACTTATTTTCCTGCAATTCGTTAAGTGCAGCAGAAATAATAATAGGTAAAGAAATAGAATTGCCTAAATATGCATACCTGAGGTGTTTAGGGAGTGGTTTACGTTCAAGAGTAGGTGGCTCCTCCAATGAAGGTTTCATTCTTGTTGTGGCTCTTTCCTCTATGTGAAATGGTTCAAAGGGTGCTTTGACTCTACTAACTCATGGTAAGGAATCCAGCATTTGCAAGTAATCCATAAATTCAAGATCATCTAAATCTTCATCTCCCAATAATGTTGTTTCTGATGGATTATTAGCCAAACTTTTAACCATTTCTTCGCTGATTATCTGATCAATGGCATCCATCCTGAAACACTCCTCTTCATCTGTGGGGAATTTCATGGCTGTAAAAACATTGAACTTTACTTCCTGATCTTGGACCCTCATAGTTAGTTCACCTTTTTGCACATCGATGAGATTCCTTCCCATAGCCAAGAACGGTCTCCCTAGGATGATTGGGATGTTCTTATCTTCCTCAAAATCCAGAATTATGAAGTTCGCGAGGAATATAAATTTATCAACCTTGACCAAAAAATCCTCCACAATGCCTCTTGGTACGTAACTGACCTATCTGCCAACTGCAATGAAATGTTCGTAGGCTTTGGAGCTGGCAAACCCAATTCTATTTAAACTGATAATGGCATAAGGTTCACACTTTCCCCCAAATCACATAAACACTTGTTGAACGCCATGTTCCTAATTGTGCACGGAATAGTAAAACTCCCTGGATCTTTCAACTTTGGTGGCAACTTTCGCTGTAAAATTGCACTAAACTCCTCGGTTAATGCCACCATTTCAAAATCTTCCAATTTCTTTTTCCTCGACAAAATCCCTTTCATGAATTTAGCATAACTTGGTATCTGCTCAAGGGCTTTAGCGAACGGAATATTAATCTGAAGTTTCTTAAAAACTTCTAAAAATTTAGGGAATTGCTTATCCAATTTATGTTTTTGAACTCTTTGCTGAAAAGGTAAGGGAGGATAAATAATCGGTTCGTTAACTGTCTTGCTCTTTTCCACTTGTTTTTCTTCCCCTTTTTTTATCCTCAACCACTTTACTTTCACTTTTTTTATCATCTTCTTTTGCAAACAAATTTTCTATTTTCTGATCCTCAAGTTGTTTTCCAATTCACAACATAATTGTCTGACATTGCTCATGATTACCTTTCAGATTTTTCTCTATATCACTTGGTAATGTTCCTTGACACCTATTATTCAATGCAAAAGATATTTGTCCCATCTAATTTTCTAAATTCTTGATGGCTATTTCTTGCAATTTCATGGCAATTGCTTGGTTTTTCATGGCTACCTCGTTGCTTGTTATATACTTTGATAACAACTCCTCTAAATCTAATTTCCTCTCTTGATGTTAAGTTGGTTGTTGCTGTTGATTCTGAAATCTTGGGGGATAAGATGGTCGTGGAGCTTGATGATGCTGATTATTACTCCACTAAAAATTAGGATGATTCCTATTCCCCAGATTGTATGTATCCTAGTACGTATTCTGTGGAATTCTGTTGTAGCTACCCACAAATTGCACTGACATTGGGTTGATTGCACATTGATCTGTATGATGTTCACCCGTGCACAATTGACAAATAACTGCAACCTGATGTGTCTGTACCCCTGACAACGCATCTAACTTCTAAGAGAGCGTTGAAATCTGCGCTACTATTGCCGTCACTCCATCTACCTCTAACACTCCAGCTGCCTTAAATTGTGTCATTCTTTCTGTGGGCCACTAATTATTGTTAGCTGCCGCTGTCTCTATCAATTCATACGCCTCCTCATAATTCTTTGCCATCAAAGCACCTCCCGAAGTTGCATCAATACTAGTCCTGAGATTCCCATGTAATCCATTGTAAAATGTGTTCATCTGCAACCACTTAGGCAATCCGTGATGTGGGCATTTTTTGAGCAACTATTTCTATCTCTCTCATGCCTTGTACAATGATTCCCCATGTTGTTGTTCAAACATAGTAATCTTGTTTCTCATCTTTGCAGTCTTCGCTGACGAAAAAAAGTTTGCTAGAAATTTTTGAGCCAGGTCATCCCATATAGTTATTGACCCGATGGTAGAGAGTGTAACCAACTCTTCGCCTTGTCCCATAGAGTGAATGGGATCAAGCGAAGTCTGACTGCGTCATTCGACACCCCATTATATTTTAAAGTGTCGCATATCTCCAAAAAGCTGATCAAATGTTCATTCGGATCATCATTTATAAGTCCCCCAAACTGAACCGAGTTTTGGATCATCTGAATAGTCCCAATTTTAATCTCAAATGTGTTCGCAGCTATAGCAGGCCTGATGATACTCGACTGCAGCTCAGTCAACTTGGGTGTAGCAAAGTCCCTCAACGCTTTCTGGTCTTCGGCAGCCATTGCTTCTTCTTTTTCAGAATTTTCGAAGTTTTCCCTTGTCTCCTTGATCCACTTACTTAGCCTTTGAAAACGTCTCTCAATGTCGTCCTCAAAAGGAAGCAAGTCTGGATTTTTGGATCGAGTTTGCATAAACCAACTTTAAAAACCTGAAATAAGACGAACAAAACAAAAATAAAAATGTTTAAGTAAAACTGGACTAATTAAACTGATATCGCAAAATATTAAAATCTATACTAATTATCCCCGGCAACGGCGCCAAAAACTTGTTGGGTAAAATCTAATTACGCAAAACACGCAAGTATACTTGGTTAACAAGTAATAAAGTGTAAGTAGAGTATCGTTCCCATAGAGAAATTAGTAAGAATTTAACCCTCACAATTACCAGCTTCTTATTAATCCTAATTTTATTAAACTATTCAAATTCAAGTTTGTAACTAAAAGTATTAAAAATAGTAAAATTACCAAACAATCAACAAACCCTCAAAACTAAAATTTCAAACAAGTATTGGAGAATTAGGCTTACAACTTCACCCTAAGCATCACTCTAATTATTAACCTTTATTCCAAGTTTAATTCACTATCACAGATTATTAATCAAAAACACAAAAGTAGAATTAGCCACCTCTCGATGCAATAACTGTAAAACCCCAACTTTTATGAATAAAGATTAAAAAGATTTCTTGAAATATATTTTTGAATATTATGGTGTGGATTTGATATAACATTATAGTTGTGGGTAATATTTAAAAAATTTTCAAAGTAAGCAAGTGGTTTTAAAATATTTAATTGGTCGGGGGATATTCATTTTAACAGGAAATATTCGTACGACGACACAATCATTGGTGGACCCCACAACGGAAGTATTGTCGTAGTTAAAAAACGACAGATATATCTTTTTATAAAAATAACGGCGAGAGTTTTACCGTTAAACTGTTGAACAACCCGATAGTAAAAGTACAGTAATATGCATGGTTGAATAATAGCACACGGTATTGATTATTGATGCTTACGTGAGAAGTCACTCAGTTATACTCAATTATTGCTATAGTAATTGTTGCATAATATCTCTCATATTATTGATTCAATTATTGTCACAGTATCATCTGCATAATATTTTATATTATTAAATCAATAATTGAGACGACAAAGTTATTCATATTATTATTTGCAATATTGACGACGTCTAGAAAGTTCTGTCGAGAAGAGGTTTGGTCACCTAATTACGCGCCAATATGGAGAAATCCTTATCGGAAAGCCCCCTCTTTCCTGGGAATGATCTGGTTGTTAAATATTGTGAGTTGTAATATTAATGATGAATAAGTTTGTGTTGATTATAGATGAAATTGATATTTCCATTGTGTTAGGATTATTAGTATTAGTGGGAATCAACATTTATTTCAATAATAATTGATTTTTGGAGGTTATATTGACCAATCGGGTAATTAATCGGCTAAATGAGCAATTAATTGCTATTAATTCACATGCTTATAACTATTTGTTCACATGTGTTTACTATTGATTCACATTCATGTACTATTAGGGGAGGTGGTGCAAGATTGATAATACTTGCATGACTAAATTAAAAATGGAGGTATAAATGAAGGTACTATACTGTAATTATATTTTTTCACATGTATAGAACTAATGATTCATATGAATGTACTACTGATTCACATGATGTACTATTAGGGGAGGTGGTGCAAGTTTGATAATACTTGCAGGACTAAATTAAAAATGAAGGAAAAGATGAAGGTATTATACTGTAATATTTCGAGCCCCAAATGTGCAATTATCGAAACTATGTTTTCATATAAATAGAAGCTCATTCTTCTTTCATTCTCACCAATTCAATAAGACTCACAAGAGCAATTATAAAGAGAGAATCTATAGAGAGAAAGAAGAAGAGTAGTATGTTTCCTTGTCAAGCAGCTGTACAAATATGGTTGCTCCTTTTTTCCTAAGAGGGGCTGTTTTGATGCACTTGGAACTACTTTTGTAACTGCCTCTTGGGTTGGCTCCTGGCGAGTTGCTGAGCTGGTTTGGGTTGGTGAGGTGTTGGGTTCTTAAGCTAGCTCCTACCGAGATGATGGTGGGGTGCTACTTGGGCGAGCTCCTACCGAGATTATGGTGGGGCCAGGTGGTTGGGCGAGGTGAGGGGCTGGTTTGGGTGTGATGAGGCTGGTTTGGGTGTGAGGTATGGTATTGGGCGAGGTGTTTTTTGGGCGTGTTGGTTTGGTGAGGTGTTGGACTCCCTATTACCAGCAGCAGCTCCTTGGCACTTAAAGCTCTCTTTCTTGATCATTTGTTTAGTTACCTACCGAGATTTGGTTAGTTCCTTGTTCTTTTGTTTGGTTGTTGATCTTTAGTTGATCTTTTTGGGGGTTGTCCCATGAGGTTATTTCTAAAGCTTCTGGGGTATGCCCATTTGCGACTATTTATTCTCTTTTCTCTTTTATATACAAACAAATTTAGCACAAAGAAGAAGAAGAAGAAGAGTAGTCTGCTACTTCACTATTTCAGTATCCAGTCTTCTTCCAAGGTAAGTGGTATTATTTCTTTCGTATTCGTATGAGATATTATTTTTGTTCAGTATTCGTATGAAATAATATTTTCTTCCGTACTCTGTAGTATGTAAGTAATATTATTTCGTTTTGTATCCCTAATTCTACACTCATTTTGTTGAAGTATTACTTCTATGTTCCATGAAATTAGTAGAATATCCTTGATATTTGCACTTCATCCAGTATCTTTTTATGGAAATATTATTCTGAGCATTCTTGATAATTATTAATCTTTTCATGTCGGAATACTATTCACGGGGTACTATTCACAAAGTACTATTCACCCGGTAAATATTCACTCGAATATTTTTCACTCGGGTATTTGGGGCACTTTTCACGTTGGGGTACTATTCACGAGGTACTATTTCTAAAGTACTATTCACAGGGTACTATTCACGGGGTACTATTCACCAAAAAAATATATTTCTTTTCTGTCCAAATTATTTTTGATACATGAATATTATTCTTGAATTTTAGTCCACAAAGCAGTATCATGTTGATAATTTGGATGTTTTTAAACTCTTGATAAATTTAAAGTCTTTAATATTTATCCTTGATTTCGTTTGATTAATGCGTATATCATTGTCATCATCCTCATGCTTATATTGTGATGAAAGTCATCTTTCGCTTACATGCATAGGATTGTTGATTGGTATGATTATGACTAGGGATCATTCGATATAATCATGACCCGTAATGTTACAAATGATGTGGTAAAAGTTCTCATTGGCCCGTAGTGCATTGATGGATAACTGTTGGTATGATTATGACTATGGATTATTCGGTATAATCATGATCATTGCTGATTACATTAATATCATTAGCCCGTAATACAGGAATGATTCGATGATGTGGCTTATTTATTAAGCTGAGTCTCAGCGATAAAGTGGATGAAAAACTTTTTAAATCATAAAAGATAGTAGATATCATGCTTTACTTAACTCTTTTAATGGATTGCTTGTTCCGCTGCAGTTAAACTTGATGTTTATTATATTTTATCAATTTAACACTGTTGAAGGCTAACGATAATTTATTCTGCATTATCTTAGTCATAATATTTCTTACTAGGCTAGTTGAGCTCACCCTTTTGCTTTCATTGTTCTCTTCAAGAAATGAGAACGTAGCCAGAACTAGTCGGGGAACAGAGTGACGGTCCGAGATGGTGGCTATAGTAGTCCTCACTATTTTATGAAATATTGTGATAATAAATGTAATGAGGACTTTATTTGAGTTTGAATACTGTCTATGAGACAATATTCATGTAAAAACTCTAAGCTACGATGTTGTCGTATTGTATAAAAGAAGCTTGTATTTGATTTATGTACCATATATTTGGCAACTCAGAATAGGTGATGTATACCTATTTTGGGGTGTCACAGTTGGTATCAAAGCTTAGAGATATGATCTCTGGCTGAGATGTAAGACTAGAACTAGGAGGGGAGAGATGGGTAATTCCTTCGCTAGTATGACCTACCTAAGTTTATTTGTTATTTAATTGGTCGGTCAGAGTATATGGATAATATGTGGCATGCCAATTAACCTTTGTTTTGTGACAGTGTTTGAGAATGGCATCTGAAATTGTTGAGATAAGCAATGGAGCACATGAGACCGTTGAGGTACCACCGATCAATAACCAGGATAATGTGCATCAGGAATGCAATAATCCTCGTGTAAACAACAACATCGACCAAATGACGAATGATGGTATATTTAGGAACTTTATAGAATTTTTGCAAAACCAAACGAGAGAGACTCCTATTCATAATGCAGGTGGAAAAATTGGCAACTCACGGCTGGTCACCGCTAAGCAGTTCAAGGAGTTGGGACCGCCAGAGTTTTTGGGAAAGCTAGAACCACTTAAGGCGGAGACGTGGATAAAGAAGATCACCAAGATATTTGATGTCTTGAAATGCTCAGAGGAGCAAAAGATTCCCTTTGCCACCTTCATGTTGCGTGAAGAAGCAAATTATTGGTGGGAATCTATAAAACATACTCAGCCTGTCGCACTGAAAATATCTTGGGAGAAGTTCCAAGAATTGTTCAATGACAAGTACTTTTTCGAAAGTATTCATCACATGAAGGAGGTGGAATTCATCAAGCTGGAGCAAAAAAATATGACGGTATCGTAGTACGAAGCTATGTTTTCCAAGTTGTCCCGGTTTGCGTCCCACTTGGTTGATAATGAGGAGAGAATGACGTGGATGTTTCTAAGAGGTTTGAAACCTGAGATTAGGAGTGATCATTCGGTTATAACCGAACCGAAATGTATATTCGGTTATAACCGAAAACTGAATTATTGATAATTCTACTATCCGAAATACTAACCAAAATTTGAAACTAACCGAATTACCGACTACCGAATTACCAAATTGTACATTCGGATATTCGGGTAATAACTGAACCTGTACTCAAAATCAAAATTAAGAATACAGCAAAAAATTACAAAGTAACTTAAGTACTTAACAATTAACATCACCATGCCAACATAAACTTTAGAATACAGTAGCAACAAGCCAACAAATACAACAGCAAATTAACTATTATAAATTAACTGTCCACTTGTCCAGCATAAAGTTTAAAAATACAGCAGCAAGTCAGCAACAAGCCAACAAATTAAACCAACAAGTAAGAAGCAACAGCATGACTCCAAGAGATATCCCAGGCTGACTTAGCAAGAAGCAACGACACGAACTCAACAGCATGACTCCATGGGATTCCCAGCAACAAGCCAACAAGCAACAGGCAGGCAACAACAACAAGAAGCCATAAACATGTGAACATAAGCTAAAAATACTGTCCAAAAAAAGTTGGACAGAATTGAAACCTGAAAAGAATAACACCCTAAGTAAATTGAAAAGTAAAGGATAACAATACCCACACATTGGAAATCTCATTTTCACCATTGCAACAACTATACATGAACATGATAAACCAGAATTTGATACGTGCTTTCACCACCCATATATGATAGATTAGGACAAAATTGAGGTGCATTTCATGTTTCCTACAAGTTACTTGCTACCGCATATTCAGTGCACTTGCTACCTAACAATAAGAATAAGTTTCATTAAATCATGTGTGACGCCCCCAAAATAGGTATATAACACCCATTCTGAGTCGTCAAAATACATGGTACAGAAACAACTACAACTTTATTAATACAACATAAAAGCTGTGAGTTTAAATACAAATATTGTCATCTAGACAATATTCACACTCAAATAAGTCATCATTATAATTATTAATACAGTATTTTTACAAAATAGTGAGGACTACTAAAACCACTTCTGGAACCATCATTCCACACCCTGACTAGTACTCGCTACATTCTCGCCTCCTGAGAAGAAAAATGGAACAACAAGGAAAAAGGTGAGCTCAACCAGCCCAGTAAAGATTATTATGACTAAGATAATATAAAACAAATTATCATTAGTCCTCAACAGGGAAAAATCTAATAGAATACAATAGACAACAAGTTTTAAATCAATATTCGCAGCGGAAACAATAATTCATAGAAGAGTTACGTAGAGAATGAAATTTAATATCTTCTATATATGAATTTAAAAGTTCATCGTCTATCTTTTATCCCTGTAACATCAATCAATATATATCTGGAATTAAATATTCATCTTTGCACTATAGGCCAAAGATATTCATCAGTTGGTCATGTTCATCTAAACACCTATTCATCTTTGCACTACGGGCCAAAGATATTCATCAGAAATCATTAATCTTTGCACTACAGGCCAAAGATATTCAATCATATCATCATTTAGGACGGAGGATGATAAAAAATATTTTAAAGAAAACGAATCCAGTGAAACAAAAGAATAAATATTAAGGATTCGTATTTCAGCTATTCCATGTCCAAAAATACTTCATAAATAATCATAGTAGAGTAAAATTCAAGAATGATCAAAACATGGATACAATTAAAGCTAGGATCCATAATAGATATTTTAGATGAAAAACGAAAATATAATTTTTTGTGAATAGTGTCGTATTCGTGAATAGTGTCGTATACGTGAATAGTGTCATATACGTGAATAGTAACTCCGACACCAAAATATAGAAATTCTACCAAAAAAACATCATGCTTCGTGAATAGTACTCGTGAATAGTAACTCGTAAATAGTAATTCATGAATAGTGACCCCGACATGAAAAAGTTCCAAATTTGATAAAAAGTTCCAACCAATATTTCGGCATAATAATATTGAAGAAATAATATCATTTACGAAGAAAATAACATCCCTTACCTCTAAAGAATAGTACTTATAGTTGAAACACCGGATATAAGCTATGACTTGAACTTGCACCGTATAGCAACACTCAAAGTATTAAAATACTCACAAGAATAAGCTCAATATATCGAGAGAGAAAGAGAAGAAGATTTCAGTTTCTGGTGTGATTTTCAATTCTAACCTAAGCACCCTATTTATAGGAAAATGATTAGAACACCAAAGCAGAAAATTTAATAAAATAATAATATATTTATATAATTTTCCTTAGCCCACCTCTAGACATCTGAATTCAACACATTGATAACATATGTAAGCTCACTCAATTGAACAAAAACGTTTTTCTTAAAAAAATAACTAAAACTTCCAAAAATCAATTATTTCGGAACTTTGGAGCTTCAATAATTCATCATAAATAGCCCTTTTATCAAAAAATTCTAACCACATGTCCTTTACATAGGAAATTTCATTCTCTACAACTTTGTAAGTTTAAGTTTTTCCAAATTCCAAACAGAAATTGACTTAAATTCACAAACGGACGATTTTATAGGCTATAATCAAATTTCAGTCAAGAAATGGGGTCCACCGACACATAAAATATGTGTTAATCATTTAATGCAATAAAAATACTCTTCCTCCACATATAATCATATATCCCACATTTATTGTAAAAAATATCACCATTAATATATTAAAATAATATAATAAAATATTATTTTATCAGAAAATATAAAATATCAATTTTTAACAATTGTCACTTTAAAACTTTTCTCCATCTATATCCACATAAAATTAATATTTTTTTCATCATATAAATCAATAATTAATTATTCATAAATAATATTACCGAATCACAGTATTGGCAACCAGGCCGTTCCCTAGGAAAGAGGGGGCTTTTCAATAAGAATTTCTCCTTACTGGCGCGCAACTAGGTGACCAAACCTCTCCTTAGACAGAACTTTCTAGACATTGCCAATAATGTTTTCTAATAATATTATTCAGATAATATGAATTATTGCTTCGATAATGGGAAATAATGTGTAGTGACAATTATTGAATCAACGGTAATATAAAATATCAACGTAGCAATTATTGAATCAATAAAATAAAATACTGAACAGTAACTACTGTAATAATTATTGAGTAATGCCTTCTTACGTAAGAATCAATAATTGGTGCAATACCGTGTGCTACTGTGTAACAACGCATATTACTGTGTTTTAACCACCGGGTATTCCAACAGTGTTAACGGTAACAACTACGTCGTTATTTATAAACAACTTATACTTGTCGTTTTTTTCGTCCACTCACTTTTTGTTATGGGGCCCATACAAGGCTGCGCTGTCGTACGAATATTCCCCAACAGCAGGAATATTCCACGACCAAACGAATATTCTCCGACAACGATGAGTATTTTATAACCACTTGCTTATTTGAGATATTTGCGCATTTTACCAATAACTAACCACATTAATCAAACCAACCCTTACTATTTCAAAATAATAAATAGAGGAATTAAATTTAATTTATTAATAATTTGGGGTCTTACAACCTCCCCTCCTTATGAAATTTCGTCCTCGAAATTGACGTACGTACCTGGTGTTTCAAAAAGATGAGGATACCTCGCTTTCATTTTCGTTTCCAACTCCCAGGTCATTTCCTCAATAGCATGGTTTCTCCATAAAACTTTAACTTGTGATATGACCTTCGTGCGTAGGACATGCTCCTTCCTATCCAAGATCTTGACAGGTACCTCTTCGTAAGTTAAGTCTTCGGCTATCTCATCCGGTTCTAATTCAATAACATGGTTTGGGTCTTCCACATATTTACGTAGCACAGATATATGAAAAATATTATGAACACGAGACATACTTGGAGGTAACACGAGTCTATAGGCCACATTTTCTACTCGGTTAAGAATCTGAAATGGACCAATAAATCGTGGACTGAGCTTTCCTCTATTCCCAAATCTTGTAACTCCTTTCCATGGAGCCACACGCAACAATACATGATCCCCAATGTCAAATTCCATGTCCTTTCAATGAAGATCCGCATAACTCTTTTGTCGATCTTGTGCCGTTTGTATACGTTGTCGAATCATTTGGATCTTCTGTGTAGTCATTCGTACCAACTCTGGTCCCAACAACGTTGCTTCTCCCACCTCATCCCAACATACTGGAGAGCAACACTTTCGTCCATACAATGCTTCAAATGGAGCCACACCTATACTTGCCTGATAACTGTTGTTGTAAGAGAATTCCACCAACGATAAATACTTATCCCAACTCCCTTTGAAGTATAGGACACAGAGTCTTAATAGATTTTCAAGAGTTTGAATAGTTCTCTCTGATTGTCCTTCCGTTTGAGGATGGTATGCCGAACTAAATCGTAAATCCGTCCCCACAGCTTTTTACAAGTTAACCCAAAATCTTGAAGTGAATCTTGGGTCACGATCCGAAACTATAGATACTGGCATTCCATGCAATCTCACAATCTCATTCACGTACATACTAGCAAGACGTTCAAGGGAGTAAGTCTCCCGTATCGACAAGAAATGAGTAGACTTGGTTAATCTATCAACAATAACCCAAATAGCATTTATGCCTTGAGAAACCGTGGGAAGACCCGTAATGAAATCCATGATAATATGTTCCCACTTCCATTTCGGAATCTCAAGTGGTTGCAACAGACTCTTAGGCACTTGATGCTCCGCCTTTACACGTTGACAAGGTAAACACATCGAGATAAACTTTGTAATCTCCCTCTTCATATTGTTTCACCAAAATGTATGTCGAAGATCACGATACATTTTGGTACTTCCAGGATGGATTGCAAATGGTGTATTGTGTGCCTCCATCATGATCTTGTATTTCAAATCAGAATCGTTAGGAACACAAAGTCTGGAGTGGACTCGAAGTGTTCCTTCTTCATCGATTCTTGCTTCTGGAATAACACCTTCTTGCACTTTCTTCTTCATACGCATCAGCTCCGGGTCTGTGGCTTGAGCAACTTTAACTTTACCGATTAAAGGTTGTTCTATGCGTATACTTAACATCATCGTACTCGTTCCTGCATATGATCTTCTACTCAACGCGTTAGCTACCACGTTTACTTTTCCAGGAAGGTATTTAATAGTGTGGTCGTAATCTTTCAACGGCTCGAGCCAACGTCATTGCCGCATGTTGAGTTCTTTTTGAGTGAAGAAATATTTGAGGCTTTTATAGTCTTAATATATCTCCACTTTCTCCCCATATAGATAGTTCCTCCAGATCTTTAGCGCGAAAACAACTGCTGCCAACTCTAGATCATGAGTAGGATAATTCCTCTCATATTCTTTAAGTTGTCGCGAGACATAGGCTATGACTTTCCCACGTTTCATGAGAACACATCCTAACCCTTTGCCTGAAGCATCGCTGTAGATAACAAATCCATCCGAACTAGATGGAATTGTCAAAACAGGTGCCGAAATGAGTCTCCTCTTGAGATCTTCGAAGCTCTTCCCACATTCCTTGCTCTATTCGAATTTTATATCTCTACGAGTCAGCTGTGTTAATGGAATAACAATTCGAGAATATCCTTCAACGAATCTCCGATAATAACCAACTAAGCCTAGAAAGCTACATATTTCGATTACCGACTTAGGTTGCTCTCAACTGTGACTCATATCCCAACCTTGGATAGCAAGTCACAATGACACCTATCAGTTTACTATCGCACGAATATGGCGTCCCCTACAAAGAGTCTAGCTTCGGTGAATTCCACAAAAGAAGTCACCAAATAGAGGCTCGATTATCAACTTCTATAGTTGAATTTTTAACTCCTGAAGTTCAATAGGAGCCATTCGATATGAGATTTTAGAAATGGGTTTTGTACAGGGGTTCAAAGTCGATACAAAATTCAATATCACGCTCTGGGAGTAGGCCAGGAATTTTTTTAGGAAATACGTCAGGAAATTTACTAACAACAGAAATATCATTCAAGTCTGACGTGTCTTTATTCAAGTCCATAACATGGCTAAGAAAACTTGACATCCGTTTTTCAATAAACGAATGACTTTACGGCTTGATATGAAAGAGTTTGACTTCAATGGTTTGGTTGCTTGAATTCGAATAACAGGTTGCTTAGGAAAATGAAAACTAACAACTTTACAAAAGCAATCAATTTTGCATAATGAGTAGTTAACCAATCAATCCTTAAAATCACATCAAAAGCAAGTATCTTTAAAGAGATAAGGTCAACAGGTAATGTGATGGTGCCAACTTGGATCAAACAAGATTTATAAACAGTGTATGTGATGAAAGTTTCTCCTAACGGAGTTTTCACAGATAGGTCAAAGTCTAATTTCTCCGGAGTCAAGTTTAAACATTGAGCACAAGCAGGAGAGATAAAAGAATGGGTAGAACCAGTATCTAATAAGGTATAGACTTCGTAAGAATTTATAATTAACTAACCCGTGATACCTTCATTCAAGTTCCTCGCATTTTGGGCAGTCACGACAAACGCTCTTCCAGGAACCGTTGACTTTAACTTATTCGTATCCGCCTCTAGTGCCACCGTCCCTACTGGACTTAACTTTGCTATAGAGTACATTCCACCCGTCATTGCTTCGTCGAATTCCTGATCCATGATTTCAATCATTACTCTCCGATCCATATCGAATTGGGGTTGACCGCTCTGCATAGGGTAATTCCGAACTTGATGTTGGATTCTCCCAATTGCTGTCCAAAAAGCAAAATCCATTTCATCTATTTTTTCCTTATTGGATCAGACGTCTTTTTCTACAATATCAACGTGTCGTGTAGCTTTTACCCATGCATCCTCCATTCTCATTCGTTTGGTTGCTTCTTCTTTCATCAGAACTTTGATCATAGCATTCTCAGATTCCAACTCTAATATCTTATACTCTGCCAAAGAGTGCTTCTGTTCAAGCATCGCACATCGGGTAACACAATTTAGAATTATTGCATCTCTTTGCTCCACGACCGCCTGCCGTTCTTTAGCCTGCTCTTCTAACTCATGAATACGATTTTTTAATTCTAAATTTTGATCATAAAATTCTTCTAATAAATTCTCCTCAGGTTCCTCTTCTTCCTCACTCTCAGCTGCTACCTCTGCGACTATCTCGGATCCAACTATTAATTCTTCACTCACCACATGGATATCTCTAATTCTTTCTTCGCCTGACATCACATTATCTTGGTTGGCGATTAGAGCTTTCTCCACGGTCCCATTCACTCCATTGTTAATATTTTCAGTTGCCATTCTCAAATACTGCCACAAAATAAGGGTTAATTAAAGAAATTGACATGCAACATAATAACCCTATACTCTGACCGACCAACAAATAAGCTTAGGTAGGACACACTAGCGAAGGATTTACTCGTCTCTCCCCTCCTAGTTCTATTCCCCGATCTCCGCCAGAGATCATATCCCTAAGCTCTGATACCAACTATGACGCCCCAAAACTAGGTATACAACACCCATTCTGAGTCGTCAAAATACATGGTACAGAAACAACTACAACTTTATTAATACAACATAAAAACTGTGAGTTTAAATACAAATATTGTCATCTAGACAATATCCATACTCAAATAAGTCCTCATTACAATTATTAATACACTATTTTTACATAATAGTGAAGACTACTAAAACCACTTCTAGAACCATCATTCCACACCCCGACTAGTACTCGCTACATTCATGCCTCCTGAGAATAAAAATGGAACAACAAGGAAAAGAGTGAGCTCAACTAGCCCAGTAAAGAACATTATGACTAAGATAATATAAAACAAATTATCATTAGCTCCTCAACAGGGAAAAATCTAATAGAATACAATAGACAACAATTTTTAAATCAATATTCGCAACGAAAACAATAATTCATAGAAGAGTTACGTAGAGAATGAAATCTACTATCTTCTATATATGAATTTAAATGTTCATCGTCTATCTTTTATCCTTGTAACATCAATCAATATGTATCTAGAATTAAATATTCATCTTTGCACTACAGGCCAAAGATATTCATCAGTTGGTCATGTTCATCTAAACACTTATTCATCTTTGCACTACGGGCCAAAGATATTCATCAGAAATCATTAATCATTGCACTACAGGCCAAAGATATTCAATCATATCATCATTTAGGACGGAGGATGATGAAAAATATTTTAAAGAAAACGAATCCAGTGAAACAAAAGAATAAATATTAAGGATTCGTATTTCAGTTATTTCATGTCCAAAAATACCTCATAAATAATCATAGCGGAGTAAAATTCAAGAATGATCAAAACATGGATACAATCATAGCTAGAATCCATAATAGATATTTTGGACGAAAAATAAAAATTTAATTTTTTTGTGAATAGTGTCGTATTCGTGAATAGTGCCGTATACGTGAATAGTGTCATATACGTGAATAATAACTCCCACACCAAAAGATATAAATTCCACAAGAAAATAATCATGCTTCGTGAATAGTACTCATGAATAGTAACTCATGAATAGTAACCCCGACATGAAAAAGTTCCAAATTTGATAAAAAGTTCCAACCAATATTTCGGTATAATGATATTGAAGAAATAATATCATTTACGAAGAAAATAGCATCCCTTACCTTGAAAGAATAGTACTTCTAGTTGAAACACCGGATATAGGCTATGACTTGAACTTTCACCGTATAGCAACACTCAAAGTATTAAAAAACTCACAAGAATACTCTCAATATATCGAGAGAGAAAGAGAAAGAAGATTTCAGTTTTTGGTGTGATTATCAATTCTAACCTAAGCACCCTATTTATAGGAAAATGATTAGAACACCAAAGTAGAAAATTTAATAAAATAATAATATATTTATATAATTTTCCTTATCCCACCTCTAGACATCTGAATTCAACACATTGATAACACGTGTAAGCTCACTCAATTGAACAAAAACGTTTTTCTTAAAAAAATAACTAAAACATCCACAAATCAATTATTTCAGAACTTCGGAACTTCAATAATTCATAATAAATAGCCCTTTTATCAGAGAAATTCAAACCACATGTCTTTTCCATAGGAAATTTCATTCTCTACAACTTTGTAAGTTTAAGTTTTTCCAAATCCAAACAGAAATTGACCGAAATCCACAAACGGACGATTTAACAGGCTATAATCAAATTTCAGTCAAGAAATGGGGTCCACCGACACACAAAATATGTGTTAATCATTTAATGCAACAAAAATAACATTCCTCCTCATATACTCATATATCTCACATTTATTGTAAAAAATATCATCATTAATATATTATAATAATATAATAAAATATTATTTTATCAGAAAAGATAAAATATCAATTTTTAACAATTGTCACTTTAAAAAATTTCTCCATCTATATCCACATAAAATTAATATTTTCCTCATCATATAAATCAATAACTAATTATTCACAAATAATATTACAGAATCACAATACTGGCAACCAAGCCGTTCCCAGGAAAGAGGGGGCTTTCCAATAAGAATTTCTCCTTACTGGCGCGCAATTTGGTGACCAAACCTCTCCTTAGACAGAACTTTATAGACATTGCCAATAATATTTTCAAATAATATTATTCAGATAATATGAATTATTGCTTCGATAATGGAAAATACTGTGTAGTGACAATTATTGAAACAACAGTAATATAAAATATCAACGCAGTAATTATTGAATCAATAAAATAAAATACTGAACAGTAACTACTGTAACAATTATTGAGTAGTTCCTTCTTACGTAAGAATCAATAATTGGTTCAATACCTGTGTGCTACTGTGCAACAACGCGTATTACTGTGTTTTAACCACCGGGTATTCCAACAGTATTAACTAGTAACAACTACGCCGTTATTTATAAACAACTTATACGTGTCGTTTTCTTCATCCAATCGCTTTCCGTTATGGGGCCCACACAAGGCTGCACCGTTGTACGAATATTCCCCAACAGCAAGAATATTCCACGACCAAACGAATATTCTCCGACAACAATGAGTATTTTATAACCACTTGCTTATTTGAAATATTTGCGCATTTTACCCATAACTAACCACATTAATCAAACCAACCCTTACTATTTCAAAATAATAAATAGAGAAATTAAATTTCATTTATTAATAATTTGGGGTCTTACATCATGTATTATTGTAACTTGTAAGGACTCTGATATTGGTTACTACTGAGGAAGAGATTCAACTAAATAAGTGTTTTAAGTGAAAATGACTTATGGGAGAAAGAGATATTAGATTGAACTATCTAAATGTCTATAAATAAGGAGGCACAGAAAAATGTATCATTTCTGCCACACCAATTAACAACAAATAAAGTAGAAAAAGTAACGCAAAGCAAAATAGTTAATCAGTGAAAGGAAAGTTTTGAAAGAAATTACTTCTACAACATGAATTATACTAACCTTTAAGATCAAGCAGTCATTTTTACTTTGTATAAGAATTAGTTTTAGTGCCAACTGCCAAGTAATTAGCCAAAAATGCTAGAATGATGTTTATGCAGAGGGAGGGCTGAAATTGGTGCATGAGATTACCTATTTGAAAAATAGTATTAAGTTTCATTAGCCAATCTTTTGATTCTTAAAACTCTTTCCTACAGTAATGCCTTTAGGAGTATAACGTATGGTCATAAAAATTGAATTACAATGATAAATCGAGAGACGAATTTACCTCATTAATCAAGTTGAGTCATAGAAACATTGGCATCATTAGTAACAAGGCTCAAGTTGGATATTGCTGAAAATTGAAAAATATAATTAAACATATTATTTTCAACAAACAATTATTTTAATAGTTCAATAAAATAAACAAAAACAATAATTATTACAACACTCAAATTTATTGGCAAAGTCGATATCTTCCTCCACATCAATACGATTCTTCACTTTAATCCAATATTGAGAACATATGAGAGCTTCCACCATATTAGGAGACAATGAACTCCTAAATGCATCAAGAATGCGTCCCCCGTGATAAATGCGGACTCTGAAGCAACGATGGAAATGGGAATAGCCAACACATCACGGGCAATACGTGCAAGGATAGGGAATCTTTCACTGATAACTTTCCACCACCCCAAAATATCGAAAGTCTCATCAACTTCTTCCACATCTTCACTTAAATACTTGTCCAAATCAGATTTGTCTCCAAATATAACTCTGGTCCGACGCTTTTTGAACTCTTTTGTAATTTTATTTGTATTTTGGGATTCCATTGAACTAGAACCTTGGGATGATATTGACATGTTACTTAAACTTGATTTTCCACTTTCTTGAGTTGAATATTTTTTCATGTACTCATTAAACAAATCTTCCATTGATCTCTTCACATCATTGGCAATCTCCATCCTAGTGGCCTTATTACTTGATTGATATTCTAAATTCCTATATTCATTATCAATATCAAAGTGAAGATCTATTTCCAAACCCTCCAACGGATTTTCAACTTCAATTTCACCATTTCCATACATTCTTTCTAAACCAAATTGAACAAAACTCAACTTATACCGAGGATCAAGCACAACGGGAATATATAACAACATATTCATTTTTGCCACATTTCTCCAATATTCATATTTTATTTTCATTGCCTTTGCCATTTTTTGCAATTCTCTATCATTGCTTCTTTCCCAGTCATTCAAAATAATATAAGTGTCACATATTTCAAGAAATGTATTATTTGATGTGACATAAGATGAGCTCGAAATACGTACAGTGAGATTATAAAAATGTTCTAAGAATCCAACAAACAATTTAGCCCTATTCCAATATGAGTCCGTTGGAATATTTTGACCCCCCATCTCTTTTTCAAAGCCACGATCTTTAAACCCAAATCGATCAAAAGCTTCCTTGTATTTTAAGGTCGAACTTAACATCAAGTAAGTTGAGTTCAATCTAGTTGGGTAATCTAGACTTCAGCCTTTCTTATCTTCAAGATCACAATACTCAATACAGTCCTTAAACGACTTGACCCTAACCGGAGATTGTTTTGCATACTTCACTGCACGCCTAATTTTCTCAACAGATTTCTCAATCAATTTCAATTCATCATTCACAACAATATTAATAATGTGAGCTATACATCTCATGTGAATGACTTTACCACCTAAGACATTGGTTTTCTATTATGTACATTTATCTCTAAAATAAGCCACCACACTATCATTTGAGTTAGCATTATCTATAGTAAGTGTCATAACTTTAGAAAGTCCCCACTCTTGTAGACAAGACTCAACCATTTCCCCAATGTCTTTCCCCTTATGACTTGTGATGGTTCGAAAATTCAAGATTTTCTTATGCAATTTCCAGTTTTCATCAATAAAATGAGCAGTAACACACATATAATTCAAATGTTGATTAGAAGTCCAAGAGTCAATTGTGAGGCTAACACGTTCACAATGTTTTCGAAGGATTGATTTCAACTTACTCTTCTCATTCTCATACAAACGAATACAATCTCTAGCAAATGTAAAACGTGAAGGCAATTAAAACCTAGGACAAACAACTTGCATAAGTCTTTTAAAACCCTCCTTCTCAACATGTTTGAAAGGAAGTTCTTCTACAATAAGATGGTGAACTACGGCTGCCCTAACCATTTCTTGGTCAAACTTCCAAGAAGTGAGTGTACCCTCACATGCCCCTCCCTCTACCTCACCCTCTTTGATCCCTACAAGTTGGGGTTGAACTTTGTCCATTTTGATAGGATTACAACTTCTAAATTGATTTCTTAAAGAAGTAGTGCCATTTGAAGATGAATCAACAGCTAATTCTTTTTTATAATAAGTATACTTACCTTGGATCTAGGTGCCATCCTTTTTCTTGGCGTCTTTACACTTTCTGAGTGTCCCGTAGTTTTTGTACTTGTCGTGGTTTCTTTTGACTCGGGCTCTATATTGGTGGGAACACTTTCGTTTGTCTCTCTCCCATGTCCAATTGGATCAAGGTCATCAAGGTTAGGCTCGTCTATATCATCCAATATATGCAAATCATTTAAAATACTTCTTGACATCATCTACAAATGTCAAACAAATCAAATTATTATGCCAATCTCTATTAACTATCAACATAGGTGTAATTTTGAAACAAAAGAAAAAATACTCAAACAATTAGAAAATATATAGTACAAATGCAGCAATAAAGATGTCACAACTTAAATTGTCAAATATCCTACTCAAAATTAGAGAGTAAGAACAAAAGGAGGTGCATCCCTTTCTAAGACCTACTACAAGTGGACCTTCTAGGACCTTCAAATTAGATTAACACATTAAATTTGAAAAATTAGAAATCCTTTCCAAGAAAGCCTCAATTATACTGTGTTGGCCCTCATCCCTTCTTTTATTAGTATTAGGAATGTCCACATTATCACCTTTTGTAAAACATGAAAAGTTAAGAATTCCAATTGATTGAACCACATTATCATTGATTTCCTATGCAAAAATGGTGCAAGTCTAGTGCAGCTAAAGAACCTCACAGGCCAGCTAGTTTATTGCAGAAACTCTAATGAGCTATAGTTTACAAAGGCAGGGGAAAATGTCTTTTAGAGTAGATTTCACTACTTATAATGTCTTCTTGATGAATCATAAGTGGTTTGCATGTTTATGTAATTCTCAAGTTCTAAGGAAATATGATAACTGCATTTTATAGAACAACCAAAAGATGATTCAATGATTAGCATATTAATTTGTCATTAGTGTGTCATATAATCTTTCCCCCCTTTTTTGTTAAGCTCAACTTGATAAAATCCTAAATTAAGTTAATGCGACAAAAAGTATGGTGATATATGCATTTTCAAATGATGGCCTTCCTACATTCTTGAAGTGCACACATAAAGACAACGAGATTTATCTCATGCAATGCAAAAAAAGAACTCTATTACAAAGAATAGAAGTTGCAAGCTGGTTTTTTCAGCATGAATAAACAGGACCAAATGTTGTACCCAAACTTTTACATATCATGGAATTTTTCTATAGCCCTATAAAGTAGCAATTATTTATAATCAACAACAATTTCCTCCTTTTGTAGCATGGATAATCAAATAAAATGTACTTCTAATTTATTATATTTATGTGTAACTTCTTACAAAACTATAAGACTATGAAATTCCTCGCTAGGATCCCAACTTTTATGACACCCAATTTAAGGAAAAGGGGCCAAAGAATGTTACAAGTGCAATAGATCTTTTTGACCATGAAGGTAATTGTTTACATCTCTAGTTGTGTCAACAGCAGCTTGTATATAGACAAATCAAAACATTTGAAACCCATTTGGTACAAAAAGACTAGAAGATTACAAAGAAGAACATAGTCTAAACTCTAAATTACTAATCAAAACAACATGCAGTCATGCACTTGAATCTTGATAGTGATTAGGGAATGAAAATTTACCTGGAGTCGGACTAGGGAAAGCCGAAGAGAGCCAGACTGCAAAAGGTGAGACGGCGCGACAGAAGCCGATAGGCGGAGGCCAGAGCGGAGATTAAGGCAGAGAGAGGCGGAGGCCGGAGAGGATGTAACGGAGAGAGGCGGAGCCGTGGAGGCCGGAGACGACAGTCGACAGTTCACACTTCAGTACTTCACAATCGAGAGTCGAGAAGGAAGAAGCCAAGAAGAGGCTGAGGAATTGATTTGAGATCTGGGATGGGAGCGGCTAGGGAAAAACCTAAGATATATCTTTAACGTGCTGAATACTCGTAGATATTAGATAATATTATAAAATTATTATTTTTTTAAATATTAATGTTCGGTTATTCGGGTAACCGAATTATCTATTTTTTAAAACTAAAACCGAATACTGAGCAGTAAATCGAATATAACCGAAATAAGAAAAAAACTAAAAAACCGAAATAATTTGGTTTAAAAAATTCGGTTCGGTTCGGTTCGGTTCGATAATTCAGTTTTATTAGTTTTTTGCTCACTCCTACCTGAGATACGTTAATACCTCATTTCTCATAAACTTTGTTTATATTTAGATGTTGTGAATAGGGCTCAATTATTTGAGCACGATAATAAGCCTGCTCAACCAAAATATAATGGCCAACAATACGATAATAATCGTACCGGTGGCAATGGTCATTAGAATAATGATAACCATCATGGAGGAAAGTCTCATGCCAGAAATGGTAACCACTTCGATGGTAATCATGGCCAAGATAATAGAAGAAATGATTCACGTGGAAAATTCAAGAAGAGAAGATTTAACCATTATGGAAAGACGTCGGCAGCAGCACCAGTGCCAACAACAAAATCTAGGGGAGGAGAACGATCTCCAGTTAGATGCTACAGATACAGAGAGGAGGGACACATAAGTCCAAACTGTTTACAGCCTTCCAAGGTATATTTTAGTTGTGGAAAAGACGGTCACATAGCTCGATTTTATCCTGTAGCGAAATCAAGTCCAACTGGGATGGTGGCACCAAAGGCGGATAGAGACAAAACAAAGTCGGTGGTTTCAGGAATATCATTTTTCGTGACGAAGAACCCGAACGAAGTTATCAAGGGTAAGTTAATCATAAACTCTAGCGAAGTCTGTACCTTATTTGACACCGGTTCTACCCATTCTTTCATTTCTCTTACTTGCGCTAAACAGTTTAAATTTGACTCCGAAGAAATTAGACTTTGACTTATCTATTGAAACTCTATTGGGAGAAACCTTCATTACATCCACTATTTATAAATCCTGTTTGATTCAAATTGACACTTTCACGTCGATCTTATCCCTTTGAAAATACTTACCTTTGATGTGATTTTAGGAATTGACTAGTTAACTACTCATTATACTAAGATTGATTATTTTCGTAAGGTTGTTAGTTTTCATATTCCTTACCAACCTGCTATGCGAATTCAAGCAACCAAACTACTAAAGTCAATCATTGTCATATTAAGCCATAAGTAAAGAGCCCCGAGCCTTTCTCTAGTGACTTCCAAGTCTTGGAATGCACCGAAGCCAGACTATGCGTAGGGGACGCCATGAATACCGGTGACAAGTTGATAGGTATCAATGTGATGTGCTATCCAAGTCTTGGATGAGAGTCACAATTTTGAATGATATTTCTATCGTTAATAAATTTTCTAACGTATTCCCTGAAGACTTCCTAGCTTACCCCTAGAGCATGAAATCGAATTTTGTATTGACCCCAATACAAAACCCATTTCTGAAACCCTCAAATATTTCTACACCCAAAACGAACGTATCATGCACCAAAGACGTTGGCTCGAGCTGTTGAAGATTACGAAAATACCATTCAATACCATCCTAGAAAAGCGAACGTGGTAGCTGATGCGTTGAGTGGAAGATCGTATGCATTTTTGAGTACGATATTGTTAACACAAAGACCCATTTCGTATGACTTACAAAAGATGAAGATAGAGTTAAAGACTCCAAGAACCGACGTGAAGATAGCAAATATACGAATAGAATCTGCTTTAATCGATAAAGTTAAATTCGATCAAGCTACAGACCCGGAGCTGATGAATATGAAGAAGAAGGTTCAAAAAGACATTATTCTAGAAGCAAGAGTCGATGAAGAGAGGAAATCTTAACCCTCGATATTATTGGCCCATTTATAATCCTCGATCGAGTAGGAACTGTGGCCTATAGACTCGTTTTACCGCCAAGTATGTCGCGTGTTCATAACGTTTTCTGTAAGACCCCAACTTTCATAAATAAATATTAATTTTTTCTCGAATTATATTTTTGAATATTAAGGTGTGAATTTGTTATAATGTTATAGTTATCAGTAATATTTATAAATTTTGCAAAGTAAGCAAGTTGTTATAAAATATTCATTTGGTCGGGGAATATTCGTACGACGACACAATCATTGGTGGACCCCACAACAGAATTATTATCGGGGTTAGAAAACGACAAAATTATCTTTTTATAAAAATAACAGCGAAAGTTTTACCGTTAACTGTTGAAATACCCGGTGGTAAAAGTACAGTAATACACATGGTTGCATAGTATCACACGGTATTGTACAGTATCTTGGATTATTAATGCTTATGTAAGAAGTCACTACTCATTGTTATAGTAATTACTGTTTAATATTTTATTTTATTGATTCAATAATTGCTACGTTGATATTTTATATTATTGATTCTATAATTGTCATTGCACAGTATTTCAAATTATCAAATCAATAATTCATATTATTTGAATAATATTATTATTTACATTATTGACAATGTCTAGAAAGTTTTGTCGAGGAAAGGGGTTTGGTCACCTAATTGCACGCCAATAGGGAGAAATCCTTATCGAAAAATCCCCTCTTTCCTGGGAACGACCTGGTTGTCGATATTATAATTTTGTTATATTATTTGTGAATAATTAATTTTTGATATATTTGATAAAAAAATATTTATTCAATATGGATTCAAACTGAGGAATTTTTGGCA
The DNA here is from genome assembly GCA_020205505.1 of Panax japonicus. Lineage (NCBI taxonomy): Eukaryota > Viridiplantae > Streptophyta > Magnoliopsida > Apiales > Araliaceae > Panax > Panax japonicus. The sequence continues at coordinate 31,200,190 of CM035111.1, forward strand.
TGTGACATTTGTTGAAAGTTCATATTTTATCTTTTCCGATAAAATAATTCATTCAAATATATTATTATAATATTACATTATAGTAGTATGATGTGATTATATAATAGTACGTTTTTATAATTTGAATGGTAACATTATTATAGTAAATTCATGGTATAAAAGTAAAAGGAGGTGGAAGATAACAAATTAAATTTGAATTCCTATGATGTAAGCGATGATGTCATCGGACGATGAGGTATGCAATGATGTAATATGATCGATGATGTCAGCGATGATGTCATAAATTATGGCAAAAAGACTGTTTTACCCTTACTATGTCAAGCCTATAAATAGAAGCTCATTTCTTCATTATTTTTCACCAATTCATTCAAGCTATAGAGAGAGATTGTATAGAGAGAATAAAACAGAAAGAAGAAGAGTATTTTATTACTACACTATTGCAGTATCCAATCTCCTACTAAGGTAAGGGGTATTATTTCTTTCGTATTCGTAAGTGATATTATTCTTGTTCAATATTCGTAAAAAATAATATTTTCTTCCATACTCTGTAGTATGTAAGTAATATTATTTCATTTCATATTTCTAATTCTACACTTATGTTGATAAATATGGCTTCTATACTCCATGAAATTAGTAAAATATCCTTGATATTTGCGCTTCATCCAGTATCTTTTCATGAAAATATTATCCTGAGCATTCTTGATAATTTTTAATCTTTTCATGTCGGGGTATTATTCACAGGTCATTATTCCTGAAGTACTATTCATGGGGTACTATTCACTCGATTACTATTCACCCAGAGTACTATTCATGAGAAAAATTAATTTCTTTTCTGTCCAAATTATTTTTGATACAATATAATTCTTGAGATTTACTCCATAAAATAGTATCATGTTGGCAATTTGGACATTATTGAATTCTGGATAAATTGAATTATAAATCTTTAAAATTTATCATTGCTTTCATTTAATTGAATTCTTATATCATTGTCATCATCCTCATGCTTATATTGTGATGAAAGTCATATTTGGGCGCAGTGCATAGATGGACTGTTGATTGGTATGATTATGACCAGGGATTATTCGGTATAATCATGACCCGTAATGTTACAAATGATGTGGTAAAAGTCGTCATTATCCCGTAGTGCATTGATGGACATGTATTGGTATGATCATGGCCCATTGGTGATACTAATGAATATCCTTGGCCCGTAGTACAGGGATGATTCGATGATGTGGATTATTTATAAAGCTGAGTCTCAGCGATAAAACTGATGATAAACATTTTAAATCATAGAAGATAGTAGATATCATGTTCTACTTGACTCTTCTAATGGATTGGTTGTTCCGCTGCAGTTAAACTTGGTGTTTATTATATTTTATCAGTTTAACACTATTGAAGGCTAACGATAATTTATTCTGCATTATCTTAGTCATAATATTTCTTACTGGGCTAGTTGAGCTCACCCTTTGCTTTCATTGTTCTCTTCAGGAAATGAGAATATAGTTGGGACTAGTCGAGAAACGGAGTGACGGTCCAGATAGGTGGCTATAGTAGTCCTCACTATTATGTGAAATAGTGTAATAATAATTGTAATGAGGACTTTATTTGAGTTTGTATACTCTCTACGAGACATTATCTGTGTTGAAACTCTTAGCTACGTTTTGTAGTACTGTATCAAAGAAGTTTATATTTAAATTATATACCATGTATTTGGCGACTCAAGATGAGTGATGTATATCTATTTTGGGGGCGTCACAGTTGGTATCAAAGCTTAGGGATATGATCCATGGCTGAGATGTGAGACTAGAACTAGGAGGGCAGAGACGGGTAATTCCTTCGCTAGTATGACCTACCTAAGTTTATTTGGTATTTATTTTATTGGTCAGAGTATAGGGATAATATGTGACATGTTAATTAACCCTAGTTTTGTGGTAGTATTTTATAATGGCAATCGAGAATGTCAAGATAAGCAATGGAGCACATGAGACCGTTGAGATAAGCTAATCATAAACTCTAATGAAGTCTATACCTTATTTGATACCAGTTCTACCCATTCTTTTATTTCTCTTACTTGCGCTTAACGTTTAAATTTAACTCCGGAGAAATTAGACTTTGATTTATCTGTTAAAACTCAGTTGGGTGAAACCTTCATTACATCCACTGTTTATAAGCTTTGTTTGATTCAAATCGGTAATCGAACGTTACATGTCGATCTTATCTCTTTGAAAACACTTGCATTTGATATGATTTTATGGATTGATTGGTTAACTACTCATCATGCTAAAATTGATTGTTTTCGTAAGGTTGTTAGCTTTCATATTCCTAACCAACCTATTATGTGAATTCAAGAACCAAACCACTAAAGTCAATCACTGTCATATCAAGCCATAAAGCTATTCGTTTATTGAAAAATGGATGTCAAGATTTCTTAGCCCATGTCACGGATTTAAACAAAAATACGTTAGATTTGAATGATATTTCTATTCTTGATAAATTTTCTAACGTATTCCTTAAAAAACTTCCTGGCCTACCCCCAGAGCAAGAAATCAAATTTTGTATCGACCTTGAACCCGGTACAAAACCCATTTCCAAAGCCCCACACCGAATGGCTCCTATTGAACTTCAGAAGTTCAAAACCCAACTACAGGAATTGCTAGACATCGGTTTCATTCATCCTAGTACGTCTCCTTGGGGTGCTCCTATTCTATTAGTAAAGAAAAAATATGGAAGTATGCGACTTTGTATTGACTATCGGGAGTTGAATCATGTCATTGTCAAAAATAGGTACCCATTACCTCAAATTGATGACCTTTTGACCAGTTGCAAGGTGCTAAATTTTTTTCAAAGATCAATCTTCGTTCTGGATATCATTAGTTAAAAGTCAAAATTGATGACATTCCAAAGATTGCTTTTAGAACTCGAAACAAACATTACGAATTCCTAGTCATGTCTTTTGGATTGACTAATGCTCCTGTGGCCTTCATGGATATGATGATCCGAGTATTCAAGTAATATTTGGGTCATTTTGTTGTTGTCTTTATTGATGACATCCTCATATACTCCAAAAGCCGTGAAGATCATGAGCAACACTTGAGACTGATACTTCAAAAGCTTCGTGAAAACAAGCTATATGCCAAATTGAAGAAATACGAGTTCTGGCTTTAGGAAGTAGCATTCCTTGGGCACTTGATATCAAATCATGGAATATCTGTTGACCCGGTAAAGATTGAAGCAATTCAAAGATGGGAGAAACCTAAGTCAGTTACCGAAGTACATAGCTTTCTGGGCTTAGCTGGTTATTATCGAAGATTCTTGGAAGGATTTTCTCGAATCTCTACTCCATTAACTCAGCTGACTCGAAAATATACAAAATTCGGTTGGAGCGAGGAATGTGAGAAGAGTTTTCAAGAACTCAAGAGGAGACTCATTTCAGCACATGTTCTGATAATACCATCTGGTTCGGAGGGATATGTCATCTACAGTGATCCTTCAGGCAAGGGTTTAGGATATGTTCTCATGCAACATGGGAAAGTCATAGCCTATGCCTCACGACAACTCAAAGAATATGAGAGGAATTATCCTACTCATGATCTAGAGTTGGCAACTGTCGTGTTCGCACTTAAAATCTGAAGGCATTACCTGTATGGGGAGAAAGTGGAGATCTTTACGGATCATAAAAGCCTCAAATATTTCTTCATTCAAAAGGAACTCAACATGCGGCAACGACGTTGGCTTGAACTGCTGAAATATTATGATCATACTATTCAATACCATCTTGGAAAAGCGAACGTGGTAGCTGACGCATTGAGTAGAAGATTATATACGGGTACGAGTGCGATATTGTCAACGCAAAGGCCCATTTTATATGACTTGCAAAGGATGGAGATAGAGATAAAGACTCGAGGGACCCACGTGATGATGTCAATTATACAAGTAGAATCGACTTTAATCGATAAAGTTAAAGCTGCTCAAACTACAGACTTGGAGCTGATGTGTATGAAGAAGAAAGTGAAAAAAGCTACTATTCCAGAAGAAAGAATAGATGAAGAAGGAATACTTCGAGTCAACTCCAGACTTTGTGTTCCTAATGACCCTGATTTAAAGTATAAAATCATGATGGAGGCGCACAACACACCATTTGTAATCCATCCAGGTAGTACCAAAATGTATCATGATATTCGACATACATTTTGGTGGAGTAATATGAAGAGAGAGATAGTAGAGTTTATCTCAAGGTGTCTAACGTGTCAACGTGTCAAGGCGGAGCATCAAGTGCCAAAAGGTCCATTGCAACCACTTGAAATTCCAGAATGGAAGTTTGAGCACATTACCATGGATTTCATTACCGGCCTTCCCAAGGTTTCTCAAGGTATAGCTGCAATTTGGTAATTGTTGATAGATTAACCAAGTCTGCTCATTTCTTTCCTAAACGAAGAACTTATTCACTTGAACGTCTTGCTCGTATGTACATAAATGAGATTGTAAGACTGCATGGTATGCCAGTATCCATAGTTTCTGATCGAGACGCAAGATTCACTTCACGGTTTTGGGTTAGTTTGCAAAATGTTATGGGCACGAATTTACTGATTTAATTCAGCATATCATCCTCAGATGGACGGGCAGTCGGAGAGGACTATTCAAACTCTGGAAGATTTATTAAGACTCTGTGTCCTTGACTTCAAACAAAGTTGGGACAAGTTCTTGCCATTGGTGAAATTCTCCTACAACAACAGTTATCAAGTAAGTATCGGAATGGCTCCGTTCCAGAACTTGTATGGAAGGAAGTGTCGTTATCCAGTATGTTGGGATGAGGTGAGTGAAGCAACGTTGTTGGGACCGGAATTGGTACGTATGACTACGGAAAAGATTCAAATGATCTGGCAAGGTATAAAGACCTCACAAGATCGACAAAAGAGTTATGCTGATCTTCATCTAAAGGACGTGGAATTCAATGTTGGAGAACATGTGTTGTTACGTGTTGCTCCATGGAAATGAGTTACAAGATTTGGAAAGAGAGGAAAGCTCAATCCTCGATTCATTGACCCATTTTCACATATCCATGTTACGTAAATATGTGGAAGACCCGAACCACATTATTGAGTTAGAACCAGACGAGATAGCGAAAGATTTAACATATAAAGAGGTACCTGTTAAAATCTTGGATAAGAAAGAACATATTCTACGCTCTAAGGTTATACCTCAAGTCAAAGTTTTGTGGAGAAACCACGATGTTGAGGAAATGACCTGGGAGTTAGAATCTAAAATAAAATCACGGTATCCTCACCTCTTTGACATATCAGGTATGTACCCTAATTTTGAGGACAAAATTTCATAAGAAGGGGAGGTTGTAAGACCTCAACTTTCATAAATAAAGATTAATTTTTCTCAAATTATATTTTTGAATATTAAGGTGTGAATTTGTTATAATGTTATAGTTGTGGGTAATATTTATAAATTTTGCAAAGTAAGCAAATTGTTATAAAATATTCGTTTGGTCGGGGAATATTCTTTTTGTCTGGAAATATTCGTACAATGACACAATTATTGGTGGTCCCCATAACAGAATTATTGTCAAAGTTAGAAAATGACAAAATTATCTTTTTATAAAAATAACAGCAAAAGTTTTATCGTTAACTGTTGAAATACTCGGTGGTAAAAGTACAGTAATACGCGTGGTTGCATAGTAGTACACGGTATTGTACAGTATCTTGGATTATTGATGCTTACGTAAGAAGTCACTACTCAATAATTGTTACAGTAATTACTGTTCAATATTTTATTTTAATGATTCAATAATTGCTACGTTGATATTTTATATTATTGATTCAAAAATTGTCATTGCACAGTATTTCAAATTATCAAATCAATAATTCATATTATTTGAATAATATTATTATTTGCATTATTAACGATGTCTAGAAAGTTCTGTCGAGGAAAGGGGTTTGGTCACCTAATTGCGCGCCAATAGGGAGAAATCCTTATCGGAAAGCCCCCTCTTTCCTGGGAACGACCTGGTTGTCGATATTGTAATTTTATAATATTATTTGTAAATAATTAATTGTTGATATATATGATAAAAAATATTTATTCAATGTGGATTCAAACTGAGGAATTTTTAGCATGTGACATTTGTTGAAAGTTGGTATTTTATCTTTTTCGATAAAATAATTCATTCAAATATATTATTATTATAATATATTACATTATAGTAGTATGATGTGATTATATAATAGTACGTTTTTATAATTTGAATGGTAACATTATTATAGTAAATTCATGGTATAAAAGTAAAAGGAGGTGGAAGATAACAAATTGAATTTGAATTCCTATGATGTAAGCGATGATGTCATCAGACGATGAGGTCAGCAATGATGTCATCGAATGATGAGGTAAGCAATGATATAATATGATTGATGATGTTAGCGATGATGTCATAAATTATGGCAAAAAGGCTATTTTACCCTTACTCTGCCAAGCCTATAAATAGAAGCTCATTTCTTTATTATTTTTCACCAATTCATTCAAGCTATAGAGAGAGAGAAAGTATAGAGAGAATAAGAGAGAAAGAAGAAGAGTATTATGTTACTACACTATTGCAGTATCCAATCTCCTACTAAGGTAAGGGGTATTATTTCTTTCGTATTCGTAAGTGATATTATTCTTGTTCAATATTCGTAAGAAATAATATTTTCTTCCATACTCTGTAGTATGTAAGTAATATTATTTCGTTTCATATTTCTAATTCTACACTTATGTTGATAAGTATGGCTTCTATACTCCATGAAATTAGTAAAATATCTTTGATATTTGCGCTTCATCCAGTATCTTTTCATGAAAATATTATCCTGAGCATTCTTGATAATTTTTAATCTTTTCATGTCGGGGTATTATTCACAGTCACTATTCACGAAGTACTATTCATGGGGTACTATTCACTCAGTTACTATTAACCCAGAGTACTATTCATGAGAAAAATTAATTTTTTTCTGTCCAAATTATTTTTGATACAATATAATTATTGAATTTTATTCCACAAAGCAGTATCATGTTGGCAATTTGGACATTATTGAATTCTGGATAAATTGAATTATAAATTTTTAAAATTTATCATTGCTTTCATTTAATTGAATTCTTATATCATTGTCATCATCCTCATGCTTATATTATACTGAAAGTCATCTTTGGCCATAGTGCATAGATGGAATGTTAATTGGTATGATTATGAACATGGATTATTCGGTATAATCATGACCTGTAATGTTACAAATGATGTGGTAAAAGTCGTCATTGGCCCGTAGTGCATTGATGGACAGTTGTTGGTATGATCATGACCCATTGGTGATACTACTGAATATCCTTGACCCGTAGTACAGGGATGATTCGATGATGTGGATTATTTATTAAGCTGAGTCTCAGTGATAAAACTGATGATAAACTTTTTAGATCATAGAAGATAGTAGATACATGCTCTACTTGACTCTTCTAATGGATTGCTTGTTCCGCTATAGTTAAACTTGGTGTTTATTGTATTTTATCAGTTTAACATTGTTGAAGGCTAACGATAATTTATTCTGCATTATCTTAGTCATAATATTTCTTACTGGGCTAGTTGAGCTCACCATTTACTTTCATTGTTCTCTTCAGGAAATGAGAATATAGCTGGGACTAGTTGGGGAATGGAGTGACGGTCGAGATAGGTGGCTATAGTAGTCCTCGCTATTATGTGAAATAGTGTGATAATAATTGTAATGAGGACTTTATTTTAGTTTGTATACTCTCTACGAGACATTATCCGTGTTGAAACTCTTAGCTATTTTTTGTCATACTGTATCAAAGAAGTTTGTATTTAAATTCTATACCATGTATTTGACGACTCAAGATGGGTGATGTATATCTATTTTGGGGGCGTCACATATTTCACGTACCGATGTTACGTAAATATATGGACGACCCGAACCACATTATTGAATTAGAACCGGACGAGATTACAGAAAATTTAACGTATTAAGAGGTACCTGTTAAAATCTTGGATAAGAATTATCATATTCAACGCTCCAAGGTTATACCTCAAGTCAAAATTTTATAGAGAAACCACGATGTTGAGGAAATGACCTAGGAGTTAGAATCTGAAAAGAAGTCAAGGTATCCTCACCTCTTCGACATACCAGGTACATACCCTAATTTCGAGGACGAAATTTTATAAGAATTGAAGGTTGTAAGACCCCAATTTTTATGAAAAAAGATTAAATTTTTTCTCGAAATATATTTTTGAATATTATGGTGTGGATTTGATATAACGTTATAGTTGTGGGTAATATTTACAAATTTTGCAAAGTAAGCAAGTGGTTTTAAAATATTCGATTGGTTGGAAAATATTCATTTTATTAGAGAATATTTGTACGACGGCACAATCATTGGTGGGCCCCGCACCGGTCCTGCAGAAGGGTTTCGATGCCATTTGGTGTAAGACCCTGAATTTTACAAAATAAAAGTATTCAATTTTTTGATAATTGTTATTCTATTTCAGTAAATAGTTAAATTGATAAAAGTTTAAAGTTATGGGTGAAATGTGCAAATTTTTGCTAAATAATCAACTGGCTATAAAATATTCATTGTTGTTGGGGAATATTCGTTTGGTCGTGGAATGTTCTTGTTGTCGGGGAATATTCGTACGACGGCGCAGCCTTTTGTGGGCCCCCATAACAGAATAACTATCGGATGAAGAAAATGACAAGTTTGAGTTTTATAAATAAACGACGTAATTGTTACCGTTAACACTGTTGGAATACCCGGTGGTTAAAATACAGTAATACGCGTGGTTGCACAGTACCACTCGGTATTGCACAGTATTTTTGAATTATTGATTCTTACGTAAGAAGGCACTACTCAATAATTGTTACAATAATTACTGTTCAATATTTTATTTTATTGATTCAATAATTACTGCGTTGATATTTTATATTATTATTGTTTCAATAATTGTTACTGCACAGAATTTCCCATTATTAGATCAATAATTCATATTATTTGAATAATATTAATAGATAGCATTATTGACAATATCTAAGAAAGTTCTGTCGAGTAGAGGTTAGATAATCTAATTGCGTGCCAGTAAGGAGAAATCCTTATCGGAAAGTCCCCTCTTTCTTGGGAACTGCCTAGTTGTAATTATTGTGATTCTGTAATAATAATTATGAATAATTAATTATTGATTTATATGATAAGGAAATATTTAGTTTATGTGGATATAAATGATGGGTATATTTTATGTTAAAGTTGGGGTATTTTATTAGTATTTTGTCTGAATGGAGGCATTAAAGATCAAATTGGTGTTCTTAAAGCTCTATTACGTGAGTTATTATTTTAATCTGACCGTTGGATTGTTGTAATTTTTGGATATGTAATACATATATAAGTTGAGGATATTTCCACAAATTTTGAACCGTTAAAGATTAACGTATGATTTGTTATGAATTTTAAGAGGTATTAAAAATCATCCGTTTGTGAATTTCGGATATTTTCTGTTTAGAATTTAGAAAAACTTTCTTCTGCAAAGTTGTAGAGAATTCGATTTCATATGGAATTGACATAAAATTCGTATTTTTTCGATAAAAGAGCTATTTTATATGAATTATTAAAGTTTCAAAAATTAAATATTTTTTATTAAAATTAGGTGGGACCCACTTTTGTTTTTCAAAACATGTGGCTGAATTTTCTTGTTCCAAGTTGAGGAGGCGTAGAAGAAGAAAAGAAAATTTATTATTTTATTATTTAGTCTCTTTTGGCGTTCTAGCATTTTCCTATAAATAGGCGCTTAGGTTAGAATTAAAAATCACACCAGAAACAAGTTTTCTTTCTCTCTAGATTATCGAGCGTATTTTTGTGGGTATTTAGATACTTGGAGAGTTGCTATTCAGTGCAAGTTTCCTTCGGCTTTACTTCCGATGTTCCAGTCATAAAATACTACTCTTTTGAGGTAAGGGATTGTAAGGGTTATTATGTTTTCAGTTTCACAATTTTTCTGACACTCAAAAATTCTGAAAAATTTTGAAATGATAATTTAATGAGTTTTCTAGATTTTGTCCATAAATGGCGATTTTTGGATGTATAGATTAAGAGTTATAAATTTTATGGGAAAAGACTATTTTAAAAGTAAACTCTTTTAACTCCTTGTGGTTAACTCCAAAATTGGTGAAATTTTTATTGGGAGTACATGTATATAATAGAAGTATACTCTGTAAATTTCAGAATTTTTGGAAAAAAGTATAATTTATGATAAATGTCTAAATATTCGGTAGTTTTGGCCATATAAAAAATAGTAAGTGAACTTTAAAAATTCTAAGAAAAATATATGTTCAATATGGGACTATATTCTGCTAAATCCCAGAAAATAAAATTTTCTGAGACTGATTTGGTATTTTTCATGAAAATGGACTAGTTATGAGTAAATGAATTAAATGTGTTATGTTAAGTAGGATTTTGGAAAATATGATTCTATGGCTTTAGAATCCTATATAAGGTATATGCAGATTTTTTATGAGGGTTTTGGTTATTGGTGTTGAAATCTTATGAGTTTGGCATTTTACGATTATTAAACGCACTACTTATAAAAATGTAAACAATTAAAATAAATTATTTATAAGTTTAAGAAATGATTAAAATATTGTTGTAATATTAATAATATTAGATTATGAGATTATTAAGTGACTTATAACATTTGGATGAAGGTGTTGTAAATATTGATATGGATATTTTTGTGAAGCTTTATCTTTCGTGTCGAGGTTATTATTCATGAGTTACTATTCACGAGTTACTATTCATGAGTTACTATTCATGACAAAATTGGTTTCTTTTTCTGACCAAATTATCGTTGATTTATGAATCTTACTCTTGAGATTAAATCTATATGTTGATTATATTATTTTTATTAACATATATAACATTTTTATAATCCTGATGATAAAATTTCTCTTTGACTTGAGTGTAAAGATGGGTAGAATATTGGTATGATCGTGACTATGGGTTCTCTTTGGCCAGTAGTGCAAAGATGAATTGTTGACTGATATGATTATTATCATTGAGTTTATAATTGAATATCTTTAGCTTAAGTGCAAAGGTGAATTGATCAACATGGTTATAATTATTGTTTATATAAATTCCGAAATGATTATATATTTCTTTGAGATATTAATATCTTTGGCCCGTAGTGCAAAGATGACATGTTGTTGAATATCTTTGGCATGTAGTGCGAAGATGAATTGTTGATGAATATCTTTGACCTGTAGTGCAAAGATGACCTGTTGTTGAATATCTTTTGCATGTAGTGCAAAGATGACCTGTTGTTGAATATCTTTGGCCCGTAGTGCAAAGATGAACTGTTAATGAATATCTATGGCCCGTAGTGTAAAGAAAAATTTATTAGTATTGTTAACGCCAAGATCTTTCTCCACGTCCCAATCACGAAAGACATCCTGATCCTGCACAGTAAACACGACAAACACCACAAGCTTGACGGCCGGACCGCCGGGGGATAGCTCAGGCGTGAGAGTAAGTATGTCTGTTCACAAGGTTAACTCAAGAGGATAATAATATCTAGTGTCTGAGAGAATAATTAAGTGGTGTGTGTGTATATATATGAAAAACGTACCTTCTTGTGAAGACTTAGTTGATAGATTATACTCTCTTTGCCCGGTTTTCTGTGCCACCCACTACCTCTGACACAGCCCCCGTGATCTGATGGTTCCTGCCAGGTGTGTACAGTTCACCCACTACTTCTGACCTCTGTTTTCTACCGCCGGCCGTCATCTGATCCCATCCACATTAATGCATGGCAGTAATAGCAGTCAACCATCATGCTTTTTCATCATCACAAGTCAAAGATGGAGATATTTAAACATATGTTGAGTTAACCCGCTGATCCGACCCAACAAAGAGAACCCAACTGATCGAGCCCAACTGAAATGACCCGGTAGATTAACCAAGTAACTCGGCTCAAACCCTTTGGCCCAATATCTAAAATATCATGCCCCAACATTGCCCCCCGGACTTTTATTAAACAAGATGTTTAATGAAAGAGTATAAATGGCATCGGTTCAGGACAAAAGGAATTATAATAAGACCAATAAAGGCCCAAAATACGGCTTACCGAAGCCCCTCTGGTGAACATCAAATAGCAACGTAAAGGATTCATCTTCGCCAACCTCTACAGAAGTATCAACTGAATCGCCTCTAACTACCGAAGCTCAAGCCATAGAATGAAATATCGGTTCGGTAATAGCGTGCGTCCGTGGTACCGATGATCATCGTAAGGAGATAGTTCCATCATGGACATCGCTGCCCATTAATTCGAACTAATTGACCAATAATGGTCATTTTCAAGTAAACACTATCTTCGGGTGCCTCCGTCCCAAATATAAAGAAACCGAAAAGGATACCGAAGAGGATGCCGAAGTGAATACCAAAGAGAAGTCCGAAAAGAAATTCGAAGAGAATGCCGAAGAGAATACCGAATGAAGGGATAACGCCATCCGGAAGTCTGTGTTGGCGAAAGAAAGAATCAATCTTGATATTGCTCTCTTCAACAATGAATGCCTTCGGAAGGATATCGACAAGATCAAAGATAAACTAAAATCGACCAAGGTCACTCATCGGGTCGTCACTGATATAAATGTCAATCTGTCAAGCTAAAGGATCAAAGCATCTGACACATCGTCAGAAGCTCGAAGAAGATCTCAAAAGAGCCTCGGGCCCTTAAGAATTTGAGTCCACCATTGACTGAAGATCTTTATAAAAAATCCAAGTAGCATATAGAAAATCCGCTGATTTGGGCGATAAGATCGACCAGATGCAACACTGTAGTAGATGAAATCTGCTGAAGTAAAGGCAAGAAAAGGCTCGGGCCAAGATAGATCCATATCTTTTAGACTCTTCAGATGGTGACGATGTCAAGGAAGAAGCCTGAAGATGACCTCTCCTTATCCTTAGCTGTAGAACTTTCTGTAAAAATTCTAATTCTTATGTGAACAGTTAATATTTAATGAAATATCAACTTCATGCCTTATTACTTCTGTGTGAACATTTCTTGTCAATAATTCAGTATCAATTGATCTGTATGAACCTAATTTAAGACATGAACTAGATAAGGCGTATAACAGTTAATTTATGAAATGAAGTGAACTGAATTTAATGGATAGAATTTAATGAACTGAACTCAACACTTGAACAAAATAAAATAATGCATACTTATCGTTACCGAAGTGTGAGACAGGTATGCTTCATTGGGAATTCGTTTACCCCAAAAGGCCTAACAAAACCAAAAGATGACATTCGCCTACCACGAAGGGCCTGACGAAGTCTAAAGAACGACAGTTGTCTACCACGAAGGGCCTGACAAGGTCTGAAGGACAACGCTTGCCTACCCCGAAGGGCCTGACAAGGTCTTAAGGATGACACTTGCCTACCACGAAGGGCCTGACAAGGTCTAAGTGACCACCTGCCGAAGAGGCTACCATCGAATGGTCAGCGAGTCCTCCCAAACCTCCTATCAAAACCAAAAGATGACATTCGCCTACCACGAAGGGCCTGACGAAGTCTAAGTGGCGACCATTGCCTACCCCGAAGGGCCTGACAATGTCAAAGTGACGATAATTTCCTACCCCGAAGGGCCTGACAATGCCAAAGTGACGACAATTGCCTACCCCGAAGGGCCTGATAATGCCAAAGTGACGACAATTGCCTATCCCGAAGGGCTTGACAATGCCAAAGTGACGACAATTGCCTACCCCGAAGGGCCTGACAATGCCAAAGTGACCACCTGCCGATAAGGCTACCATCGAATGGCCAGCTAGTCAACCCGAACCTCCTAACACCGATGACGTTTGCCTACCACGAAGGGCCTGACAAACTCATAAGGACCACCTGCCGAAGAGGCTACCATCAAATGGTCAGCGAGTCCTCCCAAACCTCCAAACACCGAGGTGGCATTTGCTGTGCCTGTCAGACTATGGATGAGCTACCGAAGTCCCTTATGAATGTTGTAAACTTCGATCCCATGAGCTGGCGTCTGTTAACCTGATCCCTAGGCAATGGACCCAGTACGACTACCCCCCAGACAGCAAGAGGTATAGGAGATAAAATCGAATATAGCCTTTTGATGGCTGATGTGGGAATGAACTATTTGGCTGACAAATATCCACATGAACCCTCCGAACAACATTTGCAACTTCGGACGGCACCCAAAATTCCTCAATAGTGGGAGATGGGTCCAAAGTAGAATACCCGAAGTCTTTCTTTGCTGAATCCCCAGTTCTTTCAAGAATATCGCTGCCGAAGTGCTTTGTAGGTCAACAACTTCGGGCCAAATAATTGCCACAAATATCTCTGTGAACTTCCCGAAGAACACACTCTGCTTCGGATGGAACCAAATGTTTAAGCAATGATGACAAAAAAGGTCCTTTGATAAAGGTTCTCATCAATGAGAACAAAATCGACACTTTTTTACTTGGTCTTCTTTGCCAGCATCTGATCCGAAGAAATGACACCATCTGTCGTCAAAGTTATAAGCATCTGTAGTGGTTAGCTTCGATAATGCATCAGCGGTGGAATTGTTATTTGTGATCGACCCCTTGATAGTCTGCTGTACTGATGTCCGAAATAGAATATCCATCTGCATGCAATGTCCACGAACTCTGCTTCTGCTGAAGTACTGCAACGGCTCTGTCAGACTCCTTATCTGGAGCTGCAACTTTAGATGGATTTCCCCGAAGACAAGTGCCCACAGGGCGGTGCGCCCTTAATGGATTCTCGGGAGTGTGATTTCTGGATCTACTTCGGTGAAACTTTTTGTCACTGTAGTGAAGATACTCAAGGCAGAATGCCTTATTTGTATTATGAGGTGCATGCTCCCTGGATCAGTTTCTTCATCTGCTGCGACCATAATCCCAAAGACCAATAGGGCGAAGTACCCTCTTCGGTCGATCAAGAAAATGGCTGTTGGGTCTTCGTCTACTCTGCTTCGACCATAATCCCGAAGACCAATAGGGCGGAATACCCTTCTCGGTCAATCAATCAGGAAAATGGCTGTTGGGTCTTCGTCTACTCTGCTTCGACCATAATCCCGAAGACCAATAGGGCGGAATACCCTTCTCGGTCAAACAATTAGGAAAATGGCTGTTGGGTCTTCGTCTACTCTACTTCGACCATAATCCCGAAGACCAATAGGGCGAAATACCCTTCTCGGTCAAACAATCAGGAAAATGGTTGTTGGGTCTGCTTCGATCCCGAGGAAGGCCTCGAGACATGTCTTTAAAGTGTAGACTTCTTTCTAACTTGATCAGTCTGTCAGTCTGACCATTTCGGTATAGGATTCTAAGCAATATGCCTTCTACCCTTTTCCGACCATGGTCAGGTCTTCTTCTCGGCAGCAAAAATCAATCTTCTTCCAGCATCATCCTGGGCTCTCGAACGAGAACCCTCAGAAACCTGCTTGGAAGCAGTACCAGACCTAGCATTCTTTGAAGGACCCAATCAATCCTTGACAAATACTCATTGTGTAGACGAAATCATAGCCATCAGGTATCCTTTAGAGGTAACTGTTCTACTCTTCTTCACCATGGATTCTGATGTAGAGCAGCTACAATTTATGATTGAAAACTTCAAGAACACTAGAACACAGCCCTCCTTCTAGCGCCAATGTTAACGCCAAGATCTTTCTCCACGTCCCAATCACGAAAGACGTCCTGATCCTGCACAGTAAACACGACAAACACCACAAGCTTGACGGCCGGACCGCCGGGGGATAGCTCAGGCATGAGAGTAAGTATGTCTGTTCACAAGGTTAACTCAAGAGGATAATAATATCTAGTGTCTGAGAGAATAATTAAGTGGTGTGTGTGTATATATATGAAAAACGTACCTTCTTGTGAAGACTTAGTTGATAGATTATACTCTCTTTGCCCGGTTTTCTGTGCCACCCACTACCTCTGACACAGCCCCCGTGATCTGATGGTTCCTGCCAGGTGTGTACAGTTCACCCACTACTTCTGACCTCTGTTTTCTACCGCCGACCGTCATCTGATCCCATCCACATTAATGCATGGCAGTAATAGCAGTCAACCATCATGCTTTTTCATCATCACAAGTCAAAGATGGAGATATTTAAACATATATTGAGTTAACCCATTGATCCGACCCAACAAAGAGGACCCAACTGATCGAGCCCAACTGAAATGACCCGGTAGATTAACCAAGTAACTCGGCTCAAACCCTTTGGCCCAATATCTAAAATATCATGCCCCAACAAGTATGATTATGAACAAAAACTGTGATTTGGTATAACCATGATCTTTGATGTTTCGGGTAAAGACAAGTGATGAAAATTATCTTTGTCCTAGATGAGAAGAGGAATTTAGAACCACAGTTATGATTATGATTTATTCACATGAATGTGGACAGAAACTGTTGATTGATGTTACATGGATAAAACATTATTGGTGGACTTTTAACATAGAAAAGATAATAGACTTTATAGTCTATTTGACTCTTCTAATGGATTGCTCGTTCCGCTTAAAAAGTTTTATCATCTACTATATGTTCTAAATCTCTGATTTATTACTGATGAAGGCTATGAATAATTTAATTATATTTAGTCATGATATTTTTTATTGGGCTATTTGTGCTCACCCTTTTGCTTCACAATTTATTTCAGATAATAAGAGTGTAGCTTGGTCGAGCGGGGATGACAGGGAAATAGAACGGTGGTCTCTAGCTATGAAGGTTCTCCCTAAACAGTATAGAAAAGTGTGTTATATTTTATACATCATTTAGTAGTTATATTTGGTGAATCAAATAGGGTGAGGCGAACCTAACTTTGCAAGGGTGTTTTGCCACTATCATACAAGATGTCTAATGACATACAACTTCGTGTCATCATAAGACTTGGTTTTACACATCCACTTGTTGGGTATATATACGAGCACTACCTATATGATCTTGGAGTTTGGTTGAAGCATAATTCTCAATTAGAGACAGTAGAGATAATTATATGTCAAGAGAAGACTCACCATTGGAAAGAATATGATAGTAATCTTCTCATTTTTCTTTGGGGTCTATTGGATTAACCAAGGATAATTCCGTGGGTATATGATATCTATCATAATCTAGACGCATGGCCTCTCGTATACGAAGGGTTTCTTGAGCACTTTCTGAAGATTTTAAGTTCTAAAACAGTTATTGAATGTACATTTATGTAAGGTGTCATTGTGATGTGCTATCCACGATTGGGACATGAGTCACAGTTGGTATATATTTGTATCAAAACTCACAAAATATGTGTTGTTGTATTTTGCACGACAATTGTAGTAATAAAGTTGTAGTTATTTTCTGTACCATGTATTTGGCGACTCAAAATGGTTGAGTGGTTTGGACCTATTTTGGAGGCGTCACAGTTGCTATCATAGCATAGGGATATGATCTCTGGCGGAGATCGGGGAATAGAACTAGGAGGGGAGAGGCGAGTAAATCCTTCGCTAGTGTGTCCTACCTAAGCTTATTTGTTGGTCAGTCATAATATCGGGATATTATGTGAATTGTTAATTTGTTCAATTAACCCTTGTTTTAAAGATGTATTCTAGAATGATATCTGAAATACAGGAGATGAGCAATGGAGAAATCGTGAAGATAGGGAAGATGGAATCTGAAATAAAAGTAAGGTATTCTCAACTCTTTGAAATACCAGGTACGTAAATTTCGAGGGTGAAATTTCATAAGGATGGGAGATTGTAAGACCCCGAATTTTACGAAATGAAAGTATTCAATTTTCTGATAATTGTTATTCTATTTTAGTAAATAGTTAAATTGATAAAAGTTTAAAGTTATGGGTGAAATGTGCAAATTTTTGCAAAATAAGCAACTGGTTATAAAATATTCAATATTGTTAGGAAATATTCGTTTGGTCGTGGAATATTCTTGTTGTCGGGGAATATTCATACGACGGCGCAACCATTTGTGGGCCCCAGAACAGAATAACTGTCGAATGAAGAAAATGAAAAGTTTGAGTTTTATAAATAAACGACGTAATTGTTACCGTTAACACTGTTGCAATACCTGGTGGTTAAAATACAATAATACACGTGGTTGCACAGTAGCACACGGTATTGCATAGTATTTTTTAATTATTGATTCTTACGTAAGAAGGCACTACTCAATAATTGTTACAGTAATTATTGTTCAATATTTTATTTTATTGATTCAATAATTGCTACGTTGATATTTTATATTATTGTTGTTTCAATAATTGTTACTGCACAGTATTTCCCATTATCAGATCAATAATTCATATTATTTGAATAATATTATTAGATAACATTATTGACAATGTCTAAGAAAGTTCTGTCGAAGAGAGGTTAGATAATCTAATTGCGCGCCAGTAAGGAGAAATCCTTATCGGAAAGCCCCCTCTTTCCTGGGAACTGCTTGGTTGTCATTATTGTGATTCTGTAATATTATTTGTGAATAATTAATTATTGATTTATATGATAAGGAAATATTTATTTTATGTGGATATAAATGATGGATATATTTTATGTGGTTGTAAATGTGTAAATGAAGGAATTAAAGCTGAGGTATTTTATTAGTATTTTGTCGGAATGGAGGCATTAAAGATCAAATCGGTGTTCTTAAAGCTTTATTGCGTGAGTTATAATTTTAATCCGACCGTTGGATCGTTGTGATTTTTGGATATGTTATACATATATAAGTTGAGGATATGTCCACAAATTCTGAATCATTAAAGATTAACGTATGATTTGTTATGAATTTTAAGAGGTATTAAAAAACATCCGTTTATGAATTTCGGATATTTTCTGTTTAGAATTTAGAAAAACTTTCTTCTGCAAAGTGGTAGAGAATTCGATTTCATGTGGAATGGACATAAATTTCATATTTTTCCGATAAAAGAGCTATTTTATATGAATTATTGAAGTTTCAGAAATTAAATACTTTTTATTAAGATTAGGTGGGACCCACTTTTGTTTTTCAAAACATGTGGCTGAATTTTCTTGTTCAAAGTTGGATGGCTCAGTTGGTGGAGGAGGCGTAGAAGAAGAAAAGAAAATTTATTGTTTTATTATTTAGTCTCCTTTGGCGTTCTAGCATTTTCCTATAAATAGGCGCTTAGGTTAGAATTAAAAATTACACCAGAAACAAGTTTTCTTTCTCTCTAGATTATCGAGCGTATTTTTGTGGGTATTTAGATACTTGGAGAGTTGTTATTCAGTGCAAGTTTCCTTCGGCTTTACATCCGATGTTCCAGTCATAAAATACTACTCTTTTGAGGTAAGGGATTGTAAGGGTTATTATGTTTTCAGTTTCATAATTTTTCTGACACTCAAAAATTCTGGAAAATTTTGAAATGATAATTTGATGAGTTTTCTAGATTTTGTCCATAAATGACAATTTTTGGATGTATAGATTAAGAGTTATGAATTTTATGAGAAAAGACTATTTTAAAAGTAAACCCTTATAACTCATTGTGGTTAACTCCAAAATTAATGAAATTTTTATTGGGAGTACATGTATATAATAGAAGTATACTCTGTAAATTTCGGAATTTTTGAAAAAAAGTGCAATTTATGATAAATGTCTAAATATTTGGTAGTTTTGTCCATATGAAAAATAGTAATTGAATTTTAAAAATTCTGAGAAAAATATATGTTCAATATGAGACTATATTCTGCTAAATCCCCAAAAAAAATTTGAGACTGATTTGGTATTTTCATGAAAATAGACTAGGTATGAGTAAATGAATTAAATACGTTATGTGAAGTAAGAAAATTGGAAAATATGATTTTATAGCTTGAGAATCATATATAAGGTATATGGAGATTTTTTATGAGGGTTTTGGTTATTGGTGATGAAATCTTATGAGTTTGACATTTTAGAATGATTAAATGCATTATTTATAAAAATATAAACAATTAAAATAAATTATTTATAAGTTTAAGAAATGATTAAAATATTATTATAATATTAATAATAGTATATTATGAGATTATTAAGTGACTTATAACATTTGGATGAAGGTGTTGTAAATATTGATATGGATATTATTGTGAAACTTTATCTTTCGTGTCAAGTTAATATTCATGAGTTACTATTCACGAGTTACTATTCATGAGTTACTATTCACGAGTAATTCACGACAAAATTGGTTTCTTTTTCTGACCAAATTATCGTTGATTTATGAATCTTACTCTTGAGATTAAATCTATATGTTGATTATATTATTTTTATTATCATATATAACATTTTTATAATTCTGATGATGAAATTTCTCTTTGACTTAAGTGTAAAGATGGGTAGATTATTGGTATGATCGTGACTATGAGTTCTCTTTGGCCAGTAGTGCAAATATGAATTATGATCATGACCATTAAGTTTATAATTGAATATCTTTAGCTTAAGTGCAAAGGTGAATTGATCAACATGGTTAGAATTATTGTTTAGATAAATTCCGAGAGGATTATATATTTCTTTGAGATATTAATATCTTTGGCCCGTAGTGCAAAGATGACATGTTGTTAAATATCTTTGGCATGTAGTGCAAAGATGAATCGTTGATGAATATCTTTGACCTGTAGTGCAAAGATAAACTTTTGTTGAATATCTTTGACCTATAGTGCAAAGATGACCCGTTGTTAAATATCTTTGGCCTGTAGTACAAAGATGACCTGTTGTTGAATATCTTTGGCTCGTAGTGCAAAGATGAACTGTTAATGAATATCTTTGGCCCGTAGTGCAAAGATAAATTTATTAGTATGATTATCAAAAAAAACTGTGATTTGGTATAGCCATGATCTTTGATGTTTCAGGTAAAGACAAGTGATGAAAATTATCTTTGTCCTGGATGAGAAGAGTAATTTAGAACCACAGTTATGATTATGAGTTATTCAAATGAATGTGGACAGGAACTGTTGATTGATGTTAAATGGATAAAACATTGTTGGTGAACTTTTAACATGGAGAAGATAATAGACTTTTTGGTCTATTTGATTCTTCTAATGGATTGCTCATTCCGCTGTAACTATGGTTGAAAAGTTTTATCATCTACCATATGTTCTAAATCTCTGAGTTATTACTGACGAAGGATGTGGATAATTTAATTATCTTTAGTCATGATATTCTTTACTGGGCTATTTGTGCTCACCTTTTTGCTTCACAATTCACTTCAGGTAATAAGAATGTAGCTGGGTCGAGTGGGGATAACAGGAGAATAGAACAGTGGTCTCTAGCTGTGAAGGTTCTCCCTAAATAGTATAGAAAAGTGTGTTGTATTTTATACATCATTTAGTAGTTATATTTGATGAATTAAAAAGGGTGTGGCGAACCCAACTTTGGAAGGGTGTTTTGCCACTATCATACAAGATGTCTAATGACATACAACCTCGTGTCATCATAAGCCTTGGTTTTGCACATCCACTTGTTGGGTATATATACGAGCACTACCTATATGATCTTGGAGTTTGGTTGAAGCATAATTCTCAATTAGAGACAGTGGAGATAATTATATGTCAAGAGAAGACTCACCATTGGAAAGAATATGATAGTAATCTTCTCGTTTTTCTTTGGGGTCTATTGGGTCAACCAAGGATAATTCCGTGGGCATATGATATCTATCATAACCTAGACGCATGGCCTCCCATATACGAATGGTTTCTTGAGCACTTTTCGAAGATTTTAAGTTCTAAAACAGTTATTGATTGTACCTTTATGTAAGGTGTCATTGTGACGTGCTATCCACGGTTGGGACATGGGTCACAGTTGGTATATATTTGTATCAAAACTCACAAAATATGTGTTGTTGTATTTTGCATGAAAATTATAGTAATAAAGTTGTAGTTGTTTTCTGTACCATGTATTTGGCGACTCAAAATGGGTTGGGTGGTTTGGACCTATTTTAGGGGCATCACAGTTGGTATCTGAGCTTAAGTATATGATCTTTGGCGGAGATCGGGGAATAAAACTAGGAGGGGAGAGACGAGTAAATCCTTCGCTAGTGTATCCTACCTAAGCTTATTTGTTGGTCAGTCATAATATCGGGATGTTATGTGATATGTTAATTTGTTCAATTAACCCTTGTTTTAAAGCTGTATTCTAGAATGATATCTAAAATACAGGAGATGAGCAATGGAGAAATCATGAGGACAGGGAATATGAAATCTGAAATGAAAGTAAGGTATTCTCAACTCTTTGAAATACCAGGTACGTAAATTTCGAGGGCAAAATTTCATGAGGGGAGATTGTAAGACCCCGAATTTTACGAAATGAAAGTATTCAATTTTTTGATAATTGTTATTCTATTTCAGTAAATAGTTAAATTGATAAAAGTTTAAAGTTATGGGTGAAATGTACAAATTTTTGCAAAATAAGCAAGTGGTTATAAAATATTCATTGTTGTTGCGGAATATTCATTTGGTCGTGGAATATTCTTGTTGTCGGGGAATATTCGTACGTCGGCGCAGCCATTTATGGGCCCCATAAAAGAATAAATGTCGGATAAAAAAAATGGCAAGTTTGAGTTTTATAAATAAACGACGTAATTGTTACCGTTAACACTGTTGGAATACTCGGTGGTTAAAATACAGTAATACGCGTGGTTGCACAGTAGCACTAGGTATTGCATAGTATTTTTGAATTATTAATTCTTACGTAAGAATGCACTACTCAATAATTGTTACAGTAATTACTGTTCAATATTTTATTTTATTGATTCAATAATTGTTGCGTTGATATTTTATATTATTGTTATTTCAATAATTGTCGCTACACAGTATTTCCCATTATCAGATCAATAATTCATATTATTTGAATAATATTATTAGATAGCATTATTTACAATGTCTAAGAAAGTTCTGTCGATGAGAGGTTAGATAATCTAATTGCGCACCAGTAAGGAAAAATCCTTATCGGAAAGCCCCCTCTTTCCTGGGAACTGCCTGCTTGTCATTATTATGATTCTGTAATATTATTTGTGAATAATTAATTATTGATTTATATGATAAGGAAATATTTAGTTTATGTGGATATAAATGATGGATATATTTTATGTGGTTGTAAATGTGTAAATGCAGGAATTAAAGCTGAGGTATTTTATTAGTATTTTGTCGGAATGGAGGCATTAAAGATCAAATCGGTGTTCTTAAAGCTCTATTGCGTGAGTTATAATTTTAATCAGACCGTTGGATTGTTGTGATTTTTGGATATGTTATATATATATAAGTTGAGGATATGTCCACAAATTTTGAACCTTTAAAGATTAACGTATGATTTGTTATGAATTTTAAGAGGTATTAAAAATCATCCGTTTGTAGATTTCGGATATTTTTTGTTTAGAATTTGGGAAGACTTTATTCTGGAAAGTTGTAGAGAATTCGATTTCATGTAGAATGGACATGAAATTCGTATTTTTCGATAACATAGCTATTTTATACAAATTATTGAAGTTTCAGAAATTAAATATTTTTTTATTAAAATTGGGTGGGACCCACTTTTGTTTTTCAAAACATGTGGCTGAATTTTCTTGTTCCAAGTTGGCTGGCTCAGTTGGTGGAGGAGGCGTAGAAGAAGAAAAGAAAACTTATTATTTTATTATTTAGTCTCCTTTGGCGTTCTAGCATTTTTCTATAAATAGGCGCTTAGGTTAGAATTGAAAATCACACCAGAAACAAGTTTTTTTTTCTCTTTAGATTATCGAGCGTATTTTTGTTAGTATTTAGATACTTGGAGAATTGCTATTCAGTGCAAGTTTTCTTAGGCTTTACATCCGATGTTCCAGTCAGAAATACTGCTCTTTTGAGGTAAGGGATTGTAAGGGTTATTATGTTTTTCAGTTTCGTAATTTTTCTAACCCTAAACAATTCTAAAAAAATTGGAAATGATAATTTGATGAGTTGTCTAGATTTTATCCAAAATTGGCAATTTTTGGATGTATAGAATAGGAGTTATGAATTTTATGGAAAAAAACTATTTTAAAAGTAAAAATTTTAAACCCTTATAACTCATTGTAGTTAACTCCAAAATTGGTGAACTTTTTATTGGGAGTACATGTATATAATAGAAGTATACTCTGTAAATTTCAGAATTTTTGGACAAAAGTACAATTTATGATAAATGTCTAAATATTCGACAGTTTTGGCCATATGAAAAATAGTAAGTGAATTTTAAAAATTCTGAGAAAAATATATGTTCAATATGGGACTATATTCTGCTAAATCCCAAAAAATATTCTGAGACTGATTTGGTATTTTTCATGAAAATGGAGTAGTTATGAGTAAATGAATTAAATATGTTATGTGAAGTAAGAAAATTAAAAAATATGATTTTATGGCTTGAGAATCCTATATAAGGTCTATGCAGATTTTTGATGAGGATTTCGGTTATTGGTGATGAAATCTTATGAGTTTGGCATTTTAGGATGATTAAATGCATTATTTAGAAAAATATAAACAATTAAAATAAATTATTTATAAGTTTAAGAAATGATTAAAATATTGTTGTAATATTAATAATATTAGATTATGAGAGTATTAAGTTACTTATAACATTTGGATGAAAGTGTTGTAAATATTGATATAGATATTATTGTGAAACTTTATCTTTCGTGTCGAGGTTACTATTCATGAGTTACTATTCACGAGTTACTATTCATGAGTTACTATTCACGAGTTACTATTCATGACAAAATTGGTTTCTTTTTCTGACCAAATTATCGTTGATTTATGAATCTTACTATTGAGATTAAATCTATATGTTGATTATATTGTTTTTATTATCATATATAACATTTTTATAATCCTGATGATGAAATTTCTCTTTAACTTGAGTGTAAAGATGGGTAGATTATTGGTATGATCGTGACTATGGGTTCTCTTTGGCCAGTAGTGCAAAGATGAATTGTTGACTGGTATGATCATGACCATTGAGTTTATAATTGAATATCTTTAGCTTAAGTGCAAAGGTGAATTGATCAACATGGTTATAATTATTGTTTATATAAATTTCGAAATAATTATATATTTCTTTGAGATATTAATATCTTTAGCCCGTAGTGCAAAGATGACATGTTGTTGAATATCTTTGGCCTGTAGTGCAAAGATGAATTGTTGATGAATATCTTTGACATGTAGAGCAAAGATGACCTGTTGTTGATTATCTTTGACCTGTAGTACAAAGATGACCTGTTGTTGAATATCTTTGGCATGTAGTGCAAAGATGACCTGTTGTTGAATATCTTTGGCCCGTAGTGCAAAGATGAACTGTTAATGAATATCTTTTGCCCGTAGTGTAAAGATGAATTTATTAGTATGATTATGAACAAAAACTATGATTTGGTATAACCATGATCTTTGATGTTTCAGGTAAAGACAAGTGATAAAAATTATCTTTGTCCTGGATGAGAAAAGGAATTTAGAACCACAGTTATGATTATGAGTTATTCAAATGAATGTGGACAGGAACTATTGATTGATGTTACATGGATAAAACATTGTTGGTGGACTTTTAACATGGAGAAGATAATAGACTTTATGGTCTATTTGACTCTTCTAATGGATTGCTCGTTAAGCTACAACTATGGTTGAAAAGTTTGATCATTTATCATATGTTCTAAATCTTTGATTTATTACTGACGAAGGCTATGGATAATTTAATTATCTTTAGTCATGATATTCTTTAATAGGCTATTTGTGCTCACCCTTTTGCTTCACAATTCCTTTCAGGTAATAAGAGTGTAGTTGGGTCGAGCGGGGATAACAGGAGAATAGAACGGTGGTCTCTAGCTGTGAAGGTTCTCCCTAAACAGTATAGAAAAGTGTGTTATATTTTATACATCATTTAGTAGTTATATTTAGTGAATCAAATAGGGTGAGGCGAACCCAACTTTAAAAGGGTGTTTTGCCACTATCATACAAGATGTCTAATAACATACAACCTCGTGTAATCATAAGACAGGATTGTGCACATCCACTTGTTGGGTATGTAAACGAGCACTACCTATATGATCTTGGAGTTTGGTTGAAGTATAATTCTTAATTAGAGACAGTGGAGATAATTTTATGTCAAGAGAAGACTCACCATTGGAAAGAATATGATAATAATCTTCTCATTTTTCTCTGGGGTCTATTGGGTCAACCAAGGATAATTCCAGTGGGCATATGATATCTATCATAACCTAGACGCATGGCCTCCTATGTACGAAGGGTTTCTTGAGCACTTTCCGAAGATTTTAAGTTCTAAAATAGTTATTGACTGTACCTTTATGTAAGGTGTCATTGTAACGTGATATCCACAGTTGGGACATGAGTCACAGTTGGTATATATTTGTATCAAAACTAAAAAAATATGTGTTGTTGTATTTTGCACGACAATTATAGTAATAAAGTTTTAGTTGTTTTCTGTACCATGTATTTGGCAAATCAGAATGGGTTGGGTGGTTTGGACCTATTTTGGGGGCTTCACATTTGGTTATCGTGGATCGACTAACAAAGACGGCACATTTTCTACCAATCAAGATCCGATATAGTTTGAATCAACTAGTGAATCTGTACGTAAAGGAAATTATTTCACGACATGGAGTGCCGGTATCTATTGTCTCTAACCGAGATCCGCGCTTCACGTCGAAATTCTAGAAAAGCTTTTAAGAAAGGATGGGAACACAGTTGAGGTTAAGTACCGTTTACCATCTGCAAACAGATGGGCAAAGTGAGTGAACGATAAAAACGTTGGAGGACATGCTTAGGACTTGCGTGATGGACTTCAAGGGAAGTTGGGACGATCACCTACCCTTAGTGGAATTTGTATATAATAATAGTTACCACGCGAGTATCGGCATGCCACCGTATGAAGCTCTTTACGGGAGAAAGTGTAGAACGCCATTATGTTGGGATGAAGTCGGAGAACGAAAGATGCTAGGGTCGGAATTAGTTCAACAAACCACAGATATGGTGACATTGATAAGAGCTAGATTAGTAGCTGCACAAGATCACCAGAAGAAATACGCATACTTGCATCGTCAGGACCGCGACCTTGAAGTCGGAATCCACGTTTTTTTAAAAGTATTTCCCTGGAAAGGAAAAATACGATTCGACAAGAAAGGAAAATTGAGTCCGAGATTTATAGGACCATTCGAGATACTAAAGCGAGTGGGCGAAGTGGCGTACAAAGTTGCATTACCACCTGAGTTGGAGCACATTCATAACTTATTTCACATTTTCGTGTTGCGTCCGTAGAAGCCTAACTACAAACACGTGATTTCTTATGAGCCCATTCAAGTAGAGAAGAATTTAGCTTATGAAGAAATTCTTGTCCAGATATTAGGTAGGAAAGAGCAGACATTAAGGAATAAAAAAGTATATTTTCTGTAAAAGTACTTTTGCGAAACCATGACGCCGAAGAGGCCACGTGGGAGTTACAAGATAAGATGCAAATGGATTATCCCCATTTATTCGTGTAACATTGTACCAATTCTAAGGACAAAATTTTTATAAGGGGAGGAGGATGTAAGAACCGAGAATTTCATGAATAAATAATTATTTTGGTGTAATAAGAAAATGAATATTTATTTGAATATAAATATTTATGTGTTGAAAGATGAGAAAGTAAATTAATGTAAATTGAATTTATATGAGAATTTTGGAATGCCTTGTGTGGCATGAAAATGGAAGTTAAGTGGCTTAATTTAATTAAGGAATAAATAAATTAAGTAGTGAATAATAGAATACTAATGAGTAAAGTAAAATTTCATAATTATATTTGAGTGTATATTATGGCATAATGATAAAATAGGTATACTAATAATTAAATGGAGAGGTGAACCACTGAGTCTGAGAAGTTTCCAGAGTCGCTGCCACTCCTGTACTGTAAACCAGCGCAGCTGCGCCGGTAGCAAGACTTAGAAAAATATTTCCACGTAGTGCATGAGTTATAAAGGTGGTGTATTGACATTAATGGTTAAAATAGTGGAACAGTTACCATTATTATTATGTGAACATTATTATTAAATATTATTTCATGCCACTATGTGTAATATGGGTAGTAATATCATATAATTATTTAACGCACGAGATTAAATGAGGTGTGACATTTAATTGTGGTTAATGATACACAAAAACTATACGGTGAAAGCAATTAAATTATAAATAAGTTTGTTACCTCATCACGTGTGATGAGAAAATTAAATGTGTACTCTAAAATATGGAAGTAAATAAACATGTACTATCAAAATATTTATTTCAATACTGAGGTGTAAGTAAATAATAAAAAAGAGATATTAAATTGTTAGTGACCAATTAAATGGAGTCCATACATATTATAAATATTAAATATTTGAACCCAATATACATTGATTATATGATATGGGTATATATTAAATCCCTAATTTTCCACATTATAGTAACAATTGTACATTAAAATTACATTTTTGGAAAATAAAGGAACCAAACTAAGCTTTATGAAATATATTTGCTGAGATTTAACCATGTCCCAAAATCAGTGGCTAAACAGAACATATAACTACATTACGTAACTTCCAAGCGGTGAACAGTAACCTCAAAATAGGTGATCATTGCTATGTCAATGGCTGATGGTGGGTGGTTGAGTAACCCTTTGTTAACCATTATTTTTTCTTCTACACCATGGTTTCCAACCTCAGTGTAAAATTAATACCCAGTGCACCATTTCTCTATATAAAGCAACTACGTTTTCATTTTTACGTTGCTGAGAATTGTCTGTGAAACCTTGAGAAATTGAGTCTGAGAGTTTGTGGTTCAAAGAGGAGTCTAGCAATTTCAAAAGGGAGAAATTAAGTAAACTAAGCTTCAGAAGGTATAAATTCTAACTTTTATTCTTAATCTTGAGTTTTGTCAAACTCTTGAAATCTCTTGAATTCTCTGTCAATTAGTATGAAATAACATGCTATCAAGTGTTTATAAAGTTTGTATGCATGAATAGAATCTTTAAGATTTAGTTTGAGTGTGTTTGATTGAAAGAATTTGAGGTGGGAGTGATACTCTATAAAATAGAGTATCTCACTGATGTTGGTCCAGGAAAGGTGCAGCTGCGCCCAGTTTATACTAGGGTGCAACGCAGCTGAGCCGGTCCCCAGAACCTGAATCTGGTTTATGTTGAGCTGTGTTATTTCTAATTTGATGTTAACACCTAAACATGCATGAAAAGAAGTATAACATGTTATACAAAGCTTTCTTATGAGATATGAGTTGTTCAATATGACCTAGTGAGAAATTTATAACAAAACTTAAGTTTTGAAAATGAACTTTAATGGAACTCATGTTCTACAAATTCTGAGCTTGATAGTATACATACATGACTGATTCCGAACATAAATGAGCATGATTTAGGATTCATAGTTCCTTTGTTCATGACCAACTTGTTAGGCTTGGCGTTAGAGAACTTTTTTTAAAGAAAAGCTTGACGTATCAAAGCAAATATGCATGAATATTAAATGATGTATGTTTTGACCTTATGAAGATGTTAACATAACTTAACTACACATGATACGAGCTTTAAAGATGTCTTGTATGTGTTAAATTGCATTGTTCAAGTTTAAAATGATTTCAAAAGTAAACTTGGATATATTTTCAAACCAAGTTGTATTAGAGTGAGTAGTTAAGTTCTGAGGATATAAGATGACATGTCTATGTTCACTATGTCTCTAAACATGATTCTTATATGTTAAACATAATATAAGTAAACCAAGCATGAGTTTAAGCATGTTTTAAAGTAATAAACGATGTTAACTGTGAACAAATAGTGTGAACACTTATGAGCATGCGTAGTACAAATTATGTGATCCCTCTATGTGGGCATATGACCAAAGTTATAAAGCATTGTGATTACATGACCGTATTATACTTTATTCCGTAGAAATCATAAACTAAGACATGTAAAAGTGAACGTAGGATGGTCATATGCTTATGTCAAGTCATCTAACATGTATGCATGTTAAGTGTAAATGACTACATATGCTAAAGAAGGGGACATAAACAGGAAATACAAGGCTCAACCCTGGTCTGGCCAGGGGACAACGCAGTTGTGCCGTCCCTAAGCCTAACCAGGGCACAACTATGCCATCATGCAGTAAGTTCTGCATTCTGCTTATGGTTTTAGGTTCAAGGCAAGCTTATATTGTTACTTTAACATGTATTATATGACCAGTACACAATCCAATGTGTTAAGAAGCATGTTAGATAATAGAAACGAATGTTTAATGAGTGATTATAACTTTCAAATGTTAAGACCAAAAGATGTTTATGAACTATAAAGCAATGATTAGAAGCGATGTTATTTGACTTCATGGTGACTTATAAACTGATTGTGTGCTATGATTATGTAAGATATGTGATGTAGTATGTATAAATTATACAACTAAGATAGACATTTATGTATGTGTTTAAACTTACATATTATGTTTGAGTATATGTAACTAATGAATATCCTATATGCATAACTATATTATGTTAGGATTTGAAAAGTGTTGATAAACTATACTTTGGTAAACTACGTAAACCCTACTCTTCATTGAGCATTACTTGAACTTGTGCTATTATTGATCGTACAAGAAAATATTTGAAAGTATAATTCATATATTATGATTTAATACTTCGTAAGTTTAGAAATGAAATTGGTTTCAAACCTTGTTTTCGAAAAATAATTGTTCATATCTATACTGTGAAAGAAAATTGTCTAAGTCATTGCTTCGGCTAGACTATTGATATTTGATCGAAGGTTATCCAAACCAAGTTAACTTGGTGCGGACTCTTATAACTGAGATGAACAACCCTATTGGTAAGGGAATTATTAATTGTCGGGAAATCGACGTGCACACATGAGAATGATTAAATGTTATGCATGATATAGGGTACTTTAGGCTGAATCACCCGTTGTACTCGTTTTGTAGAATTATCAGTCTATTATTGTTAATTCTAGGAAAAGTTCATAGTCCTTAGTGACTACTCAGTATTCATTACTTTGAAATCTTGAATTGATTAATCGTTGAATATTATTGATATTTTTGTCATTAGTGACTATTGTTGAGAACCATTGATACTCCTTGCTATCTTTGAACTATCATTATTATTGTGCCCTTGAGAAATATAAAACTACATTAAACACCCTTATTGCTATATTATTTGTTGGGAAAAATTGTTGCTCATCTTTGCTTTCCTTAAAAACTTTCAGTTAAGGGAGAACATGGTGAACCCTCTTGTAAGGACAAGGGTAAAGAGAATGCTTTGGAGTAGTTATTTTCATAGTACTAGGAATGTACTATTATTCTGTTGTAGAAGAACTTATTTACATTAAGCTATGTTTAAATTAAGTCGTATTGTATTAGTAATAGTTGCGAGACTTTGGGATAAGAATAATTATGTTATAACAATGTAATTTATTCTATTATTCTACTGTGTGAGATTTTGATTTGTTATTAGAGTTAATACGTGACAACCAAATTTGATACAAGTGTGGTCTGAATTTGGGGGCGTCACAATATCTTATTCATTACTCCATGGATTTGAGCTTCCAAATACTTAATTTAATATACTCATGGAGTAGAACACATTAATATATGGAATCATTAAAAATAATTAATGACATCCACATTTATTTATGCTCAAATACTAACAATCCCCCACATGAATGATATTGATTGTCAGCCTTATGTAAATGTTATGCAGACTCTGAAAGAGAGACAAAATTAGAAAATCATCTATATCAAGAGAGGTAACTTTTGGCTTTGAACCTTCCCTTGTGAAAGACTATCGGGTTTACTGGTTGTCCAGTGAACGTGATGTCTTGAACTGTCCAATCGTTTGTGTAAATTGAGACAATAGTAATTCACACAGAATATTTCTAGAAATTATTTGGTTCTCATATTTTTGTTCATTTTGGCCCTGAACAATCCCGGATTTATGAGTGCTTTAGAGAAGTATAGCTTTATCCTTCTCATAGAATTGACCCAGTTCACACTCACATAGGTGATTCTTAATAAGAGTATCCTACCACACTCCACATGTTTATCAAGATTTTAGAATCATTAAAAGCATAACTTATCCTGTAACCAGCTGCAGGTATCACTATCTCGTATCATAGGAATGAGCAGAATAAATTAATTTCTTCATAATGATTTGGTTGAATAATTCACAATTTAGTTGTCCCTTTGAACCTAGATCTTGGGATCTCCAGTCAACTAGGTTGGGTTTCCATTATGACGATCCTTGTTTTATAGGCTTTAAACACATTCCCCTCGAAGTTATTTTTACTTGCTCTCTAGTCAAACCTTTAGTCAATAGATCCGCTATATTTTTTTTTGACTTTATGTACTCAATTGACATAATGTCATTAGAGAGCAATTGTTTTATGATATTATGTCTAGGACGAATATGTCTAGACTTACCATTATACATGTGACTATGTGCTCTTCCAATTGCTGATTGACTATCACAATGGATACAAATAAGCGGCACAGGTTTAGGCCACATAGGAATATCTTCTAAAAAATTACGAAGCAAATCAGCTTCTTCTCCAACCTTATCCAATGCAATAAACTCAGATTCCATCGTTGATCGAGCAATGCATGTTTGTTTAGAAGACTTTCATAATACTGCTCTTCCACCTAGTGTAAACACAAAACCAATTGTGGATTTAGAGTCTTTTGTATTCGATATCAAATTCGCACCACAGTATCCTTCAAGTACTGCTGGATATTTTGAGTAGCGCAATCCAAAATTTTGAGTGTACTTTAAATACCTTAAAACTCTTATAATCTCTTTCCAGTGATCTTGTCATGGATTGCTTGTAAATCTACTCAATTTATTGACAGCTTGTGTTATGTCAAGATGTGTACAATTCATTAAGTACATAAGACTTCCAATTATTTATGCATACTAAGGTTGTGATATGCTCTCTCCTTTATTTTTGGTTCTACTAATACTTAAACTACGTCGTTTTATATGTCCGAATAGACGTGTCTATACTACATATGATCAAAACTACGTCGTTTTAATCAAAGGATACCATATATGCTTTTTCAGTGGCATCACATGCCTTTTCAAGGGCTAAGTGCCCATCCAAAGGGGCACCAACCCCTCCTATAAATAGATAGGAGGGGGAAACCTTCATACTCACTCATTTCACAAGCAACTAAGCATTTATTAGTCATTTAATATTCTGTTTTTCTATCAGTTTCATAGTTCTAAAAAGAGAGAGTTAGAGCATTTATTTTTTGGTTCGTAGAGTATACTTTTTGTAGTGCTGCTAAAGTATACAGTATCATTGTATCCTGGGAGACAAGTGCTATCAACTCTGAGCACCATTCGGAGGGCATAATTATCTTAAGAATATAGTACAAAGTACTAGCCTTGACAAATTATTTTCTACAAGATAAGTTCATATATATATATATATATATATATATATATATATATATATATATATATAATTTCCTTTAAGGTTACTATCACCCGGATGATAACTTGAGAACCACATTGTATTTGCCTATCACTTTTGCAATTGATAAAATTTTCATAAATAGTTCTTGACTATTGCTTTATTCTTGACAATATACTTGATTGTTCCAAAATTGATCCGGTCCTTTCCACCGCTACATAAAAAGTATATATAAATTATTCCCAATAAAATTCAATAAAATATTTAATATTTTGTCAGACATCTGTTTCCTCCAGAAAATTATTGAAATAAAAATCACGAATCCAGAAGATCAAGTGGGTTAGATTTTAGAAGAAGCCATCGGCTAGAATGGTTGAAATATTTTTTTATTACAATTATGAGTTTCTTTTCTACAATAAACATGTCATGCGAATTTATTTGTCTTTTTGACTATCAATCGCACTATCATATGACACTAATTAAGCAAATGCAATATTTTAAGGTTATTATAATTGTTGTATCAAAGTATAATCGAATGTAATGATTTGTCAAATATATTATTAAAATTATCCAAAAGGTTGTGTTCATGTTCACATTTAAACATAGAATAATACAAAAGTGGTCATATCTTGTTTTATTGACCGGAAGCATTAGAGCCCACATAAAATTATTGAATAATCCATTAATCACTATCAAACATTTTATAAAGGAGAAACAGAGAATCATAAAATCCAAGGTCTAAATCTTCTGTTTTAATTATTATCTCATCTAATACTCCATCTTATCCTAATTATAAAATTAATATTGACTTGTAAAAATCAATTTAAAATATATTTAAATTTAAAATTCACATAATTTATTTAATTTTTAAAAATAATAAAGCTTATAATGATTATTAATTTTTAAGTAATTTATGGTTTTCATAAAACTCTATTGATATAAACAAGATAAATTTATATCAATTTTAATTTTAAAAATATTTAAAATTAACTTACAAAAAGTCAATATTGATTTTATAAGTTGGAACAGAGATAGTATTGTGAATTTATCATTCCACATGTTGTTCTCAAATGTTATTTATTTTCTTATTTATAGTTAACTTTAAAGAAATAATATACATTGTGAATTTATGTATCAATTTTGTTGACATTACCGTGAGGCGTGACAATTAGTAGTAATTTAATTTTTTTAAGAAGATATTTAATAAGAAGATCATCATTATAATCTTATCTAATATCATGTATAAATATGTATTTACAACTTTAATTCGACATAAAATTTTATAGTACGAATGCAATACTCTCAATTTTATAAATGAATAATGATGACAAATTAAAAATACAATATTACATGACATGAGACAGTAGATAAGATTGAGGATGAGACAATAAAATTAATTTCACTAAATCCTTTGTCAAAAAAAAATGAGAGCTAACAATAGAAACTAAGAATATATATAGTTGAGCAGCCTAAGCTGCATGTAAGAGTATAAACGAATCGAGTCGATCCGAGTATTGAGTTGCTCAGATTTGGTTTATAAAATTTATCGAGTATAAAATAAGGTTTGATTGAGGCTCATTTAACTACCGAGTCGAGCACGATTCCGAATCGAGCCCGAGCAGTTTGAACTTTTTCAACGAATATGATCCGAGTATAATTAGAAAATTATAATTTGAGAAGGTTCGAGTAATTTATCGAATTTTAAAATGTGCTCATATTTGATCTCATTTATATTTCGAGTCGAGCTCGAATCGAACTTTTAGTCGAGCGAGTACGAATCGAACCCGAACTGTTTGCTCATTTTATAGCCTTAGCTGCATGCATGTTAATCAATTTACGAAGCTTGAACTCTCAGATAAACTGAGAATCTCCTCCAAATAATCAGCAACTAAGTCCTCAAAGCTAAAAATTTACTTATTTAGTAGCATAAAGTTTCCAATTTGGGTAAATCCCAAAGAAAGTTGTCATGTATTTTGTCCAATTTCTTTTGTGAATTACAAGTTTCATGTACTAATAATAATATAGTGAAATGATCCATAGTTATCACTGACCGTGAAATTATAACGTCTATCGTAATAGTGCATTGACCGTGAAATTATTTTCAACCAACTTATTCTAATGTCTGTCATAAGTGAACAACAGTGATTAAAGAATTTTAAAAACTACACTAAACAAATTCTTGTGGACTCTATAAACTAGTCTCGACAATAAATGTCTTTTTTCTGAAATTGACTTACAAAATTTCTAACTTTTTTTCCCTATATTGACATACACCATCCTTACAACCACCAAAAATAATATTAACTAATATTATTTATATTAACTAATATTATATCAATGATAAGGGCACTTGAAAATTATCTTGAAAAAAAAAATTCATATTTACATAACATTTTTTGATATTTTCACATGAAAAATATCGTTATAAATGCATAGAGACATTGAAAATCGTCGTTATAAAATCTATAACGATAATTTTTATGTGAAAAATATCATTTTATGTTGTAAATTAATCAATTTTCAAAAAAAAATATGAATACAACTACTTCTATATAATTCGCACATTAAAAAATTGAACATGTTGTATCGTACACACATTATTATTATTATTAACTAGATACTATAAAGTATAGAAAAAAAAGTTATATTTGTGTTTTTTTACTTGATTTTCTTTTGGTACATCTATCTTTTTTTTGTTTTATTAATTTGTAAGGTAATATCTTTTCTATATTATTGTACTATATTCCACGTGGCACAATGTCAAGTGATAATTTCCTAGTCAGTCAATTTAGCCAATGAATAGGATTCTCTCTTTTTAAAATTGAGCTATTTAACGCGGACATAAAAATTAAATATAAAAATTGAACATAAAAATTAGATACGAGTGCTTTATAATTTTATCTATTTATATTTTTATCTCTTATTAAATATTAAAAATATATATAGATGAAATTATAAAATATTTATGTCCAATTTTTATGTCTGGATAAATTTTTTTTAAAAAAATCGAATGTTTTTAATAACTTTATAACTTTTAAGCACCCACTTGAAGAGTGTTGACTGGGTTATGCATATTGATATTGGTACTGGAAATCATTGTTCTTTGACTTTGACTTTGAACACCCCAAACATCGCATCATTTGGTAAATGAACACGTGTATCTATTTAGAAGAAAGTTACGATTTTGAATGATGATAATGGAGGCAGCTGACTAGCTGAGGGCTACTGCATGTTGAGTTAGACGGACACTTATATTCGACAAATAATGTATATTATCAATTAAGTGAATAATTATTAATGTTAATTTTTTAATTAAATATATAATACGATGAATCAATTTTATAATTTTGTCAAATTTCATATATTGATGTACAACGTAATAATAATCCTGCAGATAAGTTTCGCAGTATATCTCTAAAATCTTGCTCACCTTCATTATTAATTTTTTAAGGTCAATTTAAAATATTTTTAAATTTAGTGCAAATTTATTTAATTTTAACTAATATAATAATTATATTATAAATTATTTAAAAATATTATTTATTTTAATAAATTATTAAATTTAAAGATATCTTAAATTATTACTTTCGTCCTCAAAAGAATGAGTAAAGTACATTTTTCATACACATTAAGCAAAATAAAGTAGAGAAAAGAGAGCGGAAAAAGTTTTAAATTTATCCTTACACTTTGTTTCTGAATTTTGAACAGAAAAGAAAATAATAGAAAACTTAAATTAGAACAGAAAAGAAAAGAATAGAAAACTAAAAGTTTTCCTTTGTGTTGTTTCTGAATTTTTAATGGAAAAGGATAGAAAATTTAAAATTGAGGACATGAGTTGTAATTTAAAATTTATTATATTAAAAGTTGAGGATAATATGGGAATTATAAAAATATTACTTATTCTAATTTCTTTTCCGTCCAAATCATGCCAATTTTGGACGGAAAACTTTAGCAGGAAAAGTAGCCAAGTTTTCTATCCATTTCTTTTCTTTTCCGTTTATTAAAAAACTCAGAAACATAAGAATTAGAAAGAAAACTTAAATTTTTCGTTTATTTCTTTTTTTTTTACTGTCCATTTTAAAGCTCAGAAACAGAGCGTTAGTGACTCTATAAGATTACATAAAAAAATGATTATTTTTAATTTTTATTAATGAACCTCAGTAAATCCTTCACTTTATATACTTATAAGTTAGAGTCTTGCTACACAGACCGGAATATCAGACAGGAAAATTGGACCGGTGATGTTTTTTTTTTTTTTTTCTGGTGACTCTAAAAAAATATATAGTATTTATTTGAACAAGAATTTTTACAAAATATAATGTTTTAGGTGTAATTTGGATAC
The DNA here is from genome assembly GCA_020205505.1 of Panax japonicus. Classification (NCBI taxonomy): domain Eukaryota; kingdom Viridiplantae; phylum Streptophyta; class Magnoliopsida; order Apiales; family Araliaceae; genus Panax; species Panax japonicus. Next base: position 31,237,988 of record CM035111.1, read on the forward strand.
ATATACAAATACAGAGTTATACAGTCTGTATAATCCTGTATTTGTATATGTATCCAAATTACACCTAAAATATTATATTTTGTAAAAATTCTTGTTCAAATAAATACTATATATTTTTTGAGTCACCAGAAAAAAAAAAAAAAAACATCACCGGTCCAATTTTCCTGTCCGGTATCCCTGTCTGCCATGAGTTATCCTATAAGTTATAACTTATATTTTTGTAGACAAAAAAATGTAATTTAATTTAATCATCCTTTTGAGTAGACCTAGCAAACAACGGGCCAAGCAGAAACGGGTCGGGTTAAGGCTAGGCCAGTCCAAAACGACACAGGCTTTTATGTGCTTAAAATAAGAAGTATGTGACCCAAGAAGTGACGGACCAGGTGGCCCATAGGTTTTTTCATATTTTAATTGTTTTTTTTTGCATTAACCTTTCTATTCATTCAATCAATTTAATTCATTTTTCACAAACTTATATTAAGTATTTTAAATTTTAGAAATAAACCAGTACAATATATGTACAAAATAAATAAAAACAATAGTTATATTGTTCGACATATCATAATTTCGAAAATTTTATAAGTTAAAACTATTTTATTGAGCTAAAGAAAATTAAAATGGATTATTAAATTCTTTTTGGATTGAAATATATAAAGGCCAATGTCCAATTTGGCCGGACCCACAAACATGGACCAATTTTATTAGGTGTTTTAGGATGGAGGGAGAAACTTTCAAAAATTAAAAATAATCTTATTCATAGTTTGGAAATGAGAGAAGTTTATATATATTAAGAAGAAAGAGCTAGATGGTGCACTTTTTTGCTTTTGACCAAGAATAGCCAAGTGACTCATACGAAACACGAGTTTATTTTTTAAATAAATTATTTTTATTCTTTATTTATTCTATATATATAATGCATGATTACAAATATTTTTCTGAATTTTAATTTAACTTCTTATAAAATAACTACAAACTTTGCTCAAACAAATAATTATCAAAGACTTACAATTCAATGTTAGTAATATGTTTATTTTTTTTGTTTTTAATTTAATATTCAATTTATATAGTTTTTAAATTTAATATTTAGTTTTTATTTTTAATCTGTTGACATAAAATTGTTGTACATTAATAAGTTACCATCATGATTATTTATTTTTATTGGTAACTTAAATTTTAATAACTATATATAAGTGAGATTTTTTTTAACATTGATTAACCAAAGATCTCCTATCTAAAATAAAATTAGTAATAAAAATTTAATTATTAATATATTTTGTAATATATATTACACTTTTTAATATTAATCATTATTTTTTCATAATATTTTTTTCTATATTTTTAATATATAGTTATTTAGAAATAAAATTATTATAGAATAATAAGTTACCATGACTTTTAGTTTTAAAAATTCCTAAAGTTTAATCACAATACATAAGTCATGATAATTATTTTTAACATTAATTAAATAAATGTCTCCTATATTAGGTATATGTAATCATAATATTTTTCCTATATTTTTAATATTTAGTTATTTAGAATCTAAAGTTGAGTAAAGTAAAATTATAAACATGTTTTTAAAGTTAAAATTTATTGTATGACTAAGTAATTAAAGAATTATAGAATACTATGCTAGCATTAAAGTTTGTAGGATCATAAAAAGAATTTTGGTTCTCTAACATTAATTATTAATTTCACAACTTAACTTACTAATTACATATAATTTACTTTTAATTTATTATTTATTATTAAAATATTATAATGTTACACCATGATCATATTTTTGGGGGTTGAAAGACAATTACGGGAGTCAACAAAAATCTTTATGGAACATATATAAATGGGGAAAAGGTTCAAAAATACCCCTGATTTTTATCGCGATGTCTACCGAGCACCTTATACTTTTTTGGTCCAAAAGTACCCTTAACGTTACACTTTTTGGGTCACCCGTGCCCCTACCGTTAACAGAAGACAAACGGGATTAAAATTGGTTGACGTGGCAGGGGCATGAGGGCTTAAATATAAAACATATTCTAAATAAAACAATATATATCATTTAATCAAAACAAAAAATACTAAAATTCAAAATAAAAAAAGCATAACATATTTACATCATTTAATCAAAATACTAAAATTTAAATTATTTTGTTAACTAATCAAAATAACTAATTAAATGTAATAAGTTGTATAACATATTTACATCATTTAATCAAAATACTAAAATTCAAAACATAACATATTTACATCAAAAACTAATTAAAAAAATACTAAATTTCTAATTAAAAAATACTAAAATATTAGAAAAAAATCAAATTAAAAAAATACTAAAAATACTAAAATTCAAATTATGTTGTTAATTAATCAAAACAACAAAAATTCAAATTACATCATTAAAATACTAAAATCATAACATTAATTATTTTGTAATATTTTGAATATTAAAATCATAACATTAATATTTTGTATGGCATTTCTGTTAACGTTAATTAAAATAGTATTTCAAAATAGTATTTTAGTAATAACATTAATATCATAAAATATTATTTTAATATTAAAAGAAATATTACAAAAATACTGTTATGTTATGATTAATATCATAAAATAATGTTTTAATTAACGTAACTAATATCATAAAATACTATTTTAATTAGCGTAACTAAAAATATATAAAACGTTAATATTGATATATTTTGAATATTAAAAAAATATTACTAAAAAATAACGTTATTTTAGTAATATTTTAAATATTTTATATAATCTAAAATAACGTTATTTTAATAATAACGTTAATATTACAAAATATTACATTAATATTATAAAATATTAATATTACATTGGTTTTTTAGTAATATTCAACGTTATTACTAAAATATTTATTTAATATTCACAATATATTAACGTTAATATTCAAAATATTTTAGTAATATACAAATTATTCAAAATATTAACGTTATTTTTTTAATGATATAATTTGATTTTTTGTTGTTTTGATTAATTAACAACGTAATTTGAATTTTAGTATTTTTAGTATTTTTTTAATTTGATTTTTTCCTAATATTTTAGTATTTTTTTAATTAGAATTTTAGTATTTTTTTAATTAGTATTTGATGTAAATATGTTATGTTTTGAATTTTAGTATTTTGATTAAATGATGTAAATATGTTATACAACTTATTTTATTTAATTAGTTGTTTTGATTAGTTAACAAAATAATTTAAATTTTAGTATTTTGATTAAATGATGTAAATATGTTATGTTTTTTTTGAATTTTAGTATTTTTTCGTTTTGATTAAATGATATATATTGTTTTATTTAGAATATATTTTATATTTAAGCCTCCATGCCCCTGCCACGTCAGCCAATTTTAACCCCGTTTGTCTTCTGTTAACGGCAGGGGCACGGGTGATCCAAAAAGTGTAACGTTAACGGTACTTTTGGATAAAAAAAAGAGTATATGGTGCTCGGTAGACATCGTAATAAAAGTCATGGACATTTTTGAACTTTCTCCCTGTGACACCCCCAAAACAGGTATACATCACCCATTCTGAGTTGTCAATACATGGTTCAGAAACAACTACAACTTTATTATCACAACATGAAAATTATGAGTTTAAATACAGATATTGCCATCTAGACAATATCCACATACAAATAAATCCCCATCATATTTATTGATACATTAATTTATAAAAAATGGTGAGGACTACTAAACAACTCTTCCTAAAACCTTCATTCCATACCCCGACTCGTACTCGCTATATTCTCGCCTCCTGAGAAGAAAAATAGAACAAAAAGGAAAGGAAGAGCTCAACTAGCCCCAGTAAAGAATATTATGACTAAGATAATATACAACAAATTATCGTTAGTCTTCAACAGGGAAAAATCTGATAGAATATAATAGACAACAAGTTTTAGATCAACAAGTGCAGCGGAACAGCAATCCACTAGAAGAGTCACGTAGAGAAAGAATTCTACTGTCTTCTAAGGTTTAAAAGTCCATCATCAATATTTTATCCCTGTAACAACAATCAATATACATCTTTAATCATCTTTGCACTACAAGCCAAAGATATTCATTTGTATCACCAGTTGGTCATGTTCATCTCAACACCTGTTCATCTTTGCACTACGGCCAAAGATATTCATTAGTTAATCATTCATCTTTGCACTACAAGCCAAAGATATTCAATTGTATCACCATTTAGGACTGAGGATGATGAAAATCAAAACATGGATTAAACTTTAAGAATAAGGGTCACAACAGATAATTTGGAAGAAAAGAATATATATATATATATATATATATATTTTTGTGAACAGTACCCGTGAACAGTACCCATGAACAGTATCCGTGAACAGTACTCGTGAACAGTACCCATGAACAGTACTCGTGAACAGTACCCATGAACAGTATCCGTGAACAGTACTCGTGAACAGTGCCCATGAACAGTACCAGTGAACAGTACCAGTAATGACAAGTTCCATATTTGATAAAAAGTTCAGACCAATATTCCTATGAAATGATATTAGATGAAACGAAATTTCTAATCATTTCAGGAATTATATGTCAGGAATAAACATGTGAATGTTATTCCTATTTATATATGATTTGATTATGATATATATGAATGAATATGCAAGTATGTTTGCATGAAGAAAAGCTGTTAAGTCCTTTGATAGATAATAGAAATATATGTACAAGGACTTAGAATGAATTGATCAAAAATGTTAGGTTGATCCTACATAAGCAAAACGGCTTTGTAAAGTCCTTAAAAAGAAATGATGTACAAGGACTATAAATATAGAAAGATCAAGCTTGTTAGGTTGATCTTATGATGTAATAGATAGGCTTGTCTGATCGTCGAGCACTGCACCAGAAGTCGTAGTCTGCCAGGAGAGTTAGAGCAAACTTGGGAGCTATCGAGGCAGAATAGGAGTATGCAAGATAGTGAGATCTCAGAGTTTGTAGACTTCCAGGGGAAACGAAGAAGGATCGTAGTGTGTCGAGAAGAGTCTCCTCGAGATCGTAGTGTACTGAGGAAGTCATGTTCTGAATGGTAGAGACAGCCTGCCTATAAGCCGAACGACAATCTGCCGAAGCTAAGTATGAAATGCACTCTACGCTCAGAGTCGTAGAGTCTAGCGATGCCGAAGTCAAAAACAAGAATCGTAGACCACACTCTGCGATCGTAGAGTCTACTGAACAAATGCAGAGATCGTAGTCGGACAAGATCAGATGAAAACAACAAGCTCAAGTCAGCAATCGTAGAGTGGACTCAACGTTCACCAAGCTAACTCTACAATCGTAGTGTGCAGAGACAAAGATCATAGTGTGATCTCAGAAACGTAGTGTCTGCACAGCCGAAGCTGAATCGTAGAGTGCAGAACTACGACTCCAACAGTAATGCTCACAATGCTAAGTAAGAATCGTAGAGCAGATACGGCTCTCAACGAATGAGCACTCCCAGAATATCAAAAGGTACGAAGCCTCTGGTTGGCACTGCAAAGATGTAATCCACAGTAAGGGAACCAGAGAGCACTCAACGAATGGCATGCAGGCTAGCAGAAGAAGTAAGCACCAAACCGATCAGCATCAAAATTGAGTTGAAAGGTCGTTCGTGATGAAGTCTTCCACAAGATGATTCAAAGAAGACTTCAGCAGTTGACTAAGGAAAAGTCAGCTAATGCAGTTGCTATCAAGAAAACAGAAGACAACGATCTTGGTAGAAACCAGGATCGTAGTGTTTGTCAGACAAAGAAAGAACTGATGGAAGGTGAACCGAGATACTGGTCAGCTTCTGAAGAGCAAGGCTAAAGTTATTAAGTGCAGGGTCAGTTCATTAATGATAAGTGAGCGGAAGATCACCAGGAGAAAGCAAGCTGGACGCGCCACAAATCTGAAGTGTCTTGATATTCAGAAGGAAACCAGAGTAAGGAATTAAGCCATCAGTATCTGAGAACAGTCTAAGCAAACAGAAGTATTGAAGCAATATACAAGGAAGAAGTGTTCTACATTGAAGATCCAATCAACACTCTTCTAGATCGTAGTGTTGTCTCCACCAGTCAACAAGACACTACGATCAGATCCCTAAAGACAAGCATCAGAATCGTAGAGCTAGGATACCTGAAGATTGAGGCATTGGCAACGGCTCAATCTGAAGGGTAATTCGGACAAGTGCTTATTGAGAGCATCAATGCAAAAGGACAACCTCTGATCAAGAAATCAGAAGAAATAAAGTCTTGACCTGCCCAGGACAGTAAAGTGATACATCTGACAGGGTAGATGAAAAAGTAGACTGCAGAATCAGAAATAATATGTCATGTCACATCAAGCAGTCTACATCAACCAACTTGGGATTTGTGAAGACATTTGAATAGCTTCCAACGACTACTTTCCAACGGAAGGATTGGGAAGGTGTATAAGTATAGAAGAGCTTCAAAGATCAAAGGTTGCTGGAAGAGTTGAGTTTTTGGAGAGAAGGTGGAATGATCAAATCAAGTAATAGTTAGTCCAGAGACTCACTCTACGATCCACCAAGAACACTCAAAAGTCAGATCAAGCAAGAAGTAGAAGTGTGAGTTCTACTATGTAGAAGTGAGAGTTCTACTACATGAAGAGTGTTCTGAACTGCCGAGAGAAAGAAGAGCGTCATGCCATCTGGATGTCCATCATGGGAAGACTCTAAGTACAATAGAGAAGAGCTTATGGTCATCTTAGCAAGTTCATCATGGGAAAACATCGAGTAGCAAGAAGGGAGATCACAAAAGCCATCTTGGTGTCAAGCTTGAGAAAGCTTCTAGGTACCTTGCAGAAGAGCTTACAGTCATCCTAGAAGTCTCTCATGTGCAGACATCAAGTACCATGAAGAATGATCTTCAAGGCAGTTCATCAAGGGGTCATCCGGAGTAGTTGAGCAACCTAAGAAGCTGAGCATCATGCAACACTCAACTGCTCTTCAAGGATGATCAAGCCGAAGCTGCTAAAGATAGAAGATGTTCAGAGCATGAAGACATCTTAGCAGCTCAGCACCGACTCCAACAACAACAACAACAACTCAAGAAGCCAGGGCCTGAGAGGTCCTTGTCCAAAGGGACTAAACAAAGCAGGGCCAAAGGGTCCTTGTCCAAAGGGACTAAATGAAGTTCCAAGCCTGTTGGGCTTGAAGAGTTCCTAGGGAACTAGTGGAGTCCCAAGGCTGCTGGCCTTGAAGAGTTCTTAGTGAACTGAAGTCCCAAGGCTGCTGGCCTTGAAGGAATCGTAGAGATTCAGGGTGTTTCCCTTCCTTAGTGGAAATCCTGCTAGTTGAAAGCAGAAGAGTGGATTAGGAGCTTGAGTCTCCGAACCACTTAAAACCCCTTGTGTCTTTTACATTATGTCATTTACATTATGTCTATAACTGCTATAACTGCTATGTATGTTTTAACTGCTTACAACTAAACTAACCCAACGAACAATGTTTGTATGATTATGAATATATCAATGAAGGAGGGGAATCTTTTACTTATTCCGCTGTGCTTGAAAAGATTCTATGTTTGTCATATAATCTAATATGAACAATATATCATAAACCAGAAAAATATTTTAAAAGAAAAGAATCTATTCAACCCCCCCCCCTTCTAGATCTATTGTGCCTTCTGGGATCTAACAATTGGTATCAGAGCAGGTTCTCATGCTGCATTCTAAAGCTAATTGCTTTGAGTCTGATCCAAGGCACCGACATTGTTCTAAACTTAGTTTAGTAGTAACCTGTTATATGTCTAAGAGCTCACATGTTGGAAATATTGTGTATAGGTAAAAATGTGTATACACCTGAAGCTGCTCAGATTGGTTCATATCCTCGATCGCTATATCAACAAGACCAATCCTAGCCTGCAGTCAATCTTGTAGTCTGAAGATCAGACGAGAGAAAGAGAGCAAGAGACGTCAGTAACAAGGAGTAAAGCATTCATCAGTCTGAAAGATGAAGAGATCACGCGTACGAAGAAATGACTGATTCAAGTGGAGATAGAAGATCCTCTCAATCTTATGAGTGACCAACCAAAAACTGAATGCTGTCTCTGAAAACTTAAAGATGTCAAAGATCTAAATATCACGATTCTCTCGGTCTACATCCTCAAGACCACGACTGTTTGATGAAAGGCAGACAAGAGCATTAAGCTGAAAAGGGGCAAAAGTAAGAGCTATGCACATCAATACCTGAACTCAGTATATCTAAAGTAAATGACTGTTAAGAAACTGACAGTAAAAAGGTACGGTTCCTCACCATCATTTATGTATACATCATAGTTGCACCATCTTATGAACTGTGACAGTATTCTGTCAACAAGTCATAATCTTCCTAAAAAGGTGAATAGAGAAAGTAGTCTAAAGATGGAAAATTCAAATGTCTATAGACTTTCTCTTCAAACCAAGTTTTAGGCTGAAGATGACATCTTGAAGAAAATCTGAAATGGATCACAAGAGTATCATAGACCAAATGAATCTTATGTTAAGTAATCATTGCTGTTGTGCTAGTATGTGTGTACAAGCCTATGTTCTAAGTGTTTAACAACACACAGAGAATGATCAGCTCTACAAGAGGATCTTATTGATTTGTAGAAACTGATCACATCCATAAATCAACTAGATACTCATAAATAGCAGAGTTGATTCGCACTATGCGAACACTTAAACATTGTGAACATAACCCAGTAATTGATGAAACCATCATAAATAAAGAGTGTGTTATCAATTGTCAAATCCTACACACACTCACTGTCATGCATCTAAAATGTATTATCCCAAGGTAGTTGCATGCATGAATGTCTGTTGGTGATAAACATGATGATTATCCAGATAAGAGGAATAGGGGTTAGAAAACTAACCTAGCAGGACCCATTCAACAATGGGGACCAAAAGTAGGAATTACTTGAACCTGCAGGTACTTGGTCAGTCTGACCACACTAAGGAATGCTGAAGCAGAAGACTTCATTCAAAAGGATTCAACCAGCAGAAGGCTATGGACTATTCAGAGAAAAGTCTGCTAAAGTCCATATATGTCCAAGCCTATCCTTGAAGACCCTCTGAGCTAACCTGAATGAAGCTCACATGGCTGCAAATCTGTATATGGGAGCATGCCATGCAGCAGAAGATAAAAGAGGATTCTATGTGCCCATGCCAAGAGAGATACGCTTTATGGAAAGGATCCTCAAGGGAAGCTCACAATAGAAGATCTTTGAGCTTGAGACAAAAGGAGTTCTCTACGAAGCAGAACTTCTCAAAACTAAGGACTGTCAAAGAAGACTACGTTCGTAGTACTGTCAAATGATCGTAGAGTGATCAATCTTGAAAATACTCATCTCTACGATACAAGAAAGACTAAGCAACGATGATGATTCCAGTCAGAAGTAGAAGTGTTGGGCAGCCCTCAAATGAACATGAAGAAGGAATCACATCTATCTGAGATGACGGCATCAACAATGGGGGAGCAGTGGTTTGTTAAGGAATAACTGCACCATTAACCTGGAAGAGATGTACCAGCTGCAAAGTCCCAAAACCTTGTGGCTGATGAACCAAATGAAGATCCATAGTCAGTAGGATCGTCTCAAAACGAACTACTGATAACCCTTCAGCCACCTAATCTATAATCGTGAAGTGTCTGCGATCAAACACATGATCGTAGAGTAAGAGTAGAAGGACACCACAATTTCAGCAAGGCAGATACTTAAAGATGATAGAAGATCTTCTCATCAAAAAGGGTCTAATGAGATGTCATTGAAAATCACTATCTTAGTATTTCATCTGGAAAGCGCCTCAGGGACAAACCTGACCCTTAGCTAACTCTAAGAGGTTGGCCCTTCCTGAGCTACCTTATCCCAGAAGGAATGCCTGATCTAGTTCATCTCTAAAGAACCTAGTCAGTCAACGATCGTAGAGTTAAACTTGAAGAGGACTAAACGATTGTAGTACAAACTTAACAATCGTAGTGCTGACTAAACGATCGTAGTCCTACAAAAGGGTATTCCAGTTTAAGGAGTATGAAGAAAGAGACATCTGCTAAGCCATTCAAGTTGAGGAGATAAGTTCGAATACATCAGTGATTGAGCTGTGCTGAATCGAAGTAAGGAGGAAAGACAAAGCCATCCAATACAGCATCTCTCAGAAATTGATCGTTGAGTAAGCAAATGAAATCGTAGAGTCCATAGCTATCTCATTATATTACTTTACGAATCAAAAGGTCAACGGTCAAAGCCACGTCAATTAAACGTTCACTCCTCTGATAACTGAAAAGTTGTGGGAAGTTACAGCTCATTACTGGGCAACGTGCAACCAATGAAAAATTGACACATCACTGAGTATGCAGAATTAGAAGGAACTGCCATAAAGACAAGTTCAAATCTGCAGACAGTTACCAAAAGATATCGAACCTTTCTCCCTCCCATTTTCAAAACCCTAGAAAGCTTTTCAAAAGCAAAATCAGTTAACCTCCAGAACCTTACCAACCAGACAGTCATCTCGCATAAACCTTTCTATATTTAATACCCACATTCTTCAAACTACTCAAAATGGAAAACTGGCAAGTGATCACTGGTATTCAGCTTGGGACCAAATCGTTTAAGAAATCTGAAAAGAAGTTCAGAGATATTCTCGAGCTTGTAAAGAAGGCTGGATTTTCAGAATGTCTTGAAGCAGATACTCGAGTCTACTGCGACCTGGTTAAGGAGTTCTACTCAAACATCTCTATAAGCTCGGAAACCCTTACCACCAAGGTTAAAGGTCAGTCTCTCAAGTTAAAATCTTCTGACCTAAACCAATGCCTAGGATTTCCTAACCAAGGCCTAAAGAACCTTGATGATGTCAACATTGAATTAGCTAAGGAAATTATGGGGTATCAAAGAAACCCTAGTTTCAAGGACATGAAGAAGAAGGAGTTCCCTGAGCAATATGAGTTCCTCGCTGAAATAGTTGGAAAGTGCATACTATGTAAGAACACTGCACATGACACAGTGATCGACCAGCAGTTGAAAATCATGTCTGCAATGGTTTTGAAGAAACAAATCGACTTTGGATCTATCTTGATTGACCAGATCTCCAAATGGGTAGAGAGGAATGAGAAGAAGTCCCTGACCAAGGTATATCATGGAAGGCTGTTAAGTATCATACTGAAGAAAAAGCTAGGGGAAAAGATCAAGGATGATGAGGGAGAAGCCCTGAATGTGCACAAGGTGATGTCTCCACAACTATTTGAAAACTGGAAGAAGAACCCTAAGGAGAACAAAAGGCTGACAGCTGGGAGCAGTAGTAGAGCCTCTGCAAAGAAGAGGAAGACAGTAAAGGCAGAGAGCTCTGAGTCCAGTGACTCTGAAGCAGCTGAAATCACACCAGCTAAGAAGAAATCAAAAGTGGTGAAAAGAGCTGGTGATGTGAAGAAAGCCCAGGCCCCACCAAGGAGAGTCTCCTCCTTGAGCAAGAGTAAAGAAGAAGAGGCCCAAACTGCTGAAACCACAAAAAGAAGAAGCAGCAGGTTGCTTCAAGGGCCAGTCAGCAAGAAAGATAAGGTGGAGGACAAACCAGCCTTAGCTTCTCAAATCAATACATCTGCTGATAAGGAAAGGTGCTCTAGTCTCATGGCCAACACTCAGAGAAGCAACTCTGATGAAGAAAAAGAAATTTCTGATCAAAATGCATCCCCAAATACAAATGTCCCAACCAGCCCAGAGAATGAGTCAGAAAATGCTATCCAAGAAGAAGAAGAAGAACATGTCCCCTCAATCCAAGAGAGCTTTCATAATGACTCAGAAAGTGATGAGGACAAGGAAGAAGAATCTGCCCCTGCCAGTGCTGATATTCAAAGAAGTTTATCTGATAAGGAAGTGGAGTCAGAGACTGGGGAAGAAGAAGAATTTGCTTCTCCGATAATTGAACCTCCACAAAGAAGAAAGAGCTACAGGCTGCAAGCCCAGTTTGCCTCCAAAAGGAACAGTGGCCAATCAAATGCCATCATTGAATTAAGTGATGATGAATCTGTATCCCCAGGAGAAGATGCTGAAGAAGAAGCCAGCAGTGAAGAACAAGTATCTAAAGAAAGTCTTGATGAAGAAAGTTCAGATAATGAAATTCAGCAAGAAGGATTCTCTGTTGGAGATGATCAAGAAGAGTCTGGACATGAAATGCAACATGAAGATGATCCCTCTGCTGAAGCTGATCTAAATGGCTCTGGTTCTGAGAAGGAAGAAGCTGGAAATGATTCCAACTCTGAAGATCAGGAATCAGGAAATTCAGAACTTCACCCTGATCTCTCACCTGCAAGATTTATAAGGAGAATAGTAGTAGAAGTTCCCAATGAACCATCAGAGACTCCTCCTAAAAGATGGGTAAACCATGGAGGTGAACAGATCAGAATAGTAAGAATGACCTCCTTTGACTTGGTCAAGAACTGGAACAATATGAAAATGGACTGCACAACCATTCTCTACAACCCTGATGATCTGCTAATGAGATGGTTCTTCCAGTGGATGCCATGGCTAAAGGCCATTACTGAAAAAGATGAAAGCTACTTCAGTTGGTGTTATAAGCAGTTTCCAAGCATGGAACTGGTGGCTCAGAACTTTCCGAGAGTGAGGAAGTTTGCCACCACGCTGATAACAAACCAGCCCCACTTCAAGATCTATCGACATGCTGGAAATCTCTACATCCCCTACGATCGCAGGATGGACTCTGAAGGAAGAAGAACCATGTCCAAGAAGCCGATCGTAGAGTCTGATCACTCTACTGCTTATGATGTTCTAATCCAATCTCAGGAGTCTCCTTATGATCAAGCACTGCTAACAGTCACTCCATCATCCTCCACAAGCAATTGGTACTCCACGATTGTTCAGATTATCCACACCTTTGAAAATTTGTTCAAAGATGACAATCGTAAAGTCCAATCCATTGCTCCACCTGAAGCTGCCAATGATCAAACTACCTTGGAGCAGGAACTACTGAAGAGCTCTGATGACTTAACCAAGAAGATATCTTTGCTCACTGAAGAAACACAGAAGCAGACAGCAGCAGGAGATGATTCCTTCCAGCACAGGCTTCAAGCTATCTTGGTTGATGTATCTCTCAAACTCCAAGAGAGAGATAACATCTATTAGAAGGCCATCCAAGATCAGAAGGCAGAAGCTCTACAAGTACAGAAGGCCAATGCAAAGCAGATCGAAGCCCTCTCTGACAAGATTGACGATCTGAAACAGTCCTTCTCTGTGCAACTTAAACTCGGACAGCAAGAACTAAAGTTTGAAGTTGCAAACTCCTCCTACCTGATGGAGCAGCTTATGTCCAACATGGAGCAGCTCTCTCAAATGATTGATGACAAAAAGGGGGAGAAAGAGAGGCGAAGAAAGAAGAGGAGCAAGAGGCACCAAAAGAAAAGCAGAGGATTAAGGGAGAAAAAGTCAAAGAAGAAGAAAGAAGCAGCAGATAGAGAATCATCATCTGAGGGGGAGCCTGAAGATGATGATACCAAGATCACAGAAGCTGAAGGGGAGCCAGATCAGAAAGATGATGAAGGGAAATCAAGCAAAGAGAAAAGGTCATCATCAGAGGGGGAGCAAGAACAAGAAGCAGCAGCTGATAAGTAGCCGATCAACAAGAATCCTGGAATCATACATGGAGCCAAGGAGGTATATCTCCAGTCTGTTAGTATGTTCTGGATCCAGGATTTAGAATGTCTGAATATATAATTGCCATATTAATATAAATGACATTCATGATTAACTATTTAGAAATACAGCTTCTCACTGTATCTAAGATTCATTCATAACATGCATATGCACTTATTGTTTTTGTCATAATCAAATAGGGGGAGATTGTCAGGAATAAACATGTGAATGTTATTCCTATTTATATATGATTTGATTATGATATATATGAATGAATATGCAAGTATGTTTGCATGAAGAAAAGCTGTTAAGTCCTTTGATAGATAATAGAAATATATGTACAAGGACTTAGAATGAATTGATCAAAAATGTTAGGTTGATCCTACATAAGCAAAACGGCTTTGTAAAGTCCTTAAAAAGAAATGATGTACAAGGACTATAAATATAGAAAGATCAAGCTTGTTAGGTTGATCTTATGATGTAATAGATAGGCTTGTCTGATCGTCGAGCACTGCACCAGAAGTCGTAGTCTGCCAGGAGAGTCAGAGCAAACTTGGGAGCTATCGAGGCAGAATAGGAGTATGCAAGATAGTGAGATCTCAGAGTTCGTAGACTTCCAGGGGAAATGAAGAAGGATCGTAGTGTGTCGAGAAGAGTCTCCTCGAGATCGTAGTGTACTGAGGAAGTCATGTTCTGAATCGTAGAGACAGCCTGCCTATAAGCCGAACGACAATCTGCCGAAGCTAAGTATGAAATGCACTCTACGCTCAGAGTCGTAGAGTCTAGCGATGCCGAAGTCAAAAAAAAGAATCATAGACCACACTCTGCGATCGTAGAGTCTACTGAACAAATGCAGAGATCGTAGTCGGACAAGATCAGATGAAAACAACAAGCTCAAGTCAGCAATCGTAGAGTGGACTCAACGTTCACCAAGCTAACTCTACAATCGTAGTGTGCAGAGACAAAGATCATAGTGTGATCTCAAAAACGTAGTGTCTGCACAGCCGAAGCTGAATCGTAGAGTGCAGAACTACGACTCCAACAGTAATGCTCACAATGCTAAGTCAGAATCGTAGAGCAGATACGGCTCTCAACGAATGAGCACTCCCAGAATATCAAAAGGTACGAAGCCTCTGGTTGGCACTGCAAAGATGTAATCCACAGTAAGGGAACCAGAGAGCACTCAACGAATGGCATGCAGGCTAGCAGAAGAAGTAAGCACCAAACCGATCAGCATCAAAATTGAGTTGAAAGGTCGTTCGTGATGAAGTCTTCCACAAGATGATTCAAAGAAGACTTCAGCAGTTGACTAAGGAAAAGTCAGCTAATGCAGTTGCTATCAAGAAAACAGAAGACAATGATCTTGGAAGAAACCAGGATCGTAGTGTTTGTCAGACAAAGAAAGAACTGATGGAAGGTGAACTGAGATACTGGTCAGCTTCTGAAGAGCAAGGCTAAAGTGATTAAGTGTAGGGTCAGTTCATTGATGATAAGTGAGCGGAAGATCACCAGGAGAAAGCAAGCTGGACGCGCCACTAATCTGAAGTGTCTTGATATTCAGAAGGAAACCAGAGTAAGGAATTAAGCCATCAGTATCTGAGAACAGTCTAAGCAAACAGAAGTATTGAAGCACTATACAAGGAAGAAGTGTTCTACATTGAAGATCCAATCAACACTCTTCTAGATCGTAGTGTTGTCTCCACCAGTCAACAAGACACTACGATCAGGTCCCTGAAGACAAGCATCAGAATCGTAGAGCTAGGATACCTGAAGATTGAGGCATTGGCAACGGCTCAATCTGAAGGGTAATTCGGACAAGTGCTTATTGAGAGCATCAATGCAAAAGAACAACCTCTGATCAAGAAATCAGAAGAAATAAAGTCTTCGACCTGCCCAGGACAGTAAAGTGATACATCTGACAGGGTAGATGAAAAAGTAGATTGCAGAATCAGAAAAAGTATGTCATGTCACATCAAGCAGTCTACATCAAGCAACTTGGGATCTGTGAAGACATTTGAATAGCTTCCAACGGCTACTTTCCAATGGAAGGATTGGGAAGGTGTATAAGTATAGAAGAGCTTCAAAGATCAAAGGTTGCTGGAAGAGTTGAGTTTTTGGAGAGAAGGTGGAATGATCGAATCAAGTAATAGTTAGTCCAGAGACTCACTCTACGATCCACCAAGAACACTCAAAAGTCAGATCAAGCAAGAAGTAGAAGTGTGAGTTCTACTATATAGAAGTGAGAGTTCTACTACATGAAGAGTGTTCTGAACTGCCGAGAGAAAGAAGAGCGTCATGCCATCTGGATGTCCATCATGGGAAGACTCTAAGTACAACAGAGAAGAACTTATGGTCATCTTAGCAAGTTCATCATGGGAAGACATCGAGTAGCAAGAAGGGAGATCACAAAAGCCATCTTGGTGTCAAGCTTGAGAAAGCTTCTAGGTACCTTGCAGAAGAGCTTACAGTCATCCTAGAAGTCTCTCATGTGCAGACATCAAGTACCATGAAGAATGATCTTCAAGGCAGTTCATCAAGGGGTCATCCGGAGTAGTTGAGCAACCTAAGAAGCTGAGCATCATGCAACACTCAACTGCTCTTCAAGGATGATCAAGCCGAAGCTGCTAAAGATAGAAGATGTTCAGAGCATGAAGACATCTTAGCAGCTCAGCACCGACTCCAACAACAACAACAACAACTCAAGAAGCCAGGGCCTGAGAGGTCCTTGTCCAAAGGGACTAAACAAAGCAGGGCCAAAGGGTCCTTGTCCAAAGGGACTAAATGAAGTTCCAAGCCTGTTGGGCTTGAAGAGTTCCTAGGGAACTAGTGGAGTCCCAAGGCTGCTGGCCTTGAAGAGTTCTTAGTGAACTGAAGTCCCAAGGCTGCTGGCCTTGAAGGAATCGTAGAGATTCAGGGTGTTTCCCTTCCTTAGTGGAAATCCTGCTAGTTGAAAGCAGAAGAGTGGATTAGGAGCTTGAGTCTCCGAACCACTTAAAACCCCTTGTGTCTTTTACATTATGTCATTTACATTATGTCTATAACTGCTATAACTACTATGTATGTTTTAACTGCTTACAACTAAACTAACCCAACGAACAATGTTTGTATGATTATGAATATATCAATGAAGGAGGGGAATCTTTTACTTATTCCGCTGTGCTTGAAAAGATTCTATGTTTGTCATATAATCTAATATGAACAATATATCATAAACCAGAAAAGTATTTTAAAAGAAAAGAATCTATTCAACCCCCCCCCCTTCTAGATCTATTGTGCCCTCTGGGATCTAACATTATAGAAGCAATACTTACCATAGTAAGTTCAAATTTAAGAATACGAGATGAAATAATATTGCTTACATAATATGGAGTATGAAAGAAAATAATATTTCTCATGAGTATTGAAAAAAATTAATATCCTTTACCTTGGTAGAAACTGAATTTGTCTGGAACCTCGGATATTATTCTGAGAAAATCTTGCAGAAAAACTACACTCAAAATATTCTTATACTCAAGAAAATACTCACAATACGATAGAAAAATTCTGATTATGAAGATGGTGTGATGAGGAAGGAGGGGTTACCCCCTATTTATAGAAACGGAGGAAAAGATACAGACGCCTACAATTTCTTCTTCTGCGCAACATACTCATTTTTTTCCATATGGGTGGAGGCCACCTTTTGAAAAACAAGTTGCAGGAAAGAAAAAAAACAAACCAGCCAACTTTGAAAAAGAAGGACAAGGCATGAATCACTTTTGAAAAAATAAAATTAAAGCTCCTGTAACACATTTGAAAATCAAGAATTTGCAGGAAATTCTCACCCACCATTCCCACCAACCAAAATCATGCTAGCCACAAGGTATTCAAATACATCTTGCATATCTAATTAACCACATGCGTATATATATTATAATACTATTATTATTTAAACAATTATAACATATAATAATAATATAATTGAATGAATATTTTATCAGAACTGTAATTCCACAAAAATATGCCAAACTTTCAACAATTATTTCATGCTAAAATTCCTTCATTTTTAACCGCATAAAATAAATAAATCCATCAAATAAATATTTTCTTATCATATAAATTAATAATTAATTATTCACAAATAATATTACAGAATCACAATTATGACAACCAGGCCGTTCCCAGGAAAGAGGGGGCTTTCCAATAAGGATTTCTCCTTACTGGCGCGCAATTAGGTGACCAAACCTCTCCTTAGACAGAACTTTCTAGACATTACCAATAATGTTATCTGATAATATTATTCAAATAATATGAATTATTGATCAGATAATGGAAAATATTGTGCAGTGACAATTATTGAAACAATAATAAAATAAAATATCAACGCAGCAATTATTGAATCAATAAAATAAAATATTGAACAGTAACTCCTGTAGCAATTATTGAGTAGTGCCTTCTTACGTAAGGATCAATAATTCAAAATACTGTGCAATATCGTGTGTTACTGTGCAACAACGCGTATTACTGTATTTTAACCACCAGGTAACCCAACAGTGTTAACGATAAAAATTATGCCGTTATTTATAAAAACTCAAATTTGTCGTTTTCTTCATCCGATCGTTATTCTGTTATGGGGCCCACAATTGACTGCGCCGTCGTACGAATATTCCCGATAAAAAGAATATTCCACGACCAAACGAATATTCCCCGACAATGATTATTTTATAACCACTTGTTTATTTTGCAAAAATTTGCACATTTCACCCATAACCAAAGCATTATATCAAATTAACCCTTATTAATTTAGAATAATGAATAAAGGAAAATTTAATTTTATTTATAATAAGTTGGGGTCTTACAACCTCCCCTCCTTATGAAATTTCGTCCTCGAAATTGACGTACGCACCTGGTGTTTCGAAAAGGTGAGGATACCTTGCTTTCATTTCTGATTCCAACTCCCAGGTCATTTCTTCAATAGCATGGTTTCTCCATAAAATCTTAACTTGTGGTATAACCTTCGTGCGTAAGACATGCTCTTTCCTATCCAAGATCTTAACAGGTACCTCTTCGTACGTTAGATCTTCGGCTATCTCGTCTGGTTCTAACTCAATAATGTGGTTCGGGTCTTTCACATATTTATGAAGCACAAATATGTGAAATACATTGTGAACACGAGACATACTTGGAGGTAATGCGAGTCTATAGGCCACTTTTCCTATTCGGTCAAGAATCTCAAATGGACCAACAAATCTTGGATTGAGCTTTCCTCTCTTTCTAAATCTTGTAACTCCCTTCCATGGAGCAACACGTAACAGTACACGATCCCCAACACTAAATTCCACGTCCTTCCATGGAGCAACACGTGCCGTTTGTATACGTTGTCGAATTATTTGGATCTTTTCCGTAGTCATACGTACCAACTCGGGTCCCAACAATGTTGCTTCACCCACGTCGTCCCAACATACTGGAGAGCGACATTTTCATCCATATAATGCTTTGAATGGAGCCACACCTATACTTGCCTGATAACTGTTGTTGTAGGAGAATTCCACTAATGGCAAATACTTATCCCAACTGCCCTTGAAGTCTAGGACACAGAGTCTTAATAAATCTTCAAGAGTTTGAATAGTCCTCTCTGACTGTCCGTCCGTTTGAGGATGGTATGCCGAACTGAATCGTAAATCCGTACCCATATCTTTTTGCAAGCTAACCCAAAATCTTGAAGTGAATCTTGGGTCACGATCCAAAACTATAGATACTGGCATGCCATGCAACCTCACAATCTCATTTACATACATTTGAGCAAGACGTTCAAGGGAATAAGTCTCACGTATCGGCAAGAAATGGGCGGACTTGGTTAATCTATCAATAATAACCCAAATCGCATCTATACCTTGAGAAACCTTGGGAAGACCTGTAACGAAATCCATTGTAATGTGCTCCCACTTCCATTTCAGAATCTCAAGTGGTTGCAATGGACCCTTTGGTACTTGATGTTCCGCCTTTACTCGTTGACAAGTTAAACACCTCGAGATAAACTCCGCGATTTCTCTCTTCATATTGTTCCACCAAAATGTATGTCGAATATCATGATACATTTTGGTACTTCCAGGATGGATTGCAAATGGTGTGTTGTGTGCCTCCATCATGATTCTATGCTTCAAATCAGAATCGTTAGGAACGCAAAGTCTAGAATTGACTCGAAGTATTCCTTCCTCATCGATTCTTGCTTCTGGAATAGCACCTTCTTGCACTTTCTTCTTCATACGCATCAGCTCCGGATCGTTGGCTTGAGCAACCTTAACTTTTTCTATTAAAGTTGGCTCTATGAGTATACTTGACATCATCGCACTTGTTCCTACATATGATCTTCTACTTAACGCGTCAGCTACCAGGTTTGCTTTTCCAGGATGGTATTGAATAGTGTGGTCGTAGTCTTTTAATAGCTTGAGCCAACGTCGATGCCCCATGTTGAGTTCTTTTTGAGTGAAGAAATATTTGAGGCTTTTATGGTCTGAATATATCTCCACTTTCTCCCCATATAGATAGTGCCTCCAGATCTTTAGTGCGAAAACGACTGCTGCCAATTCTAGATCATGAGTAGGATAATTCCTCTCATATTCTTTAAGTTGCCGCGAGGCATAAGCTATGACTTTCCCATGTTGCATGAGAACACAGCCTAACCCTTTACCTGAAGCATCACTATAGATAACAAATCCATCCGAACCAGATGGTATTGTTAGAACAGGTGCCGAAATAAGTCTCCTTTTAAGCTCTTGGAAACTCTTCTCGCATTCCTCGCTCCAAATGAATTTTGTATCCTTCCGAGTTAGATGAGTTAACGGAGTAGCGATTCGAGAAAACCCTTCCACGAATCTCCGATAATAACCAGCTAAGCCCAAAAAACTATGTACTTCAGTCACCGTCTTCGGTTGCTCCCAACTTTGTATTGCTTCAATCTTCGCTGGGTCCACAGATACTCCATATTTTGACACCACGTGCCCAAGGAATGCTACTTCCTCAAGCCAGAACTCGCATTTCTTCAACTTAGCATATAACTTGTTTTCACAAAGCCTTTGGAGTACCAGCTTCAAATGGTGCTCATGATCTTCACGGCTTTTGGAATATATGAGGATGTCATCAATAAAGACAACAACGAACTGATCCAAATAATCCTTGAATACTCGGTTCATCATATCCATGAAGGCCGCAGGAGCATTAGTCAATCCGAAAGACATGACTAAGAATTCATAATGCCCGTACCGAGTTCTGAAGGCAGTCTTTGGAATATCCTCAGTTCTAATCTTCAGCTGGTGATATCCAGAACGAAGATCGATTTTTGAAAAGAATTGTGCTCCTTGCAACTGGTCAAACAAGTCATCAATACGAGGTAGAGGATACCTATTCTTGATGGTGACATGGTTCAATTCCCTATAGTCAATACAAAGTCGCATACTCCCGTCTTTCTTCTTTACGAATAAAACAGGAGCACCCCAAGGAGATGTATTAGGACGAATGAATCCGATGTCCAACAATTCCTGTAATTGGACCTTTAACTCCTGAAGTTCAATAGGAGCCATTCGATATGGGGTTTTAGAAATGGGCTTTGTACCAGGTTCAAGATCAATAAAGAATTCAACTTCACGTTCCGGGGGTAGACCGGGAAGTTCTTCAGGAAATACGTCAGGAAAGTCAATAATAACAGGAATATTATTCAAATTTGACTTGTCTTTATTCAAATCCATAATATGGGCTAAGAAAGCTTGACATCCATTTTTTAATAAACGAATAGCTTTATGATTAGATATGACAGTGATTGATTTTAATGGTTTAGTTGCCTGAATTCGAACAACAGTGATTAGGAATATGAAAACTAACAACCTTACGGAAATAATCAATTTTGGCATGATGAGTAGTTAACCAATCAATCTCTAAAATCACATCAAAAGCAAGTATCTTTAAAGAGATAAAATCAACAGGTAAGGTGATTGTGCTAACTTGAATCAAACAAGATTTATAAACAGTGGATGTGATAAAAGTTTCTCCTAACGGAGTCTCTACAGATAGGTCAAAGTCTAATTTCTCCGGAGTTAAGTTTAAACGTTGAGCACAAGCAGGAGAGATAAATGAATGGGTAGCACCGGTATCAAATAAGGTATAAACTTCGCAAGAATTTATAAATAGCTTACCCGTGATCACCTCGTTTGGGTTCCTCGTATTTTGACCAGTCACAACAAACGCTCTTCTAGGAATCGTTGACTTTGACTTTTCTGGGACAGTCTTTTGAGTCATCGTCCCCGCTGGAATTGGTTTCGCTACCGTACAATCTCGAGCGATATGTCCTTCCTTTCCACAAGTATAGCATACCTTGAACTGTTGTGGGAAGTTTGGACTGATATGTCCATCTTTTCCGCATTTGTAGCATATAACCGGTGGTCGTTCCCCTCCCTTGGAACCAGTTGCTGCTGGTGTTGCCATTTTCACATTGTCGTTGTTGAATCTCCTCTTTTTAAAATCTCCTCCTGACTCGCTTCTTCTATTTTCGTGGCTATAATTACCACCAGAGTGGTTACCATTCTTGTCCGTCTTTTTCTTTCTCCACTGGTTATTGTTGTTTTGCTGACTGCTATCTCCAGTATGATCCTGATTGTGGTACCTCGGTTGACCGTACTCGTTATCTCGCTCCAACAATTGAGCCCTATTAACAACATCTGAATAGAGAGAAAATTTATGAGAGATGAGATATTGTCGTATGCCGGGTTTCAAACCTCTCAGAAACATCCGCGTCATACGTTCCTCATTATCCACCAAATGAGGTGCAAACCTGGATAACTTTGCAAACTTTGCCTCGTACTGAGACACCGTCATGTTATTTTGTTCTAATCTGATGAACTCCACTTCCTTCATATGATGAACACTTTCAGGAAAGTATTTGTCATTAAATAGTTTCTGAAACGTCTCCCAAGACATGCTGAGTGCGGCTGGATGGGTACGCTTCACAGACTCCCACCAGTAGTCTGCCTCGCCACGGAACATAAAGGTGGCGAACGGAACCTTCTGTTCCTCCGTGCATCCCAAGACATCGAATATCTTGGTAATTTGCTTGACCCATGTTTCCGCCATGATCGGATCTGACTTTTCCTTAAATTCTGGTGGTCCCAACTCTTTGAATTGCTTGGCTGTGACAATTCGTGAATTGCTATCATTTCTTCCTGTATTTTGAACACGAGTCTCCCTCGTCTGATTTTGCATGAACTGCAAAAAGCTTCTAAACATTGCGTCGTTCATCGTCTGATCAGTGGTGTTGTTCACAGGAGGAACATTGCCAGTCTGTTGCACGTTCTCCTCGTTGGTAAGTACAGGCATCTCCACGGTCTCATTAACTCCACTGTTAACATTCTCGGTTGCCATTCTTAAATACTGCCATAAAACAAGGGTTAATTAAGCAAATCACATATCACATAATATCCCTATATACTGACCAACTAACAAATAAGCTTAGGTAGGACACACTAGCGAAGGAATTACTCGTCTCTCCCCTCCTAGTTCTATTCCCCGATCACCGCCAGAGATTATATCCCTAAGCTCTGATACCAACTGTGACACCCCCAAAACAGGTATACATCACCCATTCTGAGTTGTCAATACATGGTTCAGAAACAACTACAACTTTATTATTACAACATGAAAATTATGAGTTTAAATACAGATATTGCCATCTAGACAATATCCACATACAAATAAATCCCCATCATATTTATTGATACATTAATTTATAAAAAATGGTGAGGACTACTAAACAACTCTCCCTAAAACCTTCATTCCATACCCCGACTCGTACTCGCTATATTCTCGCCTCCTGAGAAGAAAAATGGAACAAAAAGGAAAGGGTGAGCTCAACTAGCCCAGTAAAGAATATTATGACTAAGATAATATACAACAAATTATCGTTAGTCTTCAACAGGGAAAAATCTGATAAAATATAATAGACAACAAGTTTTAGATCAACAAGTGCAGCGGAACAGCAATCCATTAGAAGAGTCACGTAGAGAAAGAATTCTACTGTCTTCTAAGGTTTAAAAGTCCATCATCAATATTTTATCCTTGTAACAACAATCAATATACATCTTTAATCATTTTTGCACTACAAGCCAAAGATATTCATTTGTATCACCAGTTGGTCATGTTCATCTCAACACCTGTTCATCTTTGCACTACGGCCAAAGATATTCATTAGTTAAAAATTCATCTTTGCACTATAGGCCAAAGATATTCATTGGTATCACCATTTAGGACTGAGGATGATGAAAATCAAAACATGGATTAAACTTTAAGAATAAGGGTCACAATAGATAATTTGGAAGAAAAGAATATATATATATTTTTTTGTGAACAGTACCCGTGAACAGTACCCATGAACAGTACCCGTGAACAGTACTCGTGAACAGTACCCATGAACAGTATCCGTGAACAGTACTCGTGAACAGTACCCATGAACAGTACCAGTGAACAGTACCAGTAATGACAAGTTCCAAATTTGATAAAAAGTTCAGACTAATATTCGTATGAAATGATATTAGATGAAACGAAATTTCTAATCATTTCAGGAATTATAGAAGCAATACTTACCATAGTAAGTTCAAATTTAAGAATACGAGATGAAATAATATTGCTTACATAATATGGAGTATGAAAGGAAATAATATTTCTCATGAGTATTGAAAAAAATAATATCCTTTACCTTGGTAGAAACTGAATTTGTCTGGAACCTCAGATATTATTCTGAGAAAATCTTGCAGAAAAACTACGCTCAAAATATTCTTATACTCAAGAAAATACTCACAATACGATAGAAAAATTCTGATTATGAAGATGGTGTGATGAGGAAGGAGGGGTTACCCCCTATTTATAGAAACGAAGGAAAAGAGACAGACGCCTACAATTTCTTCTTCTGCCTAACATACTCATTTTTTTCCATATGGGTGGAGGCCACCTTTTGAAAAACAAGTTGCAGGAAAGAAAAAAAACAAACCAGCCAACTTTGAAAAAGAAGGACAAGGCATGAATCACTTTTGAAAGAATAAAATTAAAGCTCCTGTAACACATTTGAAAATCAAGAATTTGCAGGAAATTCTCACCCACCATTCCCACCAACCAAAATCATGCTAGCCACAAGGTATTCAAATACATCTTGCATATCTAATTAACCACATGCGTATATATATTATAATACTATTATTATTTAAACAATTATAACATATAATAATAATATAATTAAATGAATATTTTATCAAAAACTGTAATTCCACAAAAATATGCCAAACTTTCAACAATTATTTCATGCTAAAATTCCTTCATTTTTAACCGCATAAAATAAATAAATCCATCAAATAAATATTTTCTTATCATATAAATTAATAATTAATTATTCACAAATAATATTACAGAATCACAATTATGACAACCAGGCCGTTCCCAGGAAAGAGGGGGCTTTCCAATAAGAATTTCTCCTTACTGGCGCGCAATTAGGTGACCAAACCTCTCCTTAGACAGAACTTTCTAGACATTGCCAATAATGTTATCTGATAATATTATTCAAATAATATGAATTATTGATCTGATAATGGAAAATATTGTGCAGTGACAATTATTGAAACAATAATAATATAAAATATCAACGCATCAATTATTGAATCAATAAAATAAAATATTAAACAATAACTCCTGTAGCAATTATTGAGTAGTGCCTTCTTACGTAAGGATCAATAATTCAAAATACTGTGCAATACCGTGTGCTACTGTGCAACAACGCGTATTACTGTATTTTAACCACCAGGTAACCCAACATTGTTAACGGTAAAAATTATGTCGTTATTTATAAAAACTCAAATTTGTCGTTTTCTTCATCCGATCGTTATTCTGTTATGGGGCCCACAATTGACTGCGCCGTCGTACGAATATTCCCGACAAAAAGAATATTCCACGACCAAACGAATATTCCCCGACAATGATTATTTTATAACCACTTATTTATTTTACAAAAATTTGCACATTTCACCCATAACCAAAGCATTATATCAAATTAACCCTTATTAATTTAGAATAATGAATAAAGGAAAATTTAATTTTATTTATAATAACTTGGGGTCTTACACTCCCTATATAAATGAGTTCTATTAAGTTTGAATTTTATTAGTAGTTATTTAGATTGTTTTAAAATAAATTTAGGTAAATTTTAAAAAGTGTTTTAGTTGTAGTTAATTCTAAGCCTATACTAAAGACCATAACACCAAGTGTGAAACACATGTTTATTTTTCAAATAGCATGCTTAATTTTTAATTTCTTATTTATTTTTATATTTAATGATTATGAAATATTTTTTAAAATTTTACAAATTAACTTGTTATTGCTATGATAATGTTTACAAACTTTAATAAAAAGTTTAAGATTAATGAGCTAAAGGAATTTATAAATAATATAATTGTTCATAAAATAATATAATATTAATTATAGTAGACAAGTGTATGTGGTTTGTATTTATTTAATTTTTTAAAGCAAATATTGTAATCATTCTAATATCAATAGTTAGTTAATTTTTGGAATTCTATTTTTTTTCTATAAACATAATATATAAAACAAATAAAATATTAAAAATAATGTTATTTATAAAATAAACATGTGTTTTGTCTTCTTTAAAACAATCTAAAATACTAAGCACTCATAAAATACTATCATTATATATCTCTTTATAAGTTAATCTCTTTATAAACTATATTATAATAATTATGTCGTTTATGTTATAAATACTAATTCAAATTGCTCCAAAATAATAAAATAATAAGTTGTTCTAAAAATTTTCAGTATCATAAATAGTGTTTTGGTTATAGTTAAGTTATAGGTTTAAAAAGTGTTTTAATAGTAGTTAATAAAATAAAATTAGTAGGAGGATAATTTGTTATATATATTATTTTTAAATATATAAACAATACTAATTATATATTTAACAATGATTCGTAGGTGTTTCACTACAAGAAAATCAACTAATTCCGAGGGAATTAGTTCCGATTGAATATATTTAGTCAAAAATAAATTTACTTTGTCGAAATATTACGTCGAAATTCAGTCCGTTGAAAATACCCATAAGTCCGACGAAATTTCGTCGAAAATGTAAGCAGTCTTTTGACGCCAATGTTCCCTCTAACGCCAAACATTTTTTTTGACGAATTGACCTTATCTTTGACGGACTATCCGTCGAGAATAAGATAATTTCGAGGGATTTAATTTTGACGGATATTCCGTCGGAAATAACCTATAAAACCTAAAAACATATCAGTACCCCCGAGCCGTCGCTTCTGTGTTTTCTCTCAACTCGCTCTCTCTATCTCATCTCCCTACCCTCTCATCTCTCATCTCTCATCTCTCTCAGTTTGTTGCTTACATGAACAACCGTCTCGCCTCCCCCACCTTCGACACCTTCCCACCTTCGGCGCCTAGCTCTCTATAGTTGCTGTCGTCTCTCAGTCTATTAGCTTTTTTTCCAGCTGCGTCTCCTCCTCCTTCTCTTCCTTTAGGTACTTTGTTACCTAGAAGTAAATGTTAGTGCTTAATTAATTTCAGTCCATATGGTTAAATTTTTTCATAGATTTCAATTATATTTAATTTGAATATGGGATTACTTTGAATATGAGATTACTTTGTGAATATATTATTGTTGAAATTGGGAAAATTTAATATTTACTTATTGATGTAGTTGCTGTAATTGGGATTAAGTTTTTGAGTTGTTGTTGTTGGTGAAATATTTGGAAGCATTACATACAATTCTGCCTTGAATTAAATTGAAAATGCACATTTTATTTTGTTATTGGGATTAAATTTTGCTGAATTGGGAATTAATATTTGTGTATTGATACTTCACATCATTTTATTTGGGACTTCATATTATTTGGAACTTTGAAACTGTGACGCCCCCAAAATAGGTATACATCACCCATTTTGAGTCGCCAAATATATGGTACATAATACAAATACAAACTTAAATATACAATATGAGCTGCGAGTTTTAATATAAATATTGTCTTCTAGATAGTATTCAAACTCAAAATAAGTCCTCAATACATTTATTATCATACTATTTCACAGAATAGTGAGGACTACTAATGCAAACATCTGGACCGTCACTGCGTTCCCCGACTAGTCCCAGCTATATTCTCATTTCCTGAAGAGAACAATGAAAGCAAAGGGTGAGCTCAACTAGCCCAACAAGAAATATTATGACTAAGATAATGCAGAATAATTTATCGTTAGTCTTCAATAGTGTTAAACTGATAAAATATAACAAACATCAAGTTTAACTGCAGCGGAACAAACAATCCATTAAAAGAGTCAAGTAGAGCATAAAATCTACTATCTTCTATGATTTAAAAGGTTTATCATCAATTTTATCGCTGAGACTCAGCTTAATAAATAATCCACATCATCTAATCACCCCTGCACTACAACCAATGATATTCTTTAGTATCACGACCACAAATTATCCATGCACTACTGTCCAAGGATATACGTGTATTCATCAATGGTCATGATCATGCCAAAAAACTGTCCATCAATGCACTACGGCTAATGAGTAATTTTATCACATCATTTATAATATTACGGTCATGATTATACCGAATAATCTCTGGTCATAATCATACCAAGTCCATCTATGCACTACGGGCCACATATGACTTTCAACATAATATAAGCATGAGGATGATGACAATGATATAAGAATTCAACTAAAAGAAAACAAATGATGAATTTTTAAAGATTTATAATTTAATTTATCCAGAATTCAATAATGTCCAAATTGTCAACATGATACTACTTTGTGGAGTAAAATTGAAGAATAATATTGTATCAAAAATGATTTAGACCGAAAAGAAATCAATTTTTATCATAAATCTCGGGTAAATAGTAACTGAATGAATATTACCCCGCGAATAGTAACTTTGGGAATAGTAAACCCGTGAATAGTACCCCAGAATGAAAAAGTTAAAACTTATCAAGAGTGCTCATAATAATATTTTCATGAAAAGATATTGGATGAATCGAAAATATCAAGGATATTCTACTAATTTCATGGAGTATAGAAGTCAAAACTTTAACAAAATAAGTGTAGAATTCGAAATCTGAAACGAAATAATATTACTTACATACTACAGAGTATGGAAGAAAATATTATTTTATACGAATACTGTACAAAAATAATATCCCTTACCTTGAAAAGAAGAGTATTCCAACTGGTATAGTGGGGATATTCTTGAAGAAAACTTTCACTGTTTTCTACGCTCAAAGCTTTCTAAAACTCTAAAGAAATACGCTCAATATTATAGAAGAAGAATTCTCTAATTCTTAGTGTGATTTTCAATTCTAACTTAGCATCCTATTTATAGGAGAATGGAAAGGATACTATTTGAATTTTTAGAAAATCACGGGTGAATAGTAACTATCACGGACGCTCGGCCGAAATTTAATTTTTTTTGATTTTACTATACCAATACTATACAGGCACTATGCAAATACTATGCATAATAAAATATATATATTATATTTTTTTTATAAAAAAACAAAACTAATAAAATATTATATATATATATAAACATACTCCCGTGACAACTTTGTCAGATTCCTTCCCCTCCCCCCCCCACATTTTCTTCTAGTGGGCCCCACATGTGGCCCCACCTTTATAATATAAAATAATTTTCTACCGATTATTTTAAAAAAATAGGTAAATGGGGGTCCAAATAATAAGTAAATTTACAACAAATACTTCATAAAAATGTCCTCAATATTTTTTAACAACATTTATAATCATTATTATAATTCGCAATATTTAACAATCAGGTCGTTCCCAGGAAAGAGAGAGCTTTCCAATAAGGATTTCTCCCTATTGGGGGGCAATTAGGTGACCAAACCTCTACTTGACAGAACTTCTAGACATCGTCAATATTGCAAATAATAATATTAATAACTTTGTCGTCTTAATTATTGATTTAATAATAATAAATATTATGCAGATGGTACTGTGACAATAATTGAATCAATAATATGAGAGATATGATGCAGCAATTACTTTCGTCAATTAGCCGGTCAAAAATGACCGGCTAAGGCTGTAATGTGAATTTTGAGGGGTATTTAAGTCTTTTCTCTTTTATCTTCTCCTTCTCTCTAAGCTTGGGGTGCACATTGTCTTCTAATCTCTTTCCCTTATCTCTCTCTCCTCCATAATTAACTTTCTCTCTTAAACAAACACCCATTTTCTGCGAGAGCTAAAAAAGGCGTTCAAAGGTATTTTCTTGAAAACCAGATATGCAATGTTAACGTAAGGCCAAACCAAACCAAACCAAAACCACCATTAACAAATTCGACTTTAAATATGCTTATATTGAAGTTATTTCTTACGTTTTTACCGTCGAAGTACAATCTCCGTTCTTACGTTCTTTAGCCGAGGGAGTAGCTTCAAGGGAATTAGAGAAGAAGAAGAACTACCAATTTAAGACAACGAAAATTGTGAAGAAATTCTGCATAAGTTCAATCACAGGATCATTATGTCTGATATTGTGCTCAAGAACAGATGGATCAGTGTCAGTTTCAATAACTAAGTTGTTAACTAAAACAACATGCCCCTCACCACTAATGGTACCAATAACAGCCATAGACACCCTTTCCCTTTGACAGATTAACTGTAAGAGATTGCGGCTTTGGGGCTTCACCAATATTGCACCTTACTCCTGATATTCTGCACCCCATCTCCAAGACAGACATTGTATGGTCTCCAACTACAATCGCCCTGATATCAATCTTCGCACCCTTTAGATATATGATTTCTTTAACAACATTACAGTTTCCTCCAGCACCCTGATCATGAATGTTGATGACAGGATTGTTCTCTCCCATTTCAAGACAGGCACGAACAACACGATATAATTTTTGTGTCATCTCTGCATCTCCACGTTGTACAACATTAAAATCAAGCTATGCATCACTCTGGCCACTAACCATGCTGGACGCAGCACCTCCTCCCATTCCTATACGATATGCTGGTCCTCAAAGCTTCACAACCAACAACTGAATAAAGATATCAATTTATCCCCAATGTATTTCAAGCAACTATAATGCCACATTACCTATGTATATCAAGAGATGCAATAAATTGGTTAAAAGAAAATACAAACCGAGCGAGCAAGTAGCCGTAAAACCCAATCCTGTTACTTCTCAATTGAAGATTGCTGGAATCAGGACAACGAACCAAAACCAATTAAAAACGAATAGTAAAAGTACACGTAATGAAATAGCTCCTTCACATTCTTTAAGGTTTCTCCAGGCATATAAATTTCAAGATATTTGTTTTTTGTTTAACATTTATTAGTTTACTCCGCAATCATCCCTTGTCTGTTTCTCAAGGATTTTTTGTGCTTCATCTAAATATAGCCTTCAACATGCGAAATACAACTTTCCCCAATTTTTCGACTCGAGCTTTAATAAGGGGAACTAATACATCTTCCCGATTTTGGCAGAGCTGCAAGAACTCCTTCCATCTCTGACGAAATACAACCTTCCCCAATTTAGGCCACAAATTGAGTATGTTAAATCGAATTATGTTTAATAGTAAATCTCGCTGCACCTTTTCAATTTGTTTGATTTGGTTCTCTTGAAGCTTGTCCCCAAGAGGGGTGGAGGATCTCAGAGGTGAGATTGCGGCGGAGGAGCTGCCATGTGGGGCCGTAGCCGACGGAGTTGATGTTGCGTTGGTTACTGGAAACGACCCGGTTGGTTGGAAGGGTTTGGGACGGTTTGAGAAAACGACGCTGTTTTGGACTAAGGCACGGTGGGCTATGGAGTGGTTGGAGACGAACATGGCGGTGCGAGAGCCAAGTCTGATGGAATCGAGGTGGGTCTCGGCGGGAGCTTCTTGTTGTTGTTGTTGATGGAGGAGGGAAAAAAGAGAGAAAAAAAGGATTTAAGGAGGACAGAGATGCAGAGCATGAGGATGATGATGAACTAGTCTCCATTTTTACTGTGTAAATAAGATTGGAAAGAAGGAAAAGACTTAAACACCCTCTTAGAACCACACGTGTGCTTTAGCCGGTCATTTTTGACCGGCTAATTAACGAAAGTGTGCAATCTGTTACGCATAAGTAAAGTATGGGGTGTACTTAGACACCTTTTTCACTTTGGGGTGCAAATATCAACATCGGTGTAAAGTTTGGGGTGCATATTGTCTTTTAGTCTATAAAATATTATGCAGATGATACTGTGACAATAACTAAATCAATAATATGTAAGATATGATACAGCAGTTATTGTAGCAATAATTGAGTATAACTGAGTGACTTCTCACGTAAGCATCAATAATCAATACCGTGTGCTACTATGCAACCACGCGTATTACTGTACTTTTAATACCGGTTATTTCAACAGTTAACGGTAAAACTTCCGCCGTTATTTTCATAAAAAGATACTGTCGTTTTCTCATTTTGACAATAATTACGTTGTGGGGTCCACTAATGATTGTGCCGTCATACGAATATTTCCTGTTAAAACGAATATTCCCCGATGTGACGCCCCCAAAATTAGGTATACATCACCCATCTTGAGTCGTCAGATACATGGTACAGAATTCAAATACAACTTACTAATACCACTGTCGTGTATAATACGACAAAATACAACTGTGAGTTTGAATACAATAATTGTCTACTAGAGATCATACAAACTCAAAAGGAGTCCTCAATACAATTATTGTCACACTATTTAACAGAATAATGAGGACTACTAATACTATTCTTTGGTCCATCACTCCGTTCCCCGACTCGTCCCAGCTATATTCTCATTTCCTGAAGAGAACAATGAAAGAAAGGGTGAGCTCAACTAGCCCAGTAAGAAATATTATGACTAAGATAATGCAGAATAAATTATCATTAGCCTTCAACAGTGTTAAACTGATAAAATATAATAACATCAAGTTTAACAGCAGCGGATCAAGCAATCCATTAAAAGAGTCAAGTAGAGAATAGAATCTACTATCTTTTATGATTTAAAAAGTTTTTAATCACTTTTATCGCTGAGACTCAGCTTAATAAATAATCCACATCATCCCTGCACTACGGCCAAGGATACTCATTAGGGTCACGACCACAAATTCCATGCACTACGGGCCAAGGATATTTGTGTATTCATCAATGGTCATGATCATGCCAACAACTGTCCATCAATGCACTACGGCAAATGAGACTTTTACCACATCATTTGTAACATTACGGTCATGATTACACCGAATAATCCCTGGTCATAATCATACCAAGTCCATCCATGCTCTACAGGCCACAGATGACTTTCAAAAATATAAATAAGAGGATGATGACAATGATATAAGAATTCAATAAAACAAGTTCAAGAATTATTTTATCCAGGAATTATTAACGTCCAAATTGTCAACACGATACTATTTTGTGGTGTAAAATTCAAGAATGATCAGAAGAATATTTCCATGAAAGGATACTGGATGAAGCGCAAATGTCAAGGATATTCCACTAATTTCATGGAGTATAGAAATCAAAGTTTTATCCAACTGAGTATAATAAAGAATGGAATAACAAAAGAAATCACCATGCATGCGATAGACCGCACAGACAGGTTATTCCAACAGAATAATAATAATGGAACCAGGTCAGGTGAAATTCACACCGACAGGATGTTCCAACAGAATAATAAAGACGGAACCAGGTCCGGTGTAAAACACACAGACAGGATGTTCCAACTGAATAATAATAAACACGGAACCAGGTCCGGTGTAAAACACACACAGGATGTTCCAACGGAATAATAACAAAGACGGAACCAGGTCCGGTGTAAAACACACAGACAGGATGTTGCAGCAGAATGATAGAAGAATGTCACCAAGTATAGGATAGACCGCGTATACAGGTTATTCCAACAGAATAATAAGAAATGGAATAACAACAGTTCTCTTCATGAATAAGAAAGAATAACACCCCTTACCGTAACAGAAACTGGATATAGGAAGAGAAAAGTTAAGTAGCAAAAAGCTTTTCTTCTATCTCTCTATAGTTTCTCTCTCTAGAGTTCAGTGAATTCGTAAGAAAATAATGAAGGAATGAGCTTCTATTTATAGGAAAATGGAATGCATAGTAACTAATCCATGAACGGTCCAGATTGATTTACTTTAATCTGACGGTCCATATTTAAAGAAAAATCTTTTAAATAAAATATAATATATTCTATTTATATAAAAAGATTTTTACTATGCAAACACTATGCAACACTATGCAAAACACTATGCAACACTATGCATAATAAAATATAATATATTCTATTTATAAAATAACTTTAATAAAGTATTCTGTTTTATATAAAAAGATGTTTTCATTTTATTACGTTAATAATACGAATAAAACAAAACGTCATTATAGCTATAATAATTCATATTATTAATCGACAATAATTGAATCAAACTGAGCGACTTCTCACATAAATATCAATAATCAATACCGTGTGCTACTATGCAACAACGCGTATTACTGTACTTTTACTACCCAGTAGTTCAACAGTATCAACGGTAAAACTTCCGCCGTTATTTTTAATAAAATATTTTTGTCGTTTTCTCAATCCGACAATAATTCTGTTGTGGGGTCCACCAATAATTTTGCTGTCGTACGAATATTCCCCGACAAAAAGAATATTCCCCGACCAAACGAATATTATATGACAACTTGCATACTTTGCAAAATTTATAAATATTACCCACAACTATAACATTATATTAAATTCATTCCATAATATTCAAAAATGATAATTATAGAAAATCCATTTGTATTTAAAAGTTGGGTTCTTACAACCTCCCCTTCTTAAGAAATTTCGCCCTCGAAATTAGGGTACGTACCTGGTATGTCGAAGAGGTAAGGATACCTTGATTTCATTTCAGATTCTAACTCCCAAGTCATTTCCTCAACATCGTGGTTTCTCCACAAAACTTTGACTTGAGGTATAACCTTGGTGCGTAAAATATGTTCCTTCTTATCCAAGATTTGAACATGAACCTCTTCATACGTTAAATCTTCCGCTATTTCGTCCGGTTCTAACTCAATAATGTGGTTCGGGTCTTTCACATATTTACGTAGCATTGATATATGAAAAACGTTATGAACACGAGACATACTTGGCGGTAAAGCGAGTCTATAGGCCACAGTTCCTACTTGATCGAGGATTAAAAATGGGCCGATGAATCGAGGATTGAGCTTTCCTCTCTTTCCAAATCTCGTAACTCCTTTCCATGGAGCAACACGTAACAACACATGATCTCCTATATCGAATTCCACGTCCTTTCGATGAAGATCAGCATAACTCTTTTGTCGATCTTGTGAGGTTTTTATACGTTTCCGGATCGTTTGAATCTTTTTCGTAGTCATACGTACCAAATCCGGTCCCAACAACGTTGCTTCACCCACCTCATCCCAACATACTGGAGAACGACACTTTCTTCCATACAACGCCTCGAACGGAGCCATGCCAATACTTGCTTGATAACTGTTGTTGTAGGAAAACTCCACCAATGGTAAGAACTTGTCCCAACTTCCCTTGAAATCAAGGACACAGAGTCTTAATAGATCTTCAAGAGTTTGAATAGTCCTTTCTGACTGTCCGTCCGTTTGAGGATGATATGCCGAGCTAAATCGTAAATCTGTGCCCATAGCTTTTTGCAAACTAACCCAAAATCGCGAAGTGAATCTTGGGTCTCGATCAGAAACTATGGATACTGGCATACCATGCAATCTTACAACCTCGTTTATGTACATACGAGCAAGACGTTCAAGTGTATAAGTTTCTCGTATTGGTAAGAAATGAGCAGATTTGGTCAATCTATCAACAATGACCCAAATCGCATCTATGCATTGAGAAACTTTGGGAAGACCAGTAACGAAATCCATGGTAATGTGCTCCCACTTCCATTCTGGAATTTCAAGTGGTTGCAATGGTCCTTTTGGTATTTGATGCTCCGCCTTGACTCGTTGACACGTTAGACACCTTGAGATAAAAAGCGCTATCTCTCTCTTCATATTGCCCCACCAAAATGTATGTCGAAGATCATGATACATTTTGGTACTCCCAGGATGGATTGCAAACGGTGTGTTGTGCGCCTCCATCATGATTTTATACTTTAAATCAGGGTCGTTAGGAACACAAAGTCTGGAGTTGACTCGAAGTATTCCTTCTTCATCGATTCTTGCTTCCGGTATCGCACCTTCTTGTACTTTCTTCCTCATACGCATCAGCTCCGGATCTGTAACTTGAGCAGCTTTAATTTTATCAATTAAAGTCGGTTCTACTCGTATATTCGCCATCATAACGTGGGTCCTTGGAGTCTTTATCTCTATCTCCATCCTTTGCAAGTCATCCAAAATGGGCCTTTGCGTTGACAATATTGCACTCGCACCCGCATATGACCTTCTACTCAATGCGTCAGCTACCACGTTCGCTTTTCCAGGATGGTATTGGATGGTATGATCATAATCTTTCAACAGTTCAAGCCAACGTCGTTGTCGCATGTTGAGTTCCTTTTGAGTGAAGAAATATTTGAGGCTTTTATGATCCGTAAAGATCTCCACTTTCTCCCCATACAAGTAATGCCTCCAAATTTTAAGTGCGAAGACAACAGCTGCTAACTCTAGGTCATGAGTAGGATAATTTCTCTCATATTCTTTGAGTTGTCGTGAGGCATAGGCTATGACTTTCCCATGTTGCATGAGAACACATCCTAATCCTTTGCCCGAAGCATCACTGTAGATGACAAATCCCTCCGAACCAGATGGTATTGTCAGAACAGGTGCTGAAATGAGTCTCCTTTTGAGTTCTTGAAAACTCTTCTCACATTCCTCGCTCCAACCGAACTTTGTATCTTTCCGAGTCAGCTGAGTTAGTGGAGTAGCGATTCGAGAAAACCCTTCTACGAATCTCCGATAATAACCAGCTAAGCCGAGAAAGCTACGTACTTCGGTCACTGATTTAGGTTGCTCCCAGCTTTGAATAGCTTCAATCTTTGCTGGGTCAACAGATATTCCATGACTTGATACCACGTGCCCAAGGAATGCTACTTCCTCAAGCCAGAACTCGCATTTCTTCAACTTGGCATAAAGCTTGTATTCACGAAGCTTTTGGAGTATTAGCCTCAAGTGTTCCTCATGATCTTCACGGCTTTTGGAATAAATAAGGATGTCATCAATAAAGACGACCACAAAGTGATCCAAATATTCCTTGAATACTCGGTTCATCATATCCATGAAGGCAGCAGGAGCATTAGTCAATCCAAAGGACATGACTAGGAATTCATAATGCCCGTACCGAGTTCTGAAAGTTGTCTTTGGAATGTCATCGGTTCTAATCTTCAATTGGTGATATCCGGAACGAAGATCAATCTTTGAAAAGAATTTGGCTCCTTGCAACTGGTCAAACAGGTCATCAATACGTGGCAATGGATACCTATTTTTGATGGTGACGTGATTTAACTCCCGATAATCAATACAAAGTCGCATACTCCCATCTTTCTTCTTCACGAATAGAACAGGAGCACCCCAAGGAGAAGTACTAGGACGAATAAAGCCAATGTCTAACAATTCCTGCAGTTGAGTCTTTAACTCCTGAAGTTCAATAGGAGCCATTCGATATGGGGCTTTGGAAATGGGTTTTGTACCGGGTTCAAGGTCGATACAAAATTCAATTTCACGCTCTGGGGGTAGGCCAGGAAGTTCTTCAGGGAATACGTCAGGGAATTCATTAACAATAGAAATATTATTCAAAACTGACGTATTTTTGTTTAGATCTGTGACATGAGCTAAGAAAGCTTGACATCCGTTTTTTAATAAACGAATAGCTTTATGGCTTGAGATGACAGTGATTGATTTTAATGGTTTGGTTGTTTGAATTCGCATAATAGGTCGATTAGGAATATGAAAGCTAACAACCTTACGAAAACAATCAATTTTTGCATGATGAGTAGTTAACCAATCAATCCCTAGAATTACATCAAATGCAAGTATTTTTAATGAAATAAGATCGACAGGTAATGCGTGGGTACCAACTTGAACCAAACAAGACTTATAAACCGTGGATGTAATGAAGTTTTCTCCCAACGGAGTTTCCACAGATAAGTCAAAGTCTAATTTCTCCGGAGTCAAATTTAATCGTTGAGCGCAAGTAGGAGAAATAAAAGAATGGGTAGAACCGGTATCAAATAAAGTGTAGACTTCGCTAGAGTTTATGATAAGCTT
The DNA here is from genome assembly GCA_020205505.1 of Panax japonicus. Lineage (NCBI taxonomy): Eukaryota > Viridiplantae > Streptophyta > Magnoliopsida > Apiales > Araliaceae > Panax > Panax japonicus. Next base: position 31,275,913 of record CM035111.1, read on the forward strand.
ACCCGTGATGACCTCATGCGTGTTCCTTGCTTTCTGGGAGGTCACAACAAACGCTCTCCCTTGCACTACCGGCTTTGACTTTTCTGGGACAGCATTTGGTGCCTCCATCCTAGTTGAATTTGTCTTCGGTGAACGACAAAATTGGGCCAAATGGCCTTCTCTTCCACAATTATAACATGCTTTGGACGGCATCGCGCAATTTGGACTGATGTGTCCCTCCCCTCCGCATTTGAAGCATATGATAGGTGGTCTTTCTCCTTCCTTAACAATGGTTGCTGGTGCTGACGTCTTTCCATCATTGTTGAATCTCCTCTTCTTGAAATGTCCATTCTTATTGTTTTGGCCCTGATTACCACTGAAGTGGTTACCATTTCTGGCCTGATGATTTCCTCCACGCTTGTTGTCACTGCTTCGATGACTGCTCTCACTGGTATTATCATTTTGTCGGCTGCTCTCTTTTGATTGCGTTGACTCGTTATCGCGCTCTACCAACTGAGCCCTATTTACAACATCAGAATACAAACACAGTTTATGAGAAATAAGATGTTGACGTATCTCCGGCTTCAAACCTCTTAAAAATAATCATGCCATTCTCTCTTCATTATCCACCAAATGGGACGCAAACCGGGATAACTCCGCAAATTTTGCCTCGTATTGCGACACGGTCATATTATTTTGCTCTAATTTGATAAACTCCACCTCCTTCATGTGACGGATACTTTCAGGAAAGTATTTGTCATTGAACAGTTCTTGGAACTTCTTCCAAGACATCTTCAGTACGGCAGGCTGAGTACGTTTTACCGATTCCCACCAGTAATCTGCCTCTCCGCGCAACATAAAGGCGGCAAAGGGAACCTTTTGCTCCTCGGAGCATCCCAAGACATCAAATATTTTGGTGATCTGCTTTATCCATGCTTCCGCAATAAGTGGTTTTGGCTCTCCCTTAAACTCCGGTGGTCCCAGCTCCTTGAACTGTTTAGCGGTGACCGCCCGAGAATTTTCAGTGTTTCCACCTACATTTTGAACAGGAGCCGCTCTCGCTTGCTGTTGCATGAATTGCATAAAGCCTCTGAACAATCCATCATTCATCATTTGGTCATGAGGATTGTCGCCTTCCTGATGCACATTCTCCTGATTATTGATATGTGGAGACTCAACGGTCTCTTGTGCTCCATTGTTATTCTCAACATTTTCGGAAGTCATTTTCAGATACTGCCACAAAACAAAGATTAATTGACATGTAACATAATATCTCTAAACTTTGACCAACTAATTTAAATACAAAATAAATTTAAGTAGGTCATACTAGCGAAGGAATTCCCCGTCTCTCCCCTCCTAGTTCTAGTCTCACATCTTAGCCAGGGATCATATCCCTAAGCTTTGATACCAACTGTGACGCCCCCAAAATTAGGTATACATCACCCATCTTGAGTCGTCAGATACATGGTACAGAATTCAAATACAACTTACTAATACCACTGTCGTGTATAATACGACAAAATACAACTGTGAGTTTGAAAACAATAATTGTCTACTAGAGATCATACAAACTCAAAAGGAGTCCTCAATACAATTATTGTCACACTATTTAACAGAATAATGAGGACTACTAATACTATTCTTTGGTCCATCACTCCGTTCCCCGACTCGTCCCAGCTATATTCTCATTTCCTGAAGAGAACAATGAAAGAAAGGGTGAGCTCAACTAGCCCAGTAAGAAATATTATGACTAAGATAATGCAGATTGCTGGAATCAGGACAACGAACCAAAACCAATTAAAAACGAATAGTAAAAGTACACGTAATGAAATAGCTCCTTCACATTCTTTAAGGTTTCTCCAGGCATATAAATTTCAAGATATTTGTTTTTTGTTTGACATTTATTAGTTTACTCCGCAATCATCCCTTGTCTGTTTCTCAAGGATTTTTTGTGCTTCATCTAAATATAGCCTTCAACATGCGAAATACAACTTTCCCCAATTTTTCGACTCGAGCTTTAATAAGGGGAACTAATACATCTTCCCGATTTTGGCAGAGCTGCAAGAACTCCTTCCATCTCTGACGAAATACAACCTTTCCCAATTTAGGCCACAAATTGAGTATGTTAAATCGAATTATGTTTAATAGTAAATCTCGCTGCACCTTTTCAATTTGTTTGATTTGGTTCTCTTGAAGCTTGTCCCCAAGAGGGGTGGAGGATCTCAGAGGTGAGATTGCGGCGGAGGAGCTGCCATGTGGGGCCGTAGCCGACGGAGTTGATGTTGCGTTGGTTACTGGAAACGACCCGGTTGGTTGGAAGGGTTTGGGACGGTTTGAGAAAACGACGCTGTTTTGGACTAAGGCACGGTGGGCTATGGAGTGGTTGGAGACGAACATGGCGGTGCGAGAGCCAAGTCTGATGGAATCGAGGTGGGTCTCGGCGGGAGCTTCTTGTTGTTGTTGTTGATGGAGGAGGGAAAAAAGAGAGAAAAAAAGGATTTAAGGAGGACAGAGATGCAGAGCATGAGGATGATGATGAACTAGTCTCCATTTTTACTGTGTAAATAAGATTGGAAAGAAGGAAAAGACTTAAACACCCTCTTAGAACCACACGTGTGCTTTAGCCGGTCATTTTTGACCGGCTAATTAACGAAAGTGTGCAATCTGTTACGCATAAGTAAAGTATGGGGTGTACTTAGACACCTTTTTCACTTTGGGGTGCAAATATCAACATCGGTGTAAAGTTTGGGGTGCATATTGTCTTTTAGTCTATAAAATATTATGCAGATGATACTGTGACAATAACTAAATCAATAATATGTAAGATATGATACAGCAGTTATTGTAGCAATAATTGAGTATAACTGAGTGACTTCTCACGTAAGCATCAATAATCAATACCGTGTGCTACTATGCAATCACGCGTATTACTGTACTTTTAATACCGGTTATTTCAACAGTTAACGGTAAAACTTCCGCCGTTATTTTCATAAAAAGATACTGTCGTTTTCTCATTTTGACAATAATTACGTTGTGGGGTCCACTAATGATTGTGCCGTCATACGAATATTTCCTGTTAAAACGAATATTCCCCGATGTGACGCCCCCAAAATTAGGTATACATCACCCATCTTGAGTCGTCAGATACATGGTACAGAATTCAAATACAACTTACTAATACCACTGTCGTGTATAATACGACAAAATACAACTGTGAGTTTGAATACAATAATTGTCTACTAGAGATCATACAAACTCAAAAGGAGTCCTCAATACAATTATTGTCACACTATTTAACAGAATAATGAGGACTACTAATACTATTCTTTGGTCCATCACTCCGTTCCCCGACTCGTCCCAGCTATATTCTCATTTCCTGAAGAGAACAATGAAAGAAAGGGTGAGCTCAACTAGCCCAGTAAGAAATATTATGACTAAGATAATGCAGAATAAATTATCATTAGCCTTCAACAGTGTTAAACTGATAAAATATAATAACATCAAGTTTAACAGCAGCGGATCAAGCAATCCATTAAAAGAGTCAAGTAGAGAATAGAATCTACTATCTTTTATGATTTAAAAAGTTTTTAATCACTTTTATCGCTGAGACTCAGCTTAATAAATAATCCACATCATCCCTGCACTACGGCCAAGGATACTCATTAGGGTCACGACCACAAATTCCATGCACTACGGGCCAAGGATATTTGTGTATTCATCAATGGTCATGATCATGCCAACAACTGTCCATCAATGCACTACGGCAAATGAGACTTTTACCACATCATTTGTAACATTACGGTCATGATTACACCGAATAATCCCTGGTCATAATCATACCAAGTCCATCCATGCTCTACAGGCCACAGATGACTTTCAAAAATATAAATAAGAGGATGATGACAATGATATAAGAATTCAATAAAACAAGTTCAAGAATTATTTTATCCAGGAATTATTAACGTCCAAATTGTCAACACGATACTATTTTGTGGTGTAAAATTCAAGAATGATCAGAAGAATATTTCCATGAAAGGATACTGGATGAAGCGCAAATGTCAAGGATATTCCACTAATTTCATGGAGTATAGAAATCAAAGTTTTATCCAACTGAGTATAATAAAGAATGGAATAACAAAAGAAATCACCATGCATGCGATAGACCGCACAGACAGGTTATTCCAACAGAATAATAATAATGGAACCAGGTCAGGTGAAATTCACACCGACAGGATGTTCCAACAGAATAATAAAGACGGAACCAGGTCCGGTGTAAAACACACAGACAGGATGTTCCAACGGAATAATAATAAAGACGGAACCAGGTCCGGTGTAAAACACACAGACAGGATGTTCCAACTGAATAATAATAAAGACGGAACCAGGTCCGGTGTAAAACACACAGACAGGATGTTCCAACGGAATAATAACAAAGACGGAACCAGGTCCGGTGTAAAACACACAGACAGGATGTTCCAACAGAATGATAGAAGAATGTCACCAAGTATAGGATAGACCGCGTATACAGGTTATTCCAACAGAATAATAAGAAATGGAATAACAACAGTTCTCTTCATGAATAAGAAAGAATAACACCCCTTACCGTAACAGAAACTGGATATAGGAAGAGAAAAGTTAAGTAGCAAAAAGCTTTTCTTCTATCTCTCTATAGTTTCTCTCTCTAGAGTTCAGTGAATTCGTAAGAAAATAATGAAGGAATGAGTTTCTATTTATAGGAAAATGGAATGCATAGTAACTAATCCATGAACGGTCCAGATTGATTTACTTTAATCTGACGGTCCATATTTAAAGAAAAATCTTTTAAATAAAATATAATATATTCTATTTATATAAAAAGATTTTTACTATGCAAACACTATGCAACACTATGCAACACTATGCATAATAAAATATAATATATTCTATTTATAAAATAACTTTAATAAAGTATTCTGTTTTATATAAAAAGATGTTTCCGTTTTATTACGTTAATAATACGAATAAAACAAAACGTCATTATCGCTATAATAATTCATATTATTAATCGACAATAATTGAATCAAACTGAGCGACTTCTCACATAAATATCAATAATCAATACCGTGTGCTACTATGCAACAACGCGTATTACTGTACTTTTACTACCCAGTAGTTCAACAGTATCAACGGTAAAACTTCCGCCGTTATTTTTAATAAAATATTTTTGTCGTTTTCTCAATCCGACAATAATTCTGTTGTGGGGTCCACCAATAATTTTGCTGTCGTACGAATATTCCCCGACAAAAAGAATATTCCCCGACCAAACGAATATTATATGACAACTTGCATACTTTGCAAAATTTATAAATATTACCCACAACTATAACATTATATTAAATTCATTCCATAATATTCAAAAATGATAATTATAGAAAATCCATTTTTATTTAAAAGTTGGGTTCTTACACCCGACCAATCGAATATAATATAACAACTTGCGTACTCTGCAAAATTTATAAATATTATCAACAACTATAATTATATCAAATTCACTCCTTAATATTCAAAAATGATATTTATAGAAAATTCATCTTTATTTATAAAAGTTGGTGTCTTACAGAAAACTTTCAGTCAGTGTACAATGAATCAGATAATTGCTTCAATTTTTGTTCATTTTGCGTATTGTATAAATTCTTTATAGATTAATTTGTATGTTGTTTATTGTTTGATTCAGATATAAATGTGGTATGTTATTTCCAACGGAATTTATGTCATAATTCTTCAATTGTAAAATTTATGGACCCTATTTTATTTTATTTATGTATTTGCCTTACTTTTCCAATATTGAAACTAAGTAACATTTACTTAGTTTCCTACTAATAAAATAAACAAAAAGGAATTAAGTAGCATAGTTTTGCATTCCTAAGTTAAATAATATAATAATATAAACTAATTTTAAATAATATACTATAAGATATTATAATATAATATAATGAAAATAAATTATTAAATAAAATAAAATAAAATAAATTAATAAATTAAATTAAATAAATAAAATAAACTATATTAATTAATTTAAATAAATTTAATTGAATTGAATTAACTAATATAATATAATATAATATAATAAAAAATAAAATAAAATCTAATAAAATAAAATAAGTAAAATAAAAAAAATTTAATTTAATTTAATAAATTAAAATAAAATAAATTAGTGAATCTGATTATTTGGGTGACATTTTGTTGAAGGATTTTGGGCCGACACAAATAAGATGGTCGCATCACAATTTTGAATGAAGGATACTTGGACTTAGATAAGAATTTGGTGGTTGCTTCAATCGCTCCGTTTTCCCATGCCCATGATCAGTTAACTTATCTTATCTACTATTGAAAATGTATTTACAACACTTGTTTAATTTTGAATGAACACACACAATCATATAACAAAATCATATGTAAATTACGGAGACACACTCACACAAAAATAGAGTATTCTCCAAGGTACAGACTTCCTTTTTGCAACAAGTTGTATCATAGATTTCAACCACAAATTAGGACAATTCCAGGATATCTAAAAAGTTAGAAGTGTCCAAGTTCTAAAGAATTGTCGCTAACAAAATCACCCTAACCCTTTTGAAAACACAAATTTTTTGTAAACCCTTTTAACGTATACGTGTCACATGCATGGATCCTAGGTATGCAACTTTCTAACAAAGATGCTTCGTTAAAGCACTCGACTCGTTTAACATACGTTGGTGGTATTTTCTATTAACATGCACAAAATAATTAAGATGGGAGTGGTCCACCCATCCAGTTAACTTCCATCTAATTAATTATTCTGTGCATGTTAATAGAAAATACAACCAATATACGTTAACCGAGTCGAGTTCTTTAACAGAGCATCTTTTTTTGAAAGTTGCATACCTAGGAGTCATGCAAATGATAAGCTATACAAATGACAAGTAGTGCACATGTACGTTAAAATATTTGTGTTTTCAAAAGGCTTGGGTGATTTTGTTGGTGACAATTCCTTAGAACTCGGAGAATTCTTACTTCTTAGATATGCTGGAGCTTGGAAACTTCTTACTTTTGTTGGCGATAATTCCTATTATACAACTTGTCCGCACCTATGAGAATACTTTATTTCAGTGTACGTGATCGTATCTCCCTAATTTACATCTGATTTTGGTATATGGTCATGTGCATTCACTAAAAATTAAGCAGGGGTTGTCAATACATTTTCAATTATTTTGGTCGATGATGAGTCAGCCCCTGACTACTCAGGTATATTCATAACTTGTAATTATAATTTAGTCGTCTCCTTAAGTCTCAATTAGGGAGTAATACAATAAAATAACTTCTAACTTCTATTTTGAATTGTATGAATAGGATGACGATGCCAAATATACTGATTTTTAGACACTAGAGTAGCAACATCGACCCCCGCTCGATGGTTCTCCTCACACTGGTGGTACTACAACTCTAGGTTGTTTTTTTTGTATAACATTAATTTACTTAGATGTTTTGTAAAACATTATATAGTTACTTATTTTTATGTATGTTAGGAATGCCTATGCTATACACATTTAAATTTGATGAGGTGATTATAATGTATATTTGTATCAGTAGTTTTTGTACAGTCCTTAACTAAGATATCTATGTATAATGACTTTGAAATAGAACAATCAAACTTGTTAGGTTCATCCTTTGAGTTGATTTAATGAATATGTAATATGATCAAATCGATCGTATAGTCTTGTGTTCACAGAGTTCAGTAATCGTAGAGCTGAAACCAAGGCAAAGTAAAAATTCAAAGAGACAGTGATGAGTGAGTTTTATACCCACAAATCGGATACTCTAATTCATAATATAATGTATTGAGAAACTTCCACAGTCTCGGACCATCACACTATTCCCAAGTTATCCCCGCTCGATCTAGCTACACTCTTAATACCTGAAAGGAATTGTGAAGTAAAAGGGTGAGCACAAATAGTCCAGTAAAGAATATTATGACTATGATAATTAATTTATCAATAGTCTTCATCAGTAATAAATCAGATATTTAGAACATATGGTACATGATAAAAGATTTCAACCATAATTGCAGCGGAATCAACAATCCATTAGAAGAGTCATGTAGAACATAATGTCTACTATCCTCTCCAAATTAAAAGTCCATCATTAATATTTCATTACTGCAATACCCATCAACAGTTCTTTGCTGTACCCAAGACAAAGAGAACTTTAATCACCTGAACCACCAAAGATTATAGTTGTTACGCCCCCAAAATTAGGTATACATCACCCATCTTGAGTCGCCAGATACATGGTACAGAATTCAAATACAACTTCATAATACAACAGTCGTGTATAATACGACAAAACAAAAACTGTGAGTTTAAATACAAATATTGTCTGCTAGAGAGTATACAAACTCAAAAGGAGTCCTTATTACAATTATTATTACACTATTTCACAGAATAGTGATGACTACTAATGCACAATCTAGGACCATCACTCCGTTCCTCGACTCGTCCCAGCTATATTCTCATTTTCTGAAGAGAACAGTGAAAGAAAGGGTGAACTCAACTAGCCCAGTATGAAATATTATGACTATGATATTGTAGAATAAATTATCATTAGCCTTAAACAGTGTTAAACTAACAATATAACAAACATCATGTTTAACTGCAGCGGAACAAATAATCCATTAAAAGAGTAAAGTAGAGAATACAATCTACTATCTTTTATGATTTAAAAGGTTTTACATCACTTTTCATCGCTGGGACTCAGCTTAATAAATAATCCACATCATCGAATCACCCCTGCACTACGGCCAAGGATATTCTTTAGTATCACGACCACGAATTATCCATGCACTACGGCTTAAGATAATCATGTTTTCATCAACGATCATGATCATGCCATAAAATAATTCATCTTTGCACTAAGGAAAAAGAGAATCCATAGCCATAATCATACCAAAAACTGTCCATCAATGCACTACGGGCCAATGGGGACTTTTTCCACATCATTTGTAACATTACGATCATGATTACACCGAATAATCCCTGGTCATAATCATACCAAGTCCATCTATGCACTACATGCCACAGATGACTTTCAAAAAATATAAACATTAGGATGATGACAATGATATAAGAATTCAATAAAACAAGTTCAAGAATTAATTTATTCAGGAACTAATAACGTCCAAATTGTCAACATGAAATTACTTTGTAGAGTAAAATTCAAGAATGCTCAGAAGAATATTTTCATGAAAAGATACTGGATGAAGCGCAAATATCAAGGATATTCCACTAATTTCATGGAGTATAGAAGTCAAAACTATAACCAACTGAGTATAATAAAGATTGGAATAACAAAATAAATCACCATGCATGCGGTACTTCGCATAGCCAGGTTATTCCAACAGAATAATAATTAACGGAACCAGGTCATGCGTAAAGCTCCGACAGGATGTTCCAACAGAATAATAAAGAACGGAATAATAACAGAAATCACCATGCATGCAATACTTTACATAGACAGGTTATTTCAACAGAATACCAATAAAGACGGAACCAGGTCCGGCGTAAAACACACAAACATGATATTCTAACAAAATAATAATAAAGACGGAACCAGGTCCGGCGTAAAACGTACAAACAGGATATTCCAACAGAATAATAATAAAGACGAAACCAGGTCCGGTGTAAAATGCACAGACAAGATATTCCAACAGAATAATAAAGAATGAAATAATAGAAGAATTTCACCAAGTATAGGGTATCCCGCGTATACAGGTTATTCCAACAGAATAATAAAGAATGGAATAACAACAGAAATCACCATGCATGCGATAGACTGTACATACATGTTATTCCAGCAGAATAATAAATAATGGAATCAGGTCCGGCGTAAATGCACAGACAGGATATTCTGACAAAATAATAAATAATGGAACCAGGTCTAGCATAAACGCAAAGACAGGATATTCCGACAGAATAATAAAGAACATAATATTAGAAGAATTTCACCATGTATGCAGTACTTTGCATAGACATGTTATTCCAACATAATAATAAAGAATGGAATAACAGAAATTATCTTCATGAATAAGAAAGAAAGAATACCCATTACGAGTACAACAAATAATATCTCATACCTTAGAAAAATTGAATATTGGAGTAGTGAAGTAGTAGAATACTTTTCTTCTTTATCTCTATAGTTTCTCTCTCTAGAGTTTCAGTGAATTCGCAAGAAATAATGAATGAACTAGCTTCTATTTATAGAAGAATGGACTGCATAGTAACTAACTCATGAACGGTCCAGATTGATTTACTTTAATCTAAAGGTCCATATTTAAAGCAAAATCTTTTAAATAAAATATAATATATTCTATTTATAATCTAATAAAACGAATAACTTTATAAAAGTATTCTGTTTTATATAAAAATATTTTACTATGCAAAACACTATGCAACACTATGCATAATAAAATATAATATATTCTATTTATAGAATAACTTTATAAAAGTATTCTATTTTATATAAAAAGATTTTACTATACAAAAAACTATGCATAATAGAATATAATATATTCTATTTATAGAATAACTTTATAAAAGTATTCTGTTTTATATAAAAAGCTTTTCTGTTTTATTACATTAATAATACCAATAAAACAAAACTGAGTAAATGATCACATAAGCATCAATAATCAATACTGTGTGCTACTATGCAACCACGCGTATTACTGTACTTTTACTATCGAGTAGTTCAACAGTATTAACGGTAAAACTTCCGTCGTTATTTTCATAAAAATATTTTTGTCATTTTCTCATTCCGACAATAATTCCGTTGTGGGGTCCACCAATGATTGTACCTTCGTACGGACATTCCCCGACAAAAAGAATATTTCCCGACCAATCGAATATTATAAAACAACTTGCATACTTTGTAAAATTTATAAATACTACCCAAAACTATAACATTATATCAAATACACACCATAATATTCAAAAAAATTATTTCGAGAAAATTAAATATTTATTCATAAAATCTGGAGTCTCACAATCTCCCCTCCTTATGAAATTTCGCCCTCGAAATTTACGTACTTACCTGGTATGCCGAATAGGTGAGGATACCTAGACTTTATTTTAAATTCTAACTCTTGAGGTATAACCTTTGAGTGTTGAATACGATTCTTCTTATCCAAGATTTTAACACGTATCTCCTCAAACGTTAAATCATCCGCTATTTCATCCAGTTCTAAATTAATAATGTGGTTCGGGTCATCCACATATTTACGTAACATCGATACGTTAAAAACGTTATGAAAATGCGACATACTTGGCGGTAAAACGAGTCTATAAGCCACAGTTCCTACTCGATCGAGGATTTCTAATGGGTCAATTAAATCGAGGGTTGAGATTTCCTCTCTTCGTCGATTCTTGCTTCTAGAATAATGCCCTCTTGAACCTTCTTAATTCTTCACATTCATTAGCTCCGGGTATGTAGCTTGAGTGGCTTTAACTTTTTCGATTAAATTCAATTCTAATCATATATTCGTTATCTTCACGTGGGTTCATATATTCGCATTTCTAATCGTATACGTTCTTCTGCTCAACGCGTTATCTACCACGTTCGTACTTCTACGATGATGTTGAATGGTACGATCATAATCTTCAACAGCTTGAGTCAACGTCTTTGGCGCATGTTAAGTTCATTTTAGTTGAAGAAATATTTGAGGGTTTAAGAAATGGGTTTTGTACTGGGGTCAATAAAAAATTTGATTTCACGTTCTAGGGGTAGGCTAAGAAGTCTTCAAGAATACGTCAGGAAATTTATTAACAATAGAAATATCATTCAAAACTGTGACCCTCATCCAAGACTTGGATAGTACGTCACATCGATACCTATCAACTTGCCATCGTCATTCATGACGTCGCCTACAGAAAGTCTGGTTGCGGTGCATTAAACATAAGGAAGTCAACAACGAAAGGACCGGGGCTCTTTACTTTTGGCTTTATATGAAAATGATTGACTTTAGTGGTTTGGTTGCTTGAATTCGCATAACAGGTTGGTTAGGAATATGAAAGCTAACAACCTTACGAAAAACATGATGGGTAGTTAACCAATCGATTCCTAAAATCGCATTAAAGGCAAGTATTTTCAAAGAGATAAGATTGGCACGTAACGTGAAAGTGTCATTTTGAATTAAACAAGATTTATAAACATTGGATGTAACGAAGGTTTGTACTATTGAAGTTTCAACCAATAAGTCGAAGTTAAATTTAAACGTTGAGCGCAAGCAAGAGAGATAAAAGAATGGGTAGAACTGGTATCTAATAAGGTATAGATTTCACAAGAATTTATAATTAACTAACCGTGCTAACTTCGTTCGGGTCACTCGTTTTTTTTTGAGAAGTCACGAAAAATGCTTTTCCTAAAATCACCGACTTTGTTTTGTCCGTATCCGCCTTTGGTACCACCGTCCCAGCTGGACTTGACTTCACTATACGACAAAATTGATTTAAATGACCTACTCTTCTTGAAATTTCAACATCTATTATCTTGGCCATGATTACCACCGAAGTGGTTACCATTCTTGGCATGATAATTTCCCCCACGATGGTTATCATTTTTCCGATGGCCGTTGCCATCGGTATGATTATTATCGTGTTGTTGGTCGTTATGTTTTGGTTGAGCTGACTCAATGGTCTCATGTGCATCATTGCTTATCTCAGTATTTTCATATGCAATTTTCAAACACTATCACAAAACAAGGGTTAATTAAAATATCACATATTATCCCTATACTATGACCGACCAATTAAATACCAAATAAACTTAGGTAGGTCATACTAGCGAAGGAATTCCCCATCTCCCCTCCTAGTTCTTGTCTCACATCTCAGCCAGGGATCATATCCCTAAGCTTTGATACCAACTGTGACGCCCCCAAAATTAGGTATACATCACCCATCTTGAGTCGCCAGATACATGGTACAGAATTCAAATACAACTTCATAATACAACTGTCGTGTATAATACAACAAAACATAAACTGTGACTTTAAATACAAATATTATCTACTAGAGAGTATACAAACTCAAAAGGAGTCCTCATTACAATTATTATTACACTATTTCACAGAATAGTGAGGACTACTAATGCACAATCTAGGATCATCACTCCGTTCCCCGACTCGTCCCAGCTATATTCTCATTTTCTGAAGAGAACAGTGAAAGAAAGGGTGAACTCAACTAGCCCAGTAAGAAATATTATGACTATGATATTGTAGAATAAATTATCATTAGCCTTAAACAGTGTTAAACTAACAATATAACAAACATCATGTTTAACTGCAGCGGAACAAACAATCCATTAAAAGAGTCAAGTAGAGAATAAAATCTACTATCTTTTATGATTTAAAAGGTTTTACATCACTTTTCATCGCTGGGACTCAGCTTAATAAATAATCCACATCATCGAATCACCCCTGCACTAAGGCCAAGGATATTCTTTAGTATCACGACCACTAATTATCCATGTACTACGGCTTAAGATAATCATGTTTTCATCAACGGTCATGATCATGCCATAAAACAATTCATCTTTGCACTAAGGAAAAAGAGAATCCATAGCCATAATCATACCAAAAACTGTCCATCAATGCACTACGGGCCAATGAGCACTTTTTCCACATCATTTGTAATATTACGGTCATGATTACACCGAATAATCCCTGGTCATAATCATACCAAGTCGATCTATGCGCTACAGGACACAGATGACTTTCAAAAAATATAAACATGAGGATGATGACAATGATATAAGAATTCAATGAAACAAGTTCAAGAATTAATTTATTCAGGAACTAATAACGTCCAAATTGTCAACATGATACTGCTTTGTAGAGTAAAATTCAAGAATGCTCAGAAGAATATTTCCATGAAAAGATACTGGATGAAGCGCAAATATCAAGGATATTCCACTAATTTCATGGAGTATAGAAGTCAAAACTATAACCAACTGAATATAATAAAGAATGGAATAACAAAATAAATCACCATGCATGCGGTACTTTGCATAGCCAGGTTATTCCAACAGAATAATAATTAACGGAACCAGGTCATGCGTAAAGCACCGACAGGATGTTTCAACAGAATAATAAAGAACGAAATAATAACAGAAATCACCATGCATGCGGTACTTTGCATAGACAGGTTAATCCAACAGAATACCAATAAAGACGGAACCAGGTCCAACGTAAAATGCACAGACAGGATATTCCAACAGAATAATAATAAAGAAAGAACCAGGTCCAGCGTAAAATGCACAGACAAGATATTCCAACAGAATAATAAAAATGAAATAACAGAAGAATTTCACCAAGTATAGGGTATCCCACGTATACATGTTATTCCAACAAAATAATAAAGAATGGAATAACAACAGAAATCACCATGCATGCGATAGACCGTAAAAACATGTTATTCCATTAGAATAATAAATAATGGAACCAGGTCCGGCATAAAAGCTCAGACTGGATATTTTGACAGAATAATAATTATTGGAACCAGGTCCGGCGTAAACGCACAGACAGGATATTCTGATAGAATAATAAATAATGGAACCAGGTCCGGCGTAAACGCAGAGACATGATATTTCGACAGAATAATAAAGAACATAATATTAGAAGAATTTCACCATGTATGCAGTACTTTGCATAGACAGGTTATTCCAACATAATAATAAAGAATGGAATAACAGAAGTTCTCTTCATGAATAAGAAAGAAAGAATACCCATTACGAGTACAACAAAAATTATCTCCTACCTTAGAAAAACTAAATACTGGAGTAGTGAAGTAGCAGCATACTTTTCTTCTTTATCTCTATAGTTTCTCTCTCTAGAGTTTCAGTGAATTCGTAAGAAATAATGAATGAACTAGCTTCTATTTATAGAAGAATGGACTGCATAGTAACTAACTCATGAACGGTCCAGATTGATTTACTTTAATCTAAAGGTCCATATTTAAAGCAAAATCTTTTAAATAAAATATAATATATTCTATTTATAATCTAATAAAACGAATAACTTTATAAAAGTATTCTGTTTTATATAAAAATATTTTACTATGCAAAACACTATGCAACACTATGCATAATAAAATATAATATATTCTATTTATAGAATAACTTTATAAAAGTATTCTATTTTATATAAAAAGATTTTACTATGCAAAAAACTATGCATAATAGAATATAATATATTCTATTTATAGAATAACTTTATAAAAGTATTCTGTTTTATATAAAAAGCTTTTCTGTTTTATTACATTAATAATACCAATAAAACAAAACTGAGTGACTTATCACATAAGCATCAATAATCAATACCGTGTGCTACTATGCAATCACGCGTATTACTGTACTTTTACTATCGAGTAGTTCAACAGTATTAACGGTAAAACTTCCGTCGTTATTTTCATAAAAATATTTTTGTCGTTTTCTCATTTCGATAATAATTCCGTTATGGGGTCCACCAATGATTGTACCGTCGTACGAACATTCCCTGACAAAAAGAATATTTCCCGACCAATCGAATATTATATAACAACTTACATACTTTGTAAAATTTATAAATACTACCCACAACTATAACATTATATCAAATCCACACCATAATATTCAAAAAAATTATTTCGAGAAAATTAAATATTTATTCATAAAATCTGGAGTCTCACAATCTCCCCTCCTTATGAAATTTCGCCCTCGAAATTTACGTACCTACCTGGTATGCCGAATAGGTGAGGATACCTAGACTTTATTTTAAATTCTAACTCTTGAGGTATAACCTTTGAGTGTTGAATACGATTCTTCTTATCCAAGATTTTAACACGTATCTCCTCAAACGTTAAATCATCCGCTATCTCGTCCGATTCTAAATTAATAATGTGGTTCGGGTTATCCACATATTTACGTAACATCGATACGTTAAAAATGTTATGAAAACGCGACATACTTGGCGGTAAAACGAGCCTATAAGCCACAGTTCCTACTCAATCGAGGATTTCTAATGGGTCAATTAAATCGAGGGTTGAGATTTCCTCTCTTCGTCGATACTTGCTTCTAGAATAACGCCCTCTTGAACCTTCTTAATTCTTCACATTCATTAGCTCTTGGTATGTAGCTTGAGAGGCTTTAACTTTATCGATTAAAGTCGATTCTAATCGTATATTCGTTATCTTCACGTGGGTTCATATATTCGCACTTGTAACCATATACGATCTTCTACTCAACGCGTCAGCTACCACGTTCGTACTTCCACGATGATATTGAATGGTACGATCATAATCTCCAACAGCTCGAGTCAACGTCTTTGGCGCATGTTACGTTCATTTTAGTTAAAGAAATATTTGAGGGTTTAAGAAATGGGTTTTGTACTGGGGTCAATATAAAATTTAATTTCACACTCTAGGGGTAGGCTAAGAAGTCTTCAAGAATACGTCAGGAAATTTATTAACAATAGAAATATCATTCAAAACTGTGACCCTCATCCAAGACTTGGATAGTACGTCATATTGATACCTATCAACTTGCCATCGTCATTTGTGACGTTGCCTACAGAAAGTCTGGCTTCGGTGCATTACACATAAGAAAGTTAACAACGATAGGATTGGGGCTCTTTACTTATGGTTTTATATGACAATGATTGACTTTAGTGGTTTGGTTGCTTGAATTCGCATAACAGGTTGGTTAGGAATATGAAAGCTAACAACCTTACGAAAAACATGATGGGTAGTTAACCAATCGATTCCTAAAATCGCATCAAAGTCAAGTTTTTTCAAAGAGATAAGATTGGCACGTAACGTGAAAGTGTCAATTTGAATTAAACAAGATTTATAAATATTGGAGGTAACGAAGGTTTCTACTATCGAAGTTTCAACCAATAAGTCGAAGTTAAATTTAAACGTTGAGCGCAAGCAAGAGAGATAAAAGAATGGGTAGAACCGGTATCTAATAAGGTATAGATTTCACAAGAATTTATAATTAACTAACCCGTGCTAACTTCGTTTGGGTCACTCACTTTTTTTTGAGAAGTCACGAAAAATTCTCTTCCTAAAATCACCGACTTTGTTTTGTCCATATCCGCCTTTGGTACCACCGTCCCAGCTGGACTTGACTTCACTATACGACAAAATCGATCTAAATGACCTTCTCTTCTTGAAATTTCCACTTCTATTATCTTGGCCATGATTACCACCGAAGTGGTTACCATTCTTGGCATGATAATTTTCCCCATGATGGTTATCATTGTTCCGATGGCCGTTGCCACCGGTATGATTATTATCGTGTTATTGGTCTTTACATTTTGGTTGAGCTGACTCAACGGTCTCATATGCTTCATTGCTTATCTCAGCATTTTCATATGCCATTTTGAAACACTGTCACAAAATTAGGGTTAATTAACATATCACATATTGTGACAACCCGATATTTTCTATATAAATAAATAAGAAATTTTGTGTATAATTTTTTTTTTATATATTAAGGATGAGGATTTGTACAAGATATTGTGAATATGTATTTATGTGGTAAATATAAAATATATTTATTACATGAAAAATTGTAAATAATTTTATTTTAGAATCATGGTTTATTATCAATTATAATTTTATAATAATTAATTCCATATTGGAAAGGTTTTTATCGATTATTTTCTATGAAAATAAAATTGACTATTATTTAAATAATCTATGAAATTATTTTAGAATATTTATAATAATTATTTTATTAAATGAATTTTGTTCAGATTATTAAGTTAATTAAGTTATTTATGAAAGGTAAACCAGATATAGAATCCAAACCCTAATTTCGGGTTTTTATCAGGGAATGAGAATAATAATATAATATTATTATTTGTTAGTATTATAAATATGTATGATTATGTGTGCGATGTTAATGTGTGAAACAATTTTATTATATTACGACCAAACCCTAATAATATTTTTACCAACCCTATTCTTGGTTTTGGATAAAGAATAATAATAACATTATGATATTTTAATATTCTAAGTGTTATAATATGAACTGCATGTACGAGAGCTGATAATAATTGATTAATTGTGTTATAATATTTGAAAACCCTAGTTTCACTGTATAAGATTTAATACTGTTATATATCTGTATTATATGATATAAATTTATGTGTTACTTTAAGGTGTATTAAATTGGAGACCTCAATTATAATTATATTTTTCTAATTATTAGAAACTCTAATTGTGTTTTTAGAAATCCTAGTTAATTGATTTGATAAACCCTAATTGCTAAAATTAGCAAGGTTAAATATACTAGTGTTGTTAAACCCTAATACTTTGTCCAAATTATTTTTTTTGTTCCATTAAAATTATTAATAAAATGACTTAAATGCCCTTTTTGCACATGTGCTAGAAGATGGAGTGTGAATCTTGCTATGATTTGGGTTGGTCACCAACTCTTGATATGCTGAAGATTTAAAACAACAAATGGCAGCCATCTAGCTCAACAAATCATTCCCTAGCTCTAGTATATAAGATTAAAGAAAGAAAAAAAATGCTCATTTTGCTATTTTGTTCAACAATACTGCACTTAGACTTTCTCTCTTTAAAACCAACGAAAATCAGTGTTATATTAGTCCCAAAATTCAGCCCCACGAAATCCCATATCAAATCAGTAGCTTAAAATCAAGATCAAACCAAGAAATGTATAAAACTCAAGCTAGAAAATCTGTCCATAATTTGTTGTTAGATTTTGTGTTTAAGTGTTGTATTATGTTGGTTTTAATATCTAGTGATGATCTGGGTTGCTAGATGCTCCATAACATCTAGAAGCTCAGAATTGAAGATCTACAAAATTCGGGAAAAGCTTGATTATGTGGCCTGACAATGAATGTCAGTGGCCACAGATCCTTGCTCGATGATGTTTTGTGTTGTTTTTAAGTTGTTATTAATAGCTTACAATGTTGTCTTTTATCTGCAAAAAGAAGAAAAGTCATATCTGTTATAGATCAAAAGTTATTTAAGGTCAAAGCACGTTGACCGAGCTTGACCGGCTGAGATCTGGGTAACCCAGAAATGGGTTTCAGTGTCTGACAATAAGTTTGTGGCTTCTGATCTTACTGGTAGTTGTTGTTTTGTTTGGTTTGTTAAAGCTAGGTTGTAGTCTAGTATATTAACTATAGAATCATGCTTTTATATCGTTAAAACATTTTAAAGACTGGAATTGGTGGCTAGTCAAAGTAGTAGGGAAGTTCATGTTCTCGGTTTTCTGGAAAACCCAGAAAAACCCATGAACACAGATTCTGTCAATGGTTGACCGGCTTGTAACTGATTGATGTGTTGATATTTTATTTATTTTATGTAATGAATATGTAGTCCTACATGTTGTCTACACATTAAAGCTCTTAGGTCTCAAAAACAGTTAATATGTTGCAAGTTGCTGGCGATCAAAAGTGGTCAGTCGGTCTGTTCTTCAATTCTGGGAAACCCAGAAATGAAGAACAACCTCTGACAGTAAGTTTGGACGGTTAAATCTGGTTGGTATTATGTGATTTGTCCATATTTATTGTGACGCCCCCAAAATTAGGTATACATCACCCATCTTGAGTCGTCAGATACATGGTACAGAATTCAAATACAACTTACTAATACCACTGTCGTGTATAATACGACAAAATACAACTGTGAGTTTGAATACAATAATTGTCTACTAGAGATCATACAAACTCAAAAGGAGTCCTCAATACAATTATTGTCACACTATTTAACAGAATAATGAGGACTACTAATACTATTCTTTGGTCCATCACTCCGTTCCCCGACTCGTCCCAGCTATATTCTCATTTCCTGAAGAGAACAATGAAAGAAAGGGTGAGCTCAACTAGCCCAGTAAGAAATATTATGACTAAGATAATGCAGAATAAATTATCATTAGCCTTCAACAGTGTTAAACTGATAAAATATAATAACATCAAGTTTAACAGCAGCGGATCAAGCAATCCATTAAAAGAGTCAAGTAGAGAATAGAATCTACTATCTTTTATGATTTAAAAAGTTTTTAATCACTTTTATCGCTGAGACTCAGCTTAATAAATAATCCACATCATCCCTACACTACGGCCAAGGATACTCATTAGGGTCACGACCACAAATTCCATGCACTACGGGCCAAGGATATTTGTGTATTCATCAATGGTCATGATCATGCCAACAACTGTCCATCAATGCACTACGGCAAATGAGACTTTTACCACATCATTTGTAACATTACGGTCATAATTACACCGAATAATCCCTGGTCATAATCATACCAAGTCCATCCATGCTCTACAGGCCACAGATGACTTTCAAAAATATAAATAAGAGGATGATGACAATGATATAAGAATTCAATAAAACAAGTTCAAGAATTATTTTATCCAGAAATTATTAACGTCCAAATTGTCAACACGATACTATTTTGTGGTGTAAAATTCAAGAATGATCAGAAGAATATTTCCATGAAAGGATACTGGATGAAGCGCAAATGTCAAGGATATTCCACTAATTTCATGGAGTATAGAAATCAAAGTTTTATCCAACTGAGTATAATAAAGAATGGAATAACAAAAGAAATCACCATGCATGCGATAGACCGCACAGACAGGTTATTCCAACAGAATAATAATAATGGAACCAGGTCAGGTGAAATTCACACCGACAGGATGTTCCAACATAATAATAAAGACGGAACCAGGTCCGGTGTAAAACACACAGACAGGATGTTCCAACGGAATAATAATAAAGACGGAACCAGGTCCGGTGTAAAACACACAGACAGGATGTTCCAACTGAATAATAATAAAGACGGAACCAGGTCCGGTGTAAAACACACAGACAGGATGTTCCAACGGAATAATAACAAAGACGGAACCAGGTCCGGTGTAAAACACACAGACAGGATGTTCCAACAGAATGATAGAAGAATGTCACCAAGTATAGGATAGACCGCGTATACAGGTTATTCCAACAGAATAATAAGAAATGGAATAACAACAGTTCTCTTCATGAATAAGAAAGAATAACACCCCTTACCGTAACAGAAACTGGATATAGGAAGAAAAAAGTTAAGTAGCAAAAAGCTTTTCTTCTATCTCTCTATAGTTTCTCTCTCTAGAGTTCAGTGAATTCGTAAGAAAATAATGAAGGAATGAGCTTCTATTTATAGGAAAATGGAATGCATAGTAACTAATCCATGAACGGTCCAGATTGATTTACTTTAATCTGACGGTCCATATTTAAAGAAAAATCTTTTAAATAAAATATAATATATTCTATTTATATAAAAAGATTTTTACTATGCAAACACTATGCAACACTATGCAAAACACTATGCAACACTCTGCATAATAAAATATAATATATTCTATTTATAAAATAACTTTAATAAAGTATTCTGTTTTATATAAAAAGATGTTTCCGTTTTATTACGTTAATAATACGAATAAAACAAAACGTCATTATCGCTATAATAATTCATATTATTAATCGACAATAATTGAATCAAACTGAGCGACTTCTCACATAAATATCAATAATCAATACCGTGTGCTACTATGCAACAACGCGTATTACTGTACTTTTACTACCCAGTAGTTCAACAGTATCAACGGTAAAACTTCCGCCGTTATTTTTAATAAAATATTTTTGTCGTTTTCTCAATCCGACAATAATTCTGTTGTGGGGTCCACCAATAATTTTGCTGTCGTACGAATATTCCCCGACAAAAAGAATATTCCCCGACCAAACGAATATTATATGACAACTTGCATACTTTGCAAAATTTATAAATATTACCCACAACTATAACATTATATTAAATTCATTCCATAATATTCAAAAATGATAATTATAGAAAATCCATTTTTATTTAAAAGTTGGGTTCTTACAACCTCCCCTTCTTAAGAAATTTCGCCCTCGAAATTAGGGTACGTACCTGGTATGTCGAAGAGGTAAGGATACCTTGATTTCATTTCAGATTCTAACTCCCAAGTCATTTCCTCAACATCGTGGTTTCTCCACAAAACTTTGACTTGAGGTATAACCTTGGTGCGTAAAATATGTTCCTTCTTATCCAAGATTTGAACAGGAACCTCTTCATACGTTAAATCTTCCGCTATTTCGTCCGGTTCTAACTCAATAATGTGGTTCGGGTCTTTCACATATTTACGTAGCATTGATATATGAAAAACGTTATGAACACGAGACATACTTGGCGGTAAAGCGAGTCTATAGGCCACAGTTCCTACTCGATCGAGGATTAAAAATGGGCCGATGAATCGAGGATTGAGCTTTCCTCTCTTTCCAAATCTCGTAACTCCTTTCCATGGAGCAACACGTAACAACACATGATCTCCTATATCGAATTCCACGTCCTTTCGATGAAGATCAGCATAACTCTTTTGTCGATCTTGTGAGGTTTTTATACGTTTCCGGATCGTTTGAATCTTTTCCGTAGTCATACGTACCAAATCCGGTCCCAACAACGTTGCTTCACCCACCTCATCCCAACATACTGGAGAACGACACTTTCTTCCATACAACGCCTCGAACGGAGCCATGCCAATACTTGCTTGATAACTGTTGTTGTAGGAAAACTCCACCAATGGTAAGAACTTGTCCCAACTTCCCTTGAAATCAAGGACACAGAGTCTTAATAGATCTTCAAGAGTTTGAATAGTCCTTTCTGACTGTCCGTCCGTTTGAGGATGATATGCCGAGCTAAATCGTAAATCTGTGCCCATAGCTTTTTGCAAACTAACCCAAAATCGCGAAGTGAATCTTGGGTCTCGATCAGAAACTATGGATACTGGCATACCATGCAATCTTACAACCTCGTTTATGTACATACGAGCAAGACGTTCAAGTGTATAAGTTTCTCGTATTGGTAAGAAATGAGCAGATTTGGTCAATCTATCAACAATGACCCAAATCGCATCTATGCATTGAGAAACTTTGGGAAGACCAGTAACAAAATCCATGGTAATGTGCTCCCACTTCCATTCTGGAATTTCAAGTGGTTGCAATGGTTCTTTTGGTATTTGATGCTCCGCCTTGACTCGTTGACACGTTAGACACCTTGAGATAAAAAGCGCTATCTCTCTCTTCATATTGCCCCACCAAAATGTATGTCGAAGATCATGATACATTTTGGTACTCCCAGGATGGATTGCAAACGGTGTGTTGTGCGCCTCCATCATGATTTTATACTTTAAATCAGGGTCGTTAGGAACACAAAGTCTGGAGTTGACTCGAAGTATTCCTTCTTCATCGATTCTTGCTTCCGGTATCGCACCTTCTTGTACTTTCTTCCTCATACGCATCAGCTCCGGATCTGTAACTTGAGCAGCTTTAATTTTATCAATTAAAGTCGGTTCTACTCGTATATTCGCCATCATAACGTGGGTCCTTGGAGTCTTTATCTCTATCTCCATCCTTTGCAAGTCATCCAAAATGGGCCTTTGCGTTGACAATATTGCACTCGCACCCGCATATGACCTTCTACTCAATGCGTCAGCTACCACGTTCGCTTTTCCAGGATGGTATTGGATTGTATGATCATAATCTTTCAACAGTTCAAGCCAACGTCGTTGTCGCATGTTGAGTTCCTTTTGAGTGAAGAAATATTTGAGGCTTTTATGATCCGTAAAGATCTCCACTTTCTCCCCATACAAGTAATGCCTCCAAATTTTAAGTGCGAAGACAACAGCTGCTAACTCTAGGTCATGAGTAGGTTAATTTCTCTCATATTCTTTGAGTTGTCGTGAGGCATAGGCTATGACTTTCCCATGTTGCATGAGAACACATCCTAATCCTTTGCCCGAAGCATCACTGTAGATGACAAATCCCTCCGAACCAGATGGTATTGTCAGAACAGGTGCTGAAATGAGTCTCCTCTTGAGTTCTTGAAAACTCTTCTCACATTCCTCGCTCCAACCGAACTTTGTATCTTTCCGAGTCAGCTGAGTTAGTGGAGTAGCGATTCGAGAAAACCCTTCTACGAATCTCCGATAATAACCAGCTAAGCCGAGAAAGCTACGTACTTCGGTCACTGATTTAGGTTGCTCCCAGCTTTGAATAGCTTCAATCTTTGCTGGGTCAACAGATATTCCATGACTTGATACCACGTGCCCAAGGAATGCTACTTCCTCAAGCCAGAACTCGCATTTCTTCAACTTGGCATAAAGCTTGTATTCACGAAGCTTTTGGAGTATTAGCCTCAAGTGTTCCTCATGATCTTCACGGCTTTTGGAATAAATAAGGATGTCATCAATAAAGACGACCACAAAGTGATCCAAATATTCCTTGAATACTCGGTTCATCATATCCATGAAGGCAGCAGGAGCATTAGTCAATCCAAAGGACATGACTAGGAATTCATAATGCCCGTACCGAGTTCTGAAAGCTGTCTTTGGAATGTCATCGGTTCTAATCTTCAATTGGTGATATCCGGAACGAAGATCAATCTTTGAAAAGAATTTGGCTCCTTGCAACTGGTCAAACAGGTCATCAATACGTGGCAATGGATACCTATTTTTGATGGTGACATGATTTAACTCCCGATAATCAATACAAAGTCGCATACTCCCATCTTTCTTCTTCACGAATAGAACAGGAGCACCCCAAGGAGAAGTACTAGGACGAATAAAGCCAATGTCTAACAATTCCTGCAGTTGAGTCTTTAACTCCTGAAGTTCAATAGGAGCCATTCGATATGGGGCTTTGGAAATGGGTTTTGTACCGGGTTCAAGGTCGATACAAAATTCAATTTCACGCTCTGGGGGTAGGCCAGGAAGTTCTTCAGGGAATACGTCAGGGAATTCATTAACAATAGAAATATTATTCAAAACTGACGTATTTTTGTTTAGATCTGTGACATGAGCTAAGAAAGCTTGACATCCGTTTTTTAATAAACGAATAACTTTATGGCTTGAGATGACAGTGATTGATTTTAATGGTTTGGTTGTTTGAATTCGCATAATAGGTCGATTAGGAATATGAAAGCTAACAACCTTACGAAAACAATCAATTTTTGCATGATGAGTAGTTAACCAATCAATCCCTAGAATTACATCAAATGCAAGTATTTTTAATGAAATAAGATCGACAGGTAATGCGTGGGTACCAACTTGAACCAAACAAGACTTATAAACCGTGGATGTAATGAAGTTTTCTCCCAACGGAGTTTCCACAGATAAGTCAAAGTCTAATTTCTCCGGAGTCAAATTTAATCGTTGAGCGCAAGTAGGAGAAATAAAAGAATGGGTAGAACCGGTATCAAATAAAGTGTAGACTTCGCTAGAGTTTATGATAAGCTTACCCGTGATGACCTCGTGCGGGTTCCTTGCTTTCTGGGAGGTCACAACAAACGCTCTCCCTTGCACTACCGGCTTTGACTTTTCTGGGACAGCATTTGGTGCCTCCATCCTAGTTGAATTTGTCTTCGGTGAACGACAAAATCGGGCCAAATGGCCTTCTCTTCCACAATTATAACATGCTTTGGACGGCATCGCGCAATTTGGACTGATGTGTCCCTCCCCTCCGCATTTGAAGCATATGATAGGTGGTCTTTCTCCTTCCTTAACAATGGTTGCTGGTGCTGACGTCTTTCCATCATTGTTGAATCTCCTCTTCTTGAAATGTCCATTCTTATTGTTTTGGCCCTGATTACCACTGAAGTGGTTACCATTTCTGGCCTGATGATTTCCTCCACGCTTGTTGTCACCGCTTCGATGACTGCTCTCACTGGTATTATCATTTTGTCGGCTGCTCTCTTTTGATTGCGTTGACTCGTTATCGCGCTCTACCAACTGAGCCCTATTTACAACATCAGAATACAAACACAGTTTATGAGAAATAAGATGTTGACGTATCTCCGGCTTCAAACCTCTTAAAAATAATCGTGCCATTCTCTCTTCATTATCCACCAAATGGGACGCAAACCGGGATAACTCCGCAAATTTTGCCTTGTATTGCGACACGGTCATATTATTTTGCTCTAATTTGATAAACTCCACCTCCTTCATGTGACGGATACTTTCAGGAAATTATTTGTCATTGAACAGTTCTTGGAACTTCTTCCAAGACATCTTCAGTACGGCAGGTTGAGTACGTTTTACCGATTCCCACCAGTAATCTGCCTCTCCGCGCAATATAAAGGCGGCAAAGGGAACCTTTTGCTCCTCGGAGCATCCCAAGACATCAAATATTTTGGTGATCTGCTTTATCCATGCTTCCGCAATAAGTGGTTTTGGCTCTCCCTTAAACTCCGGTGGTCCCAGCTCCTTGAACTGTTTAGCGGTGACCGCCCGAGAATTTTCAGTGTTTCCACCTACATTTTGAACAGGAGACGCTCTCGCTTGCTGTTGCATGAATTGCATAAAGCCTCTGAACAATCCATCATTCATCATTTGGTCATGAGAATTGTCGCCTTCCTGATGCACATTCTCCTGATTATTGATATGTGGAGACTCAACGGTCTCTTGTGCTCCATTGTTATTCTCAACATTTTCGGAAGTCATTTTCAGATACTGCCACAAAACAAAGATTAATTGACATGTAACATAATATCTCTAAACTTTGACCAACTAATTTAAATACAAAATAAATTTAAGTAGGTCATACTAGCGAAGGAATTCCCCGTCTCTCCCCTCCTAGTTCTAGTCTCACATCTTAGCCAGGGATCATATCCCTAAGCTTTGATACCAACTGTGACGCCCCCAAAATTAGGTATACATCACCCATCTTGAGTCGTCAGATACATGGTACAGAATTCAAATACAACTTACTAATACCACTGTCGTGTATAATACGACAAAATACAACTGTGAGTTTGAATACAATAATTGTCTACTAGAGATCATACAAACTCAAAAGGAGTCCTCAATACAATTATTGTCACACTATTTAACAGAATAATGAGGACTACTAATACTATTCTTTGGTCCATCACTCCGTTCCCCGACTCGTCCCAGCTATATTCTCATTTCCTGAAGAGAACAATGAAAGAAAGGGTGAGCTCAACTAGCCCAGTAAGAAATATTATGACTAAGATAATGCAGAATAAATTATCATTAGCCTTCAACAGTGTTAAACTGATAAAATATAATAACATCAAGTTTAACAGCAGCGGATCAAGCAATCCATTAAAAGAGTCAAGTAGAGAATAGAATCTACTATCTTTTATGATTTAAAAAGTTTTTAATCACTTTTATCGCTGAGACTCAGCTTAATAAATAATCCACATCATCCCTGCACTACGGCCAAGGATACTCATTAGGGTCACGACCACAAATTCCATGCACTACGGGCCAAGGATATTTGTGTATTCATCAATGGTCATGATCATGCCAACAACTGTCCATCAATGCACTACGGCAAATGAGACTTTTACCACATCATTTGTAACATTACGGTCATGATTACACCGAATAATCCCTGGTCATAATCATACCAAGTCCATCCATGCTCTACAGGCCACAGATGACTTTCAAAAATATAAATAAGAGGATGATGACAATGATATAAGAATTCAATAAAACAAGTTCAAGAATTATTTTATCCAGGAATTATTAACGTCCAAATTGTCAACACGATACTATTTTGTGGTGTAAAATTCAAGAATGATCAGAAGAATATTTCCATGAAAGGATACTGGATGAAGCGCAAATGTCAAGGATATTCCACTAATTTCATGGAGTATAGAAATCAAAGTTTTATCCAACTGAGTATAATAAAGAATGGAATAACAAAAGAAATCACCATGCATGCGATAGACCGCACAAACAGGTTATTCCAACAGAATAATAATAATGGAACCAGGTCAGGTGAAATTCACACCGACAGGATGTTCCAACAGAATAATAAAGACGGAACCAGGTCCGGTGTAAAACACACAGACAGGATGTTCCAACGGAATAATAATAAAGACGGAACTAGGTCCGGTGTAAAACACACAGACAGGATGTTCCAACTGAATAATAATAAAGACGGAACCAGGTCCGGTGTAAAACACACAGACAGGATGTTCCAACGGAATAATAATAAAGACGGAACCAGGTCCGGTGTAAAACACACAGACAGGATGTTCCAACAGAATGATAGAAGAATGTCACCAAGTATAGGGATAGACCGCGTATACAGGTTATTCCAACAGAATAATAAGAAATGGAATAACAACAGTTCTCTTCATGAATAAGAAAAAATAACACCCTTACCGTAACAGAAACTGGATATAGGAAGAGAAAAGTTAAGTAGCAAAAAGCTTTTCTTCTATCTCTCTATAGTTTCTCTCTCTAGAGTTCAGTGAATTCGTAAGAAAATAATGAAGGAATGAGCTTCTATTTATAGGAAAATGGAATGCATAGTAACTAATCCATGAACGGTCCAGATTGATTTACTTTAATCTGACGGTCCATATTTAAAGAAAAATCTTTAAATAAAATATAATATATTCTATTTATATAAAAAGATTTTTACTATGCAAACACTATGCAACACTATGCAAAACACTATGCAACACTATGCATAATAAAATATAATATATTCTATTTATAAAATAACTTTAATAAAGTATTCTATTTTATATAAAAAGATGTTTCCGTTTTATTACGTTAATAATACGAATAAAACAAAACGTCATTATCGCTATAATAATTCATATTATTAATCGACAATAATTGAATCAAACTGAGCGACTTCTCACATAAATATCAATAATCAATACCGTGTGCTACTATGCAACAACGCGTATTACTGTACTTTTACTACCCAGTAGTTCAACAGTATCAACGGTAAAACTTCCGCCGTTATTTTTAATAAAATATTTTTGTCGTTTTCTCAATCCGACAATAATTCTGTTGTGGGTTCCACCAATAATTTTGCTGTACGAATATTCCCCGACAAAAAGAATATTCCCCGACCAAACGAATATTATATGACAACTTGCATACTTTGCAAAATTTATAAATATTACCCACAACTATAACATTACATTAAATTCATTCCATAATATTCAAAAATGATAATTATAGAAAATCCATTTTTATTTAAAAGTTGGGTTCTTACATTTATTGTTGTATCTTATAGTCTTGTAATTGTACTACATAATCTGACCAAAACCGAGTCCAGAATCACAACACACACTGAGTTATTCACGGTCAAACATAGCCACTCGGTTCTGTCATTGAAATTCTGGGCTTGTATGAAGAACATGAAGAACACCTATAGCGACGGCTCTGTCGTTATAGGTGGTCTTTAGCGACAGAAAATTATTTAATTTCCGGAAATAATTTAATAAATAGAAAAAATAGTTTTTAATTATTAAAAATACAAAATAAATTATTAAAAATTATTTTAAATTCTGAAAATTAGTTTTAAGTATTTTAAATATATTTCATAAATATTTAATATTTTTGGAATATTAAAAGTATTTAATTTATTTAATTATAATATTAAATAAATTATTTAAAAATGATTTTAATATTTGAAAAATCATTTAAAATTTTATTATGATATAAGAAAATATTTTAAGTTATTTTTAATAACTTTTAATATTATTTGATAATTTTCATTAATAAATTAATATTAATGATAATTAAGTTATTTACTAAATGAATTAAATAATTAAATTAAAAATAATTTTATTATTTTAAAAATCATTTTAAATAATAATAAGGTATTTAAGAATATTTTAAGTTATAAAATATAACTTTTAATATTTAATGGTTAATTTTATTAATTAATGATTAATAATGATATTAAAGTTATTTAATAATTATATTAAATAATTTGGTTTAAAAATGATTTTAATATTATAATAATCATTTTAAATGAAGATAAAGTGTTTAAAGATATTTTAAGTTATAAACTATAACTTTTAATATTTAAAGGATAATTTCATTAATAATTTAATATTAATGATATATTAATGATATTAAATGTATTTAATAATTATATTAAATAAATAGTTTAAAAATAGTTTTATTTATTTAAAAATCATTTAAAAAGGATATAAGTGAATTAATAATATTTTAAGTTGTAATTCATAACTTTTAATATTTGGATAATGATAAATTAATATTTTAATAGAATTGTTTGATATTTAAATCATTTAATAATGATTCTGATATTTCAAAAATTATGATAAATGGTAATAATTATTTTAAAATTATATGAGGTCATGAAAAATAAGTGTGACTGTTGTTTAAGTTATCTATTTAAATATTCGATACAGAATAGAGTCTTAGACTCGATTATTACCTGACAAGGCTGTCGGTACGTCGACATATTTCAGAAATTGATCTGAACTTAGATAGGATTGACTTGTAAATGGTTTAATTGTGATATAATGGTCGTTAAGTTATGTGACAACGTGATTAGGAATGTGCTGACTGCTATATGCAGTATTATGTGTTATGATATAATGTTCTAATCGAATGATTGATTTGCTTAATGATAGGTTGTGATAAAAAGGGTAGAATTAATTTAAGATTTTGTAAGCAGCGCATCAGGCAAGTACCCTACCTTTGCATTTTCTTTATGCATTGGATAAATGTAAGAATATTTCAAAGTTATATTATTACTGTACAGATTTTAAAGTCTATATTATATATGCCCATTGATTATCAACATGTTAGTATATGATAATTCAGATATATATTCTGTTCAGTTAATTTCTATAAATGATTATACAAGTGTCCCCACTTGGATAATCATAGTATTTAATCGCATGTTGATACCCCTTTGATATACATATATGTTAAATTATAGATTTTTATTGGATAAGATAAAACCTTTGGCTTGGAACCCTGACAAATATGAACATCCCTTACCAGGGAAAACTTTTAAGCGCCTAAGGCGGATCAAGTAAATGGTAACACCATTTTTGTAATGTAGTATTGATCAATGCAGGGCACAACGGGCTGATCACCCCCGTGTTCGTAAGTTATGACGGTTTACAGATGAATTTTCTGTTTAACCTTTTCAAAAATGAAAATAATGTTCATACTATGTCGTATAAAACCTTTATATAGTCTGTGCGTAGTTTTAAAATTTGAAATAGTTATGTAGTTATTATTGGTATATATTGCTTCACAACTTTTGCCTTGTTGTAGAAGAATAGTATATAGAAAACATTTAAATGCTTTCAGTTTATATATATATATATATATATATATATATATATATATTGTTAATACTTGCTGGGCACTCAAATGCTCATCCTTGCTTAATTTAAATGTTTTCAGTTAAGAGCGAACAACCTGAAGGTTCTGTCAAAAACAAAGGGAAAGGGAAGATAGCTGGTTGACTGCAGTTATTATTATTTGTAATAGTTAAGATTATGAAGACTATGATATATGTTTTATTATTAATATGACTGGTAATGTATGTTTAAAGGTTACGTACTTGGGTGATGAACTCTGATGAATAAGTATTGTAAAATGATTGTTTATATATTATTGTTATTATTATTATTAGAATTCCGCTCATAGAAATGATATCGTGAAGTACCGAGTTCGGGTTTCAAGTATCCGAGTTCGGGGACTTTACACATATTATCCCTATACTATGACTGACCAATTAAATACCAAATAAACTTAGGTAGGTCATACTAGCGAAGGAATTCTCCATCTCCCCCTCCTAGTTCTTGTCTCATATCTCAGCCAGGGATCATATTCCTAAGCTTTGATACCAACTGTGATGCCCCCAAAATTAGGTATACATAACCCATCTTGAGTCGCCAGATACATGGTACAGAATTCAAATACAACTTCATAATAAAACTGTCGTGTATAATACGACAAAACATAAACTGTGAGTTTAAATACAAATATTGTCTGCTAGAGAGTATACAAACTCAAAAGGAGTCCTCATAACAATTATTATTACAATATTTCACAGAATAGTGAGGACTACTAATGCACCATCTAGGACCATCACTCCGTTCCCCGACTCATCCCAGCTATATTCTCATTTCCTGAAGAGAACAGTGAAAGAAAGGGTGAACTCAACTAGCCCAGTAAGAAATATTATGACTATGATATTGTAGAATAAATTATCATTAGCCTTAAACAGTGTTAAACTAACAATATAACAAACATCATGTTTAACTGCAGCGGAACAAACAATCCATTAAAAGAGTCAAGTAGAGAATAAAATCTACCATCTTTTATGATTTAAAAGGTTTTTCAACGCTTTTCATCGCTGGGACTCAGCTTAATAAATAATCCACATCATCGAATCACCCCTGCACTACGGCCAAGGATATTCTTTAGTATCACGACCACGAATTATCCATGCACTACGGCTTAAGATAATCATATGTTCATCAACGGTCCTGATCATGCCATAAAACAATTCATCTTTGCACTAAGGCTAAAGAGAATCTATAGCCATAATTGTACCAAAAACTGTCCATCAATGCAGTACGGTCCAATGAGGACTTTTTTCACATCATTTGTAACATTACGGTCATGATTACACCGAATAATCTCTGGTCACAATCATACCAAGTCCATCTGTGCACTACAGGCCACAGATGACTTTCAAAAAATATAAACATGAGGATGATGACAATGATATAAGAATTCAATAAAACAAGTTCAAGAATTAATTTATTCAGGAACTAATAACGTCCAAATTGTCAACATGATACTGCTTTGTAGAGTAAAATTCAAGAATGCTCAGAAGAATATTTTCATGAAAAGATACTAGATGAAGCGCAAATATCAAGGATATTCCACTAATTTCATGGAGTATAGAAGTCAAAACTATAACCAACTGAGTATAATAAAGAATAGAATAACAAAAGAAATCACCATGCATGCGGTACTTTGCATAGCCAGGTTATTCCAACAGAATAATAATTAACGGAACTAGGTCATGCGTAAAGCACCGACAGGATGTTTCAACAGAATAATAAAGATCGGAATAATAACAGAAATCACCATACATGCGGTACTTCACATAGACAGGTTATTCCAACAGAATACCAATAAAGACGGAACCAGGTCCGGCGTAAAATGCACAGACAGGATATTCCAACAGAATAATAATAAAGAAGGAACCAAGTCCTGCGTAAAACGCACAGACATGATATTCCAACAGAATAATAAAGAATGAAATAACAGAAGAATTTCACCAAGTATAGGGTATCCCGCGTATACAAGTTATTCCAACAGAATAATAAAGAATGGAATAACAACAGAAATCACCATGCATGCGATAGACCGCACAGACAGGTTATTCCAACAGAATAATAAATAATGGAACCAGGTCCGGTGTAAAAGTTCAGACATGATATTCTGACAGAATAATATATAACGGAACCAGGTCCAGCGTAAATGCACAGACATGATATTCCGACAAAATAATAAATAATGGAACCAGGTCCAGCGTAAACGCACAGACAGGATATTCTGACAGAATAATAAAGAACATAATATTAGAAGAATTTCACCATGTATGCAGTACTTTGCATAGACAGGTTATTCCAACATAATAATAAAGAATGGAATAACAGAAGTTCTCTTCATGAATAAGAAAGAAAGAATACCCATTATGAGTACAACAAATAATATCTCATACCTTAGAAAAATTGAATATTGGAGTAGTGAAGTAGTAGAATACTTTTCTTCTTTATCTCTATAGTTTCTCTCTCTAGAGTTTCAGTGAATTCGTAAGAAATAACGAATGAATGAGCTTCTATTTATAGAAGAATGGACTGCATAGTAACTAACTCATGAACGGTCCAGATTGATTTACTTTAATTTGACGGTCCATATTTAAAGCAAAATCTTTTAAATAAAATATAATATATTCTATTTATAATCTAATAAAACGAATAACTTTATAAAAGTATTCTGTTTTATATAAAAAGATTTTACTATGCAAAACACTATGCAGGCACTATGCAACACTATGCATAATAAAATATAATATATTCTATTTATAGAATAACTTTATAAAAGTATTCTGTTTTATATAAAAAGATTTTACTATGCAAAACACTATGCATAATAGAATATAATATATTCTATTTATAGAATAACTTTATAAAAGTATTCTGTTTTATATAAAAAGCTTATCTATTTTATTACATTAATAATACCAATAAAATAAAACTGAGTGACTTATCACACAAGTATCAATAATCAATATCGTGTGCTACTATGCAACCACGCGTATTACTGTACTTTTACTATTGAGTAGTTCAACAATATTAATGGTAAAACTTCCGTCGTTATTTTTATAAAAATATTTTTGTCGTTCTCTCATTCCTACAATAATTTCGTTGTGGGGTTCACCAATGATTGTACCGTCGTACGGACATTCCTCGACAAAAAGAATATTTCCCGACCAATCGAATATTATATAACAACTTCTATACTTGCAAAATTTATAAATACTACCCACAACTATAACATTATATCAAATCCACACAATAATATTCAAAAAAATTATTTCCAGAAAATTAAATATTTATTCATAAAATCTGGAGTCTCACAATCTCCCCTCCTTATGAAATTTTGCCCTCGAAATTTACGTACTTACCTGGTATGCCGAATAGGTGAGGATACCTCGACTTCATTTCAAATTTTAACTCTTGAGGTATAACCTTTGAGTGTTAAAT
Source organism: Panax japonicus (assembly GCA_020205505.1). Lineage (NCBI taxonomy): Eukaryota > Viridiplantae > Streptophyta > Magnoliopsida > Apiales > Araliaceae > Panax > Panax japonicus. The sequence goes on from CM035111.1 coordinate 31,310,587, forward strand.
ACGATTCTTCTTATCCAATATTTTAACATGTATCTCCTCAAACGTTAAATCATCCGCTATCTCATCCGGTTCTAAATTAATAATGTGGATCGGGTCGTCTGCATATTTACGTAACATCGATACGTTAAAAATGTTATGAAAACGCGACATACTTGGCGGTAAAACGAGTCTATAAGCCACAGTTCCTACTCGATCGAGGATTTCTAATGGGTCAATTAAATCGAGGGTTGAGATTTCCTCTCTTCGTCAATTCTTGATTCTAGAATAACGCCCTCTTGAACCTTCTTAATTCTTCACATTCATTAGCTCCGGGTATGTAGCTTGAGCGACTTTAACTTTTTCAATTAAAGTCGATTCTAATCGTATATTCGTTATCTTCACGTGGGTTCATATATTCACATTTCTAACCGTATACGATCTTCTACTCAACGCGTCAGCTACCACGTTCGTACATCCACGATGATATTGAATGGTACGATCATAATCTTCAACAGCTTGAGTGTCTTTGGCGCATGTTACGATCATTTTAATTGAAGAAATATTTGAGGGTTTAAGAAATGGGTTTTGTACTGGGGTCAATATAAAATTCGATTTCACGCTCTAGGGGTAGGATAAGAAGTCTTCAAGAATACGTCAGGAAATTTATTAACAATAGAAATATCATTCAAAACTGTGACCCTCATCCAAGACTTGGATAGTACGTCACATTGATACCTATCAACTTGCCATCGTCATTCATGACGTCGCCTAAAGAAAGTCTGGTTTCGGTGCATTACACATAAGGAAGTCAACAACGAAAGGACCGGGGCTCTTTACTTATGGCTTTATATGACAATGATTGACTTTAGTGGTTTGGTTGCTTGAATTCGCATAACAGGTTGGTTAGGAATATGAAAGCTAACAACCTTACGAAAAACATGATGGGTAGTTAATCAATCGATTCCTAAAATCGCATCAAAGGCAAGTATTTTCAAAGAGATAAGATTGGCACGTAACGTGAAAGTGTCAATTTGAATTAAACAAGATTTATAAATATTGGAGGTAACGAAGGTTTCTACTATCGAAGTTTCAACCAATAAGTCGAAGTCAAATTTAAACGTTGAGCGTAAGCAAGAGAGATAAAAGAATGGGTAGAACCGATATCTAATAAGGTATAGATTTCACAAGAATTTATAATTAACTAACCCGTGCTAACTTCGTTCGGGTCACTCGCTTTTTTTTTGAGAAGTCACGAAAAACGCTCTTCCTAAAATCACCGACTTTGTTTTGTCTGTATCCGCCTTTCGTACGGACATTCTCCGACAAAAAGAATATTCCCCGACCAATCGAATATTATATAACAACTTGCATACTTTGCAAAATTTATAAATACTACCCACAACTATAACATTATATTAAATCTACACCATAATATTTAAAAAAATTATTTCAAGAAAATTAATATTTATTCATAAAATCTGGGGTCTCTCAATAGTTAAATTCATAATTCATGTTTATAATAATGTAAATCAACAGTGTCTCCATGCACTACGGGCCAATGATATTCGTTAGTATCATCAGTGGTCATGATCATGTCATACACCTGTCCATCTTTGCACTATGGGCCAATGAGGACTTTTACCATATTATTTATAACATTACAGGTTATGAATATATCTATGCACTACGGACCAAAGATGACTTTCATTACAATATAAATATGAGGATGCTGACAATGATATAAGCATTCAATTAAATGAGATCAAGGATAAATTTTAAAGATTTATAATTTAATTTATCCAGAGTTTAAGAATGTCCAAATTATCAAGATGATACTACTTTGTGGAGTAAAAATCAAGAATAATATTCATGTATCAAAAATAATTTGGACAGAAAAGAAATCAATTTTTATTGTGAATAGTACCCCGGGTGAATAGTATCCGAGTGAATAGTACTTCATGAATAGTACCCCGTGAGTAGTACTTCATGAATAATGTCGTACGTATGAATAGTATCGTATGTATGAATAGTGTCGTACATATGAATAGTACCCATAAATAGTACTCCGGCATGAAAATATTAATATTTAACAAGAATGTTCAGAAAAATATGTTTGTGAAAAGATACTCGATGAAGCGAAAATTTCAAGGATATTTTACTAATTTCAAGGAGTATAGAATTAATACTTATCAACACGATTGTAGAATTAGGAATACGAAAAAAAATAATATTACTTACATACTATAGAGTATGGAAGAAAATATTATTTCTTACGGATACTGAACAAAATAATATCCCTTACAATTGTTGAACGAAAATAATATTCCTTACGAATATTAAACGAAGATAATATTCCTTATGAATATTGAACGGAAATAATATTCTTTACGAATATTGAACAAAAATAAAATTCTTACGAATACAAAAAATAGCATCGTAAGCGAATATGAAATAAATAATACCCCTTACCTTAGTAGGAGAGTAATTCTGACTGGTATAGCGGAGATATTCTTAAAGAAAACTTGCACTATTTTCTACACTCAAAGCTTCCTTAAACTCAAAAGAAATACGCTCAATATTATAGAAGAAGAATTCTCTGATTCTAGTGTGATTTTCATTTCTAAATTGAGCATCCTATTTATAGGAAAATGGGAGGATACTATTTAGGAAAATAATCAAGGACTGCACAGTAAAAAAATTCGAACGAAATCATGGGCAGGATTTTGAATATTTTTTGATTTTACTATGCAACACTATGCTGTAGTACTATGCAAATACTATGCAGTACTATACATATAATAAAATATATTCTATAAGATAACTTTCTACCGACTATTTTGAAAAATGAGTAAGTGGGGGTCCATGTAATAAGCCAAATTTATAATAAATACTTCATAAACCTCGTCCCTCTATTTATCTCAATTTTTTTTCATCATTAATATTATAACTCACAATATTAACAACCAGATCAACCATAACACTTAACACAACGGTAAGTTTTGACTTGGGGTGAACCGTAAACCCGAGCATCCTGGGATTGATCCCTGCCTACAACAAGTGTGAGGGCCAATTAAAAACTGGCCCGTGTGGCCACAGATCACACATTTCTGGGCCTCCATGTCTTAGGCCGAGCCTGTGCGTAAAGCCTGGTCCAAGGTGGGGAGACTTAGTCCGACTGCGGTTGGGGAAATTCCACATTAACAAAAAAATAAATAAATTAACAACCAGATCATTCCCAAGAAAGAGGGGGCTTTCCGTTCAGGACTTCTCCTTATTGGCGCACAATTAGATGACCAAACCCCTTTCCTCGATAGAACTTTCTAGACATTGTCAATAATGTAAATAATAATATGAATAACTTTGTCGTCTCATTTATTGATTTAATAATATAAACTATTGTGCAGATGATACTATGACAATAATTGAATCAATAATGTGAGATACTATGCAATAATTACTGTGACAATAATTGAGTAAAACTAAGTGACTTCTCACGTAAGCATCAATAATCAAAGATAGTGTACAATACCGTGTGCTACTATGCAACCACACGTATTACAGTACTTTTATCACCGGGTATTTCAACAGTTAACGGTAAAAGTCTTGTCGTTATTTTTATAAAAAGGTTATTTCGTACGAATATTCCTCGACAAAAAGAATATTCCCCGACCAAACGAATATTTTATGACAACTTGCTTACTTTGTAAAATTTTAACATATCACCCTTAACTTTAACCTTTTATTAATTTAACCATTTACTAAATAAAATAATAATTATAAGGAAATTGAATACTTTTATTTCATAAAATTCGGGGTCTTATATTAATGGAGTTTAATTCTATAGTTATGAAATAAACTTCCATTCTAAGATTGCAATGTAACCTAATTATTAGTTAAATCGAATTTCTCTACGGTTTATTATAATGAATCACATGTGAATGAGTTATTATATTTAATGTATAATGTATTAATTACTTAGCCAAGTGATTAATGTGGATATTTATATGATATTGGAAAATGGATTATAAAACATAGATCTTAATATAATAACACATGTTATGATCATTCTTCTTAGGATTGAATGCATAAATCGCATTTAGGACAATAATATATCTATTTGCCTTGTGTAGTTTGTGAGAATCTAGTCTTAATGACTTATAGCCTAATGTATTTCACCATAGGAATATAGTGATTAATTTAGATAGGAGATACTCATTTAGTCATCAGAAGAGGCTTATGAATACTTAGAATTGTCGATTGGCCATTATAGTGATTTATTGATAAAAGGGATAGTTAAGAGGTTAAACGAAGCGTTAGGGACTGTAATCTTAGCTTGTTGATGAGTGAGTTTTATACCCACGAATCGGCCTCTAATGAAATCTTAAAATGTGTTAATTCTTTATTTTTATGTTTCGTTTTACTTGTTTATTGTTTTTTTATGTTTAGGTGTGGTGGCATAACATTTGGACTTAAAAGGTGGATTCATGGTGAAACTTGGCAAGAAAAGGAGCTTAACTTGGACAACAACAGAATGGACCCCCGCCGGGGTGGGGTACTTAATCAATTAACAGACGCATACCCCACTGGGGCGGACATTATAGAGCCAAACCCCCGCCGGGGCGGGGGTACGAGAAAGGCTGAGTTTCCTGGTTAAGTTATAATACTGCAGAGGCGTGAAGGAATGAGGTTGGCTTAGTTAGGAACTCAATTGGGCGTCGAATTATGATGAGAATACACGTCCTAGGCTGGTAATTAACAAGATACAACAAAAGAGAGAGAATTGAAGACAGAATTGGAGCAAGAGCATTTGAGGAAAGTTTTGAAGGAGAATTCACGATAATTGCAGATTGGAGCAAAGGAGAAGGGTGGTTCTAAATTCATTCTTGTTCTTTAATTCAGTAATTATAATTGGGATGATGTTTACTTTGATAATTTTAGTTTTTATTTCATCTATGATGAACTAATTTACTTATTGGGCTTATAACGGATCTTATGGTTAAACGATGATTATGTAACTTTGAATTTAAGTTTAATAATCTATCTTTCAGTTTATCTATAGTGATTTGTGCTTGAATCTAAGAATTGCTTGATCACCAATTCTATGTGGAATTATATGGACTCGAGAGATGATATATGAATCTAGACTTTGTCATTATATCATGTATTCTTGATGTCTGTGATTGAATGAAATCTTGATAACTGTTAGGGTAGAGATATGCTTAACATCGCATGTAATCGGATAGAGAACTGGAATTTAAACCTTATTTAATTGTAATTCACATAGAGATATAGTGAATTAGTTGACTAAGGTGTTTAGCTTAATTTTATCTATTTTGTGGATTTAAGTTAATATGGTATTAGTGCATCGAGAGGTGACTAGTTCTACTTGAGTGTTCTTGATTATTAAACTGGGATAGTGCATTAAACTGGAATAAGGTGTAATAATTAAAGTGATACTTGAAGTGAAGTTGTAAGCCTAATTCTCTATTAATTTCTTGAAATTACAGTTTTTGAGCTTGTTGATTGCTTGGTGTTTTTAGTATTTTTAATGTTTTTAGTTTTAATAGTTATAATTACTAAATTGGATAGTTTAATAAAATTTGGATTAATATAAAGCTGGTAATTTTTAGGATTAATTTCATATTTAGTCTCTATGGGAACGATACTTAACTTATCATTATATTACTTGTTGACCACGTGCACTTGCGTGTGAACGTATATAGATTTTACCCAACAAGTTTTTGGCGCTGTTGCCGGGGATTAGTATAGAATTAATATTTTGTAATATCAATTTAATTAATCCAATTTTACTTAAACACTTTTTCTTTTGTTTTGTTCTTTCTATTTCAGGTTCTTGAAGTCAGTTTATGCAAACTTGCTCCAAAAACCCAGACTTGCTTCCTTTTGAGGACGATATCGAGAAGCGATTTCAAAGGTTAAGTAAGTGGATTAAAGACACAAAGGAAGACTTAGAGAATTCTGAAAAAGAAGAAATAATGGTTGCCGAAGACCAGAAAGCACTGAGGGATTTTGCTACACCGAAGGTGACTGAGCTTCAATTGAGTATCACCAGGGCAACGATTGCTGTAAATACATTTGAAATCAAGCCTGAGACTATTCTTTTTTTTTCTTGCTAAATTTATTTGTATTAATAAGACCAAAACCAATGACTAAGGGGCATACCCTAGAATATAGTAACATCATCTAAAGAGCAAAGATGAGGATACGATACAAGGAAGAGATCCCAACCATCCTAGTGAGTTAACAACCAATTACAATAGTGATTATAATTTGTGGCCTTGATGAAGGATTTATAAGAATAAAGTCTTGATTTAATAAGATTGATAGTGTCCTTTGCTAGAGACCGAGGAGGAATAGTAGTACCCTTATGCATCTTTGTGTTCCTAGCTTCCCAAACTTTGTAGAAGCATGTGGCAACTGTAAGACTCAAAATGTTCTTGGTTAGTTTGGAGACTTGGTAGTTGGTGAGGTAGCCAATGAGAGCATCCCATGTTATTGGGATTGAAACCTAGTTACCTAAGTTGAGTGCACTTGTTAAGATAACAGAAGAATAGGTAAATTTAAAGAACAAGTGCTCAAAAGTTTCCAGCTGTTGGTTACACAGAAGGCAGTTCCACGTCTTTCCCGTGTAGTGCTTGGTTCGGTCATTCGTAGATAGTTTCCTTAGAAGTCCAAGCCACAACATAAAGGAGTATATGGGCACATGAAGTTTATGCCAAAAGATTGAGCTCCAAGGCACTAATGGAGTCCTAGCCCGAATAGAATCCCAAATCTGGTTAGCCTTTATAGTTTGAATAGCTTGCATGTCCCATAAAATTTTGTCATTTTGTCGAGGAGGGATTGGAAGTTGAAGAACTTGCTACCAAAAAAGGATAACATCATGATGATTGCTAGCTGGGAGATTCCATTAGGAATTCAAGATAATGTGGCTAACCTTGGCAGAGGAGGGAATACCTGAGTTGGACAGTAGAGAGGTAGAGGGGTTGATGGAGGCACTATTCAACCAAGGATCATACCAATGAGAAGTCTGATTATCATTCCCAATAATGTACTTCAGATGTTGAAGAGCATATGGGCGAAGCTTTAGGATTTCTTTACAAGTCCAAGAGCAATCATGGCCTTCTGTAACCTGCCAGATAGACTTGTCTTTCAAGAGAGTGTCTTGAATCCATAGTGCCCAAAGTGACTTAGTATCAAGATTGATAATATGAAGTAAATGTTTCATCATTAAGGCCGTATTCCAATCAAGGATGTTTTTATGCCTAATCTCCCTTCGCAAGTGGGTGATGTGATATGAGACCAAGTCACTTTAGCCCCATACTTACACAGATTCGGCCCCTTCCACAAAAATCTACCAAGGAGGGAATGAATCTCTCGAAGAACAGCCTTATGAAGCATGAAATGCTTGCACTAGTAGGTTTGAAATGAACAAAGAATAGGCTTTATCAGGTGTAGTCGACCTGGGTAGGCAAGGACTTTGGAAGTCCAGGAAGAAATACGAGAGGTTATCTGTTGTACAAGAGGAACACAAATAGCATAGGAGAGCTTCCGAGATAGTAGTGGAACTCCAAAGAATTTAGAAGGGAATGAGCCTATCTGAATTAGTAGTGATAGTATACTACTCATGGTAGAAGGAGCTGTATTTGAGAGATAATATTGACTTTTATGGGAATTAGGGATCAGCCCTGAGTAAAGAGAGAATGATTGAATGTAAGAATTAATTATATTGACCGAAGGTAAGCTCGTATAATAGAAAATTAGGATGTCATCTGCAAACAGTAGATGAGTAAGTTGGCAAGCTTTGGCCTTCCAATGAAATACAAACTCACGAGCATCAGTCTCTATTTTGAGTTTTAAAGAAAGCATTCCCATCACAAGAACAAACAGGAATGGGGAGAGATGATCTCCTTAACGAAGCCCACTAGTACTACCAAAGAAGCCTGCAAGAGTTCCATTCAACTTAATGGAGAACATTGCAGCAGTAATATATGCCTTGATCCAACCTATGAATATAGGCGGGAAAAGAAATACTTTAAGGACATCAAGAAGGAAATCCCAGCCTAACCATGTCAAAGGCTTTTCGTAGGTCAATCTTGAGGGCACAACGAGAGGGACCAGATTTTCTAGTGTAACCTTTGAAGAGATCTTGAGCCAAGAGGATATTGTCACTTATACTTCGACCTTTTACAAAAGCCGATTGTGCTTAGGTCAATTAGAATTGGTAGTACTACTTTTAGCCTATTCATAAGGATTTTGGCTATACATTTATAAATTTTATTGCAGCAAGAGATAGGACAAAAATTAACCATGGCAGTTAGATTTGAGCATTTGGGAATCAAGGCCAAAGCAGTGGAATTTATCCCTTTGGCTAGCCGGATAGTGGAGAAAAATTACTGAACAACATTTGTAAAGGCCTCCCCAACAATGGACCAACAACTAATAAAGAAGTTCACATTGAAACCATCCGGTCTTGGGCACCTGTTACAGTTCATGGAATTGAGCACCTTGAAAATCTCAAAATCAGAAATAGGAGCACAAAGAAGAGAGGCTTGTGTTGGGTAAATCAAATTGGTTGGGGAAATGCCAAAGTTGGTAAACCCATCATAGTGTGAGCTTGAATCAGTAAAAAGGCTAGAGAAGTACCCCACAACAACTGACTCTATCTTGTCCTTGTCATGAACCATAATACCATCAACATTAAGGATAGAAAGGATTTTGTTAGAATTCCATCTTTGCTTCATCATATTTGAAAAATAACTTGAGTTACGATCACCTATCTATAGCTTTCCATAGCTGTTTCGAGCAGCTCTCCTCCTTAGCCAAAAGGTCCTAAGTCATAAGGATTGTCATTGAGGAGGGTCTGAACCAAGTGGAGATCTTCCCGAGCTAGTTTTACCAATGTGGTCAGATTACCCACTGAAATGTTAAGAGAGATTAAGGCCTTCTTGGTGCATTTCAATTTCTTAGAGAAAACATAGAAAAGGTTCCCATTAATATGGGTATCCCAAGCCAATTGGACAGCTTCATGAAAACCATCAAGAAGAGACATGTGGTTGAAATATTGAAAATGCATCCTAGGTTTAGAAAACTTAATACCAGTGTTGAGTAGCACCAAGGAGTGATCAGAAAGTCCAGGATGAGCAAAATTTACCTGTGAGAGATCAAACTTAGAGAACCATTCTGAACTCCCCATGGCTCGGTCCAATTTCTTGTGGACTGGATGAGAAGGTTGATTGTTCCACCAAGTAAACACTGGACCAGTTGCTCGAATATCATCCACACCAATATTAGTGGTGCAGTCTTTGAAATCTTCTTTACCAACATCCCAACTGTCATTTGGTTGGTTAGTTTCCTTCAGTTCCTTTATGACATTAAAATCACCCAATAAACACCAAAACTCATTTGAGGACAGAGTAACAAGATCATTCCAGAGATTCCTCCTTTCAGTATAAATATTAAGCCCATACACAAAAGAAACCAAGAAGCTAGTACTGTTAAAATCCAATGATGAACTTTACAATGAATAATTTGAGAGGAAACAAAACGGATATCCAGATTCCAAAGGAGAGGATTCCATCCTACCCAAATTCTACCATTATTATGGAAGTCATAATTAAAAGTCCATTCCTAGTACATACATAATTTCCTGGAAATTTTGGGAGCCTTAGAAGATTTAACTCTAGTCTCAATTAAGCTAAGAATGGAAATATTATAATCTGCAATGATTTGCTTAACATAAGCCTGTTTAGGCTTTTTATTTAATCCTCTAATATTATAGGATGCTAACATAATTAAACTGATGGAGGGGGGGGGGGGTGTTACCAGCTTTACCCTTGCCTTTTCTCTTCTTAGCAGCCTTGGGATTTTCCATACCTGAAATTTGTTTATTCTTGAGATCTTTCCCTTCTTTTTCATATATCACCTTGAGTCTGTTTACAAGAAGAGGATTTAATGCAATAGGAGACTCTGTGTCCGAGCCAATGATCTGATCACCTTGAGCCATTGGTGCAAATGTGTTGGAGATAGTCATAGCATTGCTGTGAATTGGAGTAACAGATCCAGATTTTGCACCTCTACCCACTGTTACCCAGTTATTCTTAGAAGACCCTTCAGGATCAATAACTTCAAGATCAAGGTGAAGAGTTGGTTACACTCTCTACCATCGGGATTAATAACTATATGGGAAGACCTTGCTCAGAAGTTCCTGGCTAAATGTTTCCCACCAACAAAGACTGCAAAAATGAGATTACCATGTTTGAACAACAGCATGGGGAATCATTGTATGAGGCATTGGAGAGGTACAAAGAATTGCCCAGAAAATTCCCTCATCACAGACTACCCAAATGGCTGCAGATGAACACATTCTATAACGGGTTGAACTGGGAATCTCAGAACCAGTATAGACGCAGCTTCGGGTGGAGCATTTATGGCCAAGAGTTAGGAGGAGGCATATGAGTTAGTTAAAAATATGACGGCTAATAACTACCAATGGCCTACATCGAGGATGACACAACCTAAGGTAGCTGAGGTTTTAGAGGTAGACGGGGTAACCGCGTTGGCATCACAGATTGCTGCCTTATCAAATAAAATGGATACTCTGACGGGTGCGCAACCACAGCAGGTGGCATATGTTTGTGAGTTATGTGCAGGAGAACATCCTACGGAGTAGTGTGCCATCAACCCACATCAGTTCAGTTTATGGGTAGCTACAATAAGATTCTGCAAAATTAGTATCAAAATGCCTACAACCCGGGGAATAGGAACCATCCTAATTTTTCATGGAGCAACAATCAAAATCAGCAAGCTCCATGACCTTTTTATCCCTTGGGGTTTAAAAATTAGCATCAACAAGTAGCTCCACATCAAGAAAAGAAAACAAACTTAGAAGAGCTTTTGATGAAATATATATCGGGAAACGAGGCGGCAATGAAAACACAAGCAGTGGCCATAAAAAATTTAAAAAATCAGATGGGACAACTTGCCTTAGCATTGAATAATAGACCGCAAAGGAATCTACTAAGTGACACAGAAAAGAATCTGAAGGGAAATCACGAGCAATGTCAGACAATCACTTTGAGGAGCGAAAAACATCTAGATGGAAAATTGCAGAAAATGTAGTTAAAAAGATGACAAAATTGATGAAAACAAAGAAGTTGAAGAGAAACAGGGTTAGGAAAAGCAAGTTGAACAGACAAAGTCAGATGAAAGGCCAGTTGTGTATCCTCCACCGCCGTTTAGCAGAGAGTCCAAAAACAGAAATTAGATAAGCAATTCGCCAAATTTTTGGAAGTTTTCAATAAAATTCAAATAAATATTCTGTTCGCAGAAGCCTTAGAGCAAATGCTAAGTTATACTAAATTCATGAAGGAATTTTGTCAAGGAAAAAGAAGTTGGAGGATTTTGAAACTGTGGCATTAACAGAGGAGTGCAGTCCAGTTCTACAAAGAAGGTTACCGCCAAAGTTGAAAGATCCGGGGAGTTTTACCATTCTGTGCACAATTGGGAACATGTCGCTAAAAAAATGTTTATGTGATTTGGGGGCAAGTGTGAACCTTATGCCGTTATCAGTATATACCAAATTGGGTTTACCAGCTTCGAAATTGACCAATATATCTCTACAGTTGGCGGATAGGTCAGTCACGTACCAAGAGGCATTGTGGAGGATATTTTGGTCAAGGTGGACAAATTCATATTTCCAACGGACTTCATAATTCTGGATTTTGAGGAAGATAAAAATATCCCAATTATCTTAGGGATACAATTTTTAGCTACGGGTAGGACTCTTATCGATGTGCAAAAAAGAGAATTAACCATGAGGGTCCAAGATCAGGAAGTCAAGTTCAATGTGTTCAAAGCCATGAAGTTCCCTACGGGTAAAGAAGAGTGTTTCAGGGTGAATGTTATTGATCAGATAGTCAATGAAAACATGGTTAAAAGTTTGGCTAATGATCCATTGGAAACTACATTACTGGGGGATGAAGATTTAGATGATCCAGAGTTCGTGGATTATTTGTATATGCTGGATTCCTTGCCACGAATTAGTAGATTTAAGGCACCATTTCAGCTATTACACACGAAGGAAAAAGCTTCATCCATAATGAAACCTTCATTGGAGGAGCCACCTAAACTTGAGCTTAAGCCACTTCCTAAACACCTCATGTATGCATATTTAGGCAATTCTAATACTTTAATTGCTATTATTACTTCTGCGCTTAACGAATTAGTAGGAAAATAAGTTGCTGAGAGTGCTTAGAGAATACAAATTGGCTATAGGATGGACAATTGTAGATATCAAGGGAATCAGTCCATCCTTCTGCATGCATAAAATTCTTATGGAAGAGGATGCAAAGCCAACAGTGAAACAACAAAGTAAAATGAGGAATAACTATAGTAAAGAATGATGATAATGAATTAATTCGGATGAGGACAGTGACCGGTTGGAGGGTTTGCATGGACTACAGGAAGCTGAATAAAGAAACCCACAAGGACCACTTTCCTCTGCCTTTTATCGATCAAATGTTGGATAGATTGACGGGGCACAAATTTTACTGCCTACTGGATGGTTATTCGGGGTATAATCAAATAGTCATTGCTTTTGAGGATTAAGAGAAGACCACTTTCACGTGCCCATACGGCACCTTTGCATTCAGCAGAATGTCTTTTGGCTTGTGTAATGCACCCGCAACCTTCCAACGGAGTATAATGACCATATTCTCGGGCATGGTGGAGAAGAATGTAGAAGTCTTCATGGATGACTTCTCTGTCTATGGAGACAATTTTGATTTTTGTTTACAGAACTTGGTCATGGTTTTAAAGCGATGCGTAGAGACGAATTTGGTGCTTAACGGGGAGAAATACCACTTTATGGTCAAAGAAGGAATAATCTTGGGGCTTAAGATCTCTGCGAAGGGATTAGAGGTTGATAGAGCAAAGTTGGAAACAATTGAAAATCTACCACCGCCAACTACAGTCAAGGGAATTCGCAGTTTTCTTGGACATGCGGGATTCTACCGAAGGTTCATTAAAGATTTCTCGAAGATTGCAAAACCATTGTGCAGTCTCTTAGAGAAAGATTCAGTTTTCAAGTTTGATGATGATTGTAAGATAGCGTTTGAGCAATTGAAGAAAAATTTGAATACATCTCCAGTGATCGTCGCACCGGATTGGACTATGCCCTTTGAACTAATTGCTATGCAATGACTATGCAGTAGGGGCTGTTTTGGGTCAACGTCGAGAAAAGATCTTCCACGCCATATACTATGCAAGTAAAAGACTTACTGATGCACAATTGAACTACATAACTACAGAGAAGGAGTTACTTGCAGTAGTATATGCATTTGACAAATTCCGAGCATATTTAATTGCGACAAAGGTGGTTGTTTACACAGATCACTCAACAATTTGTTATTTAATCTCAAAAAAGGATGCTAAGCCTAGACTTATCAGATGGATACTTCTCCTACTGGAATTTGATTTGGAAATAAAAGATAGAAAGGGGACAAAGAATCAAGTTGTAGATCATCTTTCAAGGTTAGAAAATCCGGAAAAAAACGGGAAAGATAAGTGTTTAATAAACGAGTCATTCCTGAATGAGCAGATGTTTGAAGTTAACACGGAATTTCCATGGTATGCAGATTTTGCAAACTACTTGGTGAGCAACATCCTTCCCTCTGATCTTATATGTAAATAAAAGAAGAAGTTCTTACATGACGTCAAGTGGTACATGTGGGATGAACCATATTTATTCAAACAGTGTGCAGACAAAATAATTCGTCGATACTTGCCATACAGCGAAGTAAATAATATATTGCACGAGTGTCATTCATCTGTTTACTGGGGGACACTATGGGAGTGAGAGGACAACGACAAAGATACTTCAAGCAGGATTCTATTGGCCTACTATATTTAAAGATGCCCACCAGTTCATGAAAAGCTATGACAGATGTCAAAGGGTGGGCAACATCTCAAAAAGGAATGAAATGTCACTCAACACAATCATGGAAGTAGAAGTTTTTGGTGTTTGGGGAATGGACTTTATGGGACCTTTTCCTCCCTCATTCAATAACTTATACATATTGCTTGCTGTGGATTATGTAACTAAATGGGTGGAAGTTGTAGCACTCCCTACAAATGATGCTAAAGTTGTTCTCAAATTTCTATAAAAGAATATCTTCACATGGTTTGGCACATGCAAGGGCAATCATAAGTGATGAGGGAAGTCAATTTTGCAATAAAGCATTCACAACTTTCTTGGCAAAATATGGGGTCAATCATAGAGTTGCAACAACATATCACCCCCAGACAAGTGGGCAAGCCGAGGTCTCCAACAGGAAGGTCAAGAAAATATTAGAGAAGGTAGTCAACCCGAACAGAAAAGACTGGTCTCTAAAATTAGACGACGCACTATGTGCATACAGGACATCATACAAGATTCCAATTGGGATGTCTCCGAATCAGTTGGTCTATGGAAAAGTGTGTCACCTACTTGTGGAGCTACAACATAAAGCCTACAGAGCAATTTAGAAACTTAACTTCGATTAAACAGCGGCGGGAGAAAAGAGGCTATTTCAATTGAATGAACTTGATTAATTTCAATTACAAGCATATGAGAACTCAAAATTTTCAATCGGGACAATCGGTATTACTGTTTAATTCACGACTGTGATTATTCTCAGGAAAGCTCAAATCTAGATGGTCGGGGCCATTCACAATCAAGAGAGTTTTCTCACATGGCGCCGTTGAGTTATACAGTAGGAATCCATTGGAGACGTTTAAAGTCAACGGTCATTGGCTGAAGAATTATTGGGGTGGCGAATCCAACACTGATGTCATCGCAATCACACTTGCCCACGCGCTATGAATAGGGAGTAGTCAGGCTGAAAGACTAAAAATCAAGTGCTAATTGGGAGGCAACCCAATTTTTAATTTTACTGCAGTAGTTTTAAGCATGCTAATTAATTTGTAGTTTAGATTATAAGTTTAGAATTGAGTTGGTTTATTTTGATTTTTTAGGTAGTTAGTGAGTCATGAAATTAAGTGAATTCAGCCTTCAATGTTCAATGTTTATGTTGTTATCTTAAATTTATCATCCTGGTGTTTCAGGTACTTACAAAGCTCATGGATAAGTGTTGGAGGCAAAGAATTTGAAAAATCAAGTGCAACTGCAGTGTACCCCTCCGTCAGGGCGGACTTTTTAAGAAGGAAACACCCTCCGGGGGCGGGGATCTAGAACCAATAAAAGTAGACCCACCGCTGGGGTGGATAATTAACAAAGAACACCCCCGCCAGGGTGGGGGCCTTGACCCAATAGCAGTGTACCCCCCACTGGGGCAGGCATTTATAATGTATTACCCCCCGCCGGGGCGGGGGTACGGAATTTGAACAGGCAAGTTAGTAGTTATAGCAGTTAAACCATTCTTCTCCACTTACACTTCCTTCAACCACAATTGAAACCCACGACTCTTAGACAACCATTAACCCACGAATTAGCCAAAACTCCCCACTTCTCCACTACATCACCCCACTAATTACACACTCCATCTCCTCCCTATAATTAAACCCTAACTACACAATAACTTCATCTCCATTCCATAAAATTTCAGTCACTGACAAAGTAAGGGTTCTTGGAGTGCGATTTTTGACAACAAAAAGGGAGGGGGAAATCAATTAATTTTTCAATACAATGAGGGTAAGTGGTTAGTGCTATTACAATTTTAGGGGAGTATTGTGGGTCGTGCACACCAAGTTTTCGACGATTTATTGAAGAGCTAGAGCCAGCAATCGTAAGCATGGTATAAGAATTCTATGCAAATGCAGAGGATAAGGCCTCATTCATAGCATTTGTGAGGGGCAAGCAGGTTCCTTTCAGTGATGGCGCCATTAACGCGTACTACCAATTGCGAGTTCATAGAGAATGCTAGTATGTCTACTTGCGTGACCATGATCCCGACTATGAGGCCATTGTAACTGAAATAACAAAGCCGGGCACCACATGGATCAAGGAACGCAGAGGGGGCACCATCTTCCACAGCAAAGATCTCAGTTGGTATGGTAAAATATGGTATGCATTCATGTAGCGCTAAGCTATTCCCGTCCACACATATGACAGAGGTGACCAAGGAGAAAATACTTCTCTTATATGCAATCATTTAAGACATTCTCATCGATGTGGGTGCCAGCATAAGTTTCTCTATCTGAAGATGCCTACGAGGGCCATTTTCTGGCGGCTTGCAACATCCATCTCTCATATGTGGGCTGTGTAGGCAGGCGAGAGTTAGATGGTCTGATGATGAGAGTACATAGATGCTGCTTCAGACTTTTGACACGAGGATGATTGCACGGTATTCTGTTTTACCCGGTGGCGAGTCACACCCAGGAGGAGTCGGGTTCGTATTTCCACCAGCTTCGGAGGATGAGGCTGATGCTGAGGACACCTCTGACGGTGACGAGTTCAAGGTGGATGAGACTACGGGAGAGCAGGCGAATGAAGAGATGCCGCAGTCCGGCAGTGATATCTTTTTAGCCCTCAATTTCAAAGCATTCAGAAACAAGTGGATTGGTATAACAAAGATGCTAGCAGGCAAATGAGGAGGCTCGCAGCCATATAGGACCACATGTTTGAGGCCATGAACATGTCCTTCGCCTCCTTGAACGCAACACTTCAAAGTTTCAACCCAACTGCACAATTTCCATACCAGCAACTAGCCCCAATGCCAAGGTTTCCACCATTTGATTCTGATAATGAAGAGCAACAGCCACCACCACCTCAAACTTAGACCATTACAGGGACGTCCTCTTACAATTATTGCTTTATGTTTACAATGAGGACATTGTAATTGTTTAGTTTGGGGGATTTAGTTTTATTTTTATGTTTATGTTTGCATGTTTAATTTTATTAGTTAAGATTTGCATAAGTTAGTTTTTTTTTGTTACTAAATTTATACTGAATTAAAAAAAAGATTAAGTACAAAGTAGATGGGTCAAAACCCCAAGTAGTATACCATAGCCATCATAAGACATGCCTTATGATGGCTGAAGTAAACCAAGCTATATACTAGAAAACATGGATTCAACAAGGAACAAAGCAACAACAATAAAACAAACAGAAATTTACGTGAGACCAGTTTATGCATATGCAACAACCAATATGTCGAGAAGCCAACTGCTAAGACAAGATAACAGCATCCCAGCAGCACATAACTCATATCACAACAACCCATTCTAGCACCCCAGCAGCTATCGAGACTGAAGCAGAAATGTAACAAAAATAAGCCCCCAGCTACCGAGAATATAGACACCAACATCTGCCTACTTAGAATACCACAGTCCTGAAAAAGCTGAAAGCAGTCACCTGTTGCAATACAAAAGCAGTTGCCCAGCCCAAACCAACTTCTGCAGACCCAGCACAGGAGCAGAACATAACAGACCCAACTCTGAAGCAGAAAGGACTACTGATATAAACTACAACTGCTTAATCACAATAATAGTAACATAGCAGGACCTAGCAACCTCGAAAACCAGCAACACAGCAGCTGCAGCAGAGACTGCTACCATCAAAGATGAAGCTGCAACAACATAGCAACACCGAGCAGACACTATCAAAGTAGAATCTGCTGCAGACACCAATCATGACCTACATAACAGACCATAACCAGCCAAGACTCAACCACAACACCTACAATGATAACTCAGCTAGTCCAGCCAAAATAAACCATAGATAAAGATAAGTTAAACAATGTTTAAACTTAGATGTCTAAAACTAGATCTATTTTTTACTTTATAGAATTTTGAATTTGTATTAAGTTTACACTTATGCATTTGAAGAATATCATCAACAATGTTCGAACAGGGTAATATTTATGACTAAAAATCCTTGCATTACGTTCATTCCAAACATGGTATACAACCGTAGCAAACCCAAGATGGAGCAAGCTATGGTGAAATTTAAGGCTAGAAAAATGGATGAGGTAATCCGTTAGAGCACTCCAACTCCTACTAAACCCCCTCCACCCACAATGTCTAAGGACAGAAAGGAGGACCCTAAAAGAGTAATCACATTAAAAGAATAGGTGGTCAAAAGTTTCTGCCTGAGAAGAACATAATACACAGGTAGAGTTAACAAGCATCCCAAAGTTGAGTAGCCTGTTCATAGTACGCAACCCTCGGTGAAAAGCCAACCAGAGAGTAAAAGAGTATCTTAGGATCAAAATCTTATTCCACACTAACTTTGCATGCATGTAGTGTAATAGTGCATAATACTATAGATAGTAGTATAGGTTTATAAATAGTTTTTATAAGTTGTTAATTCTTGTATGTTTATTCCATATATAAAAAGTAATTAGTTAAGTATTATGTTATCTTGCATCAGTCCAGCGGTTTGATATAGTTCAGTTTATTTTTGGGTCAATGATGAGATTGGGATTGAGTTGACAAGTACAATACCAATAATTAGAACTTTGACGTGATTTTCTGTTATGAATTTGATCTTTACCTATTTGAAACTGGTATAATAAGGTTAGCACAGTAATAACACCTATGTGGATTGATTTAGTTCAAATTGATATATAAAGGACCTCTAAAGGATAATGCTAGTTTGAATGAAAGAACGGTAAGGATAGGCAGTGAAGGTGAAAAATTAGGCATGAACCAAAGTTTGGGGGAAAAAGTGGGGTATATAAGCTTCGATCTATAAAAATAACACTGAGGGTATGCTTGTCTAGTTTTGTGGCCTTTGTTACTTGAGCAAGTAAGCCCGAGGGGATTGCCTTTACACCTAGCGCCCTGAGGTCCTAATGTTCTGGGAGTCATTGGTCGAAAGCTCGTTAAGGTAGCACTGAAAAGCCTAAGGGAATAAGACATTGCATAGCCATGTGTATATAAAAAATGAATAAAACGGGAAATAAGAGCGAAAAGCCCCCGTAAATGAAAACTAAAGCATAAGTACCCTATTTGGATCCTTAATATTGGTAATTATTTGATTTTAGTTGGATCTCGTCTGTTTTTGAAAGTCTTGAGTTTATACTATATGATGCCTTCTAAGAGACTTGTTATGTATTAAAATTTAAATTTGCATCAGTTAGCATGGATGTTGAGCACACACACTATACCGATAATAATAGTTTAAGATTTGATTATTGATAGGAATTATTGATTGGTTTTGATAGGGAGTATTGTAATGTTTGCTTAGTATCTCTGAGGGCGGTTGAATATACATGTTTCTATCACTACTGCTGGATTCGTAGGCATATAGATCAGATGCATTGCATTGTATATCATTCCTTTTTTTGTTAATGTGGAGTTTCCTAACCGCATTCGGACTAAGTCTCCCCACCCCAGACCAGGACTTTGCGCATAAGCATGACCTAAGACATGGCTCTGCCCAGAAATGTACGATTTGTGGCCACACGGACAAATTTTAATTGGCCCTAACACTTGTTGCAGGCGGGGATCGATCCTAAGATGCCCGGGTTTACGACTCACCTCAGGTCAAAACTTACCGCTGTGCCAAGTGTTGTGGTTAGCATTCTTGTGTTTTGTTTTATTCTCGAGGATTAACATGAGTTTAATTTTGGGGGAGTTTGATGAGTGGGTTTTATACCTACGAAACGGCCTCTAATTCAAGCTTAAACAGTGTTAATTCTTTATTTTTATGTTTCGTTTTACTTGTTTATTGTTGTTTTATGTTTAGGTGTGGTGGTATAGCATTTGGACTTAAAAGGTGGATTTATGGTGAAACTTGGCAAGAAAAGGAGCTTAACTTGGACAAAAGCAGAATGGACCCCCGTCGGGGCAGACATCATTATAAAAGCAAAACCCCCGCCTGGGGCGGGGGTACTTAATCAATTAACAGAAGAATACCCCACTGGGGCGGACAATATAGAGTAAAACCCCCGTCGGGGCGGGGGTACGGGAAAGGCTGAGTTTCCTTGTTCAGTTGTAATACTGCAGAGGCGTGAAGGAATGAGGTTGGCTTAGTTAAGAACTCAATTGGGCATCAAATTATGATCAGAATACACGTCCTAGGCTGGTAATTAACAAGATACAACAAAAGAGAGAGAATTGAACATGGATTTAACAATTTTTAAGACAAAATTGGAGTAAGAGCATTGGAGGAGCGTTTGAAGGAGAATTCATGATAATTACAGATTGGAGCAGTGGTGAAGGGTGGTTATGGATTCATTCTTTTCCTTTAATTCAGTAATTATAATTGGGATGATGTTTACTTTGATAATTTTAGTTTTTATTTCATCTATGATGAACTAATTTAATTATTGGGCTTATGACGGATCTTATGGTTAAAAGATGATTATGTAGCTTTGAATTTCAGTTTAATAATCTATCTTTCAGTTTATCTATAGTGATTTGTGCTTGAATCTATGAATTTCTTGATCACTAATTCTATGTGAAATTATATGGACTCGAGAGATGACAATCTAGACTTAGTCATTATAGCATGTGTTCTTGAATTCTGTGATTGAATGGAATCTTGATGAATGTTAGGGCTAGAGATATGCTTAACATCGCATGTAATCGGATAGAGAACTTAAATTTAAACCTTGTTTGATTGTAATTCACATAGTGATATAGTGAATTAGTTGACTAAGGTGTTTAGCTTAATTCTATCTTATTTGTGGATTTAAGTTAGTATGGTATTAGTGTATCGAGAGGTGGCTAGTTCTATTTGAGTGTTTTTGATTAATAAATTGGGATAGTGCATTAAACTGAAATAAGGTGTAATAATCAGAGTGATACTTGAAGTGAAGTTATAAGCCTAATTCTCCATTGATTACTTGAAATTATAGTTTTTGAGCATTGTTGATTGCTTGGTATTTTTAGTATTTTTAATGTTTTTAGTTTTAATAGTTATAATTACTAAATTGGATAGTTTATAAAATTTGTATTAATATAAATCTGATAATTCTTAGGATTAATTTCATATTTAGTCTGTGTGGGAACGATACTTAAGTTATCATTATATTACTTGTTGACCACAGTACATTTGCGTGTGAGCGTATATAGATTTTACCCAACACTTGTCTTACTTGATATCAATCTTTGCTCACAATTTGCTTTGTTAATTAAATTTCACTAGATAATCAATATTTAATCATTTGTTTAGATAAGATTGCATTGATATAATTTTAATACTTGAATAGCTTTGATAATATTTTCTCGTGGGTTCGACACTCAACTTATCATATACTACTTGTTGACCGAGTATACTTGCGCGTATTTTAATAATTGTAAAATCAATCAATAAGTTTTTAGTGCCGTTATCAATGATTTATAATCCATTATGTTTCAATATTAATACCAAGTCAAGATGATCTTAATCTATGTGTTTTTCTATTCAATTTTGTAGGTGCTCTTGATTGTGTATGCCACCTCGTAAAAATTTGATGTTAATACCTCTTGATCCTGAGGTTGATAGAAATTTTTGAATATTGAGAAGGGAAAGAGATCGGGGTATACTAAATCAAGATACCTATGGCTGAAGAAGTGCAAAAATCTTTGCGAGAATATGTTATGTCGCACGTCACAGATATTCAAGCAAGTATACAAAGACTTACGATTCAAGCCAATAACTTTAAAATTAAGCCGAGAATGCTTAAAATGATACATAACAATGTACAATTGGGGGGGGGGGGATGCCAAATGATCATTTGATAAATTTTATGGAGATCTGTGACATATTCAGACATAATGGAGTGTATGAAGACGCTATTAGACTCCAACTGTTTCTTTTCACCCTACGGGATAAGGCAAAAAGTTGGTTGCATTCACTCCTACATGGACTGATTTAGCCTAGAAATTCGTGGTGAAGTTCTTTTTGCCAGCGAAAACTACAAATATGACGCCCCCAAATTCTTTACACTCTGTAGCAGATTTGGTGCTCACATAAATATTCCATAAGATAAGAACTTCTATCAATCCAAGATTCACAGTATCCTATAACATATATTAGTTCTCGTCAGAACAATTACTGTATAAGGATACCCTCACTTGGATGTATAGATTTATAATCTCATGGATATTTATTTCATATAAATAATTCCTATCTATCTGACGTTCACTGTATTAATGAAAAGATTGTTCTTAGAACTGAGGGGTGCAACCTCAGTGCTTCTAGAATTCCCAAGATCATTCAATATCATCATTCAGATGTATAGTTCATATAGATATTGTAGTTCTTTTTAAGTTCTCTAAAAATGCTAAAACTAATCAATTGAAAAAAGTTGTTATTATATTACATATTTCATGGATCCCAAATTTACATTGTTATTACATCAGATTTTGCAAAGATGTAACCAAGTCTTACACAATAAAACTTAATTTAATATTATCTTTCTATCCACATGAGTTTATACTAGAACTTCCAGGTATGTCATTCAAAGCTGCAAATGGAAAAAAGATATATTACAAGGATGGGCTACAGAAAGCTCAACAAGTTTTAAACAAGCTATACTTTATAGTCACACAAAATTGAATTGAACGAACATATAGTTCAAGATGTTTTCAACACACACACACACACACACACACACACACACATATATATATATATATATATATATTGAGGTTTATCTGCCAAACCCCACACATTACGGGTTTCTGTCAGTCATAATGACTTAGCTACATGAGTTGATTTATTCAATCAGACATCCTAGAAGTATGCATATCATCCTACCACACAAGGTCAGTGAAATACTGCCTATAACCCCCGATCAATGTATAATTGTCGGTCATAAAATCCCCGGTCAGCGTATAACTACCGGTCTTGAATATTATCAATATATATATGTATTTGTACCAAACAATATTGGTTTCATCATAGTTTATGTTTTGATATCAAATCAAAACTAAGTTACGCAAATAATAGCTCATTTCATTCAGTTATGCTTGAACAATAAGCCATAACCTCCCAACAATAGATATCGCGAATAATATATATAAACAAGTTCGTACAGTAAAAATAGAAGACTTGCATCTAATACAAAAATTAAATGAAGTTAAAAAAACTTGCCTAATTGAAGAACAATATATTTATTGCTATTTGACGTTGTTTACGCAACATAAATATGTTATCACATATTTATAACAGTCATTAGAATGTATAAGAACGAGTATCTAATAACACAAACTAAGTCTGAGTTGGTTTTGATGTTAATTCAGTGTTTTATTACTTTATCGAATAATTATCGAGTTAGTTTTTCAATAAAACTTTATTTAAAAGCTTTATCATTATTTTAGATAATTTAATTATCACTTATAATATTTTTTAAAAGCTCATAACAATTTATAAATGATTAATATCATTTTAAAATATTTAATTATGATTTTTAAATGATTAATATCAATTTTAAATAATTAAATAACATTTATAATTATTTTTAAATCACTAATATCATTTTTAAATAATTTATTATCATTTATAATAATTTTTAAATCATTAATATCATTTTTAAATAATTTATTATCATTTATAATAATTTTTAAATCATTAATATCATTTTTAAATAATTTATTATTATTTATAATGATTTTTAAATATTTATTTAATATAAATCTTAAATGATTTTATTATCATTAATATTTAAATAAATTAAAATATTAATAAATTTTATGTCAAAATATTAAAAGTTATTTATTATAACTTAAAATGATTTTTAAAACTTATTTATTAATTATTAAAATTTATTTACTATTTATTTCTATTTATTTTAATTATTATAATGTATTTTTATTAAAAACTGTTGTGAAAAGCTTTCGCGACAAAAAAATGTCACTGTAGGTGTCATCAGCCATTTTAAGAACAACCAAGTCAATGTTTTGGGGGTTAATTTGATCAACTTTATCTTCTAATTATTTTTGTTTCTAGATGTGTAAGTGTTTTAGTGTTGTAGTATTCATGTAGATCTACAAGTACATAACAATTTCTTGGTTTAATTACATCATTATAGGAAGATGTGGGTGGTCAAACTATGTTGACTAACCTGTTCTTCAGTTTCTGGAAATTCCAGAAACTATTGAACAGTTTCGGTCAACGCTTTTGGATCCTCAATAACTTACATTTTGTTCATTCTTTAAGTGATCTAATGTCACATCTTGGTAGTATATATGTCAGTGTACAAAAGTGAGACATTATTTTACCCTAATCAACACATTAAATGGAAGATTTAAGTTGTTCAAAAGGTTGTCAGACACCTGTCAGGTGTTCTTCATAATTTCAGGAATTTCTAGAAATAGTTTTGTTCTTGGTCAAAGGGTTTTGACCATTAATAACTCTCATACTGGTTATTTATTAGGTGATCTACTATCATAGTTTTGTAGCATACATATCAGGGTATAAGAGTTTGACACTAGTATCCTAACAACATCGGAAAAGGAAGATCTAAGCCGGTCAAACGGCTGTCAGACCCTTGTTGAAGATTTTTGGAATTCCCATAAATCATTTTCCTGTGATCAGTCAACAAGGTTTGACCATGATCAACTTGCAACGTATAGATTCTATGGTCATGATTCCACTTCTAGATTATTAACATCATGACATACTATAACTATGATACATTAAACAACTCAAACAACTACAGACCATAATCTACAAGCCCCGACATTTGATTGCCAAACTTACTTTTTAGGGTTTTGGACAGTTTGCTTAAATCTTTATTTTTATACATTTAGATGTTATGAAATCATGTTTAACCAACCCAAATCACTAAATAACATAATACTATTTAACATATTTAAACATTAAAACATAAAATCTATTGCAGCTTTAAAGATTTAGCTTAGGTTTAGGATTTATACCTTATTGAACAAAGTTTTGAATTTCTCTCTTTGATTGTGCATTTGGCATCACAATATGAAGTGTTTTGAGTGTATATCTCGTGAGCTTAGTGATGACTAAATTGACTTTAATTCATTTCTCTTTGACAACTAAGCTAGATTCATTGTATGATATGATCATATGTGTCAATTAATGGTTGGTATAGGTGTATTTGAGCACAGAGCATATCTTCAAGTGGAGAGTCACCAAGATTTGCTCTTATCCCCTTATTAAAAGAAAAGAAAAAGTGTATTTTGGCCATTTCACATATGTTAAGGGCAATTTAGTAATCTCACAACTAAATTTAAGGGTAATTTAGTCATTTCACACGTTTCCCTTAAATTTTTGGCCCTTAGGGTTTTCTAATTAGTATTAGGGTTCATTAATTAGAATTAGGGTTTCTAAATTAAGTTTAGGGTTCTATAATTAGGGTTAGGGTTTTACAACCTTAAATTATGGTTTCCCAATTAGGGTTTTCAAATTAGGTTTTAAATTGTTATATCTTATTTGTTGTTATATAAAATACTTAAGATTAAGCATATAATATATATAGTTTTTAAATTCAATTATAAGAAATGTGTTAATATTCACAATCTCTATTAATAATCCTGATTAGGGTTCGAATTATTACAATAAAGCTCAGACACGACAGCCTGTCCTTCTCACAAATGGACTCCGAATCTCTTTACAAAGCATGGGAAAGGTACAAGGATCTATTAAGAAAGTTTCCACGCCACAGCCTACCCAATTAGGCTATAAGTTCAAACATTTTATAACGGATTAGCGGGGTATACCAGATCGAGTATTGATGCTACGACTGGTGGAGCCTTTATGGGGAAAAAGAATGATGATGCCTATGAGTTGTTGGAAATAATGGCTGCAAATAATTATCAGTGGCCAACTGAGAGACAAGCACTGCGGAAAGTAGCTAGGATTTATGAGGATAATGCAATGACTGCATTGTCTGCAAAAGTCACTGCCCTAGCTAAGAAAATTGATGCTAATAGGGGGTGCAATTAGTGCAAAGTGTGGCTGCTATATGTGATTTGTATGCTAGAAGTCACCCTATTGATCAGTGTTTAATTAGTCCTGAATCGGTTTAGTATGTTTCCAACTACGGTCGGCAACAAAACAACAATGTTCCCACCTATTACCATCCTGGTTTGAGGAATCCCCCAAATTTCTCATGGAGTAACAATATCAACACCCAAGGCCAATCTTCTACTCCAAAACTAGCATACTCTCCAATATATCCAAATCCTCCCGGTTTTCAATCTCAAGCTCACCCACCACAAGGCTCATACCAACCACTACATCAATAGGAAAAGAAGCCTAGCTTGGAAGATCTTCTCTCTAGTTACATAGCACAAAATGAGACAAGAATCAATAGCCAAGAAGTATTTCCACAATGCCTTCAGAAACAAAAACTTGACAAGCAATTTTCTAAATTTTTGGAAGTTTTCAAAAAGCTTCATATCAACATTCCATTTGCTGAAGCATTGGAACAAATGCCCAGTTACGTCAAATTCATGAAGGACATTCTGTCTAATAAGAGAAAACTGGGTGATTATGAGACTGTAGCACTGACAGAGGAGTGTAGTGCTATACTTCAAAAGAAGCTTCCACCAAAGCTTAAAGATCTTAGAAGTTTTACAATACCATGCACCATTAGGGACCAATTCATTGGTAAAGCTCTATGTGATCCAGGAGCTAGCATTAATCTAATGCCATTATCTATTTACAAGAAGCTTGGTTTAAATGAGGCAAAGCCTACCAGTGTCACGTTACAGTTGGTAGACAGATCCCTAAATTATCTAAAAGGGATTATGGAAGACGTGCTAGTTAAGGTGGACAAGTTCATCTTCCCTTTAGATTTTATTATTCTGGACTTCGAGGAAGACAGAGAGGTGCCTATTATATTGGGCTGACCATTCTTAGCTACAGGCAAAACTCTTATTGATATGCAGAAGGAAGAACTCATGATGAGAGTTCAAGACCAGGAAGTAACTTTTAATGTCTTTAGGTCTATGAAGTTTCCCAATGAATCTGAAGATTGCTTCAAGGTCGTGTTGGTTGACAGAGCGGTAAATGAGGTATTCTTGGAAAATTTCATTTTTGACTCACTTGAAGCAACTTTGACTGGTGCTTGTGATGTGTAAGATCCTACTCATCTTGAGTATGAGAAATTGTTGAATTACTACCCACGATTCACTAGCTCTAAATGACCAGTTGAACCTTTTGATAGACCGAAATCAACATTAAAGGAGCAAGCTCCTATTTTGGAACTAAAGCCTCTATCGTGCCATTTACGTTATGCTTATCTGGGAGAGTCAACTACTTTGCCTGTCATCATTTCTGCATTATTGGATGAAATACAAGAAAATGAGTTATTGCAAGTTCTGAAAAATTAGAAGACTGCTTTGGGGTGGGCACTTGCAGACATCAAGGGAATTAGTCCATCCATATGTATGCACAAGATCCTCATGGAGGGTGATGCAAAGCCTACCATAGAACATTAACGGCAGTTGAATCCTATAATAAAGGAGGTGGTGAAAAATGAGATCATCAAATGGTTTGATGTAGGAATCATTAATCCGATCTTTGACAGCACATGGGTAAGCCCTGTTCAATGTGTCTCGAAGAAGTGGGCATGGCTGTTGTTACCAATGAGAATAACGAGTTGATTCCAATAAGAACAGTGACAAGGTGGCAAGTTTGTATGGACTATATAAAGCTTAACAAAGCAACTCGCAAGAACCATTTTCCTCTTCCCTTCATTGATCAGATGCTAGATAGACTGGTTGGGCACAAATTTTATTGTCTCGTGGATGGATACTCGGGGTATAACCAGATTGTCATCTCACTCAAAGATCAGGATAAGACAATCTTCACTTGTCATATAGAACTTTTACCTTTTAGCGGATGCCATTCGGCTTATGCAATTCACCTGCTACATTTTAGAGGTGCATTATGGTTGTCTTTTCTGATATGGTTGAGCAGACACTTGAGGTATTCATGGACAACTTCTTAGTGTTTGGTAATTCTTATGATTCTTGCTTGGAAAACTTGGATTTAGTGGTCAAGAGATGCATGGAAATGAACTTCGTATTGAACTGGGAGAAATGCCACTTCATGGTTCAGGAATGCATAATCTTAGGTCACAGAATGTCTGCTGAGGGAATTGAGGTGGACAAGGTAAAAATAGAAGCTATTGAAAAACTTCCACCTCCATCATTTGTGAGAGGAGTTAGAAGCTTCTCGGGGCACGTTGGTTTAGTTTTATAAAGAATTTCTCCAAAATCACAAAGACCTTGTTCAAATTATTAAAAAAGAATGTGCCATTCAAGGTTAGTAAAGAATGTCTGGAAGCTTTTGAGGTGCTCAAACAGAGGCTCATTACTGCTCCTGACTGGAAGCTACCATTTGAGCTTATGTGTGATGTAAGCGATTACGCCATTGGTGCAGTTTTGGGACAGCGCAAGGATAAATTATTCCGCACCATTTATTATTCCAGGAAAACGTTGACAGATGCCCAGTTAAACTACACCACCACAGAGAAGGAACTCTTTGCTATTGTATATACCTTTGACAAGTTTTGCTCCATCTCATTGGGACAAAGGTGATTGTGTAATATCCGTAAATTTTTTAAATAATATTAATAATTTAATTAATAAAAGTTTGAGTATTTATGTTGAATACCTATATATTTATGTCTTGAAATGTGATAATTCATTTAGACACTCAAAATTTTTCATTCTTGTTACTAACCGCGCAGGAGGGCAGAATTGTCTTTTATCTTTTAGAGACAGTAACAACCCGATATTTTCAATCTAAATAAATAAGAAATTTTGCGTATAATTTTTTTTATTTTAAAGATGAGAATTTGTACAAGATAATGTGTATATGTATTTATGTGGTAAATAAAAATATATTTATTACATGATTAGTTACAAGTAAATTTATTTTAGAATTATTGATTATTAAAAAGTATATTTTTATAATAATTAATTTTATAGTGGAAATATTTTTATTAACTATTTTCTATGAAAATATAATCATATATTATTTAAATAATATATGGAGTGTTTTTTAGAATAATTATAATAATTATTTTATTATATGAATTTTAGTACATATTAATAAGTTAATTATTTTACCTTAATTATTAAGGTTAAAGATGAAGAATAAATCAGATATGGAATCCAAACCCTAATTTTGGATTATTGTCAAGATATAAGAATAATAATATAATATAATTATATTTTGATTTTTCAGTGCTATGAATATGTACTGTATGTCCGTATTGATAATGGTTGGTCAAATACGGTGTATTATGACCAAACCCTAGTAATAATGTTAAAACCCTAATTTAGATCCAATTTAGAGTACAAGATTGTTATAACGGTGTTATATGTTTTATGTTGTATATTAAGTGATTAATTAGGTAAACTCTAATTAAAAGTTCTAGAAACCCTAAATAATTTTTAGAAAACCCTAAATTATTAAAAACCCTAATTTTAAGTGTTAAACTCTAGTTTGAAACTCAATTATGAGTTCGAGATTATTATGTAACGATGTTATATGATTTTATGAATAATTAGGTAAACCCTAATTAACATTATGAAATATTAATTTCTAGAACCCTAATTTCTATAATTAGTAACCCTAATTAGAAATTATAAAACCTAATTATAAATCGGTAACCCTAATTATCAAAATCTTAAACCCTAATTGCTAATTTAGCAAGGTTAATTATAATTATTATATTTTCACCCTAATGTTCCTGTATATGTAATTAGGAAATTAAACGCGATTAAGAAACGCTAATTTACAAAAATTAGAAACTAACATTATTTTTATTTTATTTTATTTTTTATTTTTAAACCCTAATTATTATTCTAGAAATCCTTTTTGTGCTAAACCTTAGGGTTAAACCCTAAGGGTCAAACCCTATGGGTTTGCATGATTACAAAATTGCCCTTAAAATTTCATGCGAAAAGACCATTATGCCCCTCTTTAGATTTTTAGTATGTAACTTATGAAATTTTGCCAAGTGGGGGAGTGGGTGACCTAACCTAACAACTCCATGTGATATTATTTGCCCGCAATCAGTCAAAATCCAGCCAATACATTGCATATAACATCATATATATATATATATATATATATATATATATATATATATATATATATATATATATATATATATATATATATATAGATTGGAGAGAGAAAAAGTTCATTTGTTAGCTTATTTTTGCAAACACTTATCCTAGAGCTTCTCTCTCTAAGACACACGAAATTTGGTAGCATATCAGTCACATAGTAAAGCCTCACTAATACATATACCAACATTAGTAGCCAGAATCAAGAATTGGATCGCAAAGGTATAAACCCTAGCCCAAAAATCTGTCCAATTTTCTGTTGTTAGATGTTATGTTTGAGTGTTAGAATATGTTGTTAGTAGTGTCTAATGATGATCTGGGTTTCTAGATGTTGAATCCATAACATCTAGAGGCTCAGATTTGAAGATTTACAAAATCTGGAAAAAAGTTCAACAGTCGTCTTACAACGAATGTCAGGTCGTGTAGATCTCTGTACGTGTTAGATTTTTGTGTTTTAAGTGTTGAATATGGTTGTCTGTTATGAGATCTTTGCTCTGGATCAAGAATCAGGCCTAGATCAGTTGTAGATTGTAAGTTATAACCGGTCAAAGGTCGTTGACCGGCATTGACCGAGCCATTTCTGGGTTACCCAGAAAGTTTCCACGTCGGTCTGACAGTAGGTTTATGGCCTTGTATCTTGCAGGTGTTAGCTTGTTTGTTGTTGATGTTGTAATAGATTTGTACTCTGGTACTTGGACTTCAATATTAAGCTTTTATTTCACTTAAATATCTAACGAATCGATCTTAGTGACTGGTCAAAGTAGGTATCTTGAGCACGGATCCGGTTTTCTGGGCAACGCAGAAAACCTATGAGCAAAGTTTCTGACATACTTTGACCGGTCCGGATCTGACGATTGTGATGTGTTTTTGTTGATGTTATGTGATAGACCTCTTGTTCTACATTTTGTCTACACACTGCAACCTTTAAATTGCATGCTCGAACTGTTCTTCATTTCTGGGCAACCCAGAAATGAAGAACAGCCTCTGACAGTTACTTTGATGGCTAAGATCTATTTTGTTATGCTTTATTATGATTATGTTGTTGTTGTATATTGTAGTTTTGCATTAACTTTACACGATATGCTCAACAGAATGTATAGAAACACAACACATACTAAATCATTGATTGTCAAACAGAGCCACTCGAAACTGCGTATGAATATCTGGGTTCGTATGAGGAACATGAAGAACACCTATAGTGACGGTTCTGTCGCTATAGGCAGTCTTTAGCGACACATAGTATTTTATTTTCTGGAAATTAATAAATAATTATAAAAAATCAGTTTTTAATTAGTAAAAATACCAAATAAATTATTAAAAATTATTTTAAATTCTGAAAATTAGGTTTTAATTATTTTAAATATATTTCATAAATATTTAATATTTTTGGAATATTAAAGGTATTTAAGTTATTTAATTATATTATTAAATAAATTAGTTAAAATGATTTTAATACTTGAAAAATTATTTAAAATTATATTATGATATAAGAAAATATTTTAAGTTATTTTTAATGACTTTTATTATTTTTTGATAAATTTCATTAATAAATTAATATTAATGATTATTAAGTTATGTACTAAATGAATTAAATAAATTAATTAAAAATGATTTTATTATATTAAAATTCATTTTAAATAATAATAAAGTATTTAAAAATATTTTAATTTATAAAATATAACTTTTAATATTTAAAGGTAAATTTCATTAATTAATTATTATTAATGATATTAAAGTTATTTAATAATTATATTAAATAATTTAGTTTAAAAATGGTTTTAATAGTATAATAATCATTTTAAATAAAAATAAATTGTTTAAAGATATTTAAAATATAACTTTTAATATTTAAAGGATAATTCAATTAATAATTTAATATTAATAATTATTAATTTATTATTAATGATATTAAATTTATTTAATAATTATATTAAATAAATAGTTTAAAAATGTTTTTATTAATTTAAAAATCATTTAAAAAGGATATAAATGAATAAAAAATATCTTAAGTAATGATTAAAGACTTTTAATATTTTGATAAATAGAACATTAATACTTTAATATTAATGGTAATTATTTAAAAATAATTTTAAATATTTTAAAAATCATTTAAGGGTAATATTAATACTTTAAAAGTATTTTAAGTTATTATAAATAACTTTAATATTTTGGAAATAATTTCATTAATAGTTTAATATTAATTAAATATTAATGATAATAGGATTATTTAATACTTAAATCATTTAATAATGATTCCGTTGTTTAAAAATTCATGATAAATTATAATAAATATTTTAAAATTATTATAAGTCATTTAAAAATAATATAACTGATACTAAGTTACGGGATAGAGTCTTAGACTCGATAATTACCCGATAAAGCTGTCGGTACACCGACGTGTTTTAGAAATTGATCTGGACTTAGATAATTTAATTAGATATGTGATTATTTGTGATTCAATGGTTCTTAAACATGGTTAATAATGTGATTAGGTTATGTACTAACTGTGAAATGCAGTACTATGTGTTATAGTATATTGTTCTAATCGAACGAATGATCTGATTAATGATAGGTCGTGATATAAACGATAAATCTAAAAGTGCAAATTGTAAGCAGCGCATCAGGCAAGTATCATACCTTTGCATTTTTTTTATGCAATGGACATGAGTAAGAATGTTTCTAAAACTATATTCTTATTGTATAGATTATTAACCTTATATTATATACGCCCATTGATTATCAACATGTTAGTGTATGATAATTCAGATATATATTCTGTTCGTTAATTTCGATAAATGGTTATACAAGTGTCCCCACTTGGATAATCATTGTATTTAATCAAATGTTGATACACCTTTGTCAATTACCCGTATACATATATGTTGAATTATAGATTATTGTTGAACAACATAAAACCTTTGATTTGGAACCCAGACAAGTATGAACATCCCTACACGGGAAAACTTTTATGCACCAAAGGCGGACAGAGTGAACGATAGCCTCGTTCCTGCACGTAGTATTGATCAATGCAGGGCATAACGGGCTGATCACCCCTCGTGCCAGTAAGTTATGACGGTTTGCAGATGAATTTCTGTTTAACCTATTTGAAAATTGAAAACAATGTTCATAGCATGTCACCTAAACCCTATTTATAGACAGTACGTAGTTTCAAAGATTTGGTATAAAATTGATATATTATTATCAATGGTACAGATTGCTTCACAACTATTGAATCGTTGTAGAAGGGTAGTATAAAGAAAACATTTAAATTCTTTCAGCTTATAGATATAATTGCTATTACTTTCTGGGCACTCAAATGCTCATCCTTACTTAATTTAAATATTTTCAGCTAAGTGTGAAGAACCAGAAAGCTCATGCAGAAACAAAGGAAAATGAAATCTAACCAAATAAGATTTGTGGTATTCTATATAATAATTTGAGACTATTAAGACAGTGATATATATATTATCTATTATGATATGCAATGAATGTAATAAAGGTTACGTACTTGGGAGCTAGACTCTGATAATTATGTAAATTAAGTTTGAATTTTATATTATTATTATTATTATTATTCCGCTCATAGAAATGGTATTGTAAAGCACCGAGTTCGGGTTTCAAGTACCCGGATTTGGGGGCTCTACAGGTTGGTATCAGGGCTATAAGCATAAATTTGCGAAGAGCCCCGAGCCTCTCGCTGGTGACTTCCTTGTGTGGAATGTACCAAAGCTAGACTCTCCGTAGGGGACGCCGATTCAGTCGGTGGCAAGCTGATAGGTACCTCTGTTAGGTGCTATGGTTGGAAGCACCATGAAAGTTATAGGTTGGTATCAGAGCTTAGGGTTAAAAACCTTAGGTGGGCTAGACCTTAGGCTATAACCTTAGAACAGAGGAAAACGTTGAAAATATAAATAACTCATATAGAGTTTAAAAAGAGATGAATTGACTAAATTCGTCGTCAAACAAAATAAAAGATAACTTATATAAAACTCTTATTTGTTGTGTGTATAAACTATATGCTAATCAGAATAATTATATGTGTAGATGTCTGGTGGAAAAGGCTTGTTATATGCAAGTTATATAGCATGAAGAAGGGTCAAACCCATACACCCGAGCTGATATCGAAGCCAATAGCTGAAATAGAGGCTCACGATACAAACAACTCAAACGAGGTGGTTATTCTAGAAAATATAGTACCAGATCCGGAGATGGTGGAGCTGACAGATAGTGATTCAGACACTAAAGTTGAAGTTGATCAAGCATTAACGGAGGTGCAAGAACTGAGGAACAAGGTTTCTTCTCTGGAAAGGTTGTAAGAGATAGAAAAGCTGTTAAATAGTCAATTGCGTCAAGCTTTAATAGAAACAATGGAAGAACAAGATAAGCTTAAAATCTAAATTGATCAGATGGGAGCCACAAGTAACACATCGTGTGAAGCTCCGAGCAAGAAGGGGAAAAGAAAGATAGAAGACCGTGACTTAGGAAAATCTGACAAGAAGAAAGGGAAAAGAATTTGTTACCTGTGCGGTTATGAAGGACATACTACTCTGTATTGTCCTGACTACAAACCAGGAGCATGTTTTATCTGTGGGATAGAAGGTCATCAGGCGAAAAGTTATCCAAGGACGAGGAGTAATAAATAAGTAGTATAGGTTCTGTTGTGTAGGTGTGTTTAATGTAATAAATATAGGATATATATGTCTGTGTAATGTAATGTTCCTAACTTTTGTATTAGTCAAGACTATAAATCCTGACTTTTGTGGTCACAAAGGGATAACTGATGTTAAAAGTATTATGTGTTATGTTATGTAAAATATTCATTAAATGAATATAAATCTATGTTTGAGTAATTGAACAAGTTTAATATATTAAACTGATATGATAAGGTTTAGAATGTAAGTTAAATTTATGATTTCATTTAATCAGATAATACCGCCAAGACATCGAACTCGCAATCAAAGGGCAGAAGAATCTGTCAACAACGTTGAGGGACAACAACAAGCAGACCCGATGCAACAATTTTCCAACATGGTAGCACAAGCTATGCAGCAAGGAATACCAGTCACTGGAAATCAGCTGGACAACCGCTTGTCGAACTTCAAAGATTTTAAGGCTGTAGGACCGCCGGAATTCAAAGCTACGAATGACCCTGTTGAAGCCCAAACTTGGGTCAAGGAGATTGAGAAGGCATTCATAATAGCTAGGGTAGCTGAGGGGCAACAGACCTGCTTTTTCCATATACATGATGAAGGGTGAGGTAAATTTTTGGTGGGAAGCGAATCAGGCGAGGGCAGGAGAAGGTATAATCACATGGGATAGATTTAAAACTTTGTTTTTCAAAAACTATTTTTCACCTAGTATGCAGGCGAGGATGGAGGTGAGATTTTTAGAATTGAAGCAGAAGAATATGACTGTTGCAGAATACGCTGCAAAATTCAATAAGTTAGCTAGGTTTGCCCCGCATCAAGTTGATACGGAGGCTAGGAAAGCTCAAAGATTTGAGATGGTATTAAAACCCTGGCTCTACAACAAGGTGGCGGTGTTGCAGATTCCTATATTTGTAGCACTCATGGAGAAGGCGATTATTGCTGAGGAGGGGAGTGAGTCTATGAGCCTCTACAACAAAGAGAGGAAGAATAAGGGTAAGACTGAAGGAGCTGGGAAGGTGGAAATTAATAGTGGGAATAGGGGAGGTAATAGTAGTAGCAAGAGGAAGGGGAGCAGTTTTAGAAGTGTGCAGGTGAAGCAAGAAGGTATGAACAAACAGACTGTGCCATTAAGAATTGTGGAAAGAACCACTTAGGAGAGTGTTTGAAAGGAAAATTCGTTTGCTATAAGTGCGTGCAGGAGGGCCATATCTCTCCCAACTGCCCCAATCCTAGGATGAATAGTGGATGTTTTCTGTGCGGATCGACTGAGCACAAGGTGAAGGATTGTCCGAAGAGGAGGACAGAAGCAAGAAATGTGAACACGGGCATTGGCAGCGGGACTTTGGAAATCACCGGACTGACTTCATCGAACAAGCCAACGAAATCTACTGCAAGGGTCTACAACATGACAGTCCAGGATATGGCAGCAGCTGGCACTGGAACTCCAGGTATTATTCGTATAACTTTTATTTTATTATCCATGATTTTCCTATATATAGTAAATTATTTTTTAAAGAAATTTTGAGGGACGAATTTGAGTTCTTTTAGAAATCAAATTTTCGTTTAATCAGAAAGACAAGCTTTATGTGAATAGTTAAAGATCAGTTCGATCAAATTATGATCAAGATCTACTGGCAATGATTGTGTATGTTAGGTACCCGTGTACGTATAGGTTTTAAAACGTTGATTTCGGGGACAAAATCTTTATAAGGGAGGGTGAATGTAACAACCTGATATTTTCTAACTATCTAAATAAGAAATTTTGTGTATAATTTTTTTTTATTTTAAGGATGAAGATTTGTACAAGATAAAGTGTATATGTATTTATGTGATAAATAAAAATTTATTTATTATATGGTTATTTACAAGTAAATTTATTTTAGAATTATTGATTATTAAAAAGAATATTTTTATAATAATTAATTTTATAGTGCAAATGTTTTTATAAACTATTTTCCATGAAAATATAATCATATATTATTTAAATAATATATGGAGTGTTTTTTAGAATAATTATAATAATTATTTTATTATATGAATTTTAGTACAGATTAATAAGTTAATTATTTTACCTTAATTATTAAGGGTAAAGATGAAGAATAAATCAGATATGGAATCCAAACCCTAATTCTGGATTATTGTCAAGGTATGAGAATAATAATATAATTGTATTATATTTTGATTTTTCAGTGCTATGAATATGTACTGTATGTCCGAATTGATAATGGTTGGTCAAATACGGTGTATTATGACCAAACCCTAGTAATAATGTTAAAACCCTAATTTAGATCCAATTTAGAGTACAAGATAGTTATAACGGTGTTATATGTTTTATGTTGTGTATTAAGTGATTAATTAGGTAAACCCTAATTAAAAGTTCTAGAAACCCTAAATAATTTTTAAAAACCCCTAAATTATGAAAAACCATAATTTTAAGCGTTAAACTCTAGTTTGGAACTCAATTATGAGTTCGAGATTATTATATAACGATGTTATATGATTTTATGAATAATTAGGTAAACCCTAATTAACATTATGAAATATTAATTTCTAGAAACCCTAATTTCTATAATTAGCAACCCTAATAAGAAATTATAAAACCTAATAATAAATTGGTAACCCTAATTATCAAAATCTTAAACCCTAATTGCTATTTTAGCAAGGTTAATTATAATTATTATATTTTCACCCTAATGTTCTTGTATATGTAATTAGAAAATTAAACGCGATTAAGAAACGCTAATTTGCAAAAATTAGAAACTAACATTATTTTTATTTTATTTTATTTTTTATTTTTAAACCCCAATTGTTATTCTAGAAATCCTTTTTATGCTAAACCGTAGGGTTAAACCCTAAGGGTCAAACCCTAAGGGTTTGCATGATTACAAAATTGCCCTTAAAATTTCATGCGAAAAGACCATTATGCCCCTCTTTAGATTTTTAGTATGTAACTTATAAAATTTTGCCAAGTGGGGGAGTGGGTGACCTAACCTAACAACTCCATGTGAAATTATTTGCCAGCAATCAGTCAAAATCCAGTCAATACATTGCATATAACATCATATATATAGATTGGAGAGAGAAAAAGTTCATTTGTTAGCTTATTTTTGCAAACACTTATCCAAGAGCTTCTCTCTCTAAGACACACAAAATTTGGTAGCATATCAGTCACATAGTCAAGCCCCACTAATATATATAAATGGGTTTTGTACTGGGGTCACTACAAAATTCGATTTTACGCTTTAGGGGTAGGCTAAGAAGTCCCTCGAGAATACGTCAGGAGGTTTATTAACAATAGAAATATCATTCACAACTGTGACTCTCATCCAAGACTTGGATAACACATGTAATGAAGGTTTCTCCTAACGGAGTTTCAACCAATAAGTCAAATTCTAATTTCTCCGGAGTCAAATTTAAACGTTGAGCGCAAACAAGAGAGATAAAAGAATGGGTAGAACCGGTATCTATTAAGGTATCGACTTCATAAAAATTTATAATTAACTAACCCATGATAACTTCATTCGATTCCTCGTCAGGGTAATTCAAAATTCGATGCTGGATTCTCCCAATTGCTGTCGAAAAAGAGAAATACATATAATAGCTTTCTTGGATCAGACTTCTCTTTCCACTATATCAATGCGTCGTGCGACTTTTACCCATGCATCTTTCATTCTCACTCATTCAGTTACTTCTTCTTTCAGCTGCTCCTTGACGTTTGAATTCTCAGATTCCAACTTTAATATCGTATACTCTGCCAAAGTGTGCTTCTGTTCAACCATCGCACATTGGGTAATACAATTTTGAATTGTTGCATCCCTTTGTTCTACGACCGTCTGCCGTTCTTCAGCATGCTCTTCTAACTCATGAATATGTTTTTGCAATTCTACATTTGATCAATAAGTTCTTCTAATAAATTATCTTCGGGTTCCTCTTCTTCCTCACTCTCAGTTGCTACCTTTGCGACTAGCTTGAGTGCAACTTTTAATTCCTCAATCACCACATGGATATCTCTAATCAAATTAACCTGGTTGGTGATTAGAGGTGTCTCCACGGTCTCATTCACACCATTGTTAACATTTTCAGCTGCCATTTTAAACACTGCCACAAAACAAGGGTTAATTGACATGCAACATATTATCCCTATACTCTGACCGACCAATTAAATAACAAATAAAATTAGGTAGGTCATACTAACAAAAGAATTCCCCGTCTCTCCCCTCCTAGTTCATGTCTCACATCTCAGCCAGGGATCATATCCCTAAGCTTTGATACCAACTGTGACAACCCCAAAATAGGTCCATTCGACCCAACCCATTCTAAGTCGCCAAATACATGGTACAAAAATAAATATAACTTCAGTAATATGACAACACATATGCTATGAGTTTAAATACAACTATTGTCTAATAGACAGTATAAAAACTCAAAAGGGGTCCTCATTACAATTATTGATACGCTATTTCATAGAATAGTGAGGACTACTAATGCAACCATCTGGACCGTCAATCCATTCCCCGACTAGTCCCAGCTATATTCTCATTTCCTGAAGAGAACAGTGAAAGAAAGGGTGAGCTCAACTAGCCCAGTAAGAAATATTATGACTAAGATAATATACAACAAATTATCATTAGTCTTCAACAGTATAACAACCGATAGAATATAATAGACAACAAGTTTTAAATCAACAACTGCAGCGGAATAAACAATCCATTAGAAGAGTCAAGTAAATTATAAAATCTACTATCTTCTATGATTTAAAAAGATTTTCATAATCTTTATCACTAAGACTCAGCAAAAAAAATAATCCACACCATTAAATCATCCCTGCACTACAGGCCAAGGATATTCTTTAGTATCACGACCACGAATTATCCATGCACTACGGGCCAAGGATATTCGTGTATTCATCAACGGTCCTGATCATGCCATAAAACAATTCATCTTTTCACTACGGCTAAAGAGAATCCATAGCCATAATCATACCAAAAACTGTCCATCAATGCATTACGGGCCAATGAGGACTTTTACCACATCATTTGTAACATCACGGTCATGATTATACCGAATAATCCCTGGTCATAATCATACCAAGTCCATCTATGCACTATAGGCCACATATGACTTTCAACAGTTGGTCATGTTCATCTCAACACCTGTTTATCTTTGCACTACGGGCCAAAGATATTCATCAGATAATCATTCATCTTTGCACTACATGCCAAAGATATTCATCAGTTAATCATTCATCTAGGACTGAGGATGATGAAAAACATTTTAGAGAACGAATCCAGTAAGATAAAAGATCAAATATTAAGGATTCGTATTACAGTTTATCCAAGTTCAATAATACTCCAAAATAACCAATTTTGAAGCAGAATTAAAAAATAATGATCAAAACATGGATACAATCAAAGATAGTAACCATAATAGACAACTTGGGCAAAAAGAAGAAAATTTCATTTTTCGGTGAATAGTGTCGTATTCGTGAATAGTTCCGTATATGTGAATAGTTACTCTGACACCAAGAGATATAAATTCCACCAGAAAAATCATCATGCTTCTTGAATAGTACTCATGAATAGTAACCCGTGAATAGTAACTCATGAATAGTAACCTCGACATGAAAAGTTCCAAATTTGATAAAAAGTTTCAACCAATATTTCAGCATAATGATATTGAAAGAAAATATCATTTGCGAAGAAAATAACATCCCTTACGAATATTAAACGAAAATAATATTCCTTTCGAATATTGAACGAATATAATATTCCTTACAAATATTAAATGAAAATAATATTTCTTGCGAATATTGAACGAAATAATATTCATACGAATACGAAAAATAATATCTCTTCAAAATATGAAATAAATAATACCCCTTACCTCAAAAAGATAGTACTTCTGACTGGAATACTGTATATAGTGCTGAAGGAACTTGCACCGTATAGCAACACTCAAAGTATCAAAATACTCACAAGAATACGCTCGATAATATAGAGAAAGAAAGAGAGAAAACTTATATTTCTGGGGTGATTTTCAATTCTAACTTAGCTCTCTATTTATAGGAAAATGGTAGCACGCCGAAGCAGACTTGACCTGCTACCTGATGGCTTTACCTGCTACTATTGCCACCCACCACATTTAAAATTCAATTTGAGCACATTTCTCACCAACCAAAAGTGGGGCTCACCAATTCTAGAAATTTCCAACAAAATGATAAATTCTGATACTTCAACAATTTCTGAACCAGTCACCTCTTAAAATTCATAACAAATCATAGGTTCATTTTTAACGGTTCAAAATTCGTGGACATATACTCAACTTATATATGTATAACATATCCAAAAATCACAACGATCCAACGATCGGATTAAAAATTATAACTCACGCAATAGAGCTTTAAGAACACCGATTTGATCTTTTAATACCTCCAATCCGACAAAATACTGATAAAACACCTCAACATTTATTCCTTCAATAATAACCACATAAATAAATCCATCATTTATATACACATAAAATAAATATTTCCTTATCATATGAATCAATAATTAATTATTCACTAATAATATTATAGAATCATAATTATGACAACCAGGCCGTTCCCAGGAAAGAGGGGGCTTTTCGATAAGGATTTCTCCTTACTGGCGCGCAATTAGGTGACCAAACCTCTCCTTGACAGAACTTTCTAGACATTATCAATAATGTTATCTAATAATATTATTCAAATAATATGAATTATTGATCTGATAATGGAGATACTGTGCAGTGATAATTATTGAACAACAATAATATAAAATATCAACGTAGCAATTATTGAATCAATAAAATAAAATATTGAACAATAACTACTGTGATAATTATTGAGTAGTGTCTTCTTACGTAAGGATCAATAATTCAACAATACTGTGCAATACCGTGTGCTACTGTGCAACCACGCGTATTACTGTATTTTAACCACCGGGTATTCCAACAATCTTAACGGTAACAACTACACCGTTAATTATAACAACCCAAAATTTGTCGTTTTCTTCATCCGACAGTTATCCGTTATGGGGCCTACAAATGGCTGCGCCGTCGTACGAATATTCCCCGACAAAAAGAATATTCCACGACCAAACGAATATTCCCTGACAACAATGAATATTATATAACAACTTGTATACTTTGCAAAATTTATAAATACTACCCATAACTAGAACATTATCTCAAATCCACACTATAATATTCAAAAAAATTATTTCGAGAAAATTAAATATTTATTCATAAAATCTGGGGTCTCACGATCTCCCCTCCATATGAAATTTCGCCCTCAAAATTTACGTACGTACCTAGTATGCCGAATAGCTGAGGAAACCTTGACTTTACTTCAAATTCTAACTCTTGAGGTATAACCTTTGTGTGTCGAATGTGATCCTTCTTATCCAAGATTTTAACACGTATCTCCTCATACGTTAAATCTTCTGCTATCTCGTCTAATTCCAATTCAA
The DNA here is from genome assembly GCA_020205505.1 of Panax japonicus. Taxonomy (NCBI): domain Eukaryota; kingdom Viridiplantae; phylum Streptophyta; class Magnoliopsida; order Apiales; family Araliaceae; genus Panax; species Panax japonicus. The sequence continues at coordinate 31,352,717 of CM035111.1, forward strand.
TAATGTGGTTCGGGTCATCCACATATTTACATAACATCGATACGTGAAAAACGTTATGAACACGCGACATACTTAGCGTTAAGGCGAGTCTATAGGCCACAGTTCCTACTCGATCGAGGATTTCAAATGGGCCAATAAAATCGAGGGTTGAGAATTTCCTCTCTTCATCGACTCTTGCTTCTAGAATAACGCCTTCTTGAACCTTCTTCTTCACATTAATCAGCTTCGGGTCTATAGCTTGAGCAACTTGAACTTTATCGTCGGTTCTAATCGTATATTTACTATCCTCACGTAGGTTCGTATATTCACACTTGTAAACGCATACGATCTCCTGCTCAATGCGTCAGCTACCACATTCGTTTTTCCCACGATGGTATTGAATGGTATAATCGTAATCTTAAATAGCTCGAGCCAACGTCTTCAGCGCATAATACGTTCGTTTTAGGTGAAGAATTATTTGAGAGTTTTAGAAATGGGTTTTGTACTGGGGTCAATACAAAATTCGATTTAACGCTCTAGGGGTAGGCTAAGAAGTCCCTTGAGAATACGTCAGGAGATTTATTAACAATAGAAATATCATTCACAACTGTGACTCTCATCCAAGACTTAGATAGAACAAGTAATGAAGGTTTCTCCTAACGGAGTTTCAACCGATAAGTCAAAGTCTAATTTCTCTGGAGTCAAATCTAAACGTTGAACACAAATAAGAGAGATAAAAGAATGGGTAGAATCGGTATCTAATAAGGTATAGACTTCGCAAAAATTTATAATTAACTAACCCGTGATAACTTCGTTCGATTTCTCGTCAGGGTAATTTAAAATTCGATGCTGGATTCTCCCAATTGCTGTCGAAAAAGAGAAATACATATCATCTATTTTAGCTTTCTTGGATCGGACTTCTCTTTCCACCATATCAACGCGTCGTGCGGCTTTTTCCCATGCATCTTTCATTCTCACTCGTTCAGTTACTTCTTCTTTTAACTGCTCCTTGACGTTTAAATTCTTAGATTCCAACTTTAATATCGTATACTCTGCCAAAGAGTGCTTCTGTTCAACCATCGCACATCGGGTAATACAATTTTGAATTGTTGCATCCCTTTGTTCTAAGACCGCATGCCGTTCTTCATCATGCTCTTCTAACTCATGAATATGTTTTTGCAATTCTACATTTGATCAATAAGTTCTTCTAATAAATTATCTTCGGGTTCCTCTTCTTCCTCACTCTCAGTTGCTACCTTTGCGACTAGCTTGAGTGCAACTTTTAATTCCTCAATCACCACATGGATATCTCTAATCAAATTAACCTGATTGGTGATTAGAGGTGTCTCCACGGTCTCATTCACACCATTGTTAACATTTTCAGCTGCCATTTTAAACACTGCCACAAAACAAGGGTTAATTGACATGCAACATATTATCCCTATACTCTGACCGACCAATTAAATAACAAATAAAATTAGGTAGGTCATACTAACAAAAGAATTCCCCGTCTCTCCCCTCCTAGTTCATGTCTCACATCTCAGCCAGGGATCATATCCCTAAGCTTTGATACCAACTGTGACGACCCCAAAATAGGTCCATTCGACCCAACCCATTCTAAGTCGCCAAATACATGGTACAAAAATAAATACAACTTCAGTAATATGACAACACATATGCTGTGAGTTTAAATACAACTATTGTCTAATAGACAGTATAAAAACTCAAAAGGGGTCCTCATTATAATTATTCATATGCTATTTCATAGAATAGTGAGGACTACTAATGCAACCATCTGGACCGTCAATCCATTCCCCGACTAGTCCCAGCTATATTCTCATTTCCTGAAGAGAACAGTGAAAGAAAGGGTGAGCTCAACTAGCCCAGTAAGAAATATTATGACTAAGATAATATACAACAAATTATCATTAGTCTTCAACAGTATAACAACCGATAGAATATAATAGACAACAAGTTTTAAATCAACAACTGCAGCGGAATAAACAATCCATTAGAAGAGTCAAGTAAATTATAAAATCTACTATCTTCTATGATTTAAAAAGATTTTCATAATCTTTATCACTACTAAGACTCAGCAAAAAAAATAATCCACACCATTAAATCATCCCTGCACTACAGGCCAAGGATATTCTTTAGTATCACGACCACGAATTATCCATGCACTACGGGCCAAGGATATTCGTGTATTCATCAACGGTCCTGATCATGCCATAAAACAATTCATCTTTTCACTACGGCTAAAGAGAATCCATAGCCATAATCATACCAAAAACTGTCCATCAATGCATTACGCGCCAATGAGGACTTTTACCACATCATTTGTAACATCACGGTCATGATTATACCGAATAATCCCTGGTCATAATCATACCAAGTCCATCTATGCACTATAGGCCACATATGACTTTCAACAGTTGGTCATGTTCATCTCAACACCTGTTTATCTTTGCACTACGGGCCAAAGATATTCATCAGATAATCATTCATCTTTGCACTACATGCCAAAGATATTCATCAGTTAATCATTCATCTAGGACTGAGGATGATGAAAAACATATTAGAGAACGAATCCAGTAAGATAAAAGATCAAATATTAAGGATTCGTATTACAGTTTATCCAAGTTCAATAATACTCCAAAATAACCAATTTTGAAGCAGAATTAAAAAATAATGATCAAAACATGGATACAATCAAAGATAGTAACCATAATAGACAACTTGGACAAAAAGAAGAAAATTTCATTTTTCGGTGAATAGTGTCGTATTCGTGAATAGTGCCGTATATGTGAATAGTTACTCTGACACCAAGAGATATAAATTCCACCAGAAAAATCATCATGCTTCGTGAATAGTACTCATGAATAGTAACCCGTGAATAGTAACTCATGAATAGTAACCTCGACATGAAAAGTTCCAAATTTGATAAAAAGTTTCAACCAATATTTCAGCATAATGATATTGAAAGAAAATATCATTTGCGAAGAAAATAACACCCCTTACGAATATTAAACGAAAATAATATTCCTTTCGAATATTGAACGAATATAATATTCCTTACAAATATTAAATAAAAATAATATTTCTTGCGAATATTGAACGAAATAATATTAATACGAATACGAAAAATAATATCTCTTCAGAATATGAAATAAATAATACCCCTTACCTCAAAAAGACAGTACTTCTGACTGGAATACTATATATAGTGCTGAAGGAACTTGCACCATATAGCAACACTCAAAGTATCAAAATACTCACAAGAATACGCTCGATAATATAGAGAAAGAAAGAGAGAAAACTTATATTTCTGGGGTGATTTTCAATTCTAACTTAGCTCTCTATTTATAGGAAAATGGTAGCACGCCGAAGCAGACTTGACCTGCTACCTGATGGCTTTACCTGCTACTATTGCCACCCACCACATTTAAAATTCAATTTGAGCACATTTCTCACCAACCAAAAGTGGGGCTCACCAGTTCTAGAAATTTCCACCAAAATGATAAATTCGGATACTTCAACAATTTCTGAACCAGTCACCTCTTAAAATTCATAACAAATCATAGGTCCATTTTTAACGGTTCAAAATTCGTGGACATATACTCAACTTATATATGTATAACATATCCAAAAATCACAACGATCCAACGATCGGATTAAAAATTATAACTCACGCAATAGAGCTTTAAGAACACCGATTTGATCTTTTAATACCTCCAATCCGACAAAATACTGATAAAACACCTCAACATTTATTCCTTCAATAATAACCACATAAATAAATCCATCATTTATATCCACATAAAATAAATATTTCCTTATCATATGAATCAATAATTAATTATTCACTAATAATATTATAGAATCATAATTATGACAACCATGCCGTTCCCAGGAAATAGGGGGCTTTCCGATAAGGATTTCTCCTTACTGGCGCGCAATTAGGTGACCAAACCTCTCCTAGACAGAACTTTCTAGATATTATCAATAATGCTATCTAATAATATTATTCAAATAATATGAATTATTGATCTGATAATGGAGATATTGTGCAGTGATAATTATTGAACAACAATAATATAAAATATCAACGTAGCAATTATTGAATCAATAAAATAAAATATTAAACAGTAACTACTGTGACAATTATTGAGTAGTGCCTTCTTACGTAAGGATCAATAATTCAACAATACTGTGCAATACCGTGTGCTACTGTGCAACCACGCGTATTATTGTATTTTAACCACCGGGTATTCCAACAATCTTAATGGTAACAACTACACCGTTAATTATAACAACCCAAACTTTGTCGTTTTCTTCATCCGACAGTTATCCGTTATGGGGCCTACAAATGGCTGCGCCGTCGTACGAATATTCCCCGACAAAAAGAATATTCCACGACTAAACGAATATTCCCCGACAACAATGAATATTATATAACAACTTGTATACTTTGCAAAATTTATAAATACTACCCATAACTAGAACATTATCTCAAATCCACACTATAATATTCAAAAAAATTATTTCGAGAAAATTAAATATTTATTCATAAAATCTGGGGTCTCATGATCTCCCCTCCATATGGAATTTCTCCCTCAAAATTTACGTACGTACCTGGTATGCCGAATAGCTGAGGAAACCTTGTCTTTACTTCAAATTCTAACTCTTGAGGTATAACCTTTGTGTGTCGAATGTGATCCTTCTTATCCAAGATTTTAACACGTATCTCCTCATACGTTAAATCTTCTGCTATCTCGTCTAAATCCAATTCAATAATGTGGTTCGGGTCATCCACATATTTACATAACATCGATACGTGAAAAACGTTATGAACACGCGACATACTTAGCGTTAAGGCGAGTCTATAGGCCACAGTTCCTACTCGATCGAGGATTTCAAATGGGCCAATAAAATCGAGGGTTGAGAATTTCCACTCTTCATCGACTCTTGCTTCTAGAATAACGCCTTCTTGAACCTTCTTCTTCACATTCATCAGCTTCGGGTCAATAGCTTGAGCAACTTTAACTTTATCGTCGGTTCTAATCGTATATTTACTATCCTCACGTAGGTTCGTATATTCACACTTGTAAATGCATACGATCTCCTGCTCAATGCGTCAGCTACCACATTCGCTTTTCCCACGATGGTATTGAATGGTATAATCGTAATCTTAAATAGCTCGAGCCAACGTCTTCAGCGCATAATACGTTCGTTTTAGGTGAAGAATTATTTGAGAGTTTTAGAAATGGGTTTTGTACTGGGGTCAATACAAAATTCGATTTCATGCTCTAGGGGTAGGCTAAGAAGTCCCTTGAGAATACGTCAGGAGATTTATTAACAATAGAAATATCATTCACAACTGTGACTCTCATCCAAGACTTAGATAGCACATGTAATGAAGGTTTCTTCTAACGGAGTTTTAACCGATAAGTCAAAGTCTAATTTCTCCGGAGTCAAATTTAAACGTTGAACACAAACAAAAGAGATAAAAGAATGGGTAGAATCGGTATCTAATAAGGTATAGACTTCTCAAAAATTTATAATTAACTAACCCGTGATAACTTCGTTCGATTTCTCGTCAGGGTAATTTAAAATTCGATGCTGGATTCTCCCAATTGCTGTCGAAAAAGAGAAATACATATCATCTATTTTAGCTTTCTTGGATCGGACTTCTCTTTCCACCATATCAACGCGTCGTGCGGCTTTTTCCCATGCATCTTTCATTCTCACTCGTTCAGTTACTTCTTCTTTCAACTGCTCCATGACGTTTAAATTCTCAGATTCCAGCTTTAATATCGTATACTCTGCCAAAGAGTGCTTCTGTTCAACCATCGCACATCGGGTAATACAATTTTGAATTATTGCATCCCTTTGTTCTACGACCACATGCCGTTCTTCAGCATGCTCTTCTAACTCATGAATATGATTTTGTAATTCTACATTTGATCAATAAGTTCTTCTAATAAATCATCCTCAGGTTCTTCTTCTTCCTCACTCTCAGTTGCTACCTTTGCGACTAGCTTGAGTGCAACTTTTAATTCCTCAATCACCACATGGATATCTCTAATCACATTAACCTGGTTGGTGACTAGAGGTGTCTCCACAGTTTCATTCACACCATTGTTAACATTTTCAGCTGCCATTTTAAACACTGCCACAAAACAAGGGTTAATTAACATGCAACATATTATCCCTATACTCTGACCGACCAATTAAATACCAAATAAACTTAGGTAGGTCATACTAACAAAAGAATTCCCCGTCTCTCCCCTCCTAGTTCATGTCTCACATCTCAGCCAGGGATCATATCCGTAAGCTTTGATACCAACTGTGACGACCCCAAAATAGGTCCATTCCACCCAACCCATTCTAAGTCGCCAAATACATGGTATAAAAACAAATACAACTTCAGTAATATGACAACACATATGCTGTGAGTTTAAATACAACTATTGTCTAATAGACAGTATAAAAACTCAAAAGGGGTCCTCATTATAATTATTGATATGCTATTTCATAGAATAGTGAAGACTACTAATGCAACCATCTGGACCGTCAATCCATTCCCCGACTAGTCCCAGCTATATTCTCATTTCCTGAAGAGAACAGTGAAAGAAAGGGTGAGCTCAACTAGCCCAGTAAGAAATATTATGACTAAGATAATATACAATAAATTATCATTAGTCTTCAGCAGTATAACAACCGATAGAATATAATAGACAACAAGTTTTAAATCAACAACTGCTGCGGAATAAACAATCCATTAGAAGAGTTAAGTAAATTATAAAATCTACTATCTTCTATGATTTAAAAAGATTTTCATAATCTTTATCGCTGAGACTCAGCAAAAAAAACAATCCACACCATTAAATCATCCCTGCACTACAGGCCAAGGATATTCTTTAGTATCACGACCACGAATTATCTATGCACTACGGGCCAAGGATATTCGTGTATTCATCAACGGTCCTGATCATGCCATAAAATAATTCATCTTTTCACTACGGCTAAAGAGAATCCATAGCCATAATCATACCAAAAACTGTCCATCAATGCATTACGGGCCAATGAGGACTTTTACCACATCATTTGTAACATCACGGTCATGATTATACCGAATAATCCCTGGTCATAATCATACCAAGTCCATCTATGCACTATAGGCCACATATGACTTTCAACAGTTGGTCATGTTCATCTCAACACCTGTTCATCTTTGCACTACAGGCCAAACATATTCATTAGGTAATCATTCATCTTTGCACTACATGCCAAAAATATTCATCAGTTAATCATTCATCTAGGACTGAGGATGATGAAAAACATTTTAGAGAACGAATCCAGTAAGATAAAAGATCAAATATTAAGGATTCGTATTACAGTTTATCCAAGTTCAATAATACTCCGAAATAACTAATTTGAAGCAGAATTCAAAAATAATGATCAAAACATGGATACAATCAAAGATAGTAACCATAACAGACAACTTGGACAAAAAGAAGAAAATTTCATTTTTCGGTGAATAGTATCGTATTCGTGAATAGTGTCGTATACGTGAATAGTCACTCTAACACCAAAAGATAGAAATTCCACCAGAAAAATCATCATGCTTCGTGAATAGTACTCGTGAATAGTAACCCCGACATGAAAAGTTCTAAATTTGATAAAAAGTTCCAACCAATATTTTAGCATAATGATATTGAAATAAAATATCATTTGCGAAGAAAATAACACCCCTTACGAATATTAAACGAAAATAATATTCCTTTCGAATATTGAACGAATATAATATTCCTTACGAATATTAAATAAAAATAATATTTCTTACAAATCTTGAACGAAATAATATTCATACGAATACGAAAAATAATATCTCTTCAGAATATGAAATAAATTATATCCCTTACCTCAAAAAGACAGTACTTATGACTGGAATACTTGATATAGTGCTGAAGGAACTTGCACCGTATAGTAACACTCAAAGTATCAAAATACTCACAAGAATACGCTCGATAATATAGAGAGATAAAGAGAGAAAGCTTATATTTCTGGTGTGATTTTCAATTCTAACTTAGCTCTCTATTTATAGGAAAATGGTAGCACGCCGAAGCAGACTAGACCTGCTACCTGATGGCTTTACCTGCTACTATTGCCACCCACTACATTTGAAATTCAATTTGAGCACATTTCTCACCAACCAAAAGTGGGGCTCACCAATTCTAGAATTTTTCACCAAAATGATAAATTCGGATACTTCAACAATTTCTTAACCAGTCACCTCTTAAAATTCATAACAAATCATACGTTCATTTTTAACGGTTCAAAATTTGTGGACATATACTCAACTTATATATGTATAACATATCCAAAAATCACAACGATCCAACGGTCGGATTAAAAATAATAACTCACGCAATAGAGCTTTAAGAACACCGATTTAATCTTTTAATACCTCCAATCCGACAAAATACTGATAAAACACCTCAACATTTATTCCTTCAATAATAACCACATAAATAAATCCATCATTTATATCCACATAAAATAAATATTTCCTTATCATATGAATCAATAATTAATTATTCACAAATAATATTACAGAATCACAATTATGACAACCAGACCGTTCTCAGGAAAGAGGTGGCTTTCCGGTAAGGATTTCTCCTTACTGGCGCGCAATTAGGTGACCAAACCTCTCCTTGACAGAAATTTCTATACATTGTTAATAATGCTATCTAATAATATTATTCAAATAATATGAATTATTGATCTGATAATGGAGATACTTTGCAGTGACAATTATTGAACAACAATAATATAAAATATCAATGCAGCAATTATTGAATCAATAAAATAAAATATTGAACAGTAACTAATGTGACAATTATTGAGTAGTGCCTTCTTACGTAAGGATCAATAATTCAACAATACTGTGCAATACCGTGTGCTACTGTGCAACCACGCGTATTACTGTATTTTAACCACCGGGTATTCCAACAGTCTTAACGGTAACAACTACGCCGTTATTTATAACAACCCAAACTTTGTCGTTTTCTTCATCCGACAGTTATCCGTTATGGGCCCACAAATGGCTGCGCCGTCGTACGAATATCCCCCGACAGAAAGAATATTCCACAACCAAACGAATATTCCCCGACAACAATGAATATTATATAACAACTTGCATACTTTGCAAAATTTATAAATACTACCCACAACTAGAACATTATCTCAAATCCACACTATAATATTCAAAAAAATTATTTCGAGAAAATTAAATATTTATTCATAAAATCTGGGGTCTCACAATATTAATGCTTTAAAAGTATTTTAAGTTATTATAAATAACTTTAATATTTTGGAAATGATTTCATTAATAGTTTAATATTAATTAAGTATTAATGATAATAGGATTGTTTAATACTTAAATCATTTAATAATGATTCCGATGTTTGAAAATTCATGATAAATTATAAAAATGTTTTAAAATTATTATAAGTCATTTAAAAATAATATGACTGATACTAAGTTACGGGATAGAGTCTTAGACTCGATAATTACCCGATAAAGCTGTTGGTACACCGACATGTTTCAGAAATTGATCTGGACTTAGATAATTTAATTAGATATGTGATTATTTGTGATTCAATGGTTGTTAAACATGGGTAATAATGTGATTAGGTAATGTGTTTACTGCGAAATGCAGTACTATGTGTTATAGTATATTGTTCTAATCGAACGAATGATTTGATTAATGATAGGTCGTGATATAAATGATAAATCTAAAATTACAAATTGTAAGAAGCGCATCAGGCAAGTATCTTACCTTTGCATTTTCTTTATGCAATGGACATGAGTAAGAATGTTTCTAAAACTATATTATTATTGTACAGATTATTAACCTTATATTATATATGCCCATTGATTATCAACATGTTAGTATATGATAATTCAGACATATATTCTGTTCGTTAATTTTGATAAATAGTTATACAAGTGTCCCCACTTGGATAATCATTGTATTTAATCACATGTTGATACATCTTTGTCAATTACGCGTATACATATATGTTGAATTATAGATTATTGTTAAACAACATAAAACCTTTGATTTGGAACCCAGACAAGTATGAACATCCCTACACGGGAAAACTTTTATGCGCCCAAGGCGGACAGAGTGAACGATACCCTCGTTCTTGCACGTAGTATTGATCAATGCAGGACATAACGGGCTGATCACCCCCCGTGCCCATAAGTTATGACGGTTTGCAGATGAAATTCTGTTTAACCTATTTGAAAATTTAAAATAATGTTCATAGCATGTCACCTAAACCCTATTTATAGTCAGTACGTAGTTTCAAATATTTGGTATAGAGTTGATATATTATTATCATTGGTACAGATTACTTCACAACTGTTGAATCGTTGTAGAAGGGTAGTATAAAGAAAACATTTAAATTCTTTCAGCTTATATATATAATTGCTATTACTTGCTGGGCACTCAAATGCTCATCCTTGCTTAATTGAAATGTTTTTAGCTAAGTGTGAAGAACCAGAAAGCTCATGCAGAAACAAAGGAAAAGGAAAGCTAACCAAATAAGATTTGTGGTATTCTATGTAATAGTTTGAGACTATTAAGACAGTGATATATATTATCTATCATAATATGTAATGAATATAATAAAGGTTACGTACTTGGGAGCTAGACTCTGATAATTATGTAAATTAAGTTTGAATTTTATATTATTGTTATTATTATTAGTATTATTCCGCTCATAGAAATGGTATCGTAAAGCACCGAGTTCTGGTTTTAAATACCCAGATTTGGGGGCTCTACAGAGACATCCTTGGAATTCAAAATCATCAAACCAGAACCCCGGCGAAAGAACTAGAAAATCATCAAATTAACCTTCGGAGAAAACCCCGAAAGGGAAAAATGGTCATTTTGACAATTCAATTTCAACAAACATATAACAGCTGCAAATAGGGTTTCAAAGAGCCACTGCAACACTTTTGAGTGCAAACTACGCAAAGCAACTCAACGAACTACCTGCGAAGACCCGAAAATGCTATTTTGGTTGGTAATGGACCCATCTTCTCTGAATCGGAAAATGGGAACCCTTATGTCATTGCGTAGATCTCGGAGAGAGCTTTCCAGAATGGTATGACACATCTCCATCGGATTCCCGAATTGCATGTTATAAGCATTTTAGCGGACTGCTCGTCGATCAAGTTACACATACATCCAGGCTGCGGGACCCACTGGGCCATTTCACAGGTGTACTTATAAAATCTGCAGGTCTACCTGCGGAAACCTGGGGCTTTATATACAAGCTGCCCATTAGCTTATTGAAGAAGGAGAAGAAGAAAAAAAAGAAAAAAGAGAAAGAAAGAAAAAGAGAAAAAGAGTTAGGGATTGTGAAATCTGGGCTTCAGCAATTTTGGTCTCGCCAATTGGCTTCGGTATCTTTGATCTCGTATTTTGGCCTTGGCTTGGCTTTCGTTTTCGACCTTTTTGGTCTAGCAAATTGGTTATTGTCATATTACAGATTTTGGGTCTAAGCGTTGGGACACCCCCCCCCCTTTTTTGATGTTTGCTCTTGGACTAAGTTGCTTCTACGTGAATTGGTCTCTCTATTTGGCGGGCTGATTTATCCTGTTGGGTGCATGTTTTGTGCAGGGTGGCGGTTTTGGTTTTTGATTTTGGCACGCAGTCGCCTTTAATTGAAGCGGCCTCTTCCTTTCTTCGGCCCTCTTGTGGGTTTGTGGTGCGGTTTGGTTATGACCGGTTTTGGCCTTCTGTTGGTCATTGTTTTAGTTTGCAAATTTGGTTGTAGTGTCCCGTATGGGCTTTATTTCCTCTTTGTTCATTAAACCATCTTGTTGTTTTTATCTCCATGTTTTAGTAGTCTAGTCTTCATAGGGCCTGTCCTATGTTGTCTTCTCTAGTCTCGTTCGGGGCTCATTTGAGTTTTGTAACCTCCTTTTATTTTGTATATTCTAATTTCAACGGAAAAATTGAGAGAAAGAGGGTAAAGAGAGAGATTTCGCGCCAGAAATTGCTCGAATCTTGCTTCCAAACTTGTAAACCTCACTTGTAAGCTTTCATATACACATCTATTGCAACATATCAAGTTTTCACCGGTGGAAATCGATTTTAAGGGTGTTTAAAGTCGTTCGATCGCCATTCTCGTGTAAGGCCGTAAGGTTTCATCAAGTTTTCATTTTTTTCTCATTTATATACATATATATGAGTAATATATATGTATATTAGTTACTCTTGCGGTCTAAATATCAATCTTTAGCTTTTCCTTGCATTATTAACTATATACATAGTAGTTGGGTCTGAATTGTCAATCTGTGGCTTTTTTCTTGCTTTATTATATATATAAGTATATATATATATATATATATATATATATATATATATATATATATATATATAATTATACTGTTTAATAGTGCTTGGATTGTCAATCTGTGGTTTTTTCTCACTTTATTATATATATATATATATATATTTGTATATACACACACACACACACACATATATATATATATAATTATACTGTTTAATAATGCCTGGATTGCAAATCTGTGGCCTTTTATTGCTTTAGTATATATAAAAGTAATATATATATATATATATATATATATATATATATATATATATATATATATATATATATATGTAGTCTTTATAGAATTGTATATATATGTATTTAGTTAATCATTGTGATTAAATATAGTTTGTAAATGTTCATTTGATGCAAATCTGTAATATTTAAAGTTTGCTGACTAGATTTATATAAATCTAGCCATATCTAGCTTTTAACTGGTTCAAAAGTGTTGAAACTAGAACCATTGAGCTAGAATGGCTAAGATTTAGTTAAATATAGTTTTCTTTCTAGTTTGTAAATATTTGGAAATAACGAGACCTTAGATCTGTCTCTAGAGGAAACGTGGAGCTTGGCTACGCGCATACAAGGATTTAACTGATTCATCTCTTGTTTTGCGACGTCTAGAGTTAAATATGCCTTTTATTTTATTTCATCCATTGTGCAAGCTTGTAAATAATATTCTGTGAGCCTAGGAATCACGGGATCTATGGTTAAATCCATGAACCTAAATCCGATTCCCATAATGGACATGTTCGAGTTGTATAGTTAGCTTGCAACCCTTTGTAAATGTAAATAAAAGGGACCTTAAAACGGTTATCCGGGTTTAAGGTCTCAACATAGTAAAATCATTGATTGTGGTGTTCGGGTCACTTCGATGGCTTTTATGCCCATAAGGTGCCCGACACTTATATGTATATTATTTTGTTGAAGATCTTTCACATGTCAAGAATAAAATCAAAATAAGCCGAATATGGAATAAAATGGAAGTATCGAAGTCCTCAATACCTAGTCAAGCGAAGGATTTGAAAACCATTATGTTTTTAAAATATCATTTCAATATATATATATATATATATATATATATATATATATATATCTTGCCTAAACTAAACTTTTTGCTAAATCAAAATCCTTCGTACCTAAGTGCAAAAGCGGTACATTGCTACTTCAAATAATACACTTAGGCCCAATTACCTGCAATACACACACATATACACACAAATTAGGGAATAAAAAGTGCGGTAACTGTGTTTCATGGAAGTCGGGGGTGCCTAACACCTTCCCCCTACTTAATCAAACCCCTGAACTCTAAGGATCTCGGTTTCCAAGACTAATTAAACATAGTCCAATAATTGGTCCATATTACAAAACCTTTCAAAACTTTGTTGAGTTGGTATAATCATTTAACTCGTACCAAATGGCGGCTCTGTCTAATTCAGACCAATTAAAATCAATCTTTTCAAATCATCAACATTATATGTCGATCTTTTCCTTAAAATCTCACCCTTCAGATCAAACAAATCACAAATATAGAAAACATAAAGGGTAAGAAACATTAAGAAGGGAGACAAAATCTTTTCGGCGTCGACGGGTGGAGACTCTACTGGGGACTGTAGAGGGTTTAAGCCGCATTTCAATCATTTCGATTCCCTTCTTTGTGCATGTGTGTGAAATGAGTTCTTTACATTGAATAGATGTGAATGTCTCTTTACCACGCTTTATATTAGTGATTTGCACAATGTCATCATTTTCCATGCAGTGAGACGCGATGAATGCATGTTATGTGATTCCTACATCAGGAGGTGAACCCGTCGGTTGCTCATTACTAGACTCAAGAGGAGACTAATCTCGCGAGGCTTAGGAAAGGTGCCACTCAGATACGCTCTAATTGAAAGATCGGATTAACTTCCCATCTAGTAGATTGATATGATCTGGGAACCTTCATGCCAAAAGGCCTGTGGGAGTAACCCTAAGATAGGTCAGCCTCTGATAAACCAAACGTGAAGGAAAGTCTCTTCATGACTTTCCCTTTCAATTCAATGTAAATTTGAAATCCATGTAAATATCATTACATTTTCCTATCAAGTTTGTTATACAAATATCAAAACCTGTCATCCGGTCATCAAAATAATTGACATCTGTTTTAGAGGAAAATGTTAAAAAACCTCTAAAACTGACACATTGCATGAACATGCATACTGTTCGGGTTTATTAAGACTAAACTATATACTTTTATTTGTAGGCAAGATTGATCCCATTACCAGATCCAAATCTAAGAAGGCAAAAAGCCTACTCATTAACATGGAAGAAAGTACCCAACAAGGGTCAGGTTTTGTGTCTCGGGAAGAATTCGAGGGACTAAGAAATCAGATAGTAGAATTAGCTATCTTCTTAAAAGAACAGAGCAAAAGTACCTAGGGTAAACAAATACCCACTCAAATAGAGTCCTCCAAACAAGGTGGTAGTTAGGGTACAGACAAAAAAAGGAAGCACGGATTTTAGAATCTTAACCAACTAATCCCTTGAAATCATCAATATAAAAGAAGATCGAGATACTGGTGATATTCGAAAGAAAGTCCATCAAATTGAAGAAACAATTCGGTCAATTAAAGGAACTGGGGCATTTGGAATTGTAAACTACTCAGACCTTCTGCATCTTTTTTAGGGATGCGGTATCCAGACAAGTTTCAAAGTTTGTTTCCTCTAGAAAACATGTCATCCGGAGCTGATAACAGACAAGTCCTCCATCAGTCAAGGATGGAGGGTGGTACAAAAGTGACCGAGAAGACCTGACAAAAAGCTTACCAACCACATCACTCCAGGATTTTGAAGGCAATTTCTCCAAAGAACCAGGGATTTCACCTTCGTTGAAGGATGAGGCGAGAACTTTCAAATATAAAGGCAGAGCTGACACACTCGGGTCAGAGGTGACAAGAACAGAATGAATTAGAGTTTGAGCCAAAGCTATCGGCCGGGGAATTCTACCAACCCATGCTACCGGAGGTAGCTTTGGAAAAAGATTCTCTGGCCCAGGGACTTCACCCACACACTGAACAAGTGAAAGATACCCACCCATAAATTTCTCGCAGATGCCAAGGGAATATTGCAGCTAGGACTTTTCACAGATACTTGGATGGCTTTGCTAAAATTCACCTTCTTTCCCATCGAACAGGAATTCTTGGACATCATTTGAGGTAACCCCATGGGCTGATAAGAAGAACATGAGATGCATGATCTTTTTTCGTTCAAACAGAGCATCCTCTTTTTCTTTTTGGTAAAAATGGATGAGCAGCAGAGAAGATAACTCTAGCGTTTTCCCCTATAGCCTGACCAATGTCCAGTTTAGTACCCATAGTATGGGTAGAAGATTCTTCAGAGCTGATATTTACACCCCAAATAACCATGAAAGGCATCCGATTTTCCCATTTCCTCAATACCCAGTTGAGGAGGCAGAGAGGTTGGTGAGCCCAGATTAGAGACACCAAATTCGGCATAAAGGTCCTTAGAAGGACTACTTTCAGAGTTGCCGGCAGAAAGGTGGTTGTGGCTAACCATAATGAGGAAACCGAGAAGAAGATATAGAGAAACGAAAGGAGAAGAGAGAAGAAAATAAGCAGCAAAGAAGGAGACTGGAAAAGGAAAAGGAAGTTGGTCAAAAAAATTAGGTAGGAGAACAAGTGCAAGGCCGGATTCATCTCCCAACTCACTGCAACTTGTGAGCCCATCTTCAAGCTATTGAGGAAAAATTCCTCTGAAAAGTGGAATGAGGACTATCGAAAGGCCTTCCTCGCCATCAAGAAGCAATTGATTGAAGCCCCTAGTTTTGGTGCCTCCAAGAGAAAAGAGTCCCCAGTTCATGTACATATCAGTCAATCCTAATGCCATGGGGTGTATGCTAGGGTAGAAAAATGATAAAGGCAAGGAAAGAGCCATCTATTACCTCAGTAAGAGATTCAGCATCCATGAGTAGAAGTATATGTTGGTTGAAAAGACTTGTTGTGCTTTAGAGTGGGCCACCATTAGGTTACAACATTACCTTCAGGGGCACACAACCTATCTCATCTCCCGCATGGATCCTCTGAAATACATATTCAGCAAAGCCTATATTAAATAGTCGATTGTCCATATGGCAATTGATCCTTCAACAATTCGATATCATTTAAGTAACTCAAAAGTCTATCAAAGGCCAATGAATTGCAAATCAATTGGCCAAAACACCATCAGGGAATTTTAAACCTTCAGAAACTTATTTCCCAGACGATGGAATAATGATAATTCATCAAAAACCTCAAGAAGATACCAACCAATTTTGGAAAATGTACTTAGACGTGGCTGTAAACATGGAAGGTTCAGGAGTAGGGGCAGTTCTTGTATCTATTTTGGGAGAACAGTATCCCATGGCCATCAAACTGGAGTTTGTCAACACCAACAACACATCCGAGTATGAAGGATGTATAATAGGATTGAAACTAGCCCAATCCATGGGTGTCCAATGGTTAGCAGTCTTTGGAGATTTCGAGCTACACCAATGATAGGAGAAGAAGTATTAACCACCCCATGACCAAGCCTAAGGGTCGATTCAAGAGAATCGACACCAGAATAAGCCCTTGGGTTTGAAAGCACCAAATCAGAACACCCAGCCCTATAAGGACTGTTAATGGAGTTACCTCCTAAAAGATGGGAGTAATCAACCATAGAAAGAGGAACAGAAAATGACCAGAAAAGGAGAAAAAGATTAGAATAGTAGCGCAAGAACAAAGAGAGAAGGTAGAGAAAGGAAACCTAGAGAGAGAAACTACATCTTTTGTCCAAGTGATGGTCTCATTCTTTTTTTGTCATTAAGAAAACCACAGGGGGGCATATCACACCAAAGAGTTGCAACTTCTGCCCTATCATCAGTAGGTCATCAAAATGGCTATGGAGTTTAAAGAAATAGAGTTCATCCATATCTCTTGAAATAGAAATGATTTCACAGATGCATTGGCCACATTGGCTTCCTTGATCCACATATCTGATAGGAGAGGAATTTGTGATATTGAATTTGCAACCTAGAAGGCACCAGTCTATGGAAATTACATTGGAGAAGTATCAAATGAACTGCCTCCCATCAAACAGCCCTTGGACTCAGGATATTAAAGAGCACCTTCGAGTATGATCTACGCCCGCAGGTGTAAGTCAAGCTGAAAGAATGTGAATTCATAAAATTGCCATGAAATTCTATATAAGTAGAGATACACTCTACAAAAGAGATGCTGGAGTAGGTCTTTTGAGATGCCTAGATAAAGATCAAGCCCAAAGACTTATGGATGAAGTCCATGGTGGAGTCTGTGGTCCATACATGAGCGGTCCTTTACTTGCTAAAATGATATAAAGAACATGGCATTACTGGATATCTCTTAAAGCCAACTGTGATAATCACGTTAGGAGATGTTATCAATGCCAAGTTCATGGAAATGTCATCCACGCTCTTCTAAACGAACTAAACTATATGAGTTCGCCATTGCCCTTTGCTAGAATGGATGTGACCAAGCCAATAGAACCCAAGCCAGTAATGGTCATCGATTTAGTTTCATCATGATTGACTACTTCACCAAGTGGATAAATGCTGCCTCTTTTCCCAAAGTCACAAAAGAGGTAATTGTCATTTTCATTAGAAACAATGTGATATGTTGATAAGACAACTGGAGGTGATCGTGTCAGAAATTGTAAAAAATTTGAACAACCAAATGATAATGGAATTGTGCAGTAAATTCCACATTAAACATCTTAATTCCGTCATTTATCGTCCCAAGATGAATGGCGCTGTTAAAGAGGCCAATAAGAATATTAAGAAGATTATACAAAAGATATCCGCTAATCACAAAGGATGGCCACACTTATTATCTCTGACTCTGTTAGCCTACAGAACATCAATGCGCACTTCTATAAGGACTACCCCCTATTCGTTGGTCTATGGTATGGAAGTAGTACTCCCCATAGAAGTGGAAGTGGAATCATTAAGAGTGTTGATAGATGATCAGATGGAAGAAGGCCAATGGATACAAGAGCGGTACCAACAACTATCTCTGATAGACAAGAAAAGGGCGGACAACTATTTTCCATGGTTAATTGTATCAACAAAGGATGGTTTGGTCCTATAATAAGAAAGTCTGAATTCGAAAATTTAAAGAAAATGACTTGGTATTAAAAAAGTTCCTCTCAAATCAAGAAGCCAAAGAAAAATTCGCTCCAAATTGGGAAAGCCCTTTCATTGTCAAAGAAGTGTTTTCAGGAGGAGCCCTCAAACTACAAGAAATGGACGACGAAAAATTTCCCCAACTTATCAATTCAGACATCGTGAAAAGGTACTATGTCTGAAATGCCTGCAAACCACCATCCTGATCCTGGAAGAAAATAATCAAAAATTAGTCAAGTCTCATCATTTGGGTTTGAACTACGAATGACCTTATCTCTCATTCATGGGATTACATATGGTGCGGTCAAACCAAACAAAAATTCTAAAAACCCTTCAAATCAAACTAAAAATTCCAAAAACCCTTCAAACCAAACACCTTTCAAATTTTAAGAGTATTTCTCTCCCTGCACAGAATACCAGCTTCAAACCATTTAAGACAAGCCGAACTACGAATGTTCTAATCTCTCATCCATGAGAATACGTAGGTAACCATTTATCGTGTGGTTGAACCCTCGAAAGAAAGCTAAACACTTTTCTTAAACCTCAAACAATATCAAAAGACCAGTCCTAAGACACCAAAAATAAAACATGAAAGCTGGTACACCAAAACAACCTAAAGATCAGTGACCCATTCTGAGAGACCCTATGACATGGTCAGTCCATCAAGGAGACGTTCGGTACACATCAAGATGGCAAGTCATAGAGAAATATGGAAATTATCAAACAAAGCCAAAACATATCCAAAAGGGAAGTGAGATAAAATATATTTCCTTGTTATATATGTTATTTGATATATATAAATGCCATGCACATGACAAAAGTGGCTAACCTAGTATAATGTAGGAAATAAAGCTACTCTATAAGCCCCCAATCTAGCGGGAAAACAAATCAAGCATAACATTCCTCTCTGAAGATGGAGGGGAATCTCTAATCCCCGAATGCTAGTCTCAAGGTAAGTCATGAGCTCCAGTGTTGTACGTAAAGTACTATCATGATCAGCTATGAACACACTCATCGATGCAATAACATCCTTTGTATAGGATCTGAAAGTGGCATGAATAGCCACAACAGTATCTCTGACCACCTGGAAGTCGTCCCAAGCTAAGTAAGCAGCATCTTTGGCAACCTAGGCCTCGTCACTTGCCAAATAAGCAGCATCTCTACTAGATGAGATCCTCAACAATAGTGTCATCGCTTGGTCTCGCTTGAAAGTCAAAATTTGTACTCGCTGCTCCAGTACCTCTTTAGGTAATAAAAGGACAGAAGCAGAAACAGAGCTGGGAGTAGACACGACTATAGCTGCCATCAAAGCCTCAAACAGGTTATCCTATGAAGGGGAGGGTGGATCCTATATGGACTCCTCATTATCTGAATCAAAAGGTAGCTCTGGGTGGATAACATGGGCCGCTGCTATATCTGCCTCCAGCAAAGTAGTGTACTCCGCTAAACGGCCGGAATGACTCTCACTAAACTCAGATGACTCCCTAAGAGTCCATAAATTATAAACCTGATACAAATCATCAACAGACATAGACGAAGCGGATAACCAGTAATTTAAAGCGGCCTCAAAGGGATGAAAATCCTGAAATTGCTCGAATTATCCCTGGATAGCTAGTAGATGATTATATGTAGTCACAACCTGCCAACTCGCCAATGGAAGGAAATCCATACCGATAATATGTGTGATGAACCTCAATGGGGAGCATAATCCTGAATAAAGCAAAATAGATAATGGGTCCTCAATAGCATCCAGAAAAGTCATCCATGAGGCTGCATCTATGCACTCTTAGGGCGACAAGAGAAGGACATCAATCTATCATACCCAAAATAATATCCAAGGGGTCTCAAAGTACCTATCGACCGAAGATATGACATGAACCATACATATAGTTAAACAACATTTCCTCAGAAATATCCGTCATCATGAGTATGACAGTAGGTAACCTAAATTAAAGTCTCTGCAAGAATCATGGGAAGAATGGTGCAACCCTCCCATAAAGCTCTGACTGTAGTAATTAAGGCAATGTCCAAATGGTCCAGGTAAAGTGGAATATATAAATAGGTTACAACGCACATCAATAGAGTGTCCACCCTAGCTATCCTCCGCTCATCCTTGGATATCAAGAAATCTTCATGATAATGTTAGATGTTATCCAAAGATCCAAAGCATTCAATCAGGAACTCCATAGATACATTGCGACCCGAGGTGACCCCAACTAAATACACTGACTATCGTACACCTGTCATGTCCATGAACTGATGGCGCATCTGAACGATCACTGTCCAGGCACATAGAGCATATAAAAATAACCTGGTGATACAGAAATACTCCTCTAATATAGGAGTCAACTCATCAAAACCAAAGTAGAAAACTTGTCTAGCTGGGGATCCAATGAGATAATATGCCCTCTACAAAACTGTCGGGAACTTTGAAGGTCAACAAAGACATAAAGTGGCCCAACATGCCACTTGTTAACATGTGATCTGACTCCAGAAGACTATCAAACCAAGAACGTAAATTCATAGATATACAGCTAACAAGAAGTAGATCAATGTGTGATACTAACAAGGAAGAAATCTTTAGAATCGTATCATATGACCATACAAGGGTCAATTCTAATGCAAATTTATGAAATAATGCATGGATCATGATAAATGACAATATAAAAAGTGCATGAAGTAAAAGCATTATAGAATATAAAACTGCATACATCATCTCTATCCTCTATCGAAAGCGGGGCACAGACGCCCTATGTCTAACAAAAGCCTATCGGAAGAAGTCATGGATATCTATATCCCCTAGGCGATAAACACAATCCAACTCCTCCTGAGTCACTATATCTCTGCTAAAGGGGATATCTAGGCGGTACATGGGAGGATCTACTCTAGTAAAATTAGCAGTGTGTGGGTCGCTTGATGTACCAACACCTGAGTCAGAGGAATCAAAAGTATCTACCTCTGAAGGATCTCTGTCTAAATGGCGAATGAAAAGATGTCCCCTGTCCAACCGGTGAGTCAAATCTGCTATCTAGTCCAAATGGGTAAGCTCTCAAAAGCAGGTAATCTAGTCTTTCATCATAACTGATCCAGGTACCAGGTCCTCCATGAACTGAGTGGCCCAGGTTTGAGCCCCTATGGTGCAGGGAATCCACCATGATTGGAATGTATCTGGTGTGCAGAGTCCATCTGATAAGGTTAGACCATCTAAACCCATCAAGGGAATGTCTGTAATAGGCTCCTATAAAGGCTAATGTGGCTAAGCTGGAGGAAAGTAAGGAATCTGAATCTTTCATGTGATACACCTGATCGATCGTTCTCCCAAATAAAGCTCCCATCCTCCCTCAATCAAGAAAGGAATCAAATGAGTGGATAAAGCATACTCCAACCCAGTCAAGAAACCATCCTCAAAGCCTACTGACAGATAGTTGGGGGTGTAAGGAACCCAAGTGATGACATCTACAGTCAATAGCTCTAATTGTAAGCGGCTGTGTGTAAAACCCTCCGCTACGAGGACCTCTGTCAAAGTAGAGTGATGCCAATGTTGTCCTCGCGGATATATCTCCAAGCCCAAAGTGGTAACTAGCTGAAGTAATGAAGCCTCTCATAAGCCCTGAACTAAAATAGGCAAACACCAAGTATATCAATCTATCTATCAAAAATACCCGAAGGTGGGGAATAGAAGATTGATTGTTAGTACTTACCAATACAAAGGGGTAAAAGCCTAACTAAGCCTTTGTATCACCTTCAGAAGGTAGACGCATCGCTCAAAGGAAATATGCAAATGTGAAAGAGCCCCAATCAAAATCTTCGATGCAATCTACATCTCGAAGAACACCAATAAGGGCAATGAGACCATTAATGAGTTATTTGCAATGAATCAGCCCATCATGATTGTCAGAAATAGACGGAAAAAAATGCAATCTCTCGTTGCCTGATCCTCAGGAAGAGGCTCTAATAAAGACCCATTGGAAGCATCAATGCTCAATGGACCAGAACGGATGGTCCAACACTTGAGGGTCGAAGGAGGGATCCCTAAAAAAGATGTAACAGCATTAGGAGAAATATCTATCGACAATGCCACCCTCTCACTTGTAAACTCCAAGTTTGTAATGAACTGCCAATCCAACGAAGTTATCATCACCTCGCAATCTAGCAAGTGGAGGGACTAAGTCTGATGAAACCATCGCTCGGATAAGGCCTCCATATAACCCCATGGACAACATCATGAATGTACAGTTTCCTGGTACTCGGGAGGCAAGTTCCGATAAACAGAATGAACAGTAAACTAGTTCCCCCTCGGCTGAGTAAACTCGGGAACCTGCATTACAAATGAAGGACCGACCATTGCCAAAAATGGGAGGAGAAATAAAAAAAAATTTAAAAGCTTCCATTACCTCATTAGCATGAAGATAGACTGATGGATGACATCTCAAGTCACCCAAAAGATCGGGAGTAGGCATATGTGTATACCAGGAAGGTCTCGATGCGGTGTAGAAGAAAAAAGAGATGTATCTACAACAGGTTCCTCCTCCTTGTCAATGGCATCCGCCCTATCAACTCTAATGAGATGGATCACAGACTCAGCCAACCGATGCGCCTGTAGGTTCGATCTGGGCAAAGGAATAGTCGAAGCTGCTCTCTTGACCCCAAAAAAAATCATACGGGGAATAGAGTTGCTAGGTCGGTCAGAATCAATATCTGGAAATAAAAATCTCCAAATCGCCTTAGAAAGGGTGAGGTATGATTTACTTTTAAATTAATAGAATATGGGCATGACCTTAAGACATTAGAATCCTAGAAAGTTAGAAATCACATCATATATGGCTTTATTATGACAAATCAAGATATTTTAACATACAAATTCAGTATAGTTAAACATGCATGCCCTTTAGAATGCTCAGTTTCGTGAAATTTTTTGCCAGAGTCTCCATTGTAAAATGGACTATCCGCATGGACGTAGGCATGACTAGGTGGCCATTTAGTAACACACCAACCTAAATCATGAACATTTCACATATTAAACATTAAAATGAGATCGATGGTAGTTAAGTTGCCATTGTCATTTTGAAAACATTTTTCGTGAAAAAAGAGTTTTCCAAAATTGAAATTTTTTTACATCAGTGTGTGCACAATAGTAAACTATAGAAATTTTACTAAAACCATGCTTTTTTATAAAGTCATATAGGCATACATATTTGCTATATTGTTTTTAAACTTATTAAACATGAATTATAGCGTTCTAACGGTCAACACTTGAAAGAAATGGATGTAAACGTTACTTGAAGTGTGTAAAATGTTTGTGTGATGACGGATTTCAAAAAAAGCAGCCTGAAATGAGTAGATCTGAGATGGAAGTTCTAGATTTCTCTATATAGTTCCAACTAAAAAGGATTTGTGAAGGACCTGGGGGTATAAAACCACCCGCGGCCTTCTGCAAGTATACCTTTGGAATTCTCAAGTCTACTTGCGGAAGTACAAGGTGGGTCCCACCCCCTTTGGTTCAGTCCGATTTGAGGTCCAGCAAGTCTTTTGGAAGTTGAAAAGTCAAATTAGGAAAAACATTTCTACGCGATTAAGCGAAAGGGGCCTGAAACACGAAAATATAAAGTCAATCTCTGACAAATGAAAATCTTCATGTAAGTCATTGGTGTCAATCCCAACGAAGCCTCGGGAATGTGAACATTAGAGCTCGTTGAAAACTGCATTCAATAAAGCATCATGAAAGCATGCTAGTGATAACTATTGAAAACTATCTCCATCAGGAACGACCGATGATGGAATCTGTTATAAATGAAATCTCCAGCTAAATCGAATCAGTTCAGTAATGATCGACCGCTTTAAACTAACATTCGAGTAGGCATCGAGGAGGTTCGGTGATGGGCAAACCCTAAAAACTACCATTCGAGTAGGTATCAAATCAATTTTGTGATGGTCAACCTTGTAAACTACCATTCGAGTAGGCATTAGGAATATGTTATGGTAGTGATTATTATAAGATCTATCCCCGACAACAACAACGGCATCAACCCGATAGAAATCCAAATCGTTTGTGACAGCCCCAGCATAGCGTCGGGAAGGACCCGATGATGTAAACTGATGTAAACTATCATCAGGATAAATATCGAGAATCTCCAATGAGGTCAATATCCCCAGCGGAGGTAAAGTCGGAAAGCATATCTAAAGATAAAGAACGTTGGTGACAATCCCTACGTTGAATTCAGAAATGTCCGGTGGTATCAGCCATAGAAAAATCTCCCCAACAGGGATCTTGAAAACATCTATATAACATTTCGTTTAATCAATCTTGGTAGCACTGACAAATATTTTAAACCATTGACTTCAACCCAACGTAGTATCGGGAAAGATCTGGTGATGAAAGTTTTGTAAACTACCGTTCGAGTAGGCATCGAGAAGGTTCGGTGATTGTGACAACCCTAGAATTTGGGCAAATTATTAAAATCTTAAATGATGGATTTAAGGTCAAATAATAGACCTAGACAGAAAATAAGTGTATGCGTTTAATGTTATTGGGATGGAATTTTGAGGGTTTCAAAATTCTGTAAAGGATATAGGTAAATTATTCAGGATTAAGGATTTATGTGAATATGTTTTGTGTTTATGGTTATGTATGTGTGCTGAATGTGGTTAAGGGTCAAGGATTGACCAGATAAAGAATATCTGTGTTAAACCCTATGAATTTTAAGAACGTCAACGTTCTGTTAGAAAACCCTAACGTCTGATAAGAAATCCTAGAAACTGGTTTTGAAACCCTAGTTTCAGTTTCGGGAGTCCGAAACCTTAATTCGGATATTGAAAACCCTAGATTGGGAATGCAATGCTATGTACAAGGTTAAATGTCATTAATATTGAATTAATTAGGGAAAACCCTAATGAATTATTTAAAATTTTAATTGATTATTAGCAAACCCTAATACTAGATCTGAAAACCCTAATTTTAGATTCTGATAAAATGAAACCCTAATCTGGGAATATAACGGAGAATTTTAATGCTTTAGTGCTAATAATTAAGTATTAATTAGGGTAAAGGTTAATTAATTAACAAACCCTAATTTCCTATTTTTGGAACCATAATTATTCCGTCAAAAACCCTAATTGTTCAGTGGTGAAATTTAATTGCTAAAATTAGCAATGCTAATTAGGAAACCCTAATCCTAATTATTTTAATTTATGAGTAATTAGAAAACTCTAATCTAATTACGAAATCTAAATTTTTCTATTAGAAACCCTAATTCAAGGGTTTTGAACCCTAAATGACCATTTTTGACCTAAATTGCGTAATTAGCGATTGTAATTAGAAAATGTTAATCCTAATTAGAAAGATTTAAATTATGATTAAGAAAATTTATATAATTAGAAAATTCTAATTATAAGTTAGAAATATTAATTTCTATTTTTGGAAATCTAAATTTGGAAATTTTAGAAAAATCAAATTGTTAAGCTTTAGGGTTCAAACCCTAAACCCTAAGAGTTTTCCAAACCCTAAACCCTAAGGGTTTGGACAATGTTCATTATACCATTAAAATTAAATACAAAATGACATTTATGCCCTTTTTAGACTATTTTTTTTAGACAACTTGCAAATCTATCCAAGATCATGGGTTGGTGAACAACCCTAGCTTAAACCTAGCATAGCATTTGACAAAAATCCAGCAATCAGCCACATCTAGCTATCAAATTCATTGAACCCAATCAAAAATATAAATTAAAAGGAGAGAGAAAAGTCTCACTTTAATTTTCATTCTCTCCAACTCTTTCTCTCTCTGAAAATTCGTGAATGGGGGATTGGAGAGAGTGTTAAGATAAGCTAAGAACACTTCTTAGCTTAGCAAGAGCAGATCACAATGGATCAAAATCATATATAAAAGGTTAAAAAGGTATAAACCCTAAATTTCGAAATTTATGATTTTGATGTTTAATGTTGTTGTTTGTTGGTTAAATATGTGTTATAAGGTGTCAATTAGAGATCTGGGTTGTTGGATAATGGATCCATAACACCTAGATGCTCGAATCTAGCAATTTAGAAAATTTGGAAAAGTTGGAAAATGTTGACTGACAAGCAAATGTCAGGTCTTCTAGATCTGTCTATGTTAATATATTTTGGTGTTTTATGTTATGAATCTATAGTATGTCATGTGGTCTTTACTCTGGAACTTGAATGAAGTCCAGATCGTGTCTAGATCAAAAGTTATGAATGGTCAAAACTAGTTGACCGACCACGAAAATGCGAATTTGGGTAACCCAGATTACTCAGAAGTGTCTGACAACCTTTTTGATGGCCTCTGATTTCTCTTGTTGTAATGATTTAAGTTATGTTGTGGTTAGATACTTGTAGTATGACATGAAGTTTACATATTAAAATCTTTATATCTCCCTGATCTGTATCAGAATCGTAGAAAATCTCGGTCAAAACCACGTTGACCAACTGTTCTTGACGAAATCTGAAAAACCCAGAAATCGTGAAGAACAGCTCCTGACATTACTTTGACCGGATTGAATCTTGTTGATCTGTTGTTTTTTAACTCAGATCGTGTTAGGTAATTGTTCCTTGACATAGTAACTACACATTTGAACCATAATATTACATATAAAATGACTGGAACCTAGATTTAATCGAGCCATAAGATGGTCACTCGAACCTGTCTGGAAATATGGGAAACCCAGAAATCCTTGTAGGCCTCTGACATCGACTTTGCAGACTTAGATCTTGCGATTATGTTTCTTAATTACTTATATGGTGTTATATAATTGTAGTACTACATAAATACTACAAGGCTAACATATTAACCAACCCAGAAATCGAACAGAACACGGATTAAATCGCGGTCAAACCAGCCAACTCGCACACTGATTTGTCAGTGTTCTTGAGTGAAGAATACCTATGGCGACAGACAAGTGTCGCTAAAGGCCTATAGCGACAGTTTATTTATTATTTTCCGAAAAATGATTAAAAATTAGAAAAAAATTGTTTTTAATTATTAAAAATACAAAATAAATTATGAAAAAATTATTTTAAAGTCTGAAAAATAGTTTTCAACTATTTTGAGTATATTTTGAAAATATTTAAAATTTTTGGAATATAAATGGTATTTATTTATTTAATTATTATATTAAATAAATTATTTAAAAATAATTTTAATTCATGAAAAATCATGAAAAATAATATTATGGTATAAGAAAATATTTTAAGTTATTTTTGATGACTTTTAATATTTTGGGATGAATTTCATTAATTAATCAATATTAATGATAATTAGTTTATTTAATAGATATATTAAATAAATTAAGGAAAAATGGAATTAATGCTTTATAAATTATATAAAAATGATTTAAGTGATCTAAAAATATTTTAAGTTGTAAAATATAACTTTTGATATTTTGGCATGAAAATGTTAATATTTTAATATTAATAGCAAATAACGGATAATGGATGTAAGTGTTTAAAAATCATATAATTATGATTCTAAGGTATTAAAAATACTTTGTGATATTATAATTATATTATAATATTATGTTACGATTTTCATTAATATTTTATATTAAATGAATATTAATGATTAAGGAATTATGTGGTACTTAATTTATTTAAATACGGTATTAAGGATTGAAAAATGTTGATAAATGGTAATAATTATCCAAAAATTATTACGAGCCTAGGAAAAATGTTTTGTCTAATAAGAAATTATCTGTGATAATTGTTAAGTGGTTAGATAGAGTTTAATTGAACTTAAACTCGATAAAAATCCGACTAGACCGTCGGGGTGTTAGAATTGTGTCGGGTTCAACTCAGACTGCAATAGTTTGACTTGATACCTAGTCTTGTGTGTGTTATAGACTGATAGGCTTATGTGTTATGTGTTTAGGTTATTCTGTGGATATAAATATAACAGTATTATACTGTGATGATATTATTCTAATATTGGAGATCTATATTACTAATATTAGGTCTTCGGGTAAAGCGTTATAAAGTGTGTTGCGGTAATCAACGGTTCAGGCAAGTTTTCTTTTACTTAACTCTAATAAGAGTAGTTTATTCAAGCTTATGGTTAATCATTGCTGATTGCCATGAAAATTGTACTCTGTACATCTTGCATGTATAAGTCAGGTATGAAAGGCTGATCACCTTCATTACCAGTTGGTTCAGAAATGTTTGTTCATTTTTAAAACTTGTTCAGTCAAAAATTTGTTCGTACTAGTTTTCAATTATATTGATGAATTTTAGCAAGCTCATTATTCATACTCTTCAATCATGATATATTGTTATATTGTTGTATTGAAACTTGCTGGGAAACTTTTATGCTCACCCTTGCTATATCATGATAAAACATTGCAGATAAGGCGAACGTGTTCGGATACAGGAAAAAGGTTAAGGCCAAGTTCAGCTTGGGATAAAAAGTGCGGCTTGTTTGTAATAATATATTGTGATAAATATTGTTGTATAATAGATATTATATGAATGGTGTTTAAGTTAAGGTTACTCGACTTGGGTAAAATAGTGTGTAATGTATTGTATAAACAATTTATGTTTATATCTTCCGCAGATAGTGATAGAAATAGTATACCGGATCCTAGGTGATTTGGGACCTGGATTCGGGGCTGCTACAGTTGGTATCAGAGCTGTTGGTTATGAAGCTTAGGTAGGAATACCTGAGACCAATAACCGCAGTGATTAGGATAAGACTAACTCACATAGAGTTAGTTGGTCGGTAAGATTCAAAGATGAATCTCAAAAAAGAGTAAAGACACAAAGTTCCCTAACTCTGATAATAAAGTTGAATAGTAATGGTGAATAGATCGAGTCTAAAAGACTGAAAGTGCAGGGATAGGAGATCGTAAAACAAAACGATCATAGTGAATGGAATTGAATCGTAATATATACGATAAGATCACCCCGTGATCTGATAAAGGTTATGATATGGGAAATGAATCAATTTACTGATTGAAAAGTTTACAGCAAGATGCTGTGTGAAAGTTGTACTATGAAATGGTACTATGAAAACTCATAAAAGAGTTATGGATTATGAATACGAATTGAATTCGTATTGAAAAAGGGGGTTAAGATTAGGTGGGGATTTCAATGAGGACTCGTGCCAGCAACAGAGTTGTATGATTCCTTGTGTGGGCGGGGAATTGTACTTGGTGTAAAAACTACTCAGTTGGTGGCATTGGTAATAATTGAAATGTTGTGTCACGCTAGTTATTATATATAGATAAATAGGTCATAGGTAGAGAATATAGGATTAAGTACGAGTTCTTAGAACTCATACTTATGTGACATTCTTGACTCATAGTTATATGAAATGTTTATGAGCCCCTCAGCGAACGGACGCCAAAGGTCAGACTAGGGTAAGTTCGTAAACTCATATAATTGTGGTCAGGTTATGAACTCATAAGTGTGGTTTTATGAATTGGGTATAGTTGTGTGTGAATGGAGTGTTAAGGATTATAGGAACAGATAAATTGTTAAGCAAATGATCATTAGTGGAGACTTAGGTTTTCCTAAACTCCTAGCTATGCTAAACTTCGAAATTTTTGACATCAAGCTAAATACGCACTATGTGCCTTTTAAAAAAAATGTAGACTCGTAACCATTTTTGAAACGGTTTAAAGTACAGCCTATGCTACTTATTTCGGCTAGACGCAAATGTTTTGAAATATCAAAAAATTATTTCTATTTATCACTTATGTACCATGTAACCTGGTGCAGAGATGATAAAAATGATGGAGTCATCAATGCATTATTACTTAGTGTGAATTTGACCTGAAGTCACTATTCTACTATGGTATGATGTAGTATGATAAAATCACCAATGACGGAATCCTCAACGGACTGTTAATACAGTGCGGCATCATGACGTCATTCTCGAAAATGTTTTCAAAAATTTTAATTTGCCAACGGGGTTTGGCTACACCTAAATAATTCGATTAAATTGAATTATTGATATGAGTCTATGCTATTTGATTCAGCTAGACTAACGTTATAAAAACTCCAAGTGTTCATTGAAAGAATTTCCCGAACCAAATTGTTTTGGTGCGGAATCCAATGATAAGACTGAGGTGAACGATAATGTTTGGATAAATAATCCAATCTAGTAGCGTAAATATTCGCTAAAAATGATTAATACGTTATGCATGACGTAACTGTACGATGGGATGATCACCTAAAGTACTAATAATGGTAGTTTACCTTCTTTGTGATTGTAAACAGACCAAGTAATGTATTGTTTTGCAGTATGATCACTACCGTTAAAACTAAATGTGTTCATGGTCTATATAACCCCTCAGCACAATTTCAAAACTTTTACTCTGGTGAGAGGTGTATTGGGTAGCATATAATATAGTGTGTGAATGGTGTAAGGTGCACGGTGTAAGGTGTAAGGTTCATGTGTGAATGGTGTAAGGTTCACGGTGTAAGGTGTAAGGTTCATGTGTGAATGGTGTAAGGTGCACGGTGTAAGGTGTAAGGTGAATTTCGGGGACGAAATTCTTATAAGGAGGGGTGAATGTGACAACCCGAGAATTTGGACAAATTATTAAAATCTTAAATGATGGATTTAAGGTCAAATAATAGACCTAGACAGAAAATAAGTGTATGCGTTTAATGTTATTGGGATGGAATTTTGAGGGTTTCAAAATTCTGTAAAGGATATAGGTGAATTATTCAGGATTAAGGATTTATGTGAATATGTTTTGTGTTTATGATTATGTATGTGTGTTGAATGTGGTTAAGGGTCAAGGGTTGACCATATAAAGAATATCTGTGTTAAACCCTATGAATTTTAAGAACGTCAACGTTCTGTTAGAAAACCCTAACGTCTGATAAGAAATGCTAGAAACTGGTTCTGAAACCCTAGTTTCAGTTCCAGGAGTCCGAAACCTTAATTCGGATATTGAAAACCCTAGATTGGGAATGCAATGCTATGTATAAGGTTAAATGTCATTAATATTGAATTAATTAGGGAAAACCCTAATGAATTATTTAAAATTTTAATTGATTATTAGCAAACCCTAATACCAGATCTGAAAACCCTAATTTCAGATTCTGATAAAATGAAACCCTAATCTGGGAATATAACGAAGAATTTTAATGCTTTAGTGCTAATAATTAAGAATTAATTAGGGTAAAGGTTAATTAATTAAAAAACCCTAATTTCCAATTTTTGGAACCATAATTATTCCGTCAGAAACCCTAATTGTTCAGTGGTGGAATTTAATTGCTAAAATTAGCAATGCTAATTAGGAAACCCTAATCCTAATTATTTTAATTTATGAGTAATTAGAAAACTCTAATCTAATTACGAAATCTAAATTCTAATTTAGAAAATCTAAATTTTTCTATTAGAAACCCTAATTCAAGGGGTTTGAACCCTAAATGACCATTTTTGACCTAAATTGCGTAATTAGCGATTGTAATTAGAAAATGTTAATCCTAATTAGAAAGATTTAAATTATGATTAAGAAAATTTATATAATTAGAAAATTCTAATTATAAGTTAGAAATATTAATTTCTATTTTTGGAAATCTAAATTTGGAAATTTTAGAAAAATCAAATTGTTAAGCTTTATGGTTCAAACCCTAAACCCTAAGAGTTTTCCAAACCCTAAACCCTAAGGGTTTGGACAATGTTCATTATACCATTAAAATTAAATACAAAATGACATTTATGCCCTAAATTTCGAAATTTATGATTTTGATGTTTAATGTTGTTGTTTGTTGGTTAAATATGTGTTATAAGGTGTCAATTAGAGATCTGGGTTGTTGGATCATGGATCCATAACACCTAGATGCTCGAATCTAGCAATTTAGAAAATCTGGAAAAGTTGGAAAATGTTGACTGACAAGCAAATGTCAGGTCTCCTAGATCTGTCTATGTTAATATATTTTGGTGTTTTATGTTATGAATCTATAGTATGTCATGTGGTCTTTACTCTGGAACTTGAATGAAGTCCAGATCGTGTCTAGATCAAAAGTTATGAACGGTCAAAACTAGTTGACCGACCACGAAAATGCGAATCTGGGTAACCCAGATTACTCAGAAGTGTCTGACAACCTTTTTGAAGGCCTCTGATTTCTCTTGTTGTAATGATTTAAGCTATGTTGTGGTTAGATACTTGTAGTATGACATGAAGTGTACATATTAAAATCTTTATATCTCACTGATCTGTATCTGAATCGTAGAAAATCTCGGTCAAAACCACGTTGACCAACTGTTCTTGACGAAATCTGGAAAACCCAGAAATCTCCTGACATTACTTTGACCGGATTGAATCTTGTTGATCTGTTGTTTTTGAACTCAGATCGTGTTAGGTAATTGTTCCTTGACATAGTAACTACACATTTGAACCATAATATTACATATAAAATGACTGGAACCTAGATTTAATCGAGCCATAAGATGGTCACTCGAACCTGTCTGGAAATCTGGGAAACCCATAAATCCTTGTAGGCCTCTGACATCGACTTTGCAGACTTGGATCTTGCGATTATGTTTCTTAATGACTTATATGGTGTTATATAATTGTAATACTACATAAATACTACAAGTCTAACATCTTAACAAACCCAGAAATCGAACAGAACACGGATTAAATCGCGGTCAAACCAGTCCACTCGCACACTGATTTGTCAGTGTTCTTGAGTGAAGAACACCTATGGCGATAGACAAGTGTCGCTAAAGGCCTATAACGACAGTTTATTTATTATTTTCTGGAAAATGATTAAAAATTAGAAAAAAATAGTTTTTAATTATTAAAAATACAAAATAAATTATGAAAAATTATTTTAAAGTCTGAAAAATAGTTTTCAACTATTTTGAGTATATTTTGAAAATATTTAATATTTTTGGAATATAAATGGTATTTATTTATTTAATTATTGTATTAAATAAATTATTTAAAAATAATTTTAATTCATGAAAAATAATATTATGGTATAAGAAAATATTTTAAGTTATTTTTGATGACTTTTAATATTTTGGGATGAATTTCATTAATTAATCAATATTAATGATAATTAGTTTATTTAATAGATATATTAAATAAATTAAGAAAAAACAGAATTAATGCTTTATAAATTGTATAAAAATGATTTAAGTGATCTAAAAATATTTTAAGTTGTAAAATATAACTTTTGATATTTTGGCATGAAAATGTTAATATTTTAATATTAATAGCAAATAACGGATAATGGATGTAAGTGTTTAAAAATCATATAATTATGATTCTAAGGTATTAAAAATACTTTGTGATATTATAATTATATTATAATATTATGTTATGATTTTCATTAATATTTTATATTAAATGAATTTTAATGATTAAGGAATTATGTGGTATTTAATTTATTTAAATACGGTATTAAGGATTGAAAAATATTGATAAATGGTAATAATTATTCGAAAATTATTACGAGCCTAGGAAAAATGTTTTGTTTGATAAGAAATTATCTGTGATAATTGTTAAGTGGTTAGATAGAGTTTAATTGAACTTAAACTCGATAAAAATTCGACTAGACCGTCGGGATGTTAGAATTGTGTTGGGTTCAACTCAGACTGTAATAGTTTGACTTGATACCTAGTCTTATGTGTGTTATAGACTGATAGGCTTACGTGTTATGTATTTAGGTTATTCTGTGGATATAAATATAACAGTATTATACTGTGATGATATTATTCTAATATTAGAAATCTATATTACTAATATTAGGTCTTCGGGTAAAGCGTTATAAAGTGTGTTGCGGTAATCAACGGTTCAGGCAAGTTTTCTTTTACTTAACTCTAATAAGAGTAGTTTATTCAAGCTTATGGTTAATCATTGCTGATTGCCATGAAAATTGTACTATGTACATCTTGCATGTATAAGTCAGGTATGAAAGGCTGATCACCTTCATTACCAGTTGATTCAGAAATGTTTGTTCATGTTTAAAACTTGTTCTGTCAAAAAATTATTCGTGCTAGTTCTCAATTATATTGATGAATTTTAGCAAGCTCATTATTCATACTCTTCAATAATGATATATTGTTATATTGTTGTATTTAAACTTGCTGGGCAACTTTTATGCTCACACTTGCTATATCATGATAAAACATTGCAGATAAGGCGAACGTGTTCGGATACAGGAAAAAGGTTAAGGCCAAGTTCAGCTTGGGATATAAAGTTCGGCTTGTTTGTAATAATATATTGTGATAAATATTGTTGTATAATAGATATTATATGAATGGTGTTTAAGTTAAGGTTACTCGACTTGGGTAAAATAGTGTGTAATGTATTTTATAAACAATTTATGTTTATATCTTCCGCAAATAGTGATAGAAATAGTATACCGGATCCGAGGTGATTTGGGACCTAGATTCGGGGCTGCTACAGTGATGAAAACTTTGTAAACTACCATTCGAGTAGGCATCGAGGAGGTTCGGTGATGAAAGCTCTATAAACTACCGTTCGAGTAGGCATCGAGAATTTATCAGTGATGAAAGCCTGTGTAAACTATCGTTCGAGTAGGCATCAAGATAGTTCAATGGAGACCATCATTGATAACTACATCCCCAACAAAAATGGCGGGAGCAGAGCATTCAGTTATAAAATACCATTGGAAGTAACTCCAAACAAAAACATTCAGCATCCATAACATCATATCATTTTGCATTGCATGACATCATTTAATCTTGTCATATTTTAAGTGTCTAGTAATCTTGTCATAAACATGATAAAAAGGGGCATCTGTAGACACTCAAAAATTTTAATTCCTGTTACTAACAATGTAGGAGGATAGAATCGTCTTTTATCTTCTAGAGAAAATCCTGGAATTTAAAATCATCAAACCAGAACCCCGGTGACAACACCAAGTAATCGTCAAATTAGCCTTCATAGACAATCTTGAAGCATCAAATCAATCCCCAAAGACAACCCTGGGATATCAAATCAAATTTTGGAGACAACCCTAAAGCACCAAATTAGTTGTGATCAAACCTCAGAGAAAACCCCGAGAGACAGTTAAAAGCCCCGTCAACCTTGGAGATAACCCTCGGAAGGTCAAAATGGTCATTTTGACAAATCACTTTTAACAAACATAAAACAACTACAAATAGGGTTGCAAAGAGCCATTGCAGCATTTTCGAGCGCAAACTACGCAAAATAGCTCAACAGACTACATGCGAAGACCCAAGGTGCCATTTTGGTCATGGACCCATCTTCTCAGATTCAGAAAATGGCAAGCCCTATGTCATTGCGTAGCTCTCAAATATAGCTTTCCATATATATATAAGCCTCCATTCCAAAGGTAGAGACCACTTCTTGGAGAGAAAAGTTTGAAGCAATAAGAAAGGAGAAGATTATTTCTTGCAACAACCATTGAAGATTACACTTTGAAGAGAAGAGTTAGAGTTTGAATATTTCTTCAAGGGGTTTTCTTTATCTAAATCTTTCATTTATTTGTGTAATCTTAACATGTTAAACATATTCTTAATAGAGTTTAATTCTATAGTTATGAACTAAACTTCCATTCTAAGATTGCAATGTAACCTAATGATTAGTTAAATCAAATTTCTCTCTTGTTTATTATAATGAATCACATGTGAATGGGTTATTATATTTAATGTTAATGTATTAATTACTAAGCCAAGTGATTAATGTGGATATTTATATGATATTGGAAAATGAATTATAAAGCATAGATCTTAATATAATAACACATGTTATGATCATTCTTTTTGGATTGACTGTATAAATCGCATTTAGAATAGGAATATATCTATTTGTCATGTGTAGCTTGTGAGAATCTAGTCTTAATGACTCCTAGTCTAATTTATTTCACCATAAGAATATAGTGATTTATTCAGATAAGAGATACTCATTTAGTCATCAGAAGAGGCTTATGAATACTTAGAATTGTCGGTTGGTCATTTTTATGAGGTTAAAAGAATCAGTAGGGGAGTTGTAATCTTTATCTTGTCTTACTTGATATCAATCTTTGCTCACAATTTGCTTTAATTTGTTAATTAAATTTCACTGGATAATCAATATTTAATAATTTTTTAGATAAGATTGCATTGATATAATTTTAATACTTGAATAACTTTGAAAATATTTTCTCGTGGGTTCGACACTCAACTTATCATATACTACTTGTTGACCGCGTATACTTGCACGTGTTTTATTGATTATAAAATCGATCAACAGACAACAAGATCGTAGTGTTATCTTCAGCATCGTAGAGCTGCAAAGTGTTTAAAAGTCTGCAAAGTCTACCCAAGCATCAAGGAGTATTATTTCATACAGCAGAAGGCAGAGTATCATAGAGCAAATTGTAGAGCAAGACGTAGAGTTTCACACTATGTTATTTTCACTCTATCATCGATCAAATTCGTAGAGCGTGTCAGAACGGTCTTCTGACCGACAACTTTAGAGGGTCTTCAAGTGAAAATTCCAATACACTTCTCACCATCTTCAAATTCATATTGAAAAATTCAAAGTGGGGTTAGTCTAAACCGGCATATAGAAGATGTGACACCACTAACATGTGGTAAGTGAGACAACTGACTGGTGTGACATACCTAGAGCGGAAAGAAAACCTACTAAGTTGGTCTAGAAGTCAACATCAGAGAAACATTTAGAACAGAACATTAAATGCACCAATGGGAACTCTTTAGCAGATCAATTTTCAAAGGGCTAAAAAAGGCGTATGATGATTTAAATTGAAGTATGAATCACACAACCAAAAGTTGAACCTCTTTCGAAATATTCAAAACTCTACTCTACTATTCTGAATGACTTGTTCAAAGCGACTAAGTACTTGAAGAGATCAAACGTAATTGCAAAGCTTAGCAAAACGTCAACAAATCAACATTCAATTGTGATTCTATGGTCTTAGTGACTGAACTTATCTGTGAAGTGGTTGATTTTCAAAAAACTAAATTCAGAACTGAGATTTTACTCAATCTTTACAGGGGAACTTTCTAAACTAATATTTCGTTGACTACTACAAAATCATAAAAAGACAACACTTAAAAGATGATGCTTTTATAAAAAATATTGTGATGTTTTGTTTTTTAACAAAACGTTGTAAATACATGTGAAAAAATGTTGTGTATTTAGAAAGGCAATTTTTTAATTTTAAATAGATAACGTTTAAAAAAAATGTTATGTGTGTAAAAAAACACGGAGCTTTCAAAAATCCTCAAACCCTTTAAAAAACACGGAGGCATAGAGTCGGCTAAGAAAACAAATTGTCATGCCTTTCTTCCCTTCCCCTTTTGAAAATCCTCAAACCCTAACTCAACAATTTTACTCGTTCGCTTATGTTTTAGGCTTAGTAGTAGTTCACAGCTCGCTTCTTCTGTCGAATCATTTTGCTAGGGCTACCATTTTTTCAATTTTTTCATCCTGATCGGTGAAACTGTAAATCAAACGAGAAGAAGAGAAGATTGTTAGTGTTTGTTCGAAGAAGATGGTGTTCCAAATGCAGCAACGCGAGATTCAGGGGATGCTAAAAGAAGGGCATAAACATATCTCTGGACTCGACGAAGCTGTTCTCAAGAACATTAATGCTTGCAAACGACTATCCACCATCACCAGAACTTCTCTCGATACCAATGGTTGGTATTACTCGAATTATTTACTACTTTGCTATTTTCTCTAAGATCTCTCTTCATTGGTAATGTACTGCTAATATTTTCTCTAAGATCTCTCTTCAAACATAGTGTAATTTTGCAAAGATTGGCTATGGGAATGAATTTGAAGCTGGTAGGAGTAAGGAGAGCAAGGTGGATACTGGTAGAGACGATCATGGTGGTGAGATGAATGTGAACCAGATGGTTAGCAATTACAGCTATAGGGATGCTGAGGCATTAACTGATGAGATTGAAGAGGAGTCTCAGATTTTTTGGGGGGGAGGTTTTGAGAATCAAAGAGTTTGTGGAAAACAGTGAAGATGAGGTTTTTTTCTCATCATTTTCTACTTGTATTCTATTTGTTCGTTAGTGTATTTATATGAAGATATTTGATAGACTCCACGACACGCTTGCGTTGAGGTTGTTGTCGCCCGAATCGTTTCTAGCACAGTTGTTGGGTGAATTGCTTGCAACACCTTAACCCCTCGTCTATACTTTAGACGATAATCTTGGTACAATTGCTCGCGTTCAGAAATCTGCGTTGAATGGACACCAACGACACCTTGACCCCTCGCTTATATTGAAGCGGTAATCTCGGTACAATCGACGATTGATGCGGTAGAAGTCGCCACACACAACTATGAATTGTTGTATGATAAGTCAAATTGAATCTCAAAGAAATAACTAAGAATTACTAGTTCTTAGGAATTCTTCAAAGAACTAAAAGTAGAGAATAAACTCACAAATATATTGAATAATAATAATGAATAATGTATTTGATTACATAACTTAGACCTCTATTTATACTACTCAAAACAATCCAAATCCTAATAGGAATTTATAAGCTATAACCCTAATTTCTATAAGGACATAGAAATCAATTTGGAAAAGAAATTCTAATTAAAAGAAATCATAATTAAAATAGAATTTTAAAATTAAGAATTCAAATAAAAAAAATCCTTCGCCGCGTGAACATAAATTCTCTGCCGCGTGATTGAGCTGCTAAATTCCGTGTACTATTAAAATTGCTATAGTCCAGCAGTTTGATTGTAAAAAACGTGGCCCACCAAAATAAGATGCTGGCATGTGAATCATTGTTCCATGAATATTAGTAACATTGAAAAACAACTTGAATTGAAAAGAAAGCTACTGGAATTGCTTAAGCCTGATATCTTGAAAAAAACGAATGGCCCACGTGATAGTAATTTTGCTGCACCAAATTGTAATGATTAGCCTGTTGACCCACATGTATAGTAATATGGAAAGCTTGAAAAATCTGCTGAATATTTAATTCGTGGAGTATTTAATTTGTGGGATGATCAAAATTGGGCTTGTATTAAATTGACCCAAATTTGTGTCTCATCCTTCCTTGCGTTATCTTCAGCCTAAACATTTTGGATCAATCCATTGAGACTTTGTTTAAACCTCTTTGTCTTAGCCTTGTTTGATCCCCACGTTCCTTTAGTCTTGTTTGAATCCACGCATGCCATGTCCTCATCATTCCTCTCCTCTTGAAAAGGATTTGTCCTCAAATCGTCACATACATCAAACGGACTTAGATCAGCAACGTTAAATGTAGGCACTAACATTATACTCACCTGGAAAATCCAATTTATAGGCATTATCATTGATACGTTCGAGAACTTGAAATGGACCATCTCCCCTCGGAAGCAATTTTGACCGTCTTTGAACTGGGAATCTTTCTTTCTGCATATGTAACCACACCCAATCTCCGGGCTCAAAGATTTTGTTTGCGTGCTTAATGTACTGTTCCGTCCTCCGTTCAATGTTTAGTCTGGCTTTTTCATGAATCTGCTTAACAAGATCAGCCTTTTTCTTTCCATCCATGTTAGTATATTCAGAAACAGGTAACGGTGATAAATCCAACGGTGTCAAAGGATTAAAACCATATACAATTTCAAATGGAGAAAAATTAGTAGCAGAATGAACAGAACGGTTATATGCAAACTCAACATGTGGTAAACATTCTTTCCATTGCTTGATATTTTTTTAATGATAGCCCGTAACAATGTCGACAAAGTCCTATTTACTACTTCAGTTTGACCGTCAGTTTGTGGATGACAAGTAATAGAAAATAACAGTTTAGTACCCAATTTACACCACAAGGTCTTCCAAAAGTAACTTAAGAACTTTGTATCTTTATCAGAAACAATAGTTTTAGGCATACCATGCAAACGCACAATCTCCCTAAAGAACAAATCAGCAACATGAGATGCGTCATCAGTTTTATGACATGGAATAAAATGTGCCATTTTTGAAAATCTCTCCACGACCACAAATATCGAATCATAACCATGCTTAAACCTAGGTAAACCCAACACAAAGTCCATAGAAAGATCAATCCAAGGTTCATTAGGAATAGGCAATGGTGTATACAATCCATGGGGTTAAACACGAGATTTAGCTTGGCGACAAGTAATACATCTATCACATATTCTTTCTACATCTCGTTTCATATGAGGCCAATAAAAATGTTCTTTTAAA
The DNA here is from genome assembly GCA_020205505.1 of Panax japonicus. NCBI lineage: Eukaryota > Viridiplantae > Streptophyta > Magnoliopsida > Apiales > Araliaceae > Panax > Panax japonicus. Next base: position 31,393,423 of record CM035111.1, read on the forward strand.
ACAGCAAAAGTTTTATCAACACCAAAATGTCCCATTAAACCGCCCCCATGTGATTCCCTAACCAACAACTCACGCAAAGAACATGCAGGAATACATAGTTTATTTTCACGAACAAAAATTCATCAATTCTAAAGTATTTACCCACAACATTCTTTTCACAAGTTTTAAACTCTTCACCGAAATCAAGGTCATTATCATATAACTCTTTAATTCGTTCAAACCCAAGCAATTTTGTATCAAGAGTATTTAATAAAACATACCTACGAGACAAAGCATCAGCAACGAAGTTCTCCTTACCTTGCTTATATCGAATAACATATGGAAATGTCTCGATAAATTCCATCCATCGTGCATGCCTTTTGTTCAACTTGTGTTGACCCTTCAAATATTTTAATGATTCATGATCAGTGTGGATCACAAACTCCTTAGGCCACAAGTAATGTTGCCATGTCTCCAAAGCTCTAACCAAAGCATACATCTCTTTGTCATAAGTAGGATAGTTTAAAGCTTCCCCACTTAATTTTTCACTAAAATACGCAACTGGTTTCCCTTCTTGCATCAACACAGCTCCAATCCCTAAACCTGAAGCATCACACTCAATCTCAAAAGTTTTAGCAAAGTTAGGCAAAATAAATAAAGGAGCATTTGTCAATTTATCTTTAATCAAATTAAATGCTTTTTCCTGTTCATCACCCCACTTAAAGCCTACACTTTTCTTGATGACCTCGGTCAATGGTGCTGTAATCTCACTAAAATTTTGAATAAAGCGTCGGTTGAAACTTGCGAGTCCATGAAAGCTTCGTACTTGACTCACATTGGTTGGACTCGGCCAATCCCGGATCGCATGTATTTTCTCCTCATCAACTTGGACTCCCTGTGAACTCACAACAAAGCCAAGAAAAATAATTCTATCCGAACAAAACGTGCATTTTTCCACGTTGGCAAATAACTTTTCTCTCCTAAGTACATCTAAAACAGATTTTAAATGCAATGCATGATCTTCCAAGTTTTTGCTATAAATCAAGATATCATCAAAATAAACTACGACAAATTTTCCGTTGAATGGACGCAAAACATGGTTCATTAATCTCATGAAAGTGCTCGGTGCATTAGTTAAACCAAAAGGTAATACTAACCATTCATAAAGATCATATTTAGTTTTAAACGATGTTTTCCATTCATCACCCTCTTGCATTCTAATTTAATGATAACCACTTTTTAATTCAAATTTTGAAAATATGCAAGACCCATGTAATTCATCTAACATGTCATCTAAACGAGGAATGGGATGTCGATATTTTATCGTAATGTTATTTACTGCTCGACAATCAATGCACATCCTCCATTTTCCATCCTTTTTTGGCACTAGAATCACCGGAACTGCACACGGGCTCATACTTTCTCTCACGAATCCTTTCCCCATCAGCTCGTTAACTTGCCTTTGTAACTCCTTCGTCTCCTCGGGATTACTCCGATAAGCTGGACGGTTTGGAATCGTCGCACCGGGAACAAAATCAATTTGATGCTCAATTCCCCGAATAGGTGGTAGTCCATGAGGAAGCTCCTCGGGAAATACATCTTTGAATCCCTGTAAGAGAGATGAAACAACACTAGGCAAAGAATCATTAGCGTTAGTATTCAAAAGCGCCTCTTTATACCGAAGTAAAATGATAGGCTGTTTAGAAATCAAAGTTCTCCTCACATCACTCTTTTTTGCCAGTATATTTGTTTTTTTCTCTCTTTCTTTCTTCTTGATTTTTCTTTTCTTCACTCTCTTTTGTTTGTACATAATTTCTCTGCAAATGAATTTGATCTTCATGTACTTGTTGTGGTGACAAAGGACGCAAAGAGATCTTCTTGTCGTGAATGAATGAATATACGTTGGTAAACCCGTTATGTTGAACCCTCCTATCAAACTGCCATGGTCTACCCAACAATATATGTCCTGCCTGCATTGGCACCACATCACACAAAACTTCATCAATATACCGACCAATAACAAATGGAACTAACACCTGTTTGGTTACTTTAATGTCTGCATTATCATTGAGCCACTGCAAACGATACGGCTGCGGATGTTTGGTAGTAGGTAACCCCAATTTCTCCACCATTATAGCGCTTGCCACATTTGTACAGCTGCCTCCATCTATAACTACGCAACAAATTTTCCCATTCACAAGACATCGAGTATGAAATAGATTTTCTCGATGTTCACTGCTCTCCTCCTTAACCTGTGTACTAAGTGCTCTTCTTGTAACCAGAATTTCACCATGTATCGCATCCTCACCTATCTCCTCTAATGGTGGCATAGAATCGGTGTCGCTATCTTCACCCTCGGTCTCCACATCTCCATTGTCAAGTAACAACATTTTCCTCGGATTTGGACATTGGCTAGAAATATGTCCCCTGCCTTGACACTTAAAACATACAATATCCCGATTACGACCAAAAGAAGGTTGTTCAGTTTTACCTTGTATCTCTCGGCTAGTTGATCCTTGCTTCGGTTCCACCTATGGTTTGATCGTAGCTGTCCTTTCCTCTCGCCTTGCCAAATTAGGTCTCCATGATGAACTAGCATTAGATTGTCCTCGTTGTCCTCCTCGCCTCTTGAGTTGTTTCTCTATCTTAGTAGCCATATGGACCAGTTCTTCCAACTCTAAATAATGTTGTCGTTCAACCAAGTCTGCAATCTCCCATTTCAATCCTACCGAGAACCTAGCCATCGATGTTTCATTGTCCTCAATCAAGTTAGCCCGATCCTTCAACATCTCCATCTCCCTGTAATATTCATCCACGCTCCGACTTCCTTGTTTAAGAGTTTGCAAACTACGAATGATCTCCCGTTGATAGTATGCTGGTACAAACCTCTTTTTTATGATAGCTTTCGTCTCCCCCCAAGTTGTAATCGGCCGCTCTTCACACCTTCTCCGATTAGCTGTCAACTGATCCCACCATATCAATGCATACCCAGAAAACTCCGTAATGGCCAGTTTGACTTTCTTAAGGTCTGAATAGTTGTGACAGTCAAAGATTCGTTCCATCTTGGTTACCCAATCTAAATAAGCATCAGGATCACCCATGCCTTGGAAAGCTGGAATCTTCATTTTTATGCTATCCAAATTGTCATCTTCTCTGTCCTGACCTCTTCTTTCCCTATCACTTCCGTGTCTTTGATGTCAAAAATTAAATTCACAATCTTCCGCTGCACTACTTTCCTCACTATAAGGGTCTTCTTTTCGTGCGTCAATTTGTTATGTCTTCGTCTTGTTTTGCATCCCATGAGTGTTTTGGGCTAGCTCAGCCATAGACACTCTCATCTCTTCTAATTGTTCTTGCATTTGCTCCATAGTATTTCTCAATCTTCGATCCCATTCTTTATGCATGGCCTCCATCTGGAATTTCAATTCAGCTGTTGAGGGTTGTTCCTCATAAGTTCCTTTATCCTTCGAGTTAGACATATTTCCTGCAAAATAAGGGTTAGTAGAAAATAGTTTCCTCACCACTCCCTTCCGTGTTTCGCTCGAATCAATGGTTCACTCGTGTATACTCTCAATAAATTGGCTTTTACCCTCGATTAATCTCACCACTAAGCTTTTTGCCTCAAAATATTCTCTCTAATAGGTTCTTATTGAATTCCCTAGCAAAATTCTTGGTATTACTAATCAATTCAAAATTACTTGTCACGAAACAAAAATATAAATGGTGTAACTATCAGAATACCACAAAATCACCGATCGATTACCTTGTACTCCTCTTGTATGCTTCAGATTTGTAAACTGTAGCTCCGTTTCAGAATTGATGATGATGGAACGATATGAAATCTTTGTTGGGATTTGATGATTTGATGGTGTGCTACAAGTTTGGTTAGCACAATGAAAATATAAAATGAATTTTTTTTTTTCTTTTTTTTTCTTTTTTTTACAATATATATTTCGACAGAAAATTAAAGATAAGTAACTTGCTAGAATGACTTGGCTTTGATACCAAATGATAGACTCCACGACACGCTTGCGTGAGGTGGTTGTCGCCCGAATCGTTTCTAGCACAGTTGTTGGGTGAATTGCTTGCAACACCTTAACCCCTCGTCTATACTTTAGACGGTAATCTTGGTACAATTGCTCGCGTTCGGAAATCTGCGTTGAATGGACACCAACGACACCTTGACCCCTCGCTTATATTGAAGCGGCAATCTCGGTACAATCGACGATTGATGCGGTAGAAGTCGCCACACACAACTATGAATTGTTGTATGATAAGTTAAAATTGAATCTCAAAGAAATAACTAAGAATTACTAGTTCTTAGGAATTCTTCAAAGAACCAAAAGTAGAGAATAAACTCACAAATATATTGAATAATAATAATGAATAATGTATTTGATTACATAACTTGAACCTCTATTTATACTACTCAAAACGATCCAAATCCTAATAGGAATTTATAAGCTATAACCCTAATTTCTATAAGGAAATAGAAATCAATTTGGAAAAGAAATTCTAATTAAAAGAAATCATAATTAAAATAGAATTTTAAAATTAAGAATCCAAATAAAAAAAATCCTTCGCCGCGTGAACACAAATTCTCTGCCGCGTGATTGAGCTGCTAAATTCCGTGTACTATTAAAATTGCTATGGTCCAGCAGCTTGATTGTAAAAAAACGTGGCCCACCAAAATAAGATGCTGGAATGTGAGTCATTGCTCCATGAATATTAGTAACGTTGAAAAACTATTTGAATTGAAAAGAAAGCTACTGGAATCGCTTAAGCCTGATATCTTTAAAAAAACGCATTGCCCACGTGATAGTAATGTTGCTGCACCAAATTGTAATGATAAGCCTGTTGACCCACGTGTATAGTAACATGGAAAGCTTGAAAAATCTGCTGAATATTTAATTCGTGGAGTATTTAATTTGTGGTATGATCAAAATTGAGCTTGTATTAAATTGACCCAAATTTTTGTCTCATCCTTCCTTGCGTTATCTTCAGCCCAAACATCTTGGATCAATCCATTGAGACTTTGTTTGAACCTCTTTGTCCTAGCCTTGCTTGATCCCCACGTTTATTTAGTCTTGTTTGAATCCACGCATGCCATGTCCTCATCAATATTTATTAATTGTTTGAAGCTTTGATACTTATTCTATTGTTCTCAAGTTAATCAATGTGTATTCTTAGTTCTTTTTAGACGGAGTTTGAAGAATTGTTTGGTGAGATTGCATGATTTTAGTTTGTTTTGATTGGATTTATTAGTTTTCCTGGGAGAGTAGTATTGATTGGTTGTTCTTTTTTTACAGTCCTATTCGTTATTGTTCGATTTCACTGAGGCGGCTTGAATTGATGGCTTTGTCTGTCGAAGTTCTGAAGCAAGAATATGTTAGACTTAAATTAGACTGATCGCTGATCGCATTCAAGAAGCTTATTCAAGACTTGATTGCTTATTAAAAATGAAATGAAGATTTTATCATACTTTTTAAATTTTGGAGAATCTTGTCTAGCTTTGTATTAATTCATGTATTTGTATGCGCAGGGAATGGGTGATTTTCTGAATGAAATGGCAGCTATGATGAGCCAAAACAAATCTAATGTAAGTCTCTGTTCTCTGTTGTGTTACCATAGTTTCCACTACTGACCGCTTGCCCAACCATATAGCGTGCAATTACATACGCACATGCAAATATATTGTTGCCATGTATGACAACCTTCGAATTAGTCTTATATATCTTTATGTACACGAAAATGTTTGACAAGGAAAAATTTAAGTCTAATTTTATTCCATATTTGCAATTGGAGGAAATTTTTTAAGGCATTGCAGAAAGATAAAGTGAATTAGCGAGTTTATCAATTGAAAAGAATATGTTAGAGTTTAAATTAGTATGAGTAATGTTAAGAGTCCTGGAATTGATTCATCTACGATTAACTGGTTTCTATGTACTTTAGACATCTTTTGAGACAAATGTTGTGTACGTGTTGATAAAAGAACTTTTTTAAGAGATTGCTTCTTATAGTCCCACACTCCCACTACATAAATTATACAAAAACTTCTAAAACCATAGTTAATGATGTAAAAATTTCAAACTATTATCTGTGAATATTGCCCACAAAAAAATTGTTTAAAGAAGAGAACACATGCTTATGTTAACAGTTAACTGCTAATTCTTGCAAGCATGTTATGTGCTCATGGTTCTGATTTTCAAGACTCCATCCATACTCTGCTAGATCATTTTAAAACAGTAAGATTATATCCAAGGACTAAAGTTTCAGTTTCTTTTTCTGATGAGAAACAGTAGTTTGCGTTTATTGCATCCAGCAGGTATGCTTGCTGGGGCTTCAACTGTCTTTTTTGCTTACATCGGTTTTGATTCAGTTGCCAGTATGGCAGAGGAGGTATGCCAATTTCCATGGTATTAATTGTAATTTTGTAGAATGTCGTGTCTTGAAAGGGGACTTTGCCCTGTACAAGTGTTATAATCAAACTGAACTCATTACCCACTATCCTACTATTCCGCACCCATCCAAACCCGATAAATTTTTATGCTTGGCTCTATTGCAGGTTCTCGATGCTGCTGCCTACTTGGTTTTGTTGAAGCTGTTATATACGTAGTGGGAAGTCTGAAGAAACCTGTTAATGCACCATGTAAATGTGGTGGTATTCAGATAAAGGAGCTGTACGTGCAATAACTGATTTTGTTTTCTAAAAAGTTCAGTGCCTTTTTTTCGTTAGGATTTCGAGAATTGACTTTAAAAATCAAAATGTATATCTAATTTTGGAACGGAGGTAGTAATTAAACTCCCTAGATTTGACTTGAATTGCTATAATTGTATATTTCAGGAGGTATATCACAGGTAACCAGTAACACAACATCTTCAGGGGGAAGCAATGTCTCTGGGGACCAGCCAGTTCTCCGCATCGAGCAGAGGGGACGAGGTGTGCCCGAGTGGACAGATCTTGCCAACCCCCAATTTGAGGATTTTCAGTTACTCAGAACTCAAGGTTGCAACTAGGAATTTCAGAAATGACACAGTATTGGGAGAAGGAGGCTTTGAAAAAGTTCACAAGGGTTGGCTTGACGAGAAGGGATCATCAAGGAATGGCAGTGGATCTGTCATTGCTGTCAAGAAGTTAAATTCTGAGAGCATACAAGGATACGAAGAGTGGCAAGTAAAGTAATTCCACCAGACTAAACTCAATATGTTAAATAATTTAAACATTGTTGTGGATTTAATTGGCATTCTTTTTCTTTGTTAACATATATGCTTCTTTACGTGTCTTGTATAATTATGTCTATAGGTCATCTAATACTAGAATTTAGTTATTCATTTCAAAGAGTATGTGCTAGTTTCTCAATCTTCTTTTTTTTGAGAACCTAGTTTCTTAATCTGTAGCTCACTTAAGTGAGTTTAAACGTTTCACTTACTGCTACCTCACTTAAGTGAATCTACAGAATTATAGAGGTGGATTGCTTTGTTTATGAATCTTATTAACTTTTGACTATGAAAAAAAGAAGATAACTAAATCTTGTTTACTTGACTAGGTTGAAACAATCTTGTGCCGGAACTGGACAAAACTTCATTTTGGGCAGATCCAAGGTGGGTTCAGTAGTTTTGTTCTATTAAGTGGACATAGTTGTAATCTTATATCATCTTGAGTGCCATAGATTCTGTGTGGCTACTCTCATCATATTTCCTAAGATTGTCTATCAATGTGGCAGTGCAAAAGTTTCTTGAGGCACATGGGTTGGAGCAATGGTGGGGTGATGATTTGGAACTCCAAATGGCTCTCAGTAACAGCAAACTCATAAGTAAGCAGCTGAAATCCTTGTATACACTACCAGCTGAAATCCTTGTATACACTGCATTGGCCATTGATCGTGATGTTCAAATCTATATTGCTGCTGGAGAAATTTATGGTGGAGGCCGGAGAATGTCATCCTTGGCAGCTGCATATCCGAATTTGGTCAGTGATTGGAAGGAGATGTGATTTTTTCACAAAGTACTTTCAAAATTTTAATATTTATTAACAAAGAATCTACAGGAATTTTGTAACAACCTGCTTTAATGCTGTGAACAGGTCAGAAAGGAGAAACTGCTGGAGCCTTCAGACTTGAGGTATTTCCAGAATCACTCATCCCAAATGGCAGCACTAGATTATATCGTTTCCTTGGAGTGACATAAAGGGCAAAGATTGTTTCTCCAGCCAAGCCTTAAACTCGGTCTCTAATTCCTTGAATTTATTTTGTAGATGTAGTAATTTGAAACTGTAAACAAATGGTATTATTGGGATGTATTTTGAATGATTGATACATTTTGGCTTTAAATTTAAATGAGAATTTAGACCTTTTAGCTATATATCATGACATTAGCAAATTGTAGTTGCACCGGTAATATAGGTGAACCACAATTTTTTTTTCCAAGTCAATCTACAACATTTTAAAAATGTTGTGTAAATATGCCTAAATGTTTACTAATATACTAAACAACATTTTTATCCAAAAAACGTTGTGGAATCATACCTTCTACAACGTTTTTAAGCATATGCTAATTTTTGAAAAACAAATCTACAACGTTTTTTTTCCTAAAAAACGTTGTGTATTGTGCTTAATTACAATGTTTTAAAAACGTTATGTAAGGGTGTCAAATAGATGACACCCTTAACCACGACGTTTTTCTGACTGAAATCATAACGCTTTTTCTGCGTTGTCTATTTACTATTTTGTAGTAAATAAATTGAACAAATTAATTATCTGGCAACGACTCTTTAAGTAAGCAAAAGTTTTTCAAGATCTATTCAACTAACCCTCCCTCCCCCTCCCTTTTAGATCTCCAATGTGCCTTTGGAAAACAACAATGCAAATCAATGTACTTTAGCTTGATTACATGTAAATCAATGTATTTTATTTTAATGACTAAGAAAATCATTGAAGTTAAATTAATTCTTTGTAGTTTATAACTTATCGTAAATTAATTGAGTTTGGTTATTGTTGGTATAACTAGTAGTTATATATACACCTTAAAACGTGCATATATGTTGTAATTAAAGTATAGTTACGTTGTATGTGTTATAATATATTAATTATTGTATGTGTTATTGAGATAAAGCATGTTAAAGGTACAAAAATGGGGTTTAAAAACTTGACAAATGCAAAAAGAAAAAAAAATGTTTAGAAAAAAAGCTATATTTCTGACGGAATAAAGTAAAACCGATGGAACTTTTGTCTAAAATAAGTATTCAAAATTAATTATAAAAACCCTTTTCCCGACGGATTTAGTATGTCGTAAATATTTGCATCGACAAAGATTAATCTGTGATGGATCGTCGATTGGCTGTAATTCCATCAAAAGTTATCATTTCCGACGGACTTGTGTCCGACCAACTTTATTACGACTGAATCGCCGACAAAAAATTCTGTCAAAAATACTACTATAAAAAATAAAATTATTATAAAATAATAAGTTATTTTAAAGTTTTTCAGAATCATAAATAGTGTTTTGATTCTAATTAAATTATAGATTTAAAAAGTATTTTAGTAATAGTTAATAAAATAAAATTAAAAATTTTAAAAAATATTTTAGTAGTAGTTAAATTTTAATCTCATACTAAAGTTGAAGGATCAAAAAACTAAATATTATCCTGTTATACATATGTATATAGACAAAAGGGCAACTGAATCTTTCCAATACCTACTTACTTTTTACATAGTTGACTCCAATCTCTTGAGATTAATTACTTTTGGAAGACTATATAATTAAAACCAGACTTGGTTAAGACTACTTCTAAATTAACTTATATGACAAATCAGTCAATTCTGAACTAATTTTAACTTGAGCTGATTTTTGTATATCAATAGAGCCATCATATGTTATGCACCGATTTTCATATATATAACATGCATTGTATCGAGATAGGAGACTTGCCCACTGGCCACTGCGCAGCAACAGTGTTGTGACATGTAATTAATATATGTTTTTTTTAAAAATCACAACCATAAGATTTATAAATAGATGGTATAAATATGATTGTCATAAATAGATTTATAGCCACCACATATGCTTATGCATCAACTTAGGATCCGGTTAATATGAAATTATTTTTTTAGTAAGTTGGTCAATTGATCAATAGAATACTGATACACATACAACCTCGCCTGCGTCTCAGTATTTTATTGGTCAATTGACCAACTTACCCAAAAATAAACTTTATACTAACCATTTCTATCAACTTATATATATGTAAGACCGTAAAAGTGAGTGAGTGTGTTGCTCGTATATATGGAAAATAACAAAACGATTACTATTGATCAAAAGTTTACATAACTAATACACAATTTTCATTAATTTATGAAAGTGTATGCAATGCAATTTTTTTAAGGTGAATAAAAGTATTATATACTAAGTCGAAAATTTAGTACATCTTGCTTTGCTATTTTTGCAGAATCAATTGGTAATATAGCAAGAAAAATAAAAAAAATAAAAAAAATTGGTAGTATAGCAGTGTAAAAGGAGCAGACAAATTAAGAGTAATAATGGGCCGTGTTCTCCTTTAAACTTCAATAATGTTACTGTCACATAAAAGTATCACATACCGTTCACAGCACCCATAGATTTGTTGTTGAGTTAAGTAGATCATGTTAACAACAAATCAATGGGTAACACTCCATGCAGAATCTGAGTATTATGCGATATTTTTATGTAATAGTAACATTATTTTTTAAACTTTTAACTTAAAGGTGGTAATTATCTTGTCTTACATAAAAAAATTATTGAGACCCCACATAACTAATTATTTGTTCCTGCCATTAATCATTATCCAGTACAATTTTACAAAGGAATAACCGGGAATTCAAATCCACGTGAAATTAATTCTTATCAGAAAAGTCACCAGAGAGAGAGACTAAAAATAGGGAATTAATATTTTCGAAAAATATTATATTTTTACATGGTTTTTGTCAGAATATTAAGTAAATCTTATATTCATATATAAGAGACTCACGGCAAAATATAAAATTTTCACGTGAAAATATATGTTCCACATGAAAATATCAATTTTTTAAAAGTATTGTTGGCAACCTTTGCATGCAGCTGGTTAAGAACTCTCAGATAAACCCAAAAGTTCTTCCAAATAATCAGCACCTAAATCCTCTAAAATTATCACATTATCTTCATCCTTCACTCGTCAACTTCCCTCTCTTCTTTCTTCCTACTACTAACTCCTTTCTTCTTATTCATGGAATGCCTCTTCTTTAGTGCCAAAACAGGCGAACAGTCTTGATAAAAATCATAATTCATCTCCACTAAAGACCCATACACAATATCCGCCGGAAAATTAAGCACAGTCGTAGCCCCACGCATTGCGAATGCCGCTTGATCATACGCTAACGCGGCCTCTTCAGCTGTGTCAAATGTACCTAACCACACCCTAACGCCGTTCCTCGTTGAGTCCCTAATCTCCGCCGCGTATTTGCCCCACGGCCGCCTTCGGACGCCTCTATAAGCCACCTCGTGTTCGTTTTTATTAGGTACTTGTGAACACACCTCTTCTTGTTCTCCCCTGGACTCCGAGAGAACTCCGAAGAGCAGCATCTCTTCGGAGTCGTCCTCGTTGAAGGGAATAAGATATTCATAATTATTGCATGGCATGGAATCCGATGATGAAGAAAAAGGTGGGGGTAATGAGTTCTGCAAGAATGAAGAAAAAGAATAATCCATTAGTTTGAAATTTGAATATTTTTGTTCTCTTGAACGGGGGAATGGTAAGTTGAAAATTTTGGTGATATGAAAACAGAGTAAGCTAAGGGCTTTATATAGGTGTAGGAGGGGCTCGCTCAACAATGAATCAAACTATCTAGTGATGTCAAAGAAGAGAACAACAATGAATATTTTATAAATAAAAACTAAATCTGATCGTTAGTGGGCCGGAAGAAATTATTGCACGTGAGTCAAACGACTTTGTAGGGATGGCGGCCAGGTCATGAAAATTCCTTCTAAAGTGGGATGTTATGAGTTGACAAGAACATAAAATTTTCTCAAATTTAAAAATACAATTTAATTTTTGAAATTAAATGATAATATATTAAAGGTAATTGTTAAATCCACAATACGTTTTGTTATTTTCATAACAAAAGTGTCGCTATAGATGTATAGCGACGGTGAAAACCGTCGCTATAGGATCTATAGCAACACTTTTGTTCTGGAAATAACAATTTCTGTTGTGGATTTAATAATTCCCTATATTAAATTTTAAATTAATGTGAATTTATTTAATTTTAGTTGATGCAGTTATTGTAATTGTATAATATATAATAAAAATTATTAATCACAAAATTTATTTTATTATAAACTTTTATGAGTCATTCTAATTTTAAAGTTTAATGTGTCGTCGTTTGAGCTTAAAAGTCAAATTATCTCTCTAATTTTAGAACGGAAAGACTAATATTTTAATTTTAAAATATTGAACTTGAATATCTCTAAAAAAATTTAGCCATTGAATTTAGCTTTTTCTGAAATAATAAATCATATGTTATACACAAACTCAAAATAAAAGCGTAATTAGTCTTTTAATGGTATATATCATTTATACCGACTCCAATATTTCTTCAATTTTCCTTTATTCCACACTAATCAAGTATCTATAATTTTGTATGCTTCCAAATATATTTAAGAGTGAAATTATTTAAAATATCCTCACTGTCAATTATTACACGATAATAATAGAAAATTTTTGTGTATAAAAATTTAAAAATATTAAGTTTTAATATCTTAAAATTAAAATAACTGACATTTAAGTTTTAAGATGAATTTTTTTTAAAACAATTTTAAGCCAAAAAAAGGCGGTTCATTTATATTAGACATGCATTTTGATACAACATCATTTTCAATAAAAATTGTAATATGTGCTGGCAGGGGTGAAAATGAGCCCGAGTCGATCCAAACATCCTAATATCCTAATGCTCAAGCTCGACTCGGATCAGAAAATTTGTACTCAAGTTCGACTCGAATTCGAACTGATAATTTTTAAGGTTGCTCAAGTTCGACTCGTAAATTACTCGATACTACCTGGCTCGGAGTTACTCGACTCGTTTTCACAACTAGTAATTTGTGAGTCTTTCTATTCTCGAGTCTGAGATGGATCACACCAAAATGAGATATTAAGTGAAAACTAAGAAAAACTTCAATTTTATTTATATATAAAAATACACGTGTTACAAATATTACAATGATAAATTTACAATATTAATTATTCTATGATTCAATTTCTAATAACATCATTACATTTATCCAATCTCTTACATACACATCACCCTCTCTTTATTTCCAATGATATTTACAAGAGCTATTTATACTTTATACATTTATCCAATCTTTGTGTATCATCCATTTGCAGTATAGGGCAAGTCGAAAGAAAGTCATATGCAATTAATGTCTGTAAATGCTACTCCACAATGGATCCTGCAAAAATATAATACTGCAGCACTCAAAACTGTGGCCAAATCAGCCTAAAATATAGATTATAAATTAAACAACACAACTAGATTGCACCAAATGTGATTTGAGAATTCTAAATTTTAAATATGGAAGGAAAGTAAATGTTTAAGAAATAAAACTATTGTGTGCAGTCATAAAGTTTGAAAGAACGTGCTCTAGACACACAAAAAACACATAAAATAAATAAATAAATAAGGGGAAAAAGAATAACAGATAACAAAGGGCATAAGTTAAAGTTGTAAAACTGAATTGCACTGCGTCTTTCATGCTTTCCCTAGACATGAAACATAATTTCCTGCCACTTTCTTGATGATTAATCATCCTAATCAAGTATTGGTAAAAAACTTAAATTCATGTCCTTTTCCTTACTTTGGCTTCAATTTCTTAACTTCCATTTTCCTACATTCCTTCTTCCTATCTATACGAGAGCCGAGTAAAAAATAGTGTATTAAAACACACACACACACACACACACACATATATATATATATATATATATATATATGTATATATGAGTACAAATCTGCATAACTGCTAAATCTGGCATAGTTCAGCAAGCATTTTTCACTCATGATCATCAAAAGTTTGATGTTAAGTATATGATGAGAGGATAAAAGGACTAGGACTTACACGACACTTGAATGCAGAAACATATGATTTAGGATTATAAAGTTTTCTGAATCTCTCGTTAAGAGCTCTCCTTTCACCTGAGAACTCGTTGCATACACATTTTGGCTCCAAAATTTGATTTTTAAAAAGTCCACTGCAACACTGCAAAGATGAACATAGAACAGACATTTATCAACTAGGCAAATATAAAGTAAAGCATGGATAGATTTGTTGAAATTAAGCATAACTTGCTAACCTGATCGAAAGCCTCTAAATTGCGTGAACACTCTACGTTGTTGAGATCTAACTTTTGATAGTCATGCCCACAACTTCTCCTCAATGACTATTATAGAAATATGTAAACTATTTATTTTGATGGTAAATCACATTTAAATTCATACACAGTTCTGAAGTTTTGATTAATAGAACTAACCTCATAAAGGTCATCCGATATAATTCCCATCCCATGAGAAAAAAGGGATCTTAATTTTTCTGAGCAGAGATATGTTAGGATTGCCAAGTAGGTAACCCTGAAATTTCACATCAGAAGCACAACCTACTTAAGAAATTTGCACATGTTTTTCTACTCAAGTATGATTCTTCTTCAAGTACATGGTTATGGAGCATAATTTGTTCATTTCCTTGGGCACTTTTTTGCTGCAATACTCATTTATGTACACCATGTTGGAAATGGGATTTGAATGAGAAAATTGACTCGGGTCGGGTCGTGGACTCGGGTCGGGTAGTGACGGGCGGGTTTGTGAAACTACGTCGTTTTGACGACGGTTACATGTAAACTTTTCTATAAATAAATGGTGTGGGGAAAGCATTTCAGATATACAAAAAAATTTCCCTTCCATTTCTAGAAATTTTTTCTGTCCCGTCCCGTTCTGAAAAACCCGTTCTAGTTTTCCCGTCCTGTTCTGCAGATAATCCCGTTCTGTTCCTTTCTGTCCCGTCCCGTTCACTTCTGCATAATCCCGTTCTGTTCTACAGTTCCCGTTCTGCAGTGAATTTTTCCCGTTCCGTTTCTGCATTAATTTTTACAGTAAGTTCACATGCATGCATCATTCATGTTCATATAGTTTCAGTACATAACATAAATTTTGGTTCGATGAATTCTTAATTTTGTAATGCTACTAATTAAGAATTGAAATCCGTTTTATCTTGGGAAGCAATTATTCAATTAACCCTTAGCATCTGTGGGGGAATAAATTTGCTTTAAGGAGACTTTGTGAATTCAAAGGACTCGGATTTATTGATTAATATTTTCTGTGTTATATATAAATATAAAATTATGTTTTTTGTTTTATCATATTTATATATATATTAAATAATACTATATATTACAGATAACACACCACAACTAATTAAGTAGTTTAGATTGAAGCATTTTGTTTTTAAGTTTTATTTAAAATTATTGATTATGATTAATAAAGGGACTATATAGAACCTAACCTCAAACTCTGTGGAAATAAGTCAATATGGGCTATAAGAGAATGCCTTCACTGAGACTACTTCAAATATTTACTGAAACTCAAAACCCTGACAATTCAATGTAACAAAGAATCTGATACAAATTGAGCTAGCGCTCATCAGTAAAGTAGAATCAATTAAGGTAACAGTTTTGTATATTCAGAAGAAGTTAATTTTTGAAACTGCCAATTTTATTATAACGGAAATGTCCATAAATATTTTTTGTGATGATTCCTTCTTGTAACAGAAGATAAATTACAATACTTACAAACCTTGAGATCGATATAGTGTTCAATGCCTGCTTCATTTTTTGAATTTTCACAATTATTAGATAACTGTAGAACACTCTCTTCAACTATGGGGTAGCCAAATTCTTTGGATACAATCAAGCATAGTTTTACCATTTGAGATCAGTTGAGTGATAATTGGAACAGTAATTTCTGAGTAAGAGTCTCCACCAACATAGAATGGAATCGAAAGGAATTCAGGATGACTAATCAGCCACTACAAAACATTTCAAGGAAACAAAATGTACAAAATGCAGTTGACAGACATGGTTTACACATGAACAAATGTCTTCATACATAGTTTTTAAAACTTCATCAATATTGAAATTTCAAAATTTTAATGAAAAAATTGACTCCTTACCATGCTATTGTCAAAGATCAGAACTTGCAAAGCAAAAGCTGTTGGAAATGAACATAGCACCTGTATTGCTCCATTCTTGTCCATGGTATGCACATGGTATGCACCAAAACTGTTCTGGGTTAGCAACTGAAAATTCTTAAATCCTGCAAATATAGAAGATGGATTAGAAATAAGTAAAAAACTAACTTGTAATAATAACAGAAAATGTCAAAATAAAAAAGATAAGAAACATGTCTTTTTTAGACTTTACACCAAACTAAATTCCTTGATGGTTGTGCACGATCAACTTAAAGCTGCAAGCCAAATATTTAAACT
The DNA here is from genome assembly GCA_020205505.1 of Panax japonicus. Lineage (NCBI taxonomy): Eukaryota > Viridiplantae > Streptophyta > Magnoliopsida > Apiales > Araliaceae > Panax > Panax japonicus. Next base: position 31,409,944 of record CM035111.1, read on the forward strand.
CCAAATTCCAAACTCTTGCACTAAAGCTAGTAGTGTGGCACCATTTCATAAACCAAATTCCAAAATGCTCAATTGAAAATCCAAAGTTCCAAACAAAATAACCAAAGTCCAATAGTCCAAGTTCAACTGTTCAATAGTAAACAAAGTAAACAGTTCAATTTAAAAAATAAAATGTAAACAACAATGCATCATATCAATATTTTCTTCAATGCATCAGCACTTCAGTCTCCAAGCTCACCTCCTGCATTGAATCTTCATTAGCCTACATTGTTAAACAATTAATATTAATCCATTATATTATTTGCATATGTATTTATTTATGTAAAAAAAAATAAACAAATAAATACTTACAATCATGTTTTCTCTTAATCCTATAATCAGCCCGCAACCAATCACTTGTGCAAATCAAAGCCTGAACCCTGTCAGGCTTTAAAGAGCTCCTGAACTGGTCAAGAACCCTTCCCCCAGCACTAAATGTTGATTCGGAGGCCACAGTAGTCACATGTATGGACAATATATCTCTTGCCATCCTAGACAAAGCCTTGAATTTTAAAGTGTTTGCCTTCCACCATTTTAAAACATCAAAATTATCATCAACATTACAAACTAATCTCCCTTCTTCCAAGTAAATTTCCAAATCATACTTCAAACATGGGGATGCAATGTCCATGTTTTGAGCCCAACTGTCAAACTTTGCTCTATTCTTGGTCTTACTCTTAGATCCACCAACATAAACCATTGGTTTAACACTATTTCTAGCAGTTGAAGTTTCACACTGACTATTAACAACTTGTTTTGCATTGTAAACTGCCACATATTCATCAAACAGTTCTTGCAAAGCATTTTGAATAAGTGTTAAGTTTCTTTTTGCTTCAAACTCAATGACATACATCTTTGGAAAACAAAATATAACTAATTTGCATCTTATATCTTGGATCTAAGATAGATGCAATAGCCATCAGTAAGTTGCATTGTCCCCAATATTTATCAAACTTCTCTTTCATCTTGTAAGCCATTTCTTTCATATATTCACAATCATCAACAATAGTTTCGTTCAACAACTCCTTGATTTTCCAAATCTTAGGTAAAAACAGATTGGAAGATTGGAAGTAGGATATTCACAGCCATAAAACACATTTGTTGCTTCATTAAACACTTCTAAAAATTTAATAACCCTCTTAGTCCTGTTCCAATCGTCCCTACTCAGGAAAGAGTTATAATGAAGGTCTCTCTATTTGTACAATGGGAACACGTCCTTGAATTGCAATGCAGACTTTGACATGGCATATGTGGAGTTCCACCTAGTGGGGACATCCAAGATCAATCTTTTTAAAGATGGTAATTATAAATTTTTCACAATCTCACCAAATTTATGAAGACGAGATAGAGAAATTTTCAAGTACTTGACTAGTCTCACGAACATTTTGAATAACATTTTGGATAATCCCCAAACCATCTCGCACCATCAAGTTAAGAATGTGGTCACAACATCTAACATGTAATATTTTACCACTAAATTAAAGGCCACCTTTCAGTGTAAAATTATCCCTAAGATGTCTTACAGCTGAATCATTTACAGATGCATTATCAAGAGTCACATTTATTATTATTTTTTCAATTACCCACTCAGTTATACAATGCAAAAGTAGAATTAGAAATCATAAGACAAGTGTGTGGAGGTGCCATGCTATAAAAATTAATAACCCTTTTATGCAATTTCCAATTCGAATATAAAAAATGAGCAGTGAGGCACGTATAACCAATAGTTTGATTAGAAGTCCACAAATTAGATGTCAAACTTATTCTACTAATATCATTAAACAGAGCCTTAGTTTTTTTCTTCTCTAAAGCATAAAGCTTCATGCAGTCATTCCTTACTGTCATCCTAGAAATGAGATCAAATCTTGGATTCAATGTTTTCAAAAACAGTATGAAAAATTCATGCTCAATCATACTAAAAGGGTATTCATGCACACATATCATCTTAGCAAAAAGCTCCTTTACTTTTTTTTTATCATACTTGAATAAATTCAAGTTACCAGATTTACCTTCAACTTCTAAAGTAGGATAAGATATAATACCTGCTACTTGAGTTTTCCGGAACCAAAAATTGAAGCCAACCGAATATAGTAGGAGTTCATGTGCCTATTCCAATATTCAAATGACTGGTAGACCCCGTATTCTGAAGAGTAAGCCTTGAGTGACAATGCTTGCACTCAACCTTTTTGGTTCCATCTCTTAATGTCACAATAGTAAACTCGTCCCATGCTTTTTTTCTTTTTTTTTCTTTTTTTCCATGCCCAACTTCAGCCTCAACCTCAGTAGCATTTTCAGGTTAAGAATCACCATTAAGTTGAGGCTGATTTTCAATTTGAGTATTTGGCACTCCAGGTGGTCCAGATGGGTCTTCAATCAAACTTATGATCTCATTGTTACCTCAAATAAATAAACAAACAAAAAATTATCAAAATTAGAGACAAAAGATATAAAATGTAAGACCCCAACTTTTGTGAATAAAGAATAATTTTCTCGAAATATATTTTTGAATATTATGGTGTGGATTTGATATAATGTTATAGTTGTGGGTAATATTTATAAATTTTGCAAAGTAGACAAGTGGTTATATAATATTCGATTGGTCGGGGAATATTCATTTTAACAGGGAATATTCGTGCGATGGTACAATCATTGGTGGACCCCACAACGGAAGTATTGTCGTAGTTAGAAAATGACAGAATTATCTTTTTATAAAAATAATGGCGAAAGTGTTATCGTTAAAACTGTTGAACTACCCGGTAGTAAAAGTACAGTAATATGCGTCGTTGCATAGTAGCACACGATATTGATTATTGATGCTTACGTGAGAAGTCACTCAGTTATACTCAATTATTGCTACAGTAATTGCTGCATCATACCTCTCATATTATTGATTCAATTATTGTCACAGTATCATCTGCATAATATTTATTATTATTAAATCAATAATTGAGACGACAAAGTTATTCATATTATTATTTATAATATTGACAATGTCTAGAAGTTCTGTCAAGGAGAGGTTTGGTCACCTAATTGCGTGTCAATAAGGAGAAATTCTTATCGAAAAGCCCCTTTTTTCCTGGGAATGACCTGGTTGTTAAATATTGTGAGTTATATTATTAATGATGAATAATTTGTGTTGATTAAAGATGAAATTGATAGTTCCATTGTGTTGCGATTATTAGTGTTAGTGGAAATCAACATTTATTTCGATAATAATTGATGTCTGGGGGTTATATTGACCAATCGGGTAATTAATCGGATAAATGAGCAATTGATTGCTATTATTTCACATGCTTATAACTATTTGTTCACATGTGTGTACTGTAGACACTCAAATATTTTTGTACTACTGTCATTAACATTACAGAAGGACAGATTCGTCTTTTAAGAGGGAACCCTGAAAGACAATCCATATCCATTCCGGATACTACCGGAAGTTCAGCATCAACCCCGGAACACACACTGGGAGTAACAATTCCAACCTCGGATATAACCCCGAGGCATGCAGATCGAATACCGGAACACACACCGGAGAAGACTGATTAATCTCGGAGATAACCCCGAGGTATCCAGTCTCAGTCCCAATCATGGGAATAGCCATTAACCTTGGTGATAACCCCAAGGAATGCAGTTTCGGCGATAACCCCGGAAATGCTTGTTTCAAATGGAACCAGCTTCAATCTCGGCGCTCACAACGAGATACTCTGTACCAACCCAGAGATAACACCGGGAGGACAGGCACACCTCAAAGATGACAATGAGGACCTTCGACAATTGCATCATTTAAATCTCAGTGAAGCCCTGAGCAACGACTGCTTTATCAGCCTAATCCGGCGATAACACCGGTGAGGGGCAACATCGTCATCTCGCCAACACGATGCCATGCCACGTCGTCTCAACATTTTCATACACATCTCTACGCAATGATGTCCCATAAGAATCAAGGATAACCAATCCCGAGTGACTATTGTGCGGGGTAACAGATGGAATTTGAAGCTTGAAGACCGGAGGGCATCGTCCCATCTTCAATGACTTCGTACAAACTCTAATCCTATGCCATTGTACAACTCTCGACAACGGCGGTCCGAAATAGGTCCTGTATACCTCAATCAAATGCCCGGATTGCACTTCTGAAAGTTCGAGTGGACATTACAGTGCCCGAGTGCACGTACTACGAGATGACCTGACCCGAGAAACCCGGGTTGCCTCTGGTACACCTGCGGCTCCACCCTCTATAAATAGAGGGCTTGGGGTGGCCATTTTGCAAGAGAAAACGACGAGGAAGCCCTGCCCAATTTGCTCTGTACTCATCCCACACGGAGTATTTTCTCATTTTAAACATCTGTGAGCTCATATATAGCTACTTTTGTACCTACAAAAGCTAGTGTTTACCCACTTTAAAGATATAGAAGTCTTCTTTGGCAGCCCACTGTAAGCTTTCTCACACACCTTAGAGTCTTTCTCTTCATCTCTGCACACACCCTTCTTCACGTTGAGAGTCGTGTTGTGTGCGTTTGCCCGGACTTCGGTCTGTGGTTTCATTTCAGTTTGTATATATATATATATATATATATATATATATATATATATATATATATATATATATATATGGTCTAACATTTTCGTGTTATGCCTCGATTGAGCCTAGACTTCGGTCTGGAGCGTTTATTTTCTTATATATATATATATATATATATATATATATATATATGAACTGTGTGTCGAACTTTGTTCGATGAGCCTAGATGTGACAACCCGAGAATTTGGACAATTTATCAAAATCTTAAATGATTGATTTAAGGTCAAATAATAGACCTAGACAGAAGATAAGTGTATTTGTTTGGTGTTATTGGGATTGAATTTTGAGGATTTCGAAATTCGGTAAAGGAAAAAGGTGAATTATTCAGGATTAAGGATTTATGAGAATATGTTTTGTGTTTATGGTTGTGTATGTATTCAGAATGTGGTTAAGGGTCAAGGGTTGACCATATTAATTATATATTAGTCAAACCCTAAGTATATATTAAGAATGTCAATGTTTTGTTAGAAAACCCTAACGTCTAATAAGAAACCCTAGAAATCGGTTCTGGAAACCCTAGTTTCAGTTCCGGGAAATCCGAAATCCTAAATCGGATATTGAAAACCCTAGATTGGGAATGCAATGTATGTACAAGATTAAACGTCATTAATATTAAATTAATTAGGGAAAACCCTAATGAATTATCTAAAATCTTAATTGATTATTTGAAAACCCTAATACCAGATCTGAAAACCCTAATTTCAGATTCTGATAAAATGAAACCCTAATCTGGGAATATAACGGAGAATTTTAATGCTAGAGTGCTAATAATTAAGTATTAATTAGGGTAAAGGTTAATTAATTAAAAAAAAACCTAATTTCCAATTTTTGAAACCCAAATTGTTCCGTCAGAATCCCTAATGCTCAATTATGGATTTAATTGCTAAAATTAGCAATGATAATTAGGAAACCCTAATCCTAATTATTTCAATTTATGAGTAATTAGAAAACTCTAATCTAATTATGAAATCTAAATTCTAATTTAGAAAATCAAAATTTTTCTATTAGAAACCCTAATTTTTGGGTTATAAACCCTAATCCGTGATATTGACCCTAATTGCTTAATTAGCAATGTTAATTAGGAAATATAAATCCTAATTGTCAAGTTATTAGAAACGCTAATCTAATTAGGAAATCTAAATTTCTAAAATTGAAACATTATTTTAAACCCTAAAATGTTGTTTTGAAACCTAATATACAAATTTGACCCTAAGTGCTAAATTAGCAATTTTAATTAGGATAAATTAGTCCTAATTAGTAAGATTGATTTATGATTAGGAAATTATGATATAATTAGGAAGCCCTAATTATAATTTAGAAATCAAAATTTTCTATTTTTAATTCTAATTAGAAAATTTTTAAAATCCAAGTTGCTAAATATTTAAGGGTTAAAATCTAAATCCTAAATGGTTAAACCCTAAACCCTAACAAACCCTAAACTCTAAGGCAATTTCTAGAAATCAAAGGAAATGACAAGAGTGCCCTTTTTGTGTATATTAGTAAGTTAACTTGTAAGAATGGGCATAACTTTAGTAGGTTACTAACCATTTGGACTTTGTGACATCAAAATCTCCTCAAATCAGCCCCATTTGATAGCACCACAAGCTAGTGCATGAATCTAGGCGATTATATAAGAGATTGGGAGAGAGAAAGTTTAGGATTTTGCTTATTTTTGCAACTTGCTCTCACCAACTCTCTCTCACACTAAACCTCCGAAATATTGCAAGTATTTCAGTCCCTAATACCAGCCCTAGATCAATCACAAACAACTTGGAGAGCTATGATCAAAAATCAAAGCTTGAAGGTATAACCGAAATTTTTATTTTTGATCATGTATGCTTGAGAAATTTTTGTGTTTTTGTGTTTAGAAAATTGCTATTGGATGTTATATGAATATCTATGATGATCTATCATGAATCCATAGCATCAAAGTGCCTTAAAATAAATTTTTTCAAAAAAATTGTTCTTGAGCAGATTTGTTCTCTGACAACCTAATGTTAGGCCGCTCAGATCTTGTTCTGTAATTAGTATGTAATGTATTATTGTTTGGATCGGTAGCCTGACATGTAGTCTTGGATCTGGAAGTGGATTTAAAGTGTTTCAATATCTAGATTTCATGTTATTAACGGTCAAAGACCGTTGACCGGTCATGACCGGGTCAAATCTGGGCAAGCCCAGAAATTGAATGTAGCGTCAGACAAGTTTTGTTGGGTCCGGATCTGTCAGTGTGTTTGGTTTTTGATGTTGTTAATTGTGAAAAATTATTTTAAAATCTGAAAAATTGTTTTTAATTATTTTAAGTATATTTTGAAAATATTTAATATTTTTGGAATATAAATGGTATTTTTTTATTTAATTATAATATTAAATAAATTATTTAAAAATAATTTTAATTCATGAAAAATCATGAAAAATTATTTTATGGTATAAGAAAATATTTTAAGTTATTTTTGATGACTTTTAATATTTTGTGATGAAATTCATTAATTAATCAATATTAATGATAATTAGTTTATTTAATAGATATATTAAATAAATTTTGGAAAAATGATATTAATAATTTAAAAATCATACAAAATTGATTTAAGTGTTATAAAATATAACTTTTGATATTTTGGCATGAAAATATTAATATCTTAATATTAATATCAATTATCGGATAATGGAATTAAGTGTTTAAAAATCATATAATTATGATTTTAAGGTATTAAAAATACTTTGATATATTATAATTATATTATAATATTATGTAATGATTTATATTAATATTTGATATTAAATGAATATTAATGATTAAGGAATTATGTGGTATTTAATTCATTTAAATACGGTTTTAATGATTGGAAAAATGTTGATAAATGATAATAATTATTTGAAAATTATTATAAGTCTTTAAAAATTATTTTGACTGATAAGATAATTATCTGGGATAATTGTTAAGCATTTAAGTAGAGTTTAATTGAACTTAAACTCGAGTATTGTCCGACTAGACCGTTAGGATGATAGAATTGTGTCGGTTTCAAGTCAGACTGAAATAGTTTGACCTGATACTAAGTTTTATGTGTGTTATAGACTGATAGGGTTATTTGTTATGTGTTTATGTTATTCTGTGTGTATAAATATAACAGTATTATACTGTGATGATATTATTCTAATATTGGAGATCTGTATTATTAATATTAGGTCTTCGGGTTAAGCGTTATAAATTGCGTTGCGGTAATCAACGGTTCAGGTAAGTTTCTTTGTACTTAACTCTAATAAGAGTGTTTTATTCAAGCTTATGGTTAATCATTGCTAATTGCCACGAAAATTATATTCTGTACATCTTGCATGTATAAGTCAGGTATGAAAGGCTGATCACCTTCATTACCAGTTGGTTCAGAAATGTTTGTTCATGTATAATACTTGTTCAGTCAAAAATTTATTCGTGCTAGTTCTCAATTATATTGATGAATTATAGCAAGCCCATTATTCATACTCTTCAATCATGATATATCGTTATATTATTGTATATAAACTTGCTGGGCAACTTTCATGCTCACCCTTGCTATATCATGATAAAACATTGCAGATAAGGCGAATGCGTTCGGATACAGGAAACGATTAAAGCCAAGTTCAGCTTGGGATATAAAGTGCAGCTAGTTTGTAATAGCGTATTTGATAAATATTATTGTGTAATAGATATTTTATGAAATGTGTATTAAGTTAAGGTTACTCGACCTTGGGGAATAGTGTGTAATGTATTGTATAAACAATTTATGTTTATATCTTCCGCAAATAGTTATAGAAATAGTATACCGGATCCGAGGCGATTCGGGGCCCGGATTCGGGGATGCTACAGTTGGTATCAAAGCTGTTAGTTATGAAGCTTATGTAGGAATACCTGAGACCAATAACCGCAGTGATTAGGATAAGATCTAACTCACATAGAGTTAGTTGGTCGGTAAGATTCAAAGATGAATCTCGGCGAATGTAAAGACACAGAGTTCCCTAACTCTGATAATAAAGTTGAACAGTAATGGTGAATAGATCAAGTCTAAAGGACTGAAGGTGCAGGAATAGAAGATCGTAAAACAAAACGATCAAGGCATAGAAATAAATCGTAATATATACGATAAGATCACCCCGTGATCTAATAAGGTTATGATATGGGAAAAGAATCAATCTGATGATTGGAAAGTTATAACAAGATGCTGTGTATCAGTTGTACTATGAAATTGTACTATGAAAACTCATGAAAGAGTTATGGATTATGAATACGGATTAAATGAAATTCGTATTGAGAAGGGGGTTAAGATTAGGTGGGGATTTCAATGAGGACTTATGTCGGCAGCTGAGTTGTACGATTCCTTGTATGGGCGGGGAATTTGTACTTGGTTTTAGAATCACTTAGCTTCCTGGTCGATGTAGTGGTTAGGTTGACCAATTCTTTGTATGGGCGGGGAATTGTCCGCTTAGCTTTCTATATTGATTAGTGGTTGAGTTTGGTTTGGTAACCACTTAGTTTCTGGCACTGATAATCATTGAAATGTTTGTGTCGCGCTATTTGCTATATGCGTGTTAAGAGGGTGATTCCTTTCTCATGTGTATGACAGATAGATAGGTCATAGTTAGAGGATATAAGGTTAAGTACGAGTTCTTAAAATTCATACTTATGTGACATACTTGACGCATAGTTATATGAAATATTTATGAACCCCTCAGCGAATGGACGCCAAAGGTCTGTCTAGGAAAGTTCTTAAACTCATATAATTGTGGCCAAGTTATGAACTCATAAGTTTGGTTTTATGAACTGGGTATAGTTGTGTGTGAATGGAGTTTTAAGGATTATAGGAACAGATAGATTGTTAAGCATATGATCATTAGTGGAGATTTATGTTTTCCTAAACCCCTAGCTTTGCTAAACCTCAATTTTTGACATCAAGCTAAATACGCACTATGTGCTTTTTTTAAAAAAAATTGTTTTTATTTATCACTTATGTACCATGTGACCTGGTGCAGAGATGATAAAAAATGATAGAGTTATCAATGCAGAATTACTTGGTGTTGGATGTGATCTAAGGATCGTCAGCCCACTACAGTATGATGTAGTATAACAAAGTCACAAAATGACGAAATCCTCAACGGACTGCTAAATACAGTGCGGCATCATGACGTCATTCTCAAAAATGTTTTATTGAAAGAAATTTCCCAAACCAAATTATTTTACTGTGGAATCAAATAAGACTGAGGTAAAATTTTTGTGCCTTTGGCAGTGATGGGAAAATAGATAAAAGCAGTACTTGGCCAATACAGGGCATAACGGGCTAATCACCCTTTTTGTCCGTAAGTTATGACGGTTTACGGATGAATTTACATAAAACCTTTGCGAAAATGACAAACAAATAGTCTATAGGATTCCTCAGCACAGTTTTAAAATTTTTACCCTTGTGAGTGGTTTATTGGGTAGCATGTGATGATATGTGATAATGATGTAAACTGTATGGTTTAAGGTGTAAGGTAAATTTCGGGGACGAAATTCTTATAAGGAGGGGTGAATGTGACAACCCGAGAATTTGGAATATTTATTAAAATCTTAAATGATTGATTTAAGGTCAAATAATAGACCTAGACAGAAGATAAGTGTATGTGTTTGGTGTTATTGGGATTGAATTTTGAGGATTTCAAAATTCGGTAAAGGAAAAAGGTGAATTATTCAGGATTAAAGATTTATGAGAATATGTTTTGTGTTTATGGTTGTGTATGTATTCAGAATGTGGTTAAGGGTCAAGGGTTGACCATATTAATTATATATGTGTCAAACCTTAAGTATATATTAAGAACGTCAATGTTCTGTTAGAAAACCCTAACGTCTAATAAGAAACCCTAGAAATTTGTTCTGGAAACCCTAGTTTCAGTTTTGGGAAATCCAAAATCCTAAATCGGATATTGAAAACCCTAGATTGGGAATGCAATGTATGTACAAGGTTAAACGTCATTAATATTAAATTAATTAGGGAAAACCCTAATGAATTATCTAAAATCTTAATTGATTATTTGAAAAACCTAATACCAGATCTGAAAACCCTAATTTTAGATTCTGATAAAATGAAACCCTAATCTGGGAATATAACGGAGAATTTTAATGCTAGAGTGCTAATAATTAAGTATTAATTATGGTAAAGGTTAATTAATTAAAAAAACCCTAATTTCCAATTTTTAGAACCCAAATTGTTCTGTCAGAAACCCTAATGCTCAATTGTGGATTTAATTGCTAAAATTAGCAATGCTAATTAGGAAACCCTAATCCTAATTATTTCAATTTATGAGTAATTAGAAAACTCTAATCTAATTACGAAATCTAAATTCTAATTTAAAAAATCAAAATTTTTCTATTAGAAACCCTAATTTTTGGGTTATAAACTCTAATCCGTGATATTGACCCTAATTGCTTAATTAGCAATGTTAATTAGGAAATATAAATCCTAATTGTCAAGTTATTAGAAACCCTAATCTAATTAGGAAATCTAAATTTCTAAAATTGAAACATTATTTTAAACCCTAAAATGTGGTTTTAAAACCTAATATACAAATTTGACCCTAAGTGCTAAATTAGCAATTTTAATTAGGATAAATTAGTCCTAATTAGTAAGATTGATTTATGATTAGGAAATTATGATATAATTAGGAAGCCCTAATTATAATTTAGAAATCAAAATTTTCTATTTTTAATTCTAATTAGAAAATTTTTAAAATCCAAGTTACTAAATATTTAAGGGTTAAAATCTAAATCCTAAATGGTTAAACCCTAAACCCTAACAAACCCTAAACTCTAAGGCAATTTCTAGAAATTAAAGGAAATGACAAGAGTGCCCTTTTTGTGTAAATTAGTAAGCTAACTTGTAAGAATGGGAATAACTTTAGTAGGTTACTAACCATTTGGACTTTGTGACATCAAAATCTCCTCAAATCAGCCCCATTTGACAGCACCACAAGCTAGTGCATGAATCTAGGTGATTATATAAGAGATTGGGAGAGAGAAAGTTTAGGATTTTGCTTATTTTTGAAACTTGCTCTCACCAACTCCCTCTCTCACTAAACCTCCAAAAAATTGCAATTATTTCAGTCCCTAATACCAGCCCTAGATCAATCACAAACAACTTGGAGAGCTAAGATCAAAAATCAAAGCTTGAAGGTATAACCGAAATTTTTATTTTTGATCTTATATGCTTGAGAAATTTTTGTGTTTTTGTGTTTAGAAAATTGACATTGGATGTTATATGAAGATCTATGATGATCTATCATGAATCCATAGCATCAAAGTGCCTTAAAATAAATTTTTTCAAAAAAATTGTTCTTGAGCAGATTTGTTCTCTGACAACCTAATGTCAGGCCGCTCAGATCTTGTTCTGTAATTAGTATGTAATGTATTATTGTTTGGATCGGTAGCCTGACATGTAGTCTTGGATCTGGAAGTGGATTTACAGTGTTTCAATATCTAGATTTCATGTTATTAACGGTCAAAGACCGTTGACCGGTCATGACCGGGTCAAATCTGGGCAAGCCCATAAATTGAATGTAGCGTCGGACAAGTTTTGTTGGGTCCGGATCTGTCAGTGTGTTTGGTTTTTGATGTTGTTAATCGGTAAATGTTGTAGCTTGTAGGATGGACTACCGATCTGGGTCAATAGAACTCTTATAACTGTTTCGGACTGATCGTAAAGTGTGGTCAAAGTAGGCCTCCTGACCTGATTTTTAAAATCTGGGAGAAACCTAGAAATCTGGGCAAACAAAATTTTTGACCGCTTTGACCATTTGATAAGTTATGATTTTGATGTTGTTAGACCTAGATCTTGTTATGTTGTTGTTCCTTGACATAGTGACTACACATTTGAACCATAAATTCACCAAAACAACGACTAGAACCTGTATAAATCTTGGCTTGAAAATGACTGCTCAGTGTTCTGGGTTTCTGAAGAAACCCAGGTGGTTCTGACAGCTTCTTAGAAGCTTTAGATCTTGCAAGGTTGTTATTGTTTGATCACGATGATGATTGTGGGTTGTAGTATTACATTTTTACTACACAATCACACTTCAAACAAGTACAGAAACGATTAGAGCAGAGAATTAAGGTCGGTCAAACATGACACCATGAACACTGACCTTGTCAGTGTTCTTGAGCCAAGAACACCTAAGGCAACAGACAAGTGTCGCTAAAGGTCTACAGCGACCGTTTAATTTATTTTAAATTCTGAATATTCTGGAAATTAATTAAAAATAGCAATAAATGGTTTATAATTATTAAAAATACATAATAAATTATGAAAAATTATTTTAAAGTCTGAAAAATAGTTTTTAATTATTTTAAGTATATTTTGAAAATATTTAATATTTTTGGGATATAAATGATATTTATTTATTTAATTATAATATTAAATAAATTATTTAAAAATAATTTTAATTCATGAAAAATCATGAAAAATTATTTTATGGTATAAGAAAATATTTTAAGTTATTTTTGATGACTTTTAATATTTTGTGATGAAATTCATTAATTAATCAATATTAATGATAATTAGTTTATTTAATAGATATATTAAATAAATTTTGGAAAAATAGTATTAATAATTTAAAAATCATTCAAAATTGATTTAAGTGTTATAAAAATATTTTAAGTTATAAAATATAACTTTTGATATTTTGGCATGAAAATATTAATATCTTAATATTAATATCAATTATCAGATAATGGAGTTAAGTGTTTAAAAATCATATAATTATGATTTTAAGGTATTAAAAATACTTTGATATATTATAATTATATTATAATATTATGTAATGATTTATATTAATATTTGATATTAAATGAATATTAATGATTAAGGAATTATGTGGTATTTAATTCATTTAAATACGGTTTTAATGATTGGAAAAATGTTGATAAATGATAATAATTATTTGAAAATTATTATAAGTCTTTAAAAATTATTTTGACTGATAAGATAATTATCTGGGATAATTGTTAAGCATTTAAGTAGAGTTTAATTGAACTTAAACTCGAGTATTGTCCGACTAAACCGTCGGGATGATAGAATTGTGTCGGTTTCAAGTCAGACTGAAATAGTTTGACCCGATACTAAGTTTTATGTGTGTTATAGACTGATAGGGTTATTTGTTATGTGTTTAGGTTATTCTGTGTGTATAAATATAACAGTATTATACTGTGATGATATTATTCTAATATTGGAGATCTGTATTATTAATATTAGTTCTTCGGGTTAAGCGTTAAAAATTGCGTTGCGGTAATCAACGGTTCATGCAAGTTTCTTTGTACTTAACTCTAATAAGAGTGTTTTATTCAAGCTTATGGTTAATCATTGCTGATTGCCACGAAAATTGTATTCTGTACATTTGCATGTATAAGTCAGGTATGAAAGGCTGATCACCTTCATTACCAGTTGGTTCAGAAATGTTTGTTCATGTATAATACTTGTTCAGTCAAAAATTTTTTCGTGCTAGTTCTCAATTATATTGATGAATTATAGCAAGCCCATTATTCATACTCTTCAATCATCATATATCGTTATATTATTGTATATAAACTTGCTGGGCAACTTTCATGATCACCCTTGCTATATCATGATAAAAAATTGCAGATAAGGCGAATGCGTTCGGATACAGGAAACGATTAAAGCCAAGTTCAGCTTGGGATATAAAGTGCAGCTAGTTTGTAATAGCATATTTGATAAATATTGTTGTGTAATAGATATTTTATGAAATGTGTATTAAGTTAAGGTTACTCGACCTTGGGGAATAGTGTGTAATGTATTGTATAAATAATTTATGTTTATATCTTCCGCAAATAGTTATAGAAATAGTATACCGGATCCGAGGCGATTTGGGGCCCGGATTCGGGGATATTACAATAGACTTCGGTCTGGAGCGTTTATTGCTTTAATATATATACTTATATATATTAACTATGTGTCGAACTCTGTTCGATGAGCCTAGATTTTACATCCGGTGCGTTTACTCGCTTATATATATATACACAGACATGATCAAGAGTAGACCTCTTAAGTAGTAGAACTCTCTTAAATAATAGAACTTTATAAAAACGAAGTAGTTTTGATAAGACGTGGTGACATTTTTGTAAATACCATGCCATCACATATTTTCAAAAATTCCACCGCGTCTTATCAAAACTACGTCGTTTTGATAAAATTCTATTATTTAAGGCATTCTACTACTTAAGAATTCTACTCTTGATCCTTTCTATATATATATATATATAATATATATATATACGGAGCCGTTCTAAAGCGGACCAAAGAACGGACCAAGGCAAAAAAACACGCGGGTCAGGGTCAACCCGCGTGTTTTTCCGACCCATACCCTGACCCGCGTGTTTTTTTGCCTTGGTCCGTTTTTTGGTTCGCTTATTTGGTCCGCTTTAGAACGGCTCCGTATATATATATATATATATATATATATATATATATATATATATCGTCCCACCTGGAGTTTACTTCATGGTGGTTGATCGCTTTTATAATTTTTTTTACATTTTGTCCTGCCTGGAGTTTACTTCGTGGCAGTTGATTGCTTTGTACAACTTTATTTACATTTTGTCCCGCCTGGAGTTCCCTCCGTGGCGGTTGACCGTATTTACAGTTTTATTTACTTTTCGTCCCGCCTGGAGTTTCCTTCGTGGTGGTTGATAGCTTTTACAGCTTTATTTACATTTCTGATCCCCCATGGAGGTGTTTCGTGGTTTGGGATCATGTCTGTATATATATATATTTACATCTTTTATATATATACATGCTTACTGCTTTCATACAAATTATGGTATCATGTGCGCCTAGGAATCATGTGATCACAGATTCAACCTATTGGATCTAGATTCGGTTCCCGTGATGGACGTTTTCAGCTGTGAGCAGCTTGTAAGTTATTCTGCGGTGTCTGAATTCCCTCAGATGGTTCTCATACCCATGAGGAAGTCGGCATTATTTTGTACATTATTTTCGTACGGATGCCTTGCATCTGTAAAATAAAATCAATCAAGCCGAACACTTAATAAAATGGGAGTGTTAAAGGTCTCAATTACTATTGAGCATCAGGGTTTGAAAAACCTCTTTTATAAAACATCACTGACATATCTTTCTTAAAATTGAATTTTTACATAAATTCAAACTCTGTGTATATAGGTGCGAACGAGGCCTCACACTACTTCTAAATAACAGCACATTGACCCCCACACACACATTCAGATAATAGTTTCTTGAAAAGAGGCGGTCACCGTGGTAACACGGATGTCGGGGGGTGCCTAACACCTTCCCTCTGTATAACCAAGTCCCCGGACCCTAATGAATCTCGATTTCACCGACTCGTTTAGCAGTGTCACATCACTGGGTCAATGTGCAAACCTTTTCTCGGTTGTGTTGATACAACCATTTAAAAAACTAACTGGCGACTCTTAACAGTCCATAGTCGACATTATACACGTCGGACCTTTTTCACTTGTTTTTTAAAACAAATCTCACCTAAAATGAGAACACCAAAGAACAAGTAACGGAAAGGGACAATTAAAAATCCCAACGTCGATAGGTGGCGACTCTGCTGGGGATTCCAGTAAGAAGACTTAAGCCGCTATTACAATCTTTTCAAAACTGTTATCTGCTTGTGTGTGGATGTTGCATTTATATTTATGATGAATGTGTACGAATGCATTTCCTTATTGCACTTAGTGTTTCGCACCATATCTGCTTGTGATATTAGTGTTTCGCACAAGTCATCATTTTAATACGGTGAAACGCGATGTATGTGAATGTATGTTGTGTGGTCCCTCCACCAGGAGGCTATCCCATCGGTGTTTGATTACTGGACTCGTGGGGAGACTAATTCCCCAAGGCTCAGGAAAGGTACCACCCAAATTCGAAAGACCAGATTAACTTCCTATTGAGTAAATTGCGATGATTTGAGAACCTTCATGCCAAAAAGCCGCAAGAGTAACCTAAGATAGGTTAGCCTCTGATAAACCCAAAACGGAGGAAAGTCTCTTCATGCTCTCATTTCAATTACTGGTAAACATAATTACTTGTAATTTCATTCCGTATCTATCTCCATGTAAATGAGAAATATGAAGAAATGTGTACACATACATATTTTAATGCTACAAACAGCTGACATCCGTTTTGCAAGATAAAATTCCTAAAATGGACACATCACATAGTATGTTAATTTACATTCCCTAAAGACTAAACTATGCAAGTCTTTCGCAGGGAACCAATCGGACCTACTACCCGGTCAAAATCCAAAAAGGCTACATGCCTACAGTCAATCATGTCGTCATCCGACCAGACTGAACTTAATCCAGTTTCTCGCAAAGAATTCGACAGATTAAGAAAAAAATTACAGATTTGGCTGTTCTGCTCAAAGAACTACACCAGTCTAATCGGAGTCCAAGAATACCTGTTAATGCTGAATCCTCCACACAAGGGGGAACCCAGGTCATTACAATACCTGAACTGCAGTTGGATACGACCAACAAAACTCATGATAATGCCCATCCCACTGGAGATCCAGACACTGATGACATCAAAAATAAAGTCCTCCAAATGGAAGAGACCCTTCGTGCTATCAAAGGAATTGGAACACACGGGAGTGTTTCATATGCTGATCTTTGCATTTTCCCTGGTGTTCATTATCCAAAAAAGTTTAAAACTCCTGACTTCAAAAAATATGACGCGTTTGGAGATCATTACACTCATTTAAAGGTGTTTATTGGAGAACTTGGATCTTATGCAGAGAACGAAAAGATAAGAATGCAATTATTCCAGAAAAGTCTAACTGGAGAAGCCCGTTCGTGGTACACAAGATTAGACAACTCAAAGATCCATAGTTGTGAAGAGCTAGCACATGCTTTCCTCACTCAATAAAACTTTCAATCTCAAATGGCTCCTGATCAGTATCAAATTACCAAGATCAAGAAACAGTCTAACGAGTCTTTCAGAGAGTATGCTCAAAGGTGGAGATGCCTGGCTGCCCAAGTTAGTCCTTCCATGACAGAATCAGAGATGGTCATGACTTTCATAGACATACAAGAAGCTCATTTCTATGAAAGAGTTTTAGCCGGCATCGGCAAAACATTTTCTGAAATGGTCAAACATGGGGAGATGGGATTGAAGTCCAGAAAAATTCAAGACCTAGCTGCACTCAAAGCTGTTGCTGATCACATCTTATCCGAAAATTATGGAAACAACCCCCGGAGGGTCCATAAAAAGAAAGAGGAAGATGTTTCCCTGATACTACAGGGTCAAAAAGGCAACCAGAACATGCCTATTCAAAGGAGAAACTACACTCCCTTTCAAGAACAGTCTGCGAACCCTCCAATACCAAAAGGTGGAGAAGTCAAACGCCTTCGAGTGTTTACACCCTTAGGGGACACCCTCGAGAACATTCTCAATCTTTTGACAACACAGAAGAAAATTACGCATCTTCTTACACCATCCAACCCTAATGGACGGGGTTTCAATGCTGCTCGGAAATGCGCTTATCAAGCCGGGGCACCTGAACATGATACTCAGGATTGTTGGGCCTTGAAACACAAGATCCAAGACCTGATAGACAATGGGGAAATTGTGGTCACCAAACCAGATTAACCTCACGTTCAAGACAACCATCTTCCTCAACACAAAGAAGAAGAGGTCAACATAATCAATTGGATCAACGGACAGAGTTCCAATTTCAACTGTGAATCCTCCTAGACCCTTAAAGACGGTGTTGGCAAATGGGACTATGCCAAGTTCCAGTTCACAATGGAACGAAAGTTGAAAGCTCTATGCAAGAAAATTGAACAATTGGCAGAATTGGTGACTTATCAACATCAAGTAACACGTCAATTAATCAGCCAAGAGCATACCAGTCTCCTACCTCTTGTCATAAATATTCCCTTATCACTTTCAGAAAATGAAATGCTGGAAGACAAAGTGATAAAGAGAGCAAATGCCAAGGCCCGTCGGGATTTTGTCAACAAAAGGGAATTCACCTATTTGGGCCAACCTATGGAGGAAATCCTTCAGATGTTAATCAATGAAGGAAGGATCAGTTCCATTCTACCTCCAATCAACCCCCGTTTAGGGCGGTACAACTCTGATGGAGTATGTCAATATCACTCCTAATCTCACGGTCACAGCACAGTAGAATGCTGGGCACTCCGCCATCTTATCCAAAATCTAATTGACAGTGGTGTCCTGCACCTAGCAGACGATGATACTGTGTTACATGCAAGTGAGAATACAGGTCCTACTAAGTGGAAGAGTGTAGTAGCAGTCATATCCACTGAACCTGATGGGGATAACAAAATACTCATAATGCCAATAATTCAACTCAAAGGAAACAAAAATCCTTTGAAAGTCGCCGCTCCCGAGCCAATCAACTTGCCGTGCAGAGCACAATATCCTATTGTTAGCTTGCGTAAAGTTTCGTGAAATTATGGAGAAGGTGAAGGATCCACCTCACATACAACTGCTACAGTGTCGAAGGAAAATCCATTGTATCTTCCCCAACGGGTGATGAAGTCTACCATCAAATCAAAGGGGAAAATACACATGGAGAAGATTAAAAAATTCCTCCACACTATGGGTCATAACGAAGCCACGATGGTTTTAAGCTTAACAGAAGCTCCACAACAGATATCAATTTTGGACTTGGTGCTAATTTTCGATAATCACCGGAAGGTCTTGTTAAAGGTTTTAGAAGAAGCCTATCTACCAACATCAGTTGATACAGAAAAATTTTAACATCTGATTGATCACATTTTCAACAACAATGTGATATCATTCACTGATGATGACATACCGCCCGAGGGGACTGGTCATTGCAAGTCGTTGCATATTGCAGTCTTATCCTCTGGATATATGCTAGCTGGAGTATTAATAGATGAAGGATCATCTCTAAATATCTGTCCCAGATTGCAATCCAGCAAACTAGATTGCCAATCCAGCAAAACAAATTACAATCCAGCAAAATGGATTCCAATTCCAGCAAACTGGATTCCAATTCTAGTAACCAGATGGCCAATCCAGGAAACTAAATTGCAATCCAGTAAACTTGATTCAAATTGAGTTTTAATCCAGTAAACTATTTTCCAATCCAGCAAATTGGATTCAATTGATTTTCAATTCAGCAAGCTGGATTCAATAATTCTTTGCACGAAAATACCAAATCAACTTATTATTTTTCTATCATTTTTCCAAACATATATACATATATTCTATACACAAAAAGAATTTTTCTATAATTTTTCAACTCTCTTTAGTATTTTTCAAAAATCATTTTTAGTTCGTAGCTTAAGATATTAGCCCTATTATGCTCAACTACAGAAATTACCATCTCTTGACATAATTTTACACGTATTAACGTGAACCTCCAGTTTTCATGGTAATCGGAGTTATAGAACTCCAGTTATAGCCGTTTTTGTTAGAAAATCTCAAAATTTGAAATGACCATAACTTGGTCCATTTAAGTCGGAATGGGCTCATTTTTGGTAAGGAGCTACTTTATATCATCTATTTTCATGTCCCAAAAGGCCGGAATTTATTTCAAAAATTAAATGGCCAAAACTTCCCTTTCAAAATCTTGGGCAGTTTGGTTTTCAAAATTTCCACTTTTGCCTACTTTGCAAAAAATAGTCCATACGAAAATCCACAACTCTTTTTTCAGTGATTCCACTTGAAAATGTTAGAAAACTCATCATATTATCATCTCAAAATTTTCCAAAATTTTTGAAGGTCAGAAAATTGAAAAAACTACCCCTGGCAGTGACTGGACCAACACAATTTATTTCTTCTTAAAAAGTCTGGACTATTTTTACTAAACCAGTCACTAAGACGTGTAAACTCAACATTTTTAAGCGCTACCACTTGGGTTTACTAGATAACTTATACATCTAGCACCCCTTTTTGACGAATCGTAAAAAGAAGGTGTAGATCAAAAATGGTGGAAATCCAAAGTACATAGAAAATTTATGGTTTTATAAACTAGAAAAATTACTTTTCTTTTCTTTTGATTTCCAAACAAATCCACACCCAAAATGGGTAGACCTAAACATAAAACACTCATCAACAAGTAGATACAAAGTTTTTGAGTTCAGAAACATAGATTCAAGTTTTGATTTAGAATAATCCAACCCGAATTTAGTGCTTCACGATACCATTTCTTTGAGCGGAATAATAATAATTTTGTCATAAATATCAAACT
Organism: Panax japonicus; assembly: GCA_020205505.1. NCBI lineage: Eukaryota > Viridiplantae > Streptophyta > Magnoliopsida > Apiales > Araliaceae > Panax > Panax japonicus. The sequence continues at coordinate 31,430,804 of CM035111.1, forward strand.
TAATTTACATATCAGAGTTGTCTAAATCCCAGGTACGCGACCTTAAAACATTTCATTACATGATAGATAATAAATATCATCATCTTATGTAAGTCTAGCTATATTACATAAGATAACACAAACTTAATCTGCTAGCTTTCCTTTCTCTTTGTTCTTGCCTGAACCTTCAGGTCGATCATAAATAGCAGAAAACATTTAAATTAAGAAAGAATGAACATTTGAGTGCCCAGCAAGTAATAGAAAATAATAAACATTAGATGAAAGGATTAAATATTTTCTTTTAACGACACTTCTACTACGAAGCAATAATTGTTAAGTAAAAATGAAACAACACTAACCAACATAACATTTCCATTTCAAATTTTGAAACTACGTACTGACTATAATTGGTGAGCAGTCGACCAACTATGAACTTTGTTTTCATTTTTCGAAAAGGTTTAACAGAACTTCATCTATAAAATGTCATAACTTACAGGCACGAGGGGGGGGGGGTGATAAGCCCGTTATGCCCTGTATTGATCAATACTACATACCAGAACGATATTCTCGTTCATCATATCCGCCTCAAGCGTACAAAATTTTTCCCATGTTCGGGATGTTCATTGTGACGCCCCCAAAATATGTATATATCACCCATTCTGAGTCGCCAAATACACGGTATAGAAACAAATACAACTTCAGTAATATAATTGTCGTGCAAAATACGACAACACATATACTGTGAGTTTGAATACAAATATTGTCTAATAGACAGTATACAAACTCAAAAGGAGTCCTCATTACAATTATTGATTTACTATTTTACAAAATAGCGAGGACTACTAAAACAACTATCTTAAATCATCACTCCATACCCCAGCTAGTTCCTGCTAAATTCTCTCATCCTAAGAAGAACAATGGAACAAAAAGGAAAAGGGTAAGCTCAACTAGCCCAGTAAAGAATATTATGACTAAGATAATATAAAGCAAATTATCATTAATCTTCAACATGGAAAAATTTGATAAAATATAATAGACAACAAGTTTTAGATCAACAACTACAGCGGAAACAACAATCCATTAAAAGAGTAAAGTAGAGAAAGAATTCTACTATCTTCTAAGATTTAAAAGTCCATCATCAATATTTTATCCCTGTAACATCAATCAATATACATCTTGAATCAAATATTCATCTTTGCATTACAGGCCAAAGATATTCATTTGTATCACCAGTTGGTCATGTTCATCTCAACACCTGTTCATCTTTGCACTACGGGCCAAAGATATTCATTAGGTAATCATTCATCTTTGCACTAAAGGCCAAAGTTTTTCAGTAATATCATCATTTAGGACTGAGAATGATGAAAAAATATCTTAAAAAAACGAATCAAGTGAGATAAGATAACAAATATTAAGGATTCGTATTATAGTTTATCCAAGTTCAATAATACTCCATAATAATCAATTGTGAAGCAAAATTCAAAAATAAAGATAAAAACATGGATACAATCAAAGATAGTAACCATAATAGAAATCTTAGACAAAAAGAAGAAAGTTTCATTTTTCAGTGAATAGTGTCGTATTCGTGAATAGTGCCGTATACGTGAATAGTGTCGTATACGTGAATAGTAACCCTGACAAAAAAAGGTAGAAATTCCACAATAAAATCTATATCAATATTTCAGTATAATGATATTGAAAAAATAACATCATTATGAAGAAAATAACATCCCTTACCTGAAAATAACAGTACTTCTGATCTGAATATCGGTATAAGGCTGAAGAAAACTTGCACTGATGAATAACAACTCACAAAGTATCTAAATACTCACAAAATACGCTCAATAATATATAGAGAGAAAGAGAGAAAACTTGTTTCTGGTGTGATTTTTAATTCAAACTAATCACCCTATTTATAGAAAAATGCTTAGAACGCCATAGCAGACTAACCTGCTACCTGATGGCTTTACCTGCTATTATTCAAGCCCACCACTTTTGAAAATAAATTTCAGCACATTTTATTTCTCACCAACCAAAAGTGGACCCACCATATTTTTAATAAAAACATTTATTTCCAAAACTTCAATAATTCATAATAAATAACCATTTTATTAGAAAAATACGAATTTTATGTTCATTCTATATGAAATTAAATTCTCTACAACTTTGTAGAAGAATGTTTTGTAAGACCCCGAATTTTATGAAATAAAAGTATTCAATTTTCTTATAATTATTATTTTATTTAGTAAATGGTTAAATTGATAAAAGGTTAAAGTTAATGGTGATATATGATTTTTTTTTTTGCAAAGTAAGCAAGTTGTTATAAAATATTCGTTTGGCCGGATAATATTATTTTGTCGGGGAATATTCGTACGACGACACAATCATTGGTGGACCCCACAACGGAAGTATTGTCGTAGTTAGAAAATGACAGAATTATCTTTTTATAAAAATAACGGTGAAAGTGTTACCGTTAAAACTGTTGAACTACCCGATATTAAAAGTACAGTAATACGCGTGATTGCATAGTAGCACACGGTATTGATTATTGATGCTTACGTAAGAAGTCACTCAGTTATACTCAATTATTGCTACAGTAATTGATGCATCATATCTATCATATTGTTGATTCAATTATTGTCACAGTATCATATGTATAATATATTACATTATTAAATCAATAATTGAAAGGACAATTTTTTTCATATTATTATTTGCAATATTGACAATATCTAGAAGTTCTGTCAAGGAGAGGTTTGGTCACCTAATTGCACGCCAATAAGGAAAAATCCTTATCGAAAAGCCCCCTCTTTTCTGGGAACGATCTGGTTGTTAAATATTGTGAATTATAATATTAATGATGAATAAGTTCGTGTTGATTAAAGATGAAATGAATAGTTCCATTGTGTTAGAATTATTAGTGTTAGTGGAAATTGACATTTATTTCGATATTAATTGATGTCTGGAAGTTATACCTACAAGTCGGGTAATTAATCAGATAAATGAGCAATTAATTGCTATTAATTCACATGATTATAATTATTTGTTCACATGTGTGTACTATTGATTCACATTCTTGTACTATTAGGGGAGTTGGTGCAAGATTGATAATACTTATATGGCTAAGTTAAAAATGAAGGTATAGATGGAGGTACTATACTATAATTCGTATTTTCACATGTCTAGAACTATTGATTCATATGATTTACTATTAGGGGAGATGTTGCAAGTTTGATAATACTTGCAGGACTAAATTAAAAATGAAGAAAAAGAGGAAGGTATTATATTGTAATATTTCGATCCCCAAAACGTGCAATTATCGAAACTATATTTTTCTATAAATAGAAGCTCATTCTTCTTTAAATCTCACCAATTCACTAAGTCTCACAAGAGCAATTATTATAGAGAGAAATTATAGAGAGGAAGAAGAAGAGAAGTCTGCTACCTCACTATTCTAGTATCCAGATTTCTTCTAAGGTAAGGAGTATTATTCTTTCATATTCATGAAGAGAGTTATATTCTTTCAATACTCGTAAGGGTTGTTATTCAATTCTTTATTATTATGTTGGAATAACCTGTCTATGCGAAGTACCGCATACATGGTGAAATTCTTCTGTTATTCCATTCTTTATTATTATGTTGGAATAACCTGTCTGTGCGGTCTATCGCATGCCTGATGAGTTATATTGTTATTCCATTCTTTATTATTCTGTTGGAATATCCTGTCTGTGAGGATTACGCATGACCTGGTTCCATTCTTTATTATTTTATTGGAATATCCTTTCTGTGCGAGTTACGCATGACCTAGTTGCATTTTTTATTATTCGGTTGGAAAACCTTTCTGTGCAGATTACGCACGCCTGCTATTCCATTCTTTATTATTCTGTTGGAATAACCTATCTATGTGGATTACAGCATGCATGGTGAATGATCCTTCGTATTCATTCCTTATTAAATTGTGAAAATGATCTGTCTACGTGGATTACCGCGTGGCGGGCGAAAATCTATTTGCAGTTTCATATATTCTATTATACTCAGTTGGTTAAAGTTTTGGCTTCTATATGTAGAATATCCTGAATATTTGCGCTTCATCCAGTATCTTTTCATAGAAATATTATTCTGAGCATTGTTGATAATTATTGATCTTTTCATGACGGAATACTATTTATGTGTTACTATTCACCCAATTACTATTCACTCAAATATTATTCACTTGGGTATTCGGGGTACTTTTCATTCTAGAGTACTATTCACGAGGTAATGTAACAACCCGATATTTTCTATATAATTATATATCAGAAATGTTGCCTATAATTTTTTTTTTATTATTATTTTAAGGATGGGAATTTGTACAAGATAAGGTGTATATGTATTTATGTGATAAATAAAAATATATTTATTACATGAATATTTATAAATAATTTTATTTTAGAATTATTGATTATTATAAATTATATTCTTTTAATAATTAATTTTATGGTGAAAATGTTTTTATTAATTATTTTCCATGAAAATATAATTTTATATTATATAAATAATATATGAAATGGTTATTAAAGTTATTATAATAATTATTTTATTTTATTATATGAATTTAATGTATATTAATTAAGTTAACTATTTTAACTTAATTAATAAAGGTATTTATGCCAGATAAATCAGATATGGAATCTAAACCCTAAATTTTGGATTTTGATCAAGGAATGAGAATAATAACATTATATTAATATTTGTCAGTGTTATAATTAGGTATGCTATGTGTGTAAGGTTAATGTGAGGATCAATTTTGATGGAACAATTTTAATGTTACTGATAAACCCTAGTTTGAAGTCAAATGAGACTTTAAAATATGTCTAGTAGTTATGTTATGTGATTAATGATATTTATTATAATATTATTTTATTTCAGTACCGTAAATATGTACTGTATGTGTGTGGACTGATAATGTCAGTCAATTATGGTGTGTAATATCAAAACTCTAGTATTAATTTGTTTAACCCTATTTTTAAATTAAAATGGGAAAGTAAATACTGTTATATAACAGTGTTATATGCTATATGTGGTGTATTATATAATTTAATATTAATTAAAGAAACCCTAATTAATATTTAGAAATCCTAATATTTTTTTAGAAACCCTAATATTTAAATTATAAACCCTAATTGATTTGAAACCCTAATTCGATGGCCATATTTTACGACTCTATGAATTTGTTAAGTCGTTATGTAATCATGATAATATGATTAACGACCGATATTATTGATATTAACATTAATTTGGGAGAACCCCAATTTTCAAAACCCTAATTATAAATGGAAACCCTAATTTTCAAATTTAAAACCTCAATTACTAAGTTTTTAACCCTAATCGTCTAATGATGAAGCTTAATGCTAATTAGGGACTTTAAACCCTAATGATAATGTATAAGGTAATTAGATAACTTAATCTAATCATCAAACACTAAATTTCTATTTTTAGAAACTAATTTTATTTTTAGTTTAATTTAAACCCTAAATAAAAACCAAGAAATTTATTTTATGCTAAACCCTAAGGGTCAAACCCTAAGGATTTGCATGATTACAAGAATGCCATTAAATTTATGAGCAAAAAGACCAAAATACCCCTCTTGAATTATTTGAGCATTACTTGAATATCTAGACAAAATGGAGTTGGTGACCAACTTAATTGATATTTGTGTAATATATCATACTATATATAGATTGAAGAGAGAAAAATCATTTGCTAACTTGATTTTTGCACAACAATCATCCTAGACCCTCTCTCTCTAACCCACGAAATCTTAATGTATATCAGTTCCTTAATACAGCCCCACGATCACCAATAACAAATCAGAAACATAGAATTAAGATTTGCTCATGGAAAGGTATAAAACCTAAGCCAAAATTTTTATCATGTATGCTATGTTAGATCTGGTGTTTTTATGTTTAATCATGTTGTATAAGGTGTTAATCAATGATCTGAGTTGATAGATGTTAGATCCATAACATCTAGAAGCTCGGATTTGATGATTTTGAAAATCTGGAAAAAATTTCAAATGAGTCTGACAACCAAATGTCAGACCCTTTAAATCTTTGGTTGTTATCTGTTTTTGTTGTCTAAATGTTTCATCGTGTTTTATGCTGTGAGATGTGTGTTATAAAACTTTTAGAAGGAACAGATCATGCACAGGTTGTAAGATAATCGTGGTCAAAGTCTGTTGACCGACCATGAAAACTGAAAATCTAGGCAGCCCCGATTTCCCAGGTGGCTCTGACAAGCTTTTCAAAGCTTCTGATCTCGCTGATTTTTAATGTTTTGGCCCAGTTGTTGTTTTGCTGTTGTAGCTTGATATAAAGACTACATATTAGAGTCTTAAGACAACCTAGATACGTAATGGGATCCAAGTTATGAAAGGTCAAACATGGGTTGACCGTCTGCTTATAAACATGCATTTCTGGGTTTTCCAGAAATGTTCAAGAACAGTTTCTGGACCACTTTGATCGTCTTTAATTTCTTTAATGTGTTGATGTTATATCTATATTATGTTATGTAATTGGTCTTTGACATGTATTCTACATGATGGAATCTTCATATTACACAGAGTAAGCCCACAATGCTAGATTCAGAGCCTCCAAAATAGGTACCTTAGATGTTCTTCATTTCTGGGTAACCCACAAAATGAAGAACATGCCTGACAACGTTTTTAAAGCCCCAGATCTCACTTGTTTAATGTTGTTTGGTCATGTTTCTTGTTATAACATGTAGTATTGACCTAGAACTACAAGATCTGTTGTTAAGATGTTCCAAAAACGTCATAAGTTAGGAATTATTGATAGTCAAACTAGTGCTCTTCGTGACTGACATGAGGTTATAAGTTTGGCCCAAGAACACTCAAGAACACATTCAGCGACAGTTTTGTCGCCTAAAGCACTTATAGCGACACTTTATTTATAAAATCAATTAATTTGATTAAATAATTAGAAAAATTAGTTTTTAATTATGAAAAATACAAAATAAATTCTTAAAAATTATTTTAAAATTCAAAAATTAGTTTATAATTATTTTGAATATATTTCATAAATATTTGATATTTTTTGAATATTAAAAGTATTTAATTTATTTAATTATGATATTAAATAAATTATTTAAAAATGATTTTAATAGATGAAAATTCACTTAAAATTATATTATGGTATAAAAAAAATAATTTAAGTTATTTTTGATAACTTTTAATATTTTGTGATGAATTTTATTAATTAGTTAATATTAATGATATTTAAGTTATTTAATAAATGTATTAAATAAATGATAAAAAATAGAATTAATGATTTAAAAATTATATAAGGGATATAAAAATATTTTAAGTTATAAAATATAACTTTGGATATTTTGTCATGAAAAATATTAATTATTTAACATTAAAGCTATTAGATTTATTTAATAATTAAATTAGATAAATTAGTTTTAAAATGATTTTAATATTGGAAAAATTATTTTAAATGAAAATAAATAGTATAAAAATATTTTAAGTTATAAAATATAACTTTCAGTATTTAAAGGAAAATTTCATTAATTATTTACTATTAATGATGTTAAAGTTATTTAATAATAATACTAAATAAATTAGTTTAAAAATGATTTTAATATTATAAAAATCATTTTAAATGATAATAAATTGTTTAAAGATTTTTGAAGTTATAAAAGTTAACTTTTAATATTTAAAGGCTAATTTCATTAATAATTTAAAATTAATGATACTAATTTAATAATAAATGATATTAAGTTTATTTAATAATTATATTAAATAAATAGTTTTAAAATGATTTTATTTATTTAAAAATCATTTAAAAAGGATATCAATGAATTAAAAATATTTTAAGTTATGAGTAAGGACTTTTAATAATTTGATAAATAATACATTAATACTTTAATATTAATGATAATTATTTAAAAATGATTTTAATTCTTTTAAAAATCATTTAAGGGTAATATTAATACTTTAAAAATATTTTAAGTTATTATAATTAACTTAAATATTTTGGCAATGATTTCATTAATAGTTTAATATTAATTAAATATTAATGATAATTGAATTATTTGATATTTAAATCATTTAATAATGATTCCAATGTTTGAAAATTTATGATAAATTATAATAAATGTTTAAAAATTATTATAAGTCATTTAAGAATAATATGACTGTTACTTAAATAGTCTAAATAGATATTGAACATCCATATAGAGTCTTAGACTCGATAATTACCCGATAAAGTTGTCGGTACGCCGACATGTTTGAGAAATTGATCTGGACATAGATATTTTGATTGTATTTATGTTTGTTTGTGATTCAATGACTATTGAATATATGTGACAATGTGATTAGGTTATGTGCTGACTGCAATAAGCAGTACTATGTGTTATAGTATGTTGTTCTAATCGATCAAATGATCTTATTAATGATAGGTTTCGGTATAAAAGATAAAACTAAGTTGCATAACTGTAAGCAGCAGACCAGACAAGTATCTTACCTTTATATTTCCTTTATGCAATGGACTTGAGTAAGAAGTTTCAGAATTATATTATTATTATGCTATATTATTAATCCTATTGTGATATATTCTATATCCGATCATTGTTTATCAACATGTTAGTATATGGTAATTCAAATATATATTCTGTTTGTTAATTTCTAAACAAGGTTACACAAGTGTCCCTACTTGGATAATCATTGTATTTAATCATATGTTGATATATATATATATATAAAGCCATCTAAGCTATTTGACCCAGCTAGACACAAATTCAGAAATATCGTTGAATAAGTTAAAATCTTTTTGTATCCAATCAAATTGTTTTGGTTCGGATTCCAGACTAAGTATGAATATCCCGATCACGGAAAAACTTTTATGGGCCTAAGGCGGACAGAGTGAACGATCCCATCGTTCTTGTAATGTAGTATTGATCAATACAGGACCCATGAGATGTACACCCTCGTGACCGTACGTTATGACGGTTTGCAGATGAAGTTCTGTCTAACCTTATCGAAAATTTAAAATAATGTTCATAGTATGTCAACTAAACCCCATATATAGTCAATGTGTAGTTTCAAAAATTTGAGATAGAATTGTTATGTTGTTATTATCGGTTCAGTTTACTTCACGACTATAAATTCGTTGTAGAAGTGATGTACAAAGAAAATATTTATTTCTTTCAGCTAATTATATTTCTAATTGTTATTAGTTGCTAGGCACTCAAATGCTCATCCTTACTTAAATTTAAATGTTTTCAGCTAGGCATGATCAACCTGAAGGTTCAGACAAGAACAAGTGAAAAGGAAAGCAAACAGAATATGTTCAATGGTATCTTTTGTAATAGTTAGACAATATATAGACAATGATATGTATTATATATCATGTAAAGAATATAGTAAAGGTTGCGTACTTGGGATTAGACTCTGATAAATGTAAGTTAAGTTTGATATTTATATTATTGTTATTATTATTAGTATTATTCCGCTCATAGAAAAGGTATCGTAAAGCACCGAGTTCGGATTTCAAGTACCCGAGTTTGGGGGTTTTACAAGTTGGTATCAGAGCTTAGGGTTAAAAACCTTAGGTGGGTTAGACCTTAGGCTATAACCTTAGAACAGAGGGAAACGTTGAAAATTCAAAGAACTCATATAGAGTTTAAAAAGGGAGATGAATTGAATAAGTTCATCGTCAAATCAAATAAAAGATAACTTATATAAAACTATTAATTGTTGTGTATATATTAAGTGATAATCGAGATAGTTTGTGTGTAGATGTCAGATAGAAAAGGATTAGGATACCCTCAAATTGTAAAGAATAAGTCAACCACCATAACCGAGCCAATATCAAAGCCACTAGCTGAAATAGAGGCTCACATTGAAAGCTACCTCAATGAGGTGGTTGTTTTGAAAAGTATAGTACCGGACCCTGAAATAATAGTATGATTGATAGGTAAAGTATAGTTAAAGAATATGTGGTCAATGCCGAGTTATTAAACTCATATGTTTGTGGTGAGTTCTGTTGGGTAAAATCAATACGCGCAAAAACACGCAAGCGTACGTGGTCAACAAGTAATATAGTAGTAAATAGAGTATCGTTCCCACGAGGACAAATTATCAAAAATTTTAACTTCATAATTATCTATTTTCTATTAATCCTAATCCTATTAAACTATTCAATTCAATGGTTTTAAAACTATATAAAAAAACTAAATTAATAAATAAGTAAACTATCACAAAACAGTCACCAATATCAAAATCTGAAATTTCAAACAATTAATGAAGAATTAGACTTATGATTTCACCCTGAGCTTCACTCTGATTTTCAAACCTTTATTCCAACTCAATTTAATATCTCAGTTTATTAATCAAGAACACGAAGGTAGTAATAGCCACCTCTCGATGCACACCGTATTAACATCAATCCACAATTAAGATAGAAATCCGTTAAACACCTAAATTAACCAAGTCACTATATCTCTATGTGAACTGCAATTAAAGAAGGTTTAAGTTTAAGCTCTCTATACGATTACATGTGATGTCAAGTGTATCTCTACCTTAACAATAATCAAAAATCTGCTATTGACAAAATTCATGACACATGCTATATTAACTAGGTCTAGATTCGAATCTCCTCTCTCGATTCCTTTCAAATCCACAAAGAACTGTTGATCAGGCAATTCATAAATTCACGCTCAAATTAATATAGATAAACTGAAAATATATTATTGAATTGGAAATCAAAGCTATAGAATCATCGTTTCACCCAAAGATCCATCACAAGTCTAATAAGTAAATTAGTTCATAACGAATGAATTAAAAACTGAATAATTTGTTGAAAACATCCTTCCAATTACAAATAAGACTCAAGAGAAGAAGAATAATGAAAACCCCTTCACGTAGCCCTGATTCGCAACCGTCATGACAATCTCTGAAAATTACTCCTTAAAAGTTTTTTCTTGAATACTGGAAATCGCTCTTGAATTATGCTCCGTGTGCTGTAAGATTGTTGTTTTTCAAAGTAATCTCCAGCTCTCCCATCTCCTGGTCGAAATCTGCTTTTATTAGAGTCCAAGCACATCACAAAAGTCCCAAAATCCTAGCACCAGCAGACATCAAAACAGAACAGGTCACTCCAGAATCGGGACCCCCGTGCCCGGGGGGGAGGGGGGGTACAAGTATAATAAAGCCTACCCCGGCGGGCTAGGCTACTGACTTCAATTTTTTTCCTTTTCAACATTTTTCCATTTTTTCTCCAAAAAGACCGCCTTTCCTCACCACTTGCATCCATGACCACCCTACACATAAAATAACATGAAACGAATAAAAACGAACACAAAACACGAAGATAACTACGAATTTAAACTTGAAATGAATATCAATTCGTGTATATAAAATCCATTTATCAAGTTCTTAAACTCATAATGTATGGTAAGTTGGACGAACTAGGTGTAGTTAGGTGTGAATGGATTATTGAGGATAATGGGAATAGACATATTTATAAGCAATTGATCCTTAGTGGAGGCGTAAGAAATAAGTAGTAATAGTATTACTTGAATAGGTATGATTCTATGTTATGTATATGATAGGTATATTTGTATAAGGTAATATTTTTCAAATTTTGTATAAGTGTGGCAGCGATTCCCGACTTTTGAGTCACAAAGGGATAGCGGATGATTAAAGCAATATGTGCTATGGTATGTCAAGTGACATGAGTATGAATTTATATGGGATTAATGAAATAAGTTGGTATAAAGATAGTAGTTAATTATGAGTACTGGTTAATTAAGAAAACTAAAATTTTAAAATATAGAATATTTTGAGTACATGATAAATATAGAATTACATGTTATATGATTATACGTATACGATAAGGCTTAGAATAAAGAATAAATTGTGATAATGCCGCCAAGGAAACGAAAATGAAATACACTGACAAAAGAACCTGTCAATAAAGCTGGAGGACAACCAAACTCGATAAAGAATTTTGTGAATAAGGAAGATCAAGTTATGCAGAACAGAATACCAGTCGTGGGAAGATCAGCCAGATAATCGAACGACAAACGTCAAAGATATCAAGGCGTTCGTACTGCCAGGATTTAGAGGATCAACTGACCTGTAGCAACGTTAGTGATAGCTAGGATAACGGAGGGGCAAAAAACATTTTTGTCACCTATACGATAAAAGGAAATGAGATACAGGACAAGTCTGTGTGTTTTAAGTGTGAATCAATGGACTATAAGGTGGAAGACTGTTCAAGAAGGAGATGGGAGGCAAGGAATGCGAATACGGGAAAAAGGCAGCAGATCATTGGCGACAACGGGACCAACATCAACAAACAAACCAACGAAAACAACCGTAAGCGTCTTAACATGATCGTTCAAGAAACTGTTGCAGCCGGGGATTCAACTCCAGGTATTATTCGAACAAATTTTATTTTCTTATATATAGTAAATTATTTTTAAATTATTTTGAAAGAGGAATTTGAGTTCTCTTAGAAATCAAATTTTCCGTATAAGCAGATAGACAAGCTTTATGCTGAATAGTTAAAGATCAGTTCGATCAATTTTAATCGAGATCTACTCGCAATGATTGTGTATGCTATGTACACTGGTATTATATGTTTTAAAACGGTGATTCCGGGGACGGAATCTTTATAAGGGAAGGTGAATGTAACAACCCGATATTTTCTATATAATTAAATCAGAAATTTTGCGTATAATTTTTTTTATTATTATTTTAAGAATGGGAATTTGTACAAGATAAGGTGTATATGTATTTATGTGATAAATAAAAATATATTTATTACAGAATATTTATAAATAATTTTATTTTAGAATTATTGATTATTATAAATTATATTTTTTTAATAATTAATTTTATGGTGGAAATGTTTTTATTAATTATTTTCTATGAAAATATAATTTTATATTACATAAATAATATATGAAATGGTTATTAGAATTTTATTATAATTATTTTATTTTATTATATGAATTTAATTTATATTAATTAAGTTAATTATTTTAACTTAATTAATAAAGGTATTTATGCCATATAAATCAGATATGGAATCCAAACCCTAAATTTTGAATTTTGATCAAGGAATGAGAATAATAATATTATATTATTATTTGTCAGTGTTATAATTAGGTATGCTATGTGTGTAAGGTTAATATGAGGATCGGTTTTGATGGAAAATTTTAATGTTACAGATAAACCCTAGTTTGAAGTCAAATGAGACTTTAAAATATGTCTAGTAGTTATGTTTTGTGATTAATGATATTTATTATAATATTATTTTATTTTAGTGCCGTAAATATGTACTGTATGTGTGTGGACTGATAATGTCAGTCAATTATGGTGTATAATGTCAAAACTCTAGTATTAATTTATTTAACCCTATTTTTAAATTAAAATGGGAAAGTAAATATTGTTATATAGCAGTGTTATGTGATATATGTGGTGTATTATAGAATTTAATATTAATTAGAGAAACCTTAATTAATATTTAGAAATTCTAATATTTTTTTAGAAAACCTAATATTTAAATTATAAATCCTAATTGATTTGAAACCCTAATTTGAAGGTCATTTACGACTCTATGAATTTGTTAAGTCGTTATGTAATCATGATAATATGATTAACGACCGATATTATTTATATTAACACTAATTAGGGAGAACCCTAATTTTCAAAACCCTAATTTATAAATGAAAACCCTAATTTTCAAATTTAAAACCTTAATTACTAAGTTATTAACCCTAATCGTTTAATGATGAAGCTTAATGCTAATTAGGGACTTTAAACTCTAATGATAATGTATAAGGTAATTAGATAACTTAATCTAATCATCAAACCTTAATTTCTATTTTTAGAAACTAATTTTATTTTTAGTTTAATTTAAACCCTAAATAAAAACCTAGAAATTTATTTTGTGCTAAACCTTAGGGTTAAATCCTAAGGGTCAAACCCTAAGGGTTTGCATGATTACAAAAATGCCATTAAATTTGTGAGCGAAAAGACCAAAATTCCCCTCTTGAATTATTTGAGCATTACTTGAATATCTAGACAAAATGGAGTTGGTGACCAACTTAGTTGACATTTGTGACTTAAATAATTCTAGCGAATCAGTTCATATCTCAGTCATGTGTAATATATCATACTATATATAGATTTAAGAGAAATAAAAATCATTTGCTAACTATATTTTTGCACAACAATCATCCTAGACCCTCTCTCTCTAACCTACGAAATCTTAATGTATATCAGTCCCTTAATACAGCCCCACGATCACCAATAATAAATCAGAAACATAGAATCAAGATTTGCTCATGGAAAGGTATAAAACCTAAGCCAAATTTTTATTAGGTATGATATGTTAGATCTGGTGTTTTTATGTTTAATCATGTTGTATAAAATGTTAATCAATGATCTAGGTTGATAGATGTTAGATCCATAACATCTAGAAGCTCGGATTTGATGATTTTGAAAATCAAGAAAAATTTTCAAATGAGTCTGACAACCAAATGTCAGACCCTTTAAATCTTTGGTTGTTATCTGTTTTTGTTGTCTAAATGTTTCATCGTGTTGTATGCTGTGAGATGTGTGTTATGAAACTTTTAGTAGGACCAGATCATGCACAGGTTGTACGATAATCGTGGTCAAAGTCAGTTGACCGACCACGAAAACTGAAAATCTGGGCAGCCCAGATTTCCTAGGTGGCTCTGACAAGCTTTTCAAAGCTTCTGATCTCGCTGATTTTTAATGTTTTGACCAAGTTGTTGTTTGTTGTTGTAGCTTGATATAAAGACTACATATTAGACTCTTAAGAAAACCTAGATACATAATGGGATCCAAGTTATGCAAGGTCAAATATGGGTTGACTGTCTGCTTATGAACATTTCTTGGTTTTTCAGAAATGTTCAAGAACAGTTTCTGGAGACCACATTGACCGGCTTTAATTTCTTTACTGTGTTGATGTTATATCTATATTATGTTAAGTAATTGGTATTTGACATGTATTCTACATGATAGAATCTTCATATTACACAGAGTAAGCCCACAATGTTAGATTCAGAGCCTGCAAAATAGGTACCTTGGCTGTTCTTCATTTCTGGGTAATCCTAGAAAATGAAGAACAGGCCTGACAACGTTTTTAAAGCCCCAAATCTCACTTGTTTAATGTTGTTTGGTTATGTTTCTTGTTATAACATATAGTATTGACCTAGAACTACAAGATCTGTTGTTAAGCTGTTCCAGAAACGTCATAAGTTATGAATTATTGATAGTCAAACTAGTGCTCTTCGTGACTAACACGAGGTTCTGGGTTTGGCCCAAGAACACTCAAGAAAACATTTAGTGACAGTTTTATCGCCTAAAGCACTTATAGCGACACTTTATTTATAAAATCAATTATTTTGATTAAATAATTAGAAAAATTAGTTTTAATTATGAAAAATACAAAATAAATTCTTAAAAATTATTTTAAATTCAAAAATTAGTTTTTAATTATTTTAATTATATTTCATAAATATTTAATATTTTTGGAATATTACAAGTATTTAATTTATTTAATTATAATAATAAATAAATAATTCAAAAATGATTTTAATACATGAAAAATCATTTAAAATTATATTATGGTATAAAAAAATAATTTAAGTTATTTTTGATAACTTTTAATATTTTGTGATGAATTTCATTAATTAGTTAATATTAATGATATTTAAGTTATTTAATAAATGTATTAAATAAATGATGAAAAATAGAATTAATGATTTAAAAATTATATAAAGGTTATAAATATATTTTAAGTTATAAAATATAACTTTTGATATTTTGTCATGAAAAATATTAATTATTTAAGATTAATGCTATTAGATTTATTTAATAATTATATTAGATAAATTAGTTTAAAAATGATTTTAATATTAGAAAAATCATTTTAAATGAAAATAAATAATTTAAAAATATTTTAAGTTATAAAATATAACTTTCAATATTTAAAGGAAAATCTCATTAATTATTTACTATTAATGATGTTAAAGTTATTTAATAATAATACTAAATAAATTAGTTTAAAAATGATTTTAATATTATAAAAATCAGTTTAAATGATAATAAATTGTTTAGAGATATTTTAAGTTATAAAAGATAACTTTTAATATTTAAAGGATAATTTCATTAATAATTTAATATTAATGATATTAATTTAATAATAAATGATATTAAGTTTATTTAATAATTATATTAAATAAATAGTTTTAAAATGCTTTTATTTATTTAAAAATCATTTAAAAAGGATATCAATGAATTAAAAATATTTTAAGTTATGATTAAGGAATTTTAATATTTTGATAAATAATACATTAATACTTTAATATTAATGATAGTTATTTAAAAATGGTTTTATTGGAGCGCAATAATGAGACAACCAAACCAAGGGAGAGCAGCCGACAAAATGATATTTACAGTGGTAGCAGTCATCGCAGCGGCGATAACAAACGTGGAGGGAATCAATATGCCAGAAATGGTAAAAACTTCAGTGGTAATCATGGTCATGATAATAAAAAAGGTGAACTAAGTGAGAACAACTTCAAGAAGAGAAGGTTTAATAATGACGGAAAGACAGTAACACCCGTTTCCAAGGAAGAAGAACGACCATCGGTCGTATTTTCAAATGCGGAAAGGAGGGACACATCCATCCAAACTGTACGCAGCAACCCAAAGTGTGTTTCAATTGCGGAAAAGAAGGTCACCTAGCTCGATTTTGTCGTGTAGTGAAGTCAAGTCCAGCTGGGATAGTGATGCCAAAGGATATCCCAGGCAAGTCAAAGTCGGTAGTTTAAGTAAGAGCGTTTGTCGAAGAACCCAAACGAAGTTATCACGGGTAAATTAATCATAAACTCTTGCGAATTTTATACCTTATTCGATATCGGTTCTATCTATTCTTTTATTTCTCCTACTTGCGCTCAATGTTTAAATTTAATCCCAGTACAAAACCCATTTCGATAACCCTCAAATATTTCTTCACCCAAAAGGAACTCAACTTGCGCCAAAGACGTTGGCTCGAGCTGTTGAAGATTACGATCGTACCATTCAATATCATCATGGAAGAGCGAACGTGATAGCTAACGTATTGAGTAGAAGATATTGTTAACACAAAAACCCATTTCGTATAACTTACAAATGATGAAGATAGAGTTAAAGACTCTAGGGACCCACGTGCAGATAACGAATATACGAGTAGAATCGACTTTAATCGATAAAGTTAAAGTCGTGCAAGCTATATACTCAGAGCTGATGAATGTGAAGAAGAAGGTTCAAGATGGCTTTATTCTAGAAGCAAGAATCGATGAAGAGAGGAAATCTCAACCCTCGATTTAATTGGCCCATTTAAAATCCTTGATCGAGTAGGAACTATGACCTATAGACTCGTTTACCGCCAAGTATGTCGCGTGTTCATAATGTTTTTCACGTATCGATGTTACGTAAATATGTGGATGACCCGAAACATGTTATTAAATTAGAAATATACGAGATAGCAGAAGATTTAACTTATGAGGAGATACGTGTTGAAATCTTGGATAAGAAGGATCGTATTCAACACTCAAAGGTTATACCTCAAGAGTTAGAATTTGACGAGGTATCCTCACCTCTTCGACATGTCAGGTACGCACGTAAATTTCGAGGGCGAAATTTCATAAGGAGGGGAGATTGTAAGACCCCGAATTTTATGAAATGAAAGTATTTAATTTTCTTATAATTATTATTTTATTTCGTAAATAGTTAAATTGATAAAAGGTTAAAGTTAAGGGTGATATGTGAATTTTTTTTGCTAAGTAAGCAAGTTGTTATAAAATATTCGTTTGGCCGGGGAATATCCGTACGACGGCACAATCATTGGTGGACCCCACAACGGAAGTATTGTCGTAGTTAGAAAATGACAGAATTATTTTTTTTATAAAAATAACGGCGAAAGTGTTACCATTAAAACTGTTGAACTACCCAGTTGTAAAAGTACAGTAATACGCGTGGTTATATAGTAGCACACGGTATTGATTATTGATGCTTACGTAAGAAGTCACTCAGTTATACTAAATTATTGCTACAGTAATTGCTGCATCATATCTCTCATATTGTTGATTCAATTATTTTCACAGTATCATCTATATAATATGTTATATTATTAAATCAATAATTGAGATGACATAGTTATTCATATTATTATTTGCAATATTGACAATGTCTAGAAGTTCTGTCAAGGAGAGGTTTGGTCACCTAATTGCGCGCCAATAAGGAGAAATCCTTATCGAAAAGACCCCTCTTTCCTGAAACGACCTGGTTGTTAAATATTGTGAATTATAATATTAATGATGAATAAGTTCGTGTTGAATAAATATGAAATGATAGTTCCACTGTGTTGGAATTATTAGTGTTAGTGGAAATTGACATTTATTTTGATATTAATTGATGTCTGAAAGTTATACTGACCAGTCGGGTAATTAATCGGATAAATGAGCAATTAATTGCTATTAATTCACATGATTATAACTATTTGTTCACATGTGTGTACTATTGATTCACATTCTTGTACTATTAGGGGAGTTGGTGCAAGATTGATAATACTTGCATGACTAAGTTAAAATTAGAGGTATAGATGGAGGTACTATACTATAATTCATATTTTCACATGTCTAGAACTATTGATTCACATGATTTACTATTTATTCATATGATTTACTATTAGGGGAGGTAGTGCAAATTTAATAATACTTGCAGGACTAAATTAAAAATGAAGAAAAAGCGGAAGTTATTATATTATAATATTTCGATCCCCAAAACGTGAAATTATCGAAACTATATTTTCTTATAAATAGAAGCTCATTCTTCTTTCATTCTCACCAATTCACTAAGTCTCACAAGAGCAATTATTATAGAGAGAAATTATAGAGAGGAAGAAGAAGAGAAGTCTGCTACCTCACTATTCCAGTATCCAGATTTCTTCTAAGGTAAGGGGTATTATTCTTTTGTATTCATGAAGAGAGTTATATTCTTTCAATACTCATAAGGGTTGTTATTTCATTCTTTATTATTATATTGGAATAACGTGTCTATGCGAAGTATCGCATACATAGTGAAATTCTTATGTTATTCCATTCTTTATTATTCTATTGGAATAACCTGTCTGTTCTGTCTATCGCATGCTTGGTGAATTCTGTTGTTATTCTATTCTTTATTATTCTGTTGGAATAACCTATCTGTTCGGTCTATCGCATTCCTGGTGAATTCTGTTGTTATTCCATTCTTTATTATTTTGTTGGAATATTCCGTCTGTGTGGATTACGTATGACCTGGTTCCATTCTTTATTATTCTATTGGAATATTCTATCTGTGCGGGTTACGCATGACCTGGTTCCATTCTTTATTATTCGGTTGGAATAACCTATTTGTGCAGATTACGCACGCCTGGTGAATTCTCCTGTTATTCCATTCTTTATTATTCTGTTGGAATAACATGTCTATGTGGATTACTGCATGCATGGTGAATGATCTTTCGTATTC
Organism: Panax japonicus; assembly: GCA_020205505.1. Lineage (NCBI taxonomy): Eukaryota > Viridiplantae > Streptophyta > Magnoliopsida > Apiales > Araliaceae > Panax > Panax japonicus. Next base: position 31,450,377 of record CM035111.1, read on the forward strand.
ATTTCTTATTAAATTGTGGAAATGATCTGTCTACGTGGATTACCGCGTGGCGAGCGAAAATCTATTTGCAGTTTCATATATTCTATTATACTCAGTTAGTTAAAGTTTTGGCTTCTATACTCCATGAAATTAGTAGAATATCCTGGATATTTGTGCTTCATCCAGTATCTTTTCATGAAAATATTATTCTGAGCTTTGTTGATAAATTATTGATCTTTTCATGACGGAATACTATTCATGAGTTACTATTTAAGGGTTACTAGTTACCCAATTACTATTCACTCAAATATTAATCACTTGGGTATTCGGGACACTTTTCATGCTAGAGTACTATTCATGAGGTATTATTCCAGATGTACTATTCACAGGGTAATTCACGGGGTACCATTTATGCGAAAAATATATTTTTGTTCTGTCCAAATTATTTTTGGTACATGAATATTATTCTTGAATTTTACTCCACAAAGTAGTATCATGTTGACAATTTGGATATTATTGAATTCTGGATAAATTAAATTAAAAATCTTTAAAATTTATCCTTGAACTTGTTTTATTGAATTATTATGTCATTGTCATCATCCTCGTGCTTATATTGTTATGAAAGTCATCTTTAGCCGTAGTGCATTGATGGATAATTTTTGGTATGATTATGGCCATGGATTCTCTTCGGCTAAGGGTGCAAAGATGAATTGTTTTATAGCATGATCATGACCGTTAATGAAAACACGATTATCATTTGCTCATAGTGCATGGATAATTCGTGGTCGTTATACTAAAGAATATCCTTGGCCCGTAGTGTAGGGATGATTCGATTATGTGGATTATTTATTAAGCAGAGTCTCAGTGATAAAATTGATGATAAACTTTTTAAATCATAGAAGATAGTAGATATCATGCTCTACTTGACTCTTCTAATGGATTGCTTATTCCGCTGCAATTGTTGATCTAAAATGTGTTGTCTATTATATTCTATCGGTTGTTATACTATTGAAGGCTAAGGATAATTTATTCTGCATTATCTTAGTCATAATATTTTTTACTAGGCTAGTCGAGCTCACCCTTTATTTCACTGTTCTCTTCAGGAAATGAGAATATAGCTGGGACTAGTCGGGGAATGGATTGACGGTCCAGATGGCTGCATTAGTAGTCCTCACTATTCTGTGAAATAGTGTGATAAATAATGTATTGAGGACTTGTTTTGAGTTTGTATACTGTCTAGAAGACAATATTTGTATTAAAACTCACATCTCATGTTGTATAATTAAGTTTGTATTTGTATTATGTACCATATATTTGGCGACCCAAGATGGGTGATGTATACATGTTTTGGGGGCGTCACAAGTTTTTCCAAATTTAAATCAGAAAATATCTGAAATTCATATACAGACAATTTTTAATACCTCTATTCTGACAAAATACTGATAAAATACCTCATCAATAATTCCTTCATTTATAACCACAATAAATATATCTATCATTTATATCCACATAAAATAAATATTTCCTTATCATATAAATCAATAATTAATTATTTATAAATAATATTACAGAATCACAATTATGACAACCAGGTCGTTCCCAAGAAATAGGGGGCTTTCCGATAAGGATTTTTCCTTATTGGTGCGTAATTAGGTGACCAAACCCCTTTCCTAGACAGAACTTTCTTAGACATTGCCAATAATGTTATCTAATAATATTATTCAAATAATATGAATTATGATATGATAATGGAGATATTGTGCAGTGACAATTATTGAAATAACAATAATATAACATATCAACGTATCAATTATTGAATCAATAAAATAAAATATTGATCAGTAATTAATGTAACAATTATTGAGTAGTGTCTTCTTACTTAAGAATCAATAATTCAAAAATACTGTACAAAACCGTGTGCTACTCTGTAATCACGTGTATTACTGTATTTTAACCATCGGGTATTCCGACAGTGTTAACGGTAACAACTACGCCGTTATTTGTGAAAACTCAAATTTATTGTTTTCTTTTTCTGATCGATTTCTATTATGGGACCCACAAATGGCTGCGCCGTCGTACGAATATTCCCCGACAGCAAGAATATTCCACAACCAAATGAATATTCCCCGACAACAATGAATATTTTATAACCACTTGTTTATTTTGAAAAAATTATCACATTTCACCCATAACTAAAGCATTATATCAAATTAACACCTTATTATTCACAATAATAAATAGAGGAAATTTGATTTTATTCATTAAAAAGTTAGGGTCTTACAACCTCCCCTCCTTATGAAATTTCGTCCTCGAAATTGACGTACTTACCTAGTATTTCGAAAGGTGAGGATACCTCACTTTCATTTCTCATTCCAACTCCCAGGTCATTTCTTCAATAACATGGTTTCTCCACAAAACCTTAATTTGTTGTATAACCTTGGTGTGTAGGACATGCTCTTTCCTATCCATGATCTTAATAGGTACCTCCTTGTACGTTAAATCTTCAGCTATCTCGTCTGGTTCTAACTCAATAATGTGGTTTGGGTCTTTCACATATTTATCAAGCATAGATATGTGAAAAAAATTATGAACACGAGACATGCTTGGAGGTAATGCGAGTCTATATGCCACATTTCCTATTCGGTCAAGAATCTCAAATGGACCAACAAATCTTGGATTGAGCTTTCCCCTCTTCCCAAATCATGTAACTCCCTTCCATGGAGCAATAAGTAACAATACATGATCCCCAATATTAAATTTCACGTCCTTTCGATGAAGATCCGCATAACTCTTTTGTCGATCATATGCTGTTTGTATACGTTATCGAATCATTTGGATATTTTCTGTAGTTATGTGTACCAATTCTGGTCCCAACAATGTTGCTTCTCCCACCTCATCCTAACATACTGGAGAGCGACACTTTTGTCCATATAATGCTTCAAATGGAGCCACACCTATACTTTCCTGATAACTATTGTTGTAGGAGAATTCCACCAATGGTAGGTACTTATCCCAATTCCCTTTGAAATCTAGGACATAGAGTCTTAATAGATCTTCAAGAGTTTGAATAGTCCTCTCTGATTGCCTGTCCATTTGAGGATGGTATGCCAAACTGAATCATAAATCCGTGCCCATAGCTTTCTGCAAGCTAACCCAAAATCGTGAAGTGAATCTTGGGTCACGATCCGAAACTATGGATACTGGTATGCCATGCAATCTCACAATCTCATTTATGTACATACTAGCAAGACGTTCAAGGGAATGAGTCTCCCATATAGGCAAGAAATGGGCAGACTTGGTTAATCTATCAATAATAACCCAAATCGCATCTATGCCTTGAGAAACCTTGGGAAGACTCGTAACGAAATCCATAGTAATGTGTTGCCACTTCCATGTCAGGAATCTCAAGTGGTTGCAATGGACCCTTTGGTACTTGATGCTCTGCCTTTACACGTTGAAAAGTTAAACACCTCGAGATAAACTCCGCGATCTCTCTCTTCATATTGCTCCACCAAAATGTATGTCGAAGATCATGATACATTTTGGTACTCCCAGGATGGATTGCAAATGGTGTGTTGTGTGCCTCCATCATGATTCTATGCTTCAATTCATAATCATTAAGAACACAAAGTCTAGAGTTGACTCGTAGTATTCCTTCTTCATCGATTCTTGCTTCTGGAAGAGCACCTTCTTGCACTTTCTTCTTCATACGCATCAGCTCCATGTCCGTAGCTTGAGCAACTTTAACTTTATTGATTAAAGTCGGTTCTACTCATATGCTTGATATCATCACTTGGGTACTTGGAGCCTTTAATTCTATCTCAATCCTTTGCAAGTCATATAAAATGGGTCCTTTGTGTTAACAACATTGCACTCGTACCCGCATATGATCTTCTACTCAATGCGTCAGCTACCATGTTTGCTTTTCCAGGATGATATTGGATGGTATGATCGTAATCTTTCAACAGCTCGAGCCAACAGTCGTTGTCGCATATTGAGTTCCTTTTGGGTGAAGAAATATTTGAGGCTTTTATGATCTGTATAGATCTCCACATTCTCCCCCATACAGGTAGTGTCTCCAGATCTTCAATGCGAAAATGACCGCTGCTAACTCCAGATCATGAGTAGGATAATTCCTCTCATATTCTTTGAGTTGCCGCGAGGCATAGGCTATGACTTTCCCATGTTGCATTAGAACACATCCTAGACCTTTGCCTGAAGCATCGCTGTAAATAACAAATCCATCTGAATCAGATGGTATTGTCAGAACAGGTGCCGAAATGAGTCTCCTCTTGATTTCTTAAAAACTCTTCTCACAATCCTCACTCCAACCGAATTTTGTATCTTTATGAGTCAACTGAGTTAACGGAGTAGCGATTCGAGAAAATCCTTCCACGAATCTCCGATAATAACCAGCTAAGCCCAGAAAGCTACGACTTCGGTCACCGACTTCGATTGTTCCCAACTTTGTATTGCTTCATTCTTTGTCGGGTCGACAGATACTCCATGTTTTGGCACCACATTCCCAAGGAATGCTACTTCCTCAATCCAGAACTCGCATTTCTTTAGCTTGGCATATAGCTTGTTATCGCGAAGCCTTTGCAGTACTAGCTTCAAATGGTGCTCATGATCTTCACGGCTTTTGGAATAGATGAGGATGTCATCAATAAAGACAACAATGAACTGATCCAAATATTCTTTAAACACATGGTTCATCATATCCATGAAAGCAGCAGGAGCATTAGTCAATCCAAAATACATGACTAAGAATTCATAATGCTCGTACCGAGTTCTGAAGGCAGTCTTTGGAATATCCTTAGTTTTAATCTTCAGTTGATGATATCCAGAACGAAGATCGATCTTTTAAAAGAATTGTGCTTCTTGCAACTGGTCAAACAAGTCATCAATGCGAGGTAGCGAATACCTATTCTTGATGGTGACATGGTTCAATTCTCGGTAGGCGATACAAAGTCGCATACTACCATCTTTCTTCTTTACGAATAACACAAGAGCACCCCAAGGAGATGTACTAGGACGAATGAAACCGATGTCCAACAACTCCTATAGTTAGACCTTTAACTCCTGAAGTTCAATAGGAGCCATTCGATATGGGGTTTTAGAAATGTGCTTTGTACCAGGTTCAAGGTCAATAAAGAATTCAACTTCACGTTCTGGAGGTAGACTGAGAAGTTCTTCAGAAATACGTCAGGAAATTCACTAACAACAGAAATATTATTCAAATCTGACGTGCTTTTGTTCAAGTCTGTGACATGGGCTAAGAAAGCTTGACATCCATTTTTCAATAAACGAATAGCTTTATGGCTTGATATGACAGTGATTGACTTTAATGGTTTGGTTGTTTGAATTCGTATAATAGGTTGGTTAGGAATATGAAAACTAACAACCTTACGAAAGCAATCAATTTTAGCATGATGTGTGTTTAACCAATCAATCCCTAAAATCACATCAAATACAAGAATTTTCTACGAAATAAGATCGGCAAGTAATGTGATGGTACCAACTTGAATCAAGCAAGATTTATAAACAGTAGATGTAATGAAAGTTTCTCCTAATAGAATTTCAACAGATAAGTCAAAGTCTAATTTCTCCATAGTCAAGTTTAAATGTTTAGCACAAGCAGAGAGATAAAAGAATGGGTAGAACCGGTATCTAATAAGGTATAAACTTCATAAGAGTTTATGATTAGCTTACCTGTGATCAACTCGCTCGGAATCCTCGCATTTTGGGCAGTCACAACAAACGCCCTTCTAGGAACCACCGACTTTGACTTGTCTAGGATAGCCTCTGGAGTCACTATCCCCGTTGAACTTGGTTTTGCAACTAGACAATCTCTAGCTATATGACCTTTATTTCCATAGTTTTAACACACCTTGGATTGTTGTGGGCAGTTTGTGCTGATGTATCCCTCTTTCCCTGCATTTGTAACAAACGAGCGGTTCTTGTTCTCCTCCCAGAGAAACAGTTGATGTTTGTGCTGACGTCTTCACATTATCATTGTTGTACCTTCTCTTTTTGAAATCTCCTCCCGACTTGCTCCTTCTATTATCACAGCCACGATTACCACCAGAGTGGTTACCGCTTTTGTCCGAATGTTTTCCTCCCTGCTGGTTTTCATTGCTCTGATGACTGCCGCCACCGGTATGACCTTGGTTGTGGTCCCTCGATTGAACATATTCATTATCTCACTCTAATAATTGAGCCATGTTTACAACATCTGAATATAAAGAAAATTTATGAGAGATAAGATATTGCCAAATCTCAGGCTTTAGACCTCTCAGAAACATCCTCGTCATTCGTTCCTCATTCTCTACCAAATGAGGTGCAAACCTGGATAACTCTGCAAACTTCGCCTCGTACTAGGACACTGTCATGTTTTTTTGTTCCATTCTGATAAACTCCACCTCCTTCATATGACGAATACTTTCAAGAAATTACTTATCGTTAAATAGTTTTTGAAACGTTTCCCAAGACATGTTGAGTGCGGGTGACTGGGTACGCTTCACAGATTCCCACCAGTAATCTGCCTCGCCGCGGAACATAAAGGTGGCGAATGGAACCTTGTGTTCCTCCGTGCATCCCAAGATGTCGAATATCTTGGTAATTTGTTTGACCCGCATTTTTGCTTTGGTCGGATATGACTTTTTCCGCAAATTCTGGTGGTCCCAACTCTTTAAATTGCTTGGTTGTGACAAGCCGCGCATTGCTATCATTTCTACCCGTATTTTGTACACGAGTCTCCCTCGTCTGATTTTGCATGAACTGCAAAAAACTTCTAAACATCCCATCATTCATCATTTGTTTGGTAGTGTTGTTTACAAGAGGACCATTGCCTTACGGTTGCACGTTCCCCTAAGTGGTGATTAAAGGTGTCTCCACGGTCTCATTCAATCCATTTTTAATATTTCCAACTGCCAATTTCAAATACTGCCACAAAAAAGGGTTAATTCACATGCCACATATATCCATATACTCTGACCAACCAAATAAATACCAAATAAACGTAGTCAGGTCATACTAGCGAATGAATTCCCCGTCTCTTCCCTCCTAGTTTTTGTCTCACATCTCAGCCATGGATCATATCCCTAAGCTTTGATACCAACTGTGACACCCCCAAAATAGGTATACATCACTCATTCTAAGTCGCCAAATACATGGTACAGAAACAAATACAACTTCAGTAATACAATTTTCGTGTAAAATATGACAACACATATACTGTGAGTTTGAATACAAATATTGTCTAATAGACAATATACAAACTCAAAAGGAGTCCTCATTACAATTATTGATACACTATTTTACAAAATAGTGAGGACTACTAAAACAACTATCTTGAATCATCACTCCATACCCCGGCTAGTTCCTGCTAAATTCTCTCTCCTGAGAAGAACAATGGAACAAAAAGGAAACATATAGGCCAAAGATCTGATAAAATATCATGACTAAGATAATATACATCAAATTATCATTAGTCTTCAACAGGGAAAAATCTGATAAAATATAATAGATAATAAGTTTTAGATCAACAACTGCAGCAGAAACAACAATCCATTAGAAGAGTCAAGTAGAGAAAGAATTCTACTATCTTCTAAGATTTAAAAGTCCATCATCAATATTTTATCCCTGTAACATCAATCAATATACATCTTGAATCAAATATTCATCTTTGCACTACAGGCCAAAGATATTCATTTGTATCACCTAGTTGGTCATGTTCATCTCAACACCTACTCATCTTTGCACTACGGGCCAAAAATATTCATTAGGTAATCATTCATCTTTGCACTACAGGCCAAAGATATTCAGTAATATCATCATTTAGGACTGAGGATGACGAAAAAATTATCTTAAAGAAAACGAATCCAGTGAGATAAGAGAACAAATATTAGGGATTCGTATTACAGTTTATCCAAGTTCAATAATACTCCATAATAATCAATTGTGAAGCAAAATTCAAAAATAAAGATCAAAACATGGATACAATCAAAGATAGTAACCATAATAGATATCTTAGACACAAAAACAAAAATTTCATTTTTCGGTGAATAGTGTCGTATTCATGAATAGTACCATATACGTGAATAGTGCCGTATACGTGAATAGTAATCCCAACACAAAAAGATAAAAATTTCACAATAAAATCTATACCAATATTTCGGTATAATGATATTGAAAGAATAACATCATTATGAAGAAAATAATATCCTTTACCACAAAATAACAGTACTTCTGATCGGAATATTGGTATAAGGCTGAAGGAAACTTGCACTGATGAATAGAAACTCACAAAGTATCTAAATACTCACAAAATAAGCTCGATAATATAGAGAGAGAAAAAGAGAAAACCTGTTTCTGGTGTGATTTCTAATTCTAACTAAGCACATTTATAGAAAAATGCTTAGAGCGCCATAGCAGACTAACCTGCTACCTGATGGATTTACCTGCTACTATTCAAGCCCACCACTTTTGAAAATAAATTTCAGCACATTTTATTTCTCACCAATCAAAAGTGGGGCCCACCATATTTTTAATTAAAAATTTATTTCCAAAAATTCAATAATTCATAATAAATAGCCCTTTTATCAGAAAAAATACGATTTTTCTGTCCATTCTATAGGAAATTAAATTCTCTACAACTTTGTAGAAGAAAGTTTTTCCAAATTCAAATCAGAAAATATCTGAAATCTACATACGGACGATTTTTAATACCTCCATTTTGACAAAATACTGATAAAATACCTCATCAATAATTCCTTCATTTATAATCATAATAAATATATTCATCATTTATATCCACATAAAATAAATATTTCTTATCATATAAATCAATAATTAATTATTCATAAATAATATTACAGAATCAGAATTATGACAACCAGGTCGTTCCCAGAAAAGAGGAGGCTTTCCGATAAGGATTTTCTCCTTATTGGCGCGCAATTAGGTGACCAAACCCCATTCCTAGACGGAACTTCCTTAGACATTGTCAATAATGTTATCTAATAATATTATTCAAATAATATGAATTATTGATCTGATAATGGAGATACTGTGTAGTGATAATTATTGAAACAACAATAGTATAACATATCAACGTAGCAATTATTGAATCAATAAAATAAAATATTGAACAGTAATTACTGTAACAATTATTGAGTAGTGCCTTCTTACGTAAGAATCAATAATTCAAAAATACTGAACAAAACCGTGTGCTACTCTGTAACCACGTGTATTACTGTATTTTAACCATCGGGTATTCCAACAGTGTTAACGGTAACAACTACGCCGTTATTTGTAAAAACTCAAATTTATTATTTTCTTTTTCTGATCGATTTCTATAATGGGGCCCATAGATGGCTGCGACGTCGTACGAATATTCCCCGACAGCAAGAATATTCCACAACCAAATGAATATTCCCCGACAACAATGAATATTTTATAACCACTTGTTTATTTTGAAAAAATTATCATATTTCACCCATAACTAAAGCATTATATCAAATTAACACCTTATTATTCACAATAATAAATAGAGAAATTCGATTTTATTCATTTAAAAGTTGGGGTCTTACATTCATACTTAGTCGGGAATCCGAACCAAACAATTTATTTGGATATCAATAAGGTTCTATCATATTCAAACGATATTGTAAATCTGTATCTAGCCGAGACAAATAGCTTAGACGACTTTCAATTAAGATATACATATTGGAGATCAATAAGTATGTATCAACATGTTCAATAATTATTCAAGTGAGGACACTTATATAATAAATCTTAGAAATTTACGAACAGAATATATATGGATTATACAGTAATACGACAATGATAAACAATGATTGGATATAATTTAAGAACTGATATATCTACAAAAGTATAGATACATGAACAATAACAATAACAATATATTTCTGAAACTGGCTTATACATGTCCATTGCATAAAGTAAATGCAAAGGTTAGGATATTTGCTCAAGTAAAAGAGTAAGAATTAAGGAACTTGCCTTAAGCGTAGTTTATCCACGTTAATAAATCAACACTTTCGAATCCTATTTATAGTGTATTATAAGTACAAGATGCTCATTAGCTAACACATTCGTTAATCAAGCTCGAAATGATTCACGTATGCTCATATGATACAAAATCAGCTTATAGGCTTATTAGGGCTGAGCAAGTAACCAAATTGAAACCGAAACCGCACCAAAAATCGCACGAACCGCACCAATTAAAACCGCACCAACGGTTCCGGCGTATGTGGCGGTTTTAGGTGGGTTGAATAACCAAATTTACGGTTCCGGTTTGGTTACTAGCCAAAACCAAACCGCATAAAACCGAAACTGCGCCATGTGTGTGTATGTATGTATTATCTCTAGTAAATTCTAAAGTTACTTTTCACTTGAACACGCTCAGAGAAAACCCCAGTCTTGCATTGTCATTTTTTCACCAATTGAAAGAAGATGTTAGAGGTTATAGAGTCAAAAATTAAGCAATTGAATTTTGGAATTTTGAATTTGTTTGATGCGTTATTGGAGGGGCTTATAGTTGAGGGGCTCGAGCACTTGATGCATTGGTTAATGTCAATGCTATAATTGTAATAGTCTAATAGAATATTTTTATTCCTCCCTGCAATATATTTTATTCTATCTTCAGTATATACTTTTAATTTTTGGGGAACTAGATAAACATTCTTGCTTGTTATCGAATAGTCTCCGTTGTTTTATATAGCGCATATTTTAGTTTTAAAGCATGCTTGATATAATTCTCATTGTCGACTTTGTCACTAAGTTAATTGTTCGATGTAAGTTTTATGTTAAATTTTATTGAAGGCTTAAATTTTTTTGTTGTTTCAATTGGTTTTGAAACCGAAACCGCACCAATTAAAACCGCACCGTACACTTTAAAACCGAACCGCACCAATCACAAGCGGTTTCGGGTACGGTTTTGAATTTTTCAAACCGCACCTAAGCGGTTTCGGTTGCGGTTTGGACTTCAAACCGCACCAAACCGCACCATGCTCACCCCTAAGGCTTATCACGAAATCAATTATCTAGCCATTTCATAAGAAAATTTATAATGTTCAAGGTTAAGATCCTTTTTCCCATGGACTTTCCTTTTACAAGACAAACATCATACTATTACTTAATCCTCACATATATACATGTATCAGTAGGTTTTAAACCACTTCTAGCAATATAGGCATCATATAAGTCAACTGTCAAAAATTAGATTACACTATCTCAGATTCCAGACTGGCACAGCTGCGCCAAGGCTAAGCCTAGGACTGGCGCAGCTGCACAGTCCTCTAGCCAAGTCAAGACTCAACTGTTGCCTTGTGGTTTCTGTCAGTTTTGATCACAACATTCATACACAATATATTTTGTAGGATAAGGTCCAAAAATACCCCTGACGTTTTCCTCAATGTCTACTGAGCACCCTATACTTTTTTTTGTCCAAAAATACCCTTAACGTTATAATTTTTGGGTCTTCCGTGCCCCTGCCGTTAACAGGTCTGCCAACTAGACTAACATCCGTCCAAATTGCTTATGTGGTTGCCACATGGAAATATTAAAATACTAAATACTAATTAAAATAAATATTAAAATACTAATTAAAAAATTCAAAAATACTAAAAAAATCAAATTAAAAAATACTAAAATAGTAAAATTCAAATTATTTTATTAATTAAAAAATACTAAAATACTAAAATTATTTTACTAAATATTAGTATTATATACTTTTTACATACTAAAATTATTTTACTAAATATTAATATATATTATTTTAACAATTATTAAACTGAAGAAGATGAACAGGAGTAGCAGCAGCATTACCGCCCAATTCGTTCCTCCTTCCCCTCTCCTCTCGAATTTGAAGATGAACAGGAGTAGCAGCAGCAATCCACTCCGTCCCTAACTCTACCACCATATCCCAAATCAAAAAAAGCAAAGAAAAGAAGATGGAAGGAAGTCCCCACCGGAAAGCATGGTGATTTCAAAGCATGGTGATTTTGGGTCTTCTTCTTCCTTTGTTCTTCGTTCTTCTATCATTAATGGATATTTGATTGCAAATCCAGATCTGATTTTGATCCCTTCATTATTTGGATGTTAGTTCGAAAAATAAATGTTAAAAATATCCAGATCTGATTTTGAAGGTATAAATTTATTTTTCAAAATTAAAATTTTCTCAATCTAGATCTAGATTTCTGGTGTACTCAAAATTTTTTGATTTGAGATTAATTGTTGTGCTTCGAGCCTTCGATGGCTTGGGTTGACGTTGGCGGAGTAGGGGTTGGTGGTGTTGTGGTGGGTCGATGGTGGCGGAATGGTTTACACCCGCCCCATTCTCATCTTTCATTTTCACGATGGCGGAGTGGGGTTTGGTGGTGGGTCGATGGTGGCGGAGTGTTGGTTGGTGGTGTTAGGATTTTGCAGACTAGGAATTCATCAAGAGGAAGAAGACTGCAATTTTTGTATTAATTAATTTAGGGTTATTTGTATTAACTAATTCAATTTAACGAATTTTTGTTATTTGTTGTTAATAAATTTTTGTAACCTATTTGTTGTTAATAAATTAAATATAAATATAAATATAAATATTTATTTTGTTTATTAAATATAAATATTTATTTTGTTTATTAATTATTTATTTTGTTTTAAAGAAAAATAAAATAAATAATTAATAAAAAATGGATTTTTTAATTATTTGTCTTCATGAATTTTTGTACACGTCGACAAATATTGCCACGTGTCAGCCACATTAACACCCGTTAGTCTAGTTGGCATATTTATTAACGGCAGGGGTACGATCGACCTAAAAAATTTAATGTTAAGGGTAATTTTGGACAAAAAAAAGTATAGGGTGTTAGGTAGACATCGCGATAAAAGTCGGGGGAATTTTTGACCTTTCTCCCTATATTTTGTCATGTTAAGGTCTTTTCATGCTTCGCAAGTCAATCTAGGTTTCCTCTTTCATATCATGGTTCTAAGTTAAACATTTCAACAATTTAATGTCGTTCAAGGTCATGAAATCACACGGTCTAACATGCTTTCCCTTCTAAACATACAAGGTAGTTATAAAACTCATATTAGGCATGCTTGTGAGTATTGATATTGCATACATGCAATTTATTCTAGTGATCATTTTGAAAACTATGCTTTATTCAGTTTTAATCTTGATTTCACAATTCTTAACTTAATAGGTATATATGTATGATACATTAGCACGTCTAAAAGTACCATCAAACATACTCATATAAGTCAGATTCTAACTTTCAAAGTAGTATATTAACATTCTCATATTTTCCTTAGTAACATTACTAGTAGGTTTTACACGTTAAATACATATGGGTCATGTATAGGGATATTATAGACGTAACATGACCTCTTAATCCTTTAGAATCTAAACATTCATGTGATGCAACTATATTTAGAAAATATGTTTAAGTTTGCTTTTAAAACTATTTTAAACTTGAACAATGCAATTTAACACATACAAGACAACTTTAAGGCTCTAATCATATGTAGTCAAGTCATGTTATCATGCTCACAAGATCAGAATATAGAGTATGTAGTAGTCATGCATATTAGCTCACTATATTAAGTTAAAAACTTCTTTAATACAAATCCTAAGTAAAGTGGTCATGAGCAAAGAACTGTGAATCATATGAACACAAGTTAATGGGTTATTCACGCCTTTCTAAATCATACCAACATGCTTGCAAAGTAAGAATATAAACATAGCATACATACATATCAAGTTCCTTTCTAAAGTCCTAAATCCATTTTAAACTCTACACCTTCGCTAATCACGTATGCTAATCTAAACATGCTCACATTAGGTTAATATACTAATATATACCTGTTACACATGCTTGTATTCTAGCTTAAGTCATAATAATATACTAACACTTAGCAGATTATGAGACATAAAGTAAAAACTGAAACAGAGTCCGGCGCAGCTGCGCTGCGACTCAGTGTTATTATGGCGCAGCTGCGCCATGCCTGGTTTGAGCTAGGAACAGTCTGCTTTGGCAGAACTTTAGCCCAAACACAAAAATTAAACACAATTTTGAGTCTAACCAGTCATGTATCAATTACAACATGCTTATATGATTATATAACAACTAATTAAACATTACCCAACCTAATCATCATCTAATTCCACATAATTAAGAATTTGAAATTCAAGAACTCAAGAATTCATTTTAGCAGAGAATGAAAATGGAAAGCAAGGAATAGGGCTTATACCTCTGCAATTGTGAAGTGAACTTGCTCCAAATGAACTTCCAGTTACTTAGAATACTAGTATGCCATCAATCTCATAATTAACAAATTATCAGACAATTCAAGTAACATAGATAATGAAGGGAAATGTTCAATTTATAGAGAATTCCTTGACAATGCCAAGCTATTGTCCAAGAAATCAAACCAAAGGATGGAAGAATTGCATGAAGGTTATCAAGGAGTTGGTAATTGGTAGTTGGTTTGCATCATTATTCCCACTCCCCCCATAATCATCACCTAGATTGCTAGCTTGAACTTGGAAGAAGGAAGAGATAATAGGCCTTAGCCTTTTTGGTAGTTCACGTGAATGTGAAAATAGGGAGCATTTTGGACACTAAATTTGGGACAAACCAAATAATTACCAATCTTGTAACACTTATACAATTTCCTACTCTTATGTTATATAGTATACCCATATCAACCATACCTTAGTTATAATCTAATGTCACAATATGATTTACATAATTAATATTTCAAGGGAGTAGATGTAATATGGAAATGTAACCTACATATAATACGTGTACATTTTATCACACCGGTATACTTTATTAAAATAATAGTTTACAATATGATCATGGTATGTTATTTTAATATACACCCACATACATATTGTCACATACACCTTTCATCTCACATAGTTTCAATAAATCTTAACATATGGTTACTATATATAGTATAGTCACATAAATACCACATTACACTATATAATATAATTGCATTCCATATATAAAATATTTCATTATTGCTCACTTGCACATAATAGTCAATATAATTTTATTATATTAATAACTTACTTGTTTTATGCCAAATAAATTATTCACTTTCTCGATTAATTAACACCGACATTAATTAATCCGTTCCTCATTGATTAATGTAATTATGGATCTTTATAATAATTAATTATCTATATCATTCTTATTATATTTATAGACATATTACTAATAATAATAATCACATATCATTAAACAATTAGTCAATATTCTACAATAACAATTAATTATTATTATTAATTAATTGCTCAATAATTCCTTCGTCGATTAATATTATTATTAATATTTCCCACCACCGCACCACACAAGGTTTTCTACAAGTTTGTTATAACTCCACATTAATCACTTTAATATAATTGAGTTAACTCGTCACATAGCATGAAATCATTTATATCCAAATAAATATTTATTTCATTAGTGTATTCCTAACACATGAAATTTCTCGGGTATTACACCACTTATCATAATAATCTTAACAATTATATCTTATATACAATAATCATATATTTATGAAAAATAACTAATACTATTATTATTAATTTATTATAGGAATATAATCTATAACGATCAATAATTCTTAAAAAGAATTTATTTATAATTATTCATCTAAATCCTTTTATTTATCACATATATACATATACTTTACTTTGCAAATATTCTCACCTTTATATATATATATATATATATATATATATATATATATATATATATATAAATTTATTCGCAAATATTTCATATTAAAAATATTAGGTTATTACACTACCGCCCCTCATCACCATCTCCCACATAGGCTGCCATTCCTCCTCTTCCTCTCTCTATAGTTCTTTTAGTTAGAAAAATAAGAGATGAAAGAAAGAAGTTAGATATAAATATATTGTAAATATCTACCTTCCTCCCTTTTCTCTGCCACAAAAAAACCCGACCATGTGGCCTTCTCTTCCTCTTTCATTTGTTTGTTCTATTTAGCTAGGAATAAGATAATTAAGAGATGAAAGAAAGAATTTAGTTTTCTTAAATATAAATATATTATAAATATCTATATACATTCCCCTTTTCTCTTTCTCTCATATCCGACCACTTGGCCTTTTTATTTCTACAAATTTTATTTTCTTAACTTCTTTCAACCAACCACGTGGCCCTTTCTCTTCCACTTTCATTAGCCGGCCATGTGGCCTTCCCATTCTCCACAATTTTGTTTTCATTTAATTGCTTTTATTTAGTATACTAAATGTCCAAAATGCCCTTCTTTAATTGGGCAACAAGTTTGGGCCACAATTTTAATCTTTTGGGCTCTTAATTTAATTCTTTAGGTCATGGAAAATTAACATATTCCAACACTTTCCATTTTATCCTACCCTAATTATTTATTTAGGATTTTCATTTCTTCAATTATAATTTAAATCATTATTCATGTACACTTAATTTCTTAACCCAATTAGACTTAAATATAAAATTAATTAACTGAGATGTATAGAATAAATCCCTTAGAATTAATATATATCTTAAATATTATTATTCTCTCATACCATAATCTTTAAGTTATTCAATTTTTTTCCATTACTAATATATAACCGTGTCTGGGTTAGGTTTGTTCCCAAATTGAATTAGTTCTATATGTTGGGTTTGTTCCCAAATTGGTCTGTGTTGGGTTTACTCTAAGTTGGGGTTATCTTATCCAACCTCATCAAGCAGCTTTTCTAATTTGCAAGGTAAGGGTTTCATTTGAGGTTAAATTTTTTTCCTCCAATTTTAATATTTTTAGTTTCATATTATGTTTGAGTTAATGTTTTTCCCCAAATTAAAATTTTTCAGTTTAAATGTGTACGACTAGAAGAGAACAAAACTAGTCACTTTAGTTTGCACATGAGTCCATTAACGAAATAGCCTCCCAAGAATGTTTAGCTAATTAAATTTTTCCCCCTTTTTCGACTATTCTTAATGTGTAATGTGTAGAGATACTACCGCTTTGAGGACGGGCAGAAAGCCCATGACATAACTATTTTACAAAAATACCTCGAGATGAATTAGCACAAGTGGGTCTACGACTGTAAGAATAAGGCCCAGACCAAGATGGCTGATGGACAGACACTTAAAGATGTTCAACCAAATTTCATTGGTACTATGATGTGGGACTAGATGTGCAGCATTTGGGAGGGAACTGCTTTTCAGAAGATGTTATCATAGTTTATAGCTGCCTGGCAGAAGAGTCGGCTTTCACACTGCACGGGGTCTCATTCGTACGACCTATACAGGGAGAGACTTGAGGCTAGCCTTAAGCACGCACCTTCCCGCTTGAAGTTTTTGTGGCACGCCCACCAGAAGAAAGGTGAAGGTAATTATATCTCACCTGAGGTAGAGCGCATTGCTGTAAGTAATTTAATTCTTTTATTTAGTATGTATTTAAAATCTTGAAATTCTTTTGCATTCTTTTAACATATTGTGCTTTTTATATATTTATGTGTTTTTTCCAGTGACGGTTCGAGGACATTGTTGTGGCTCGGATGTAATATCCCAAGTGTTTGTGAATTGATTATGTGACAATGATACTTAAAAAAACATAATGAACGGGTTAAAGAATATATAACACTCAAAATATAATTGAGTTTTAGTGAAAGTTATATATCAAATAAATATTGCGAGAATTTATTGAGAAAAAGAATGGAATAAGAAATATAAACCCTATATTAAGGTACTGTGTTGAAGTTATTCCACGATAATTTTAAAAGAGATTTGATGAAAACCTGTGTAAGGTAGGGTTTCGGTTATTCCGAGGACGAAATCCTTATGAGGAGGGAATGATGTGACAACCTAAATTTTTAGAAATTATTTAAAAAAGAATTTAATAAATAAATTCTTATTATAAGATGTTTTGAGTTTGAGTATGTGTATATATGTGTTATGTATTGTGAAATATGTGATTTGGTGTGAAGATGATTACATATTCATGTATTGGGAAAAAGAGGTTTAATAGTTAATTAAACTATTAAAAAAATTAAATGAAATTTTTATAAAAAAGAAATTAACTGAGTAACATTAGTTAATTTGATTAAGTTAAAATTATATTATGAGAGAATATAATTTAATTATTATTGTGACGATAGAAATTATTATGAATTAAATTTTGTAAATAATGTGAGTAATTCAGTTAATTTAAATAATGAATTAAAATAATTGTTTTTAATAAAATGAGAATGTATTATATTACATATAAACGTAATTTGTTAATGTAATTCGATTGTGAGTCTCGTAAATAGTTAAAATATTTATCGAATAGAATAACTATTTTAGTTAGAATATTTATGGAATAAATATTCGACGAAAATTATTAAGGAATAATATGTTTAAATATGATAATATTGATTAAATTTATGTTAAACGATTTTTTAATTGGTGCATATTTTATTACATGAATCTAATTTAATATATGTGTATGGGTATGTATAATCTGATATATAACCTCTATAAATGGTTTTAGAGTAATCAAAATCATGAAAATATGTTAAAGAGTGGGAATTAGAGTAATGTTGTAATATGTATGTTTTGGTCTATTTTGAGACTTAAATTGATGATGAATTCGTGTTGGAAATTTTAAATTGATTATATAAGTTGTTAATATGTTGAAAAATGAAAACAAACAAGTTTAAATGGATTGATTTGGTTAGGAATCGAATCCATGGTGAATGATTACGCTAAACATGTTAAAACATGTAAAACTAATAAGAACATGAGTTTTAGGTCAAGATTTGGGTGGACTAATGGTTCTTTAAATTGTTGATTTTCTTGTATGTTGTAGTCCTATGAATTAAGAATCCATAGAGTCAAAACGAACTGATTTAGACGTATATAACTCTAGTTATGATTAGAAGGAGAAAGGGTCGAAAAATCACGAAGAACACAAACTGCAGAATTGGGATCTGTGAATACCCGTCCCGGTAATTGTGTGTAGTTCAAAAAGTGCCGCCTCAACGGTTATCCCGCCCCAGCGAGATTTTCTAGGTCAAAAACCACGCCCTGGTGGGGGTGGGCAGGCTGACCAAGTGTTAGAGAAAAATCTGACCGGACATATTCTACTACAATGGTCATAACTTTTTCATACGAACTCTGATTGAAGAGATTCAAGATGATCCGGAACGAGAAAGAATAAACCTAAAATTTTAATCCTTTAAGTGTTTCAATTTGATGTCGGAAAAAAGGGTCAAAATGGCCTTCTTTGGGACTGATATGTATTCGGAGGCAATCGGAGGGCGTCGGGCATGCACGTATGCAAGTGTAGTGATTCTGACGTTAAAAGATGTTGTTCTAAGTTATAAAACATGAATATTAGTAAATATAATGATGGTTAACATTAATAAATGATGTATTAAATAAGTTGTATAAGCATATTAAGTATACACAAGAGAAACGATCCGGGCGTTTGACGAATGAACGTCGAAACGCCGTGACAAGTGTTAATGAACTTAAAAAGTGTTTCAATTTAATTGAAATGAACATATTAAGATATGGAATGTGGTTAATATAAATCTATAAGATATCCTAACAAGACTTAAAAACTTGAATGAACTTCGAGTATGACTAGGAAGAAATGTAATGAGATATAAGTCAAAAGTTAACACAATCAAATTGAACATTGTGTATTGATTAATATGAAGGGTTAAGAAATATAGAGTAAAGTTTATATTATAACTACTATGCATTGCTATGTGACTAATAGTTGATGTACATAATTATATAATTATGTTGGGCACGTGAAGTGCAGATAGCTGTAAGCTGTTAATCTGTTATTGGTAAACAACGATCAAGGCAAGTCTTTTAGTTCCTATTTGATATGTGAAGTTGATGATTAATTGTTTTAAATCTTTGTTGTAAAGAGAATGATGTGTTATATATATGTTGAAAATATGTAATATTAAAGTCAATTTTTAACTACGTTGATTGAGTAAAGAATGTTGATTGAGTAATGACCTTGTAGACACTCAAAATTTTTTGTACTAATATCACTGACATTGCAGGAGGACAAATTCGTCTTTTAAGAGGGAACCTAAAAGACAATCCATATCCATATCAGATACTATCGAAAGTTCAACATCAACCCCGGATCACACTCTGGGAGTAACAATTCTAATCTCGGAGATAACCCCGAGGCGTGCAGATACAGTACCGGAACACACACTGGAGAAGACCGATTAATCTCGGAGATAACCCCGAGGTATCCAGTCTCAGTCACAACCATGGGAATAGCCACCAACCTTGGTGATAACCACAAGGAATGCAATTTTGGCGATAACCCCAGAAATGCTTGTTTCAAATGCGACCAGCTTCAATCTCGACGCTCACAACGAGATGTTTTGTACCAACCCGATGATAACACCGGGAAGACAGACACACCTCAAAGATGATAATGAGGATCTTCAACAGTTGCAGCAGTCCAATCTCATCGAAGCCTGAGCAACGTATGCTTTATCAGCTCAATCCGGCAATAACACCGGTGAGGGGAAACATCGTCATCTAGCCAACGCGATGCCACATCACGTCGTCTCAAAATCTCTAAACAACGATGTCCCACAAGACTAACAAATTCCGAATGACTATTGTGCGGGGTAACGGATGGAAGTTGAAGCTTGAAAACCGGAGGGCACCGTCCCATCTTCAATGACTTCGTACATACTCTAATCCCATGCCATCGTACAACTCTCAACAACGGTGGTCTGAAATAGGTCCTGTATATCTTAAACGAATGCCCGGATTGCACTTCTAAAAGTCTGAGTAGACATTATAGTGCCCGAGTGCATGTACTACGAGACGACCCGACCCGAAAAACCTGGGCCCACCCGGGTTGCCTCTGGTACACCTGCGGCTACTTCGTCTATAAATAGAGGACTTGGGCTGCCCATTTTTCAAGAGAAAATGGCGAGGAAGCCCTGCTCAATTTGCTCTGTACTTACCCCATGCAATGTACTTTCTCATTTTAAACAACCGCGAGCTCATATATAGCCTCTTTTGTACCTACAAAAGCCAGTGTTTACCCACTTTAAAGATATAGAAGTCTTCTTTGGCAATCAACTATAAGCCTTCTCACACACTTTAGAGTCTTTGTCTTCATCTCTGCACACACCCTTCTTCACGTTGAGAGTCGTGTTGCTTGCTTTTGCCCGAACTTCGGTCCGTGGTTTCATTTCAGTCTGTATATATATATATATATATATATATATATATATATATATATATATTGACTAACATTATCGATTTATGCCTCGATTGAGCCTAGACTTCGGTTTGGAGCATTTATTTGCTTATATATATATATATATATATATATATATATATATATATATATATATATATATATATATATATATATATGAACTGTGGTCAGACTCTGTTCGATGAGCCTGAATTTTACATCCGGTGTGTTTACTCTGCTTTAATATATATACTTATATATATGAAATGTTGTCGAACTCTGTTCAATGAGCCTGGATTTTACATCCGGTGCGTTTATCACTTATATATATATATATATATATATATATATATATATATATATATATATATATATCGTCCCACCTGGAGTTCCCTTCGTGACGGTTGACCGTATTTACAGCTTTATTTACGTTTTGTCCTGCCTGGAGTTTCCTCCGTGGCGGTTGATAGCTTTTACACCTTTATTTATATTTCTAATCCCCCACGGAGGTGCTTCGTGGTTGGTGATCATGTCTGTATATATATATGTACAGCTTTTATATATATACATGTTTACTGCTTTCATATAAATTGCAGTATCTTGTGCGCCTAGAAATCATGTGATCACAGATTCAGCCTATTGGATCTAGATTCGGTTCCCGTGATGGACATTTTCAAGCTGTAAGCAGCTTGTAAATTATTATGCGTTGTCTGAATTTCCTCAGATGGTTTCTATACCCACGAGGAAGTCGGCATTATTTTGTACATTATTTTCTTACAGATGCCTCGCATCTGTTAAATAAAATCAATCAAACCGAACACTTAATAAAATGAGAGTGTAAAAGGTCTTAATTACTATTGAGCATCATGGTTTGAAAAACCTCTTTTATAAAACATCACTGTCATATCTTGCTTAAAACTGAATTTTTACATAAATTCAAACCCTGTGTATATAGGTGTGAACGAGGCCTCGCACTACTTCCAAATAACAGCACATTTACCCACACAAACACACATTCAGATAATAGTTTCTTGAAAAGAGGCGATCACCGTGGTAACACAGATGCCGGGGGGTGCCTAACACCTTCCCTCCGCATAACCAAGTCCCCGGAACCTAATGAATATCGGTTTCACCGACCCGTTTAGTAGTGTCACATCACTGGGTCAATGTGCAAACCTTTTCTCGGTTGTGTTTGTACAACCATTTAAAAAACCAACAGGCGACTCTTAACAGTCCATCGTCGACATTATACATGTCGGGCCTTTTTCACTTATTTTTTCAAACAAATCTCACCTAAAAATGAGAACACCAAAGAACAAGTAACGGAAAAGAACAATTAAAAATCCCGATGTCGACAGGTGGCGACTATGCTGGGGACTCCAGTAAGAGGACTTAAGCTTCTATTTCAATCTTTTCAAAATTGTTATCTGCTTGTGTGTGGATGTTGTATTTACATTGATGATAAATGTGTACGAATGCATTTCCTTATTGCACTTAGTGCTTCGCACCATAACTGCTTATGATATTAGTGCTTCGCACCATATCTGCAAGTGATATTAGTGTTTCGCACATGTCTTCATTATCATATGGTAAGACGTGATGTATGTGAATGTATATTGTGTGGTCCCTCCACAAGGAGGATTTCCCATCGGTGTTTGATTACTGGACTCGTGAGAAGACTAATTCTCCGAGGCTCAGGAAAGGCACCTCCCAAATTCTCTCCAGTTGAAAGACCGGATTAACTTTTCGTCAAGTAGATTGTGATGATTTGGGAACCTTAATGCTAAAAAGACGCGAGAGTAACCTAAGATAGGTCAGCCTCTGATAAACCCAAAACGGAGGAAAGTCTCTTCATGCTCTCTCATTTCAAATTACTTGTAAACATAATTACTTGTAATTACATTCCATATATATCTCCATGTAATGAGAAATATGAAGAAATGTGTACACATACATATTTTAATTAACATGCTACAAATAGCTGACATCCGTTTTGCAGGATAAAATTCCTAAAATGGACACATCACATAGCATGTTATTATACACATTCCCTAAAGACTATGCAAGTCTTTCACAGGGAACCAATCGGACCTACTACCCGGTCAAAGTCCAAAAAGGCAACAGGCCTACAGTCAATCATGTCGTAATCCGACCAGACTGAACTTAATTCAGTTTCTCGCAAAGAATTTGATGGATTAAGCAAACAAATTACAGATTTGGCTGTTCTTCTCAAAGAACTACATTAGTCCAATCAGGGTCCAAAAATATCCATACATGTTGAATCCTCCACACAAGGGGGAACCCAGGTCATTACAATACCTGAACTGCAGTTGGATACGACCAACAAAACTCATGATGCTGCCCATCCCACTGGAGATCCAGACACTGGTGACATCGAAAAGAAAGTCCTCTAAATGGAAGAGACCTTTCATCCTATCAAAGGAATTGGAACACGCGGGAGTGTTTCATATGTTGATCTTTGCATTTTCCCTGGTGTTCATTATCCAGAAAAGTTTAAAACTCCTGACTTTAAAAAATATGATGGGTTAGGAGATCCTTACACACATTTAAAGGTGTTTATTGGAAAACTCAGAATGCATATATTCCAAAAGAGTGTAACTAGAGAAACCCATTCGTGGTACACAAGATTAGACAATTTAAAGATCCATAGCTGGGAAGAGCTAGCACATGCTTTCCTCAGGCAATACAGCTTTCAGTCTCAGATGGCTCCTGATCGGTATCAAGTTACCAAGATCAAGAAACAGTCTAACGAGTCTTTCAGAGAGTATGCTCAAAGGTGGAGACGCCTGGCTGCCCAAGTTAGTCCTTCCATGACAGAATCAGAGATGGTTATGACTTTCATAGACATACAAGAAGCTCTGTTCTATGAGCGAGTTTTAGCCGGCATCGACAAACCATTTTCTGAAATGGTCAAACATGGGGAGATGGCTGAGATGGGATTGAAGTCCGAGAAAATTCAAGACCTAGCTGCACTCAAAGCTATTGTCGATCACATCCAATCCAGAAATTATGGAAACAACCCCTAGAGAGTCCATAAAAAGAAAGAGGAAGATGTTTCCCTGATACTGCAGGGTCAAAAAGGCAATCAGAACATGCCTATTCAAAGGAGAAACTACACTCCCTTTCAAGCACAGTCTGTGAACCCTCCAATACCAAAAGGTGGAGAAGTCAAACGCCCTTGAGTGTTCACACCCTTAGGGGATACCCTCGAGAACATTCTCAATCTTCTGACAACACAGAAGAAAATTACACATCTTCTTCCACCGGCCAGCCCTAATGGACGGGGTTTCAATGCTGCTCGGAAATGTGCTTATCATGCCGGGGCACCTGGACATGATACTCAGGATTGTTGGGCCTTGAAAAACAAGATCCATGACTTGATAGACAACGGGGAGATCGTGGTCACCAAACTAGATCAGCCTCACGTTCAAGACAACCCTCTTCCTCAACACAAAGAAGAAGAGGTCAACAAGATCAATTGGAGCAACAGACAGAGTTCCAATTTCAGCTGTGAATCCTCCCAGACCCTCAAAGACGGTGATGACAGATGGGATTATGCCAAGTTTCAGTTTATAATGGAATGAAAGATAAAAGCTTTAGGCAAGCAAATTGAATAATTGGCAGAATTGGTGACTTATCAGCCTCAAGTTACACGTCAATTAATCAGCCAGAAGCATACCAGTCTCCTACCTCTTGTCATGAATATTCCCTCATCAAATTCAGAAAATGAAATGCTAGAAGACAAAGTGATAAGGAGAGCAAATGCCAAGGCCCGTTGGGATTTTGCCAACAAAAGGGAATTCACCTATTTGGGCCAACCTATGGAGGAAATCCTTCATATGTTGATCAATGAAGGAAGGATCAGTTCCCTTCTACCTCCAATCAACCCCCGTTCAGGGCGGTACAACTCTGATAGAGTATGTCAATATCACTCCCAGTCTCGCGGTTATAGCACAGAAGAATGCTGGGCACTCCGCCACCTTATCTAAAATCTAATCGACAATGGTGTCCCGCGCCTAGCGGATGACGATACTGTGTTACGTGTAAGTGAAAATATAGGTCCTACTAAGTGGAAGAGTGTGGTAGCAGTCATATCCTCTAAAGTTGATGGGATTAATCAATCGCTCACAATGCCAACAATTCAACTCAAGGGAAGCAATAATCCTTTTAAAGTGGTCGCTCCCGAGCTAATCAACTTGCCGTGCAGAGCACAATATCCTATTGTTAGCTTGCGCAAAGTTCTATGGAATTATGGAGAAGGTGAATGATCCACCTCATATACAACTGCTACAGTGTTGATGGAAAATCTACTGTATCTTCCCCAACGGGTGATGAAGTCTACCATCAAATCAAAGGGGAAAATACCCATGGAGAAGATTAAAAAATTCCTCCGCACTATGGGTCATAATGAAGACACGGTGGTTTTAAGCTTAAAAGAAGCTCCACAACAAATATCAATTTTGGATTTGGTCCTAACTTCTGAGAATTACCGGAAGGTCTTGTTGAAGGTTTTAGAAGAAGCCTATCTACCAACATCAGTTGATACAGAAAAATTTCAACATCTAGTTGATCACATTTTCAACAACAATGTGATATCCTTCACTGATGATGACATACCGCTCGAGGGGACCGGCCATTGCAAGCCGTTACACATTGCGGTCTTGTCCTCTGGATACATACTAGCTGGAGTCTTGATAGATGGAGGTTCCTCTCTAAATATCTGTCCATACGCTACCTTGGTGAAGATAAATATCAATCTCAACTGAATTCGAAGTAGCCATACTATCATCAAAGCTTTTGATGGTGCCCGGCGAAATTCGATCGGAGTAATTGAGCTGTCAATCGAAATTGGTCATCACACATTCTGCGTATCTTTCCATGTGCTCAAGATAGATTCGGGATACAACCTGCTCTTGGGACTACCATGGATCCATATGGCTGGGGCAGTCCCCTCCACTCTTCATCAACAATTGAAATACATTATCAACAATAGTCTGGTCACGGTCAACGCTGAACTAGAGTATCCTTAGCACGGGGACATGCCATTCATCAATACCAATGCAGATGTTGAACCGGTCAGCTTTCATGCCTTGGAAGTAAGCAATACCCAATACCATGCTATTGCCCGAACCCAAGATTTCTGCCGAGGTAATCTCGGCTACTCAAGAAATGATGTCATTGGGTTATAAACCGGGACAAGGGCTGGGTAAAGATTGCCAGGGTATCAAATACCCCATTCGATTAACCAAGCACTCTGTAACATCTGGGCTATGCTATTTTGTCAGTTCTAGTCACAGGAATCCTCAGAAGCATCAGCAGATTCCTCTAGCTTCAATCATGTGGCGTTTATCTTCGCCTTCAAACTCTGAGTCAGCACAACCTCCTGTAAAGGTGCCTGCCAATGTAATGGCTATGTTATTTCCCTAAACTGGTACCGGTAAAGGAGAAAGAAGTCTTTATTCCAAATCCCGCAATGGAAGAGGAGAAAAGGAATAATTAAACAAGACGTCATCCGAATGATGTCAGGCATACGCATCATCATTCATGATGAACATACCAACAGATACACCCCAAACGATGATTGCCCAAACATAATGGCCATCATTCGGGATAGGGAGGATGATGAAAATCCCTCCGTTATTGTGGTCCACCCGGACTTTACTCTTGCCAATTGGAACAACATTCCTTGCATTGGTCGATAAGGGTAAAACAAGTAAAAACTCTTTCTGCCCTGTAGATATAATAACTACTTACTTTACTGTACAGTAATAGCAGTTTATTTTGTCAGTATATGCTAACATTGTGTATGATCAACACATTTCATATATACTCAGTGAAAGCATATTTTGTTTCGGGACTCTAAATTTAGATGTGCCTGTACTTGCTGATACGCTGCCTCTTCTCCATAAGGATTGTACCTTTGATGTAGAGATGAATTCAGCCTTGATGGATATACAGGATGACATTGAGGTGCCTCCAGAAATTCAAGAATGGGTCAAAGACAAACCCAAACCCAACCTTGATCAAACCACTTCTTTTAATCTCGGAACCTTAGAAAGCCCTAAATTAATCCAGATTGGTTCAGACCTTACCCCAGACCAATGGAATGACATGGTTACGTTATTAACCCAATTCCAGGATGTGTTTGCATGGTCTCATGAAGACATGGTGAGTTTTTCCACTGACATTGTCCTTCATCGCCTTCCCATTAAAGAGGGATTTAAGCCAGTTAAGCAAAAGCTCAGGCGTTAAAACCTGAGTGGAATTTAAAGGTGAAAGAAGAAATTATGAAACAATTTGAAGTTGACATCATCATGGTGTCCACATATCCTGAGTTTGCATGGATTATCGGGACTTGATCAAAGCTTGCTTATAAGATAACTTTCTCGTGCCATTTATCCACATTCTCATTGACAATACAGTGCAATACGACATGTACTCATTTGCTAATTTCTTTTCGGGGTATCATCAGATCATGGTTGCTGAGGAAGATAGTGAAAAAACTACTTTCATCACGCCTTGGGCAACCTTTTGCTATAGACGGTTGTCTTTCGGCCTCATCAATGCCGGAGCCACCTAACAACCTATGATGGCTCTTTTCCATGACTTAATGCACAAAGAGATCGAGATCTACGTGGATGACATCATTATCAAGTCCCAGAAGGAGGATAACCATCTAGACCATCTCAAAAAGTTGTTCATCAGGTTGCGTAAGTACAACTTAAAGTTAAATCCAGCTAAATGCGCCTTTGGCGTTAAATCAGACAAATTGCTAGGATTTCTAGTCAGCCACAAAGGGATTGAGCTGATCCTGCCAAAATCCAAGCCATCACAGAAATGCCCATTCCTCAGACAGAAAAAGAAATACGAAGATTTTTGGGAAGAATCAACTTCATTAGCAGGTTTATCTCTCAACTCACAACAACCTGTGAGCCAATCTTCAAGCTATTAAGGAAGAACTCATCCATAAAATGGAATGATGAGTGTCAAAATGCCTTCCTCACAATCAAAAAATAGCTAGTCAAAGCTCTCGTTTTGGTACTACCTATGGATGATGTTCCCCTGTTCATGTACCTGTCCATAAGTGACAACACCATGGGCTGCATGCTGGGACAGAAAGATGATAGAGGCTAAGAACGAGCTATCTATTACCTTAACAAAAGGTTCAATAGCAGTGAACAAAAGTACACTCTGATCGAAAAGACGTGTTGTGCTTTAGCATGGGCTTCCATGAGGTTACAACATTACCTCTATGGTCACACAACCCATCTCATATCCCGCTGTGGATCCTCTCAAATACGTGTTCAATAAACCCATGTTAAATTGATCCTACAACAATTTGACATCGTATATGTGACTCAAAAGTCCATCAAAGGTCAAGGAATCGCGGATCAACTGGTCGTCGCACCTTCAGGGGATTTCAAACCCTTGGAAACATATTTCCCTGATGAAGGAGTAATGACATTTCAGCAACACCATCAGTACGATACGCGTCAATCATGGAAGATATATTTTGATGGAGCTGTTAATATGGAAGGTTCTAGAGCTGGAGCAGTTCTAGTATCTGGTACGGGGGAACAGTATCTCGTCGTCGTCAAATTGCAATTTGACAGCACCAACAACACAGCTGAGTATGAAGGATTACTCATGGGGATAAAACTTGCCCGTTCAATGGGCATTAGGCGGTTAACTGTCTTTGGAGATTCAGAGTTGGTAATCAGGCAATCCACCGGAATCTATCAAACCAAAGAGGTACATTTGCTGCCTTACCACCAGCAGGTTTTGAAGATGGCTTTGGAGTTCGAAGAAATATCCTTTCTACTTATTCCTCATAATAGGATTGACTTTGCAGACACATTAGCTACTTTGGCCTCCTTGATTCGCATATCAGATAAGGAACATTTGCCAAGCGTTATAATTTCCCTGCACAAGGCCCCAGCCTATGGGAATTACGTTGGAGAAGTATCAGATGAGCTACCTCCCATCCAACATCCTCGGTATCAGCATATCAAGGAATTTCTTCGAGATGGATCTACACCCGTTGAAGCGAGCCCGACTGAGAAAAGGCGGATCCATCGACTTACTATGAAATTCAACCTGAGTGGAGATGCACTCTACAAAAGAGATGCAGGACTAGGTCTCCTCCGATGTTTAGACAAAGATAAAGCCCAAAGGCTTATGAATGAAATTCCATGGCGGAGTCTGTGGCCCCCATATGAGTGGCCCCCTCCTTGTCAAGAAAGTCCTCAGGACAAGACATTACTGGCTATCTCTCAAAACTGATTTCAAGGACCACGTCAGGAGATGCTATCAGTGCCAGATTCATGGGAATGCTATACATGCCCCTCTACGGGAACTCCACAATATGAGTTCACCTTGGCCCTTCTCAATGTGGGGAATGGACGTTATCGGGCCCATTGAGCCTAAAGCCAGTAATGGTCACCGGTTTATCTTCACCATGATCGACTACTTTACCAAGTGGGTAGAAGCAGCCTCCTTCCCCAGGGTTACTAAAGAAGTCATCATTGCTTTCATCAAAAACAATGTCGTTTGTCGATATGGACAACCAGAGGTGATTCTGTCAGACAATGCTAAGAACCCCAACAACAAAATGATGGAGAAATTATGCAGTAAATTCCATATCAAACATCTTAACTCTGTTATCTATCGTCCGAAGATGAATGGTGCTGTTGAAGCGGCTAACAAAAACATCAAGAAGATTATGCAAAAGATGTTCACTAACCACAAAGAATGGCCTGACCTATTGCCTCTGACTCTGTTAGCCTACAGAACCTCAATGCGCACTTCCACTGGGGCAACCCCCTATGCATTAACCTATGGGATGGAAGCAGTACTCTCCATAGAAGTTGAAATGGAATCCCTCCGAGTGTTAATAGACGCTCAGCTGGATAAAGACCAATGGGACAGGTATCACTAATTGTCTCTAATAGACGAAAGGCGAACCGCGTCTGTCTTCCATGGTTAGTTATATCAACAAAGGATCGCCAGATTGTTGGGTAAAATCTAACTACGCACAACAGGCAAGTATACGTGGTCAACAAGTAATATAATAGTAAGTAAAGTATCGTTCCCTTAGAGATTTCGCACAAATTTCCCTTGCAACTACCAATCTTCTATTAATCCAAATTTTATTAAACTAATCAATTTCCAGCTTGTATCGAAAATATCACAATTATCAAAAATCAACTCAATACCAACAAACCCTAAGTCTGGATTTTCAAACCAATATTGGAGAATTAGGCTCGTAACTTCATTCTAAGCATCCCTCTAATTATTATCACCTCATTCTAGTTTAACTCATTATCCCAGTTTATTAATCAAGAACACATAAATACTATTAATCACCTCTCGATATATTAACACCGTATTAACCCAAATCCACAATTAAGATAGAATTAAGTCAAACACCTCAATTAATCAACTCACTATATCTCTACGTGAATTCTAATTAAATAAGTTTTAAGTTCAAGTTCTCTTCACGATTACATGTGATGTCAAGCATATCTCTACCTCAACAATAATCAAGAATTTGCTATCCACAAAATTCATGACACATGCTATATTAACTAAGTCTAGATTTATATTTCATCTCTCGAATTCATACAAATCCATATAAAATTATTGATCAAGCAATTCATAAATTCAAGCTCCAATTAATATAGATAAACTGCATAATAGCTTAATTAAACTGAAAACCAAGGTTACACAATCATCGTTCCACTTAGAGATCCATTATAAGCCTAACAAGTAATTTAGCCCATAATAAATGAATTAAACACTAAATAAATAAAAGGAAACATCATCCCAATTACAGAAGATAGAAATTAGAGAACAATAATAATACACCACCCTTCTCGGCCTTTGATTCCGAAATCTTCGTGAAACTATTCCTGTTCTTCGCTCCTCCAAATCCTTGCTCTTTTCAATCCTCCTCCAAATCCTTATTGATTGAATGAATGATATGAATAATGATCTCAAAGTATGTTTTGATCAGTATATATCTCCTCTCATGCCATGACTCCTATTCCATCTCTAAGTTCTGCCCAAGAAAAGACTCCCCCAATTCGCAAAGACTCCCCTCAATCAAATTCGCGCACCAGCGCGGTCCGCGCTAGCCTTAATGTCTCCGCAGTGCGCTCCGTGCTAGCCTGCCAGTAGACTTGCACCGCCCCAGCGCACTCAGCACTCGGCCACCAGAAACTCACAATGTTGCTCAAAATGTCCTCCAGTACTCCCATTCGCTGGATGAGTCTGAATTACCTACAACAAATGTAATCCCCATCAGAAGTAACATAAAAATACCCAGAAACTAACAATATAACAAGCCAAATGAACATAATTCATAGGTTAAAAACCTACTCATCAAATTCCCCCAAACTTGAACATTGCTTGTCCTCAAGCAAAAATGCAATTGAATGCAATGCAACTAACAAATAAATTACGAATCCAGAATTAAGACAATACATATGATTTACTCATATGTCCTTAGAAAAATTAGTAAACAAACACACTTCATAACAAATTCAATCTGCAATCACTATCAATCTGTACATCTCACCCTGTTATGACTAATACAGTGTGTGTGTGTGCGCAACACCCATGCTAACTAATAATGAATCAACTTAGTTACATAACCAATTTCTTATCAGGAATCATACAGTAAAAACTCAAAAATTCAAAGACAAGCAAGTTCTAGCATTAGCTCAATATCCAAATTCAGGTTTCGAGAAGGGTATTCATGCTCACTTTCTTTTTTTTTATTTTAGATGGTTGGTGAGTGCGTTTTACGCTCCATCTCACGCTTGCGTTTATGGGGAGTATTTCTTCTCAACCCACCACAAGACTCAATTAACTGCCAACATTTATATATATATATATATATATATATATTAGAGCTTATATACCCCAATCTTCCCCCAAGCTTAGGTTCATACCTATCTTTTTCACTTTCTCATTTATACTAGCACAATCCTTTAGAAAATCTTTATGTAACAATTTGAACTAATCTATTAACACAAATGTTATTAAGTGTTATCCGTATTATACTAGTTTCAATCAGAACATGATTCACATCATAATAGAATTTGCATCAATATTCTTATACTTAGTGATATACTTGTCTACATAATTTCAATTTCATCATTGGCTAAAAACCACAAATAAGATCTAATAACTAGATTCATGAAACTATATGCAGAAGAAATATATATATATATATATATATATATATATATATATATATATATATATATTATACTCTCTAAGTACTATCATGCGACATCTATAATAAAACCTAATAGCCAATCCCCCAAACTTATATCAAGGAATGCCCTCATTACGTAAAATATGCACCAGAAGTAAATAAAATGAGGACTTCCCTGAAAACGCGTTACTGCTCGTCCTCCGAAGGAGCGTAAGTTGGCAGGATAGGAGTAATAGGCATAACCACCGGTTGAGCATTAGGATTACAACGAGAAAATGCCTCAGCAAACGTATTAAAGGCTGTTGCATTGTACTGATGCATTAAATCTTGACGTTCGGCCAACCACATAAATTTATTCCTTGGAGCCCGCATTTGTTCCGCATTAACTAGTGGTGATGGTTGGCGGATCATAATGTAACCTTCACCACGCGGGTGTGATCGCGCCCCATCCCATGCTTTATTCCTTTCAATAGTGGCATGGTCAATTATGGCCATTGTTTGTTGTATTGGCTCAGTAGGTTGCCACTGCACTCCAGCTTTACGACATAAGTCTGTAATTAGGAACCCATGAAGCAAACCACCCATAGTACTCCCACGTAATGCCTGGTCAATTGATTTTTAAATACACTCCCCCACATCAACATCGTAAAATGCAATTGAATTGTCCATATGATAGTGGTGGTGAACAATCCCATACAAAAGCTTAGCCTGTGCCTTTGTCACATCAGTTTGGTGGCGCATGGGCATTAGACGAGCACATATAAATGCATGCCATGCTTTACCATATCGACTAAGTGTTGATTGAGGAAAACTTATCTTTTCATTCGTTTCGGCTTGAACTACCCATTGAGTCCTTGGTTTGCATAATTTCGCAATCAACTCATCCAGCTCCGGTAACCCATCTTCATATCGGTCATCTTGTGGTGTCTCCAACCCAAAATAAGCATTGATCGCATCGGCATGAAATGCAACGGTTCGCCTCGAACCATGGAAACATGATTGATATGTTCCATTGCATTAGCATAAAACTCCTTAACTATGTTGATTACCGCTTGGAGTGGTTGTTCTACTAGCTAAAACCAATTACGTTCTACAATTTGTAGAGCCGTGTCTCCATCCAAATTCGCATTTGGCTTCAATCCTCTTTCTAGCACCAAATTCTTCTTATCGATTGAGGTCTTGAATCTTTCTGCGACCCTTTCACTAACAAATTTTTTATAGTCATATCCTGACTGAGTCGTGGAGGATGATGCCCGTTGACGTTTGTGGGAAGACATGTTGGTTCCGGTGTGATTGGACAAACGAAGGTGGTTCTGGACTTTTATCAAGCAGGCGGTGGGCGGGCTGATTGTTTCCCCCAAACTTGGATGATTGATGTTGCTTTGCTAGCCAAATTGTTGAACACACAACACCCACTCCTTTGGTATTCAATTCCCCAAATGTACCACTCAAATTGATGTCAAAACAGAAAATTTCGTGAGGGATGAAGAGAGTTGGCTTACCTTAAAGAAGTTGAAGAGGAATCCCAATTTGTATGAAATTGTGAAAGGGGTGGATTAGATTTAGGATTTGAATATTGTTTGTGATCTTGGTAGTACCATAACTCCTAGGATGGTGGGACTTCATATAGATAGTAGGAAACCAACGTGGGTGGAGTTGGGAAGTACAAAGGGTAGTGGGATTGGAAATTAAATAGGAGAAGGAGAATAAAGGTGGTGTAAATGGGAATTATGGGGAATATGAAGTGCAAAAGAATTGGGAGATGTGGAGAGTTTGCATATAATGAGGAGAGGTGTCTTGATTCAGTGTATAACATATTTCTTCAACTGTTCAGAATTAGCCAGTCCCGAGTAGCGCGGTCAGCGCTTGTTATGAATGAGGCATAGCGCGTTTAGCGCTTGGTATGCAGGAGTTGCTGAATGGTGGAGCGGTCCGGGCTGTATGTAGGCTTATGGTAGCGTTGTCCGCGCTCTGAATCCAGGAAATGAGTGTTGATGTAGCGCATTCCACGCTAAAGGATCGGCGTCTGTGGTGTGGTCAGCGCTAGGCAGGCAGATGATGCCTGAGTGCTGGCACGGACCGTGCTTGGTCTATACTTTGGGTAACACAGTCAGCGCTGGTCTGACAGTGGTTGTTTGTCCTTGAACTTCGATGAAAAATTTAGAGCTTGGGTTGCCTCCCAAGTAGTGCCAGTTTTAGCGTCGCTAGCCTGACGGTGCCTCTTGTATCATTGCGTTTAAGTGAGAGTAATGTTGACAGCATCCCAGTTTGTATCTCCGCCCCAGTAATGCTTTATCCGTTGTCCACTGACCTTGAATGTTTCCAGTGGATTTCGATTGTAGAGTTCGATTGCACCATGCGGGAACACTGTTTTGATGGTGAATGGTCGCGACCACCTTGACTTAAGCTTTATGGGGAACAACCGCAATCGTCAGTTAAACAACAATACTGATTGCCCTGGCTCAAAATTTCGGTGCACGATTTTCTTGTCGTGCTATTTTATGACATCTACTTGTATAGTTTAGCATTTTCGTATGCCTGAAGTCAGAATTCATCGAGCTCGTTTAGTTGTAGCAGCCTCTTTTCCGACACAGCTGCTTGATCGAAGTTTAGTTTCTGAATGGCCCAGTAGTCCTTGTGCTATAGCTCAACTGGTAGGTGACATGCCTTCCCGTACATCAGTTGATATGGTGACATCCCTATTGGCGTCTTATAAGCAGTCCGGTATGCCCATAACGCATCATCCAACCGTAGCGACCAATCCTTTCAATTCAGGTTCACCACTTTTCCAGAATTTTCTTTACCTATCTGTTCGAGACTTCAGCTTGCCCACTGGTTTGGGGATGATAGGTTGTCGCCACCTTGTGGTTGACCCCATACTTCGCCAAGAGAGCTGTAAATGATTTATTGCAGAAGTGGCTACCTTCGTCACTTATGATAGCTCTTGGCGTACCAATCCTCGTAAAAATATTTTTCTATAAGAACTTTACCATCACTTTGGCATCGTTAGTCGGTAACGCTACTGCTTCAACCCATGAATGTTGTACAATATAGCACCATCTGTCGGGTTGGAAGATACACGGATTTGGGGGCGCTACAGTATACACAAGAGAAACAATGCGGGCGTGTGACGAATAAACGTCGAAACGCCGTGACAAGTGTTAATGAACTTAAAAAGTGTTTCAATTCAATTGAAGTGAACATTGTAAGAGATGGAATGTGGTTAATATAAGTCAATAAGGAGTCCTAACAAGACTTAAACACTTGAATGAACTTCGAGTATGACTAAGAAGAAATGTAGTGAGATATAAGTCGAAATTTAATACAATCAAATTGAACATTGTGTATTGATTAATATTGTGACAAACGAGATTTTTATAATTTAATTTGAATATTTATTAAATTAAATAAATATTTTTTGATGATTTAATTATTGGGTTAAATAATTAATTGATGAAATTGTGACAGATTAATTTAATTATATGTGTTACATTGATTAAATTAATGTGGAGAAATTTTTATATTCAAAGTACGTATTTAATTGAGCTTATTTGATTAAATGAATTAATTAATAAGCATAATATTATTCTTATTAATTTAATAATTAATTAGAGATTTAATGATTTGACATAATTAATAAATGAGAATTTAATTACGTGACTATGTGAATTAGTGAAAAATTATTATATTTTACTTAAATTAAATTAAGATATTTGATTAATTGCTTAAATGGGTGTGACATTATTATGCTGTATAATAAGAGATTAATTAAATTAATTAGGAAATAGCCTTTTAAAGGCTAGCCAAACAAGGCCTTAAAGGAAGTTGGCCAGTTAACCCACTACGGGATTAACCGACCACTACTATGCTGGTATGCACACTTATATCAGGCCTTTTCTTTTACGCTTTCTCATTTTCTAAAAACCTAAGTCAGTAAACTACAGAGAAAAAAGAGAGAGATTGAGGGAATTGAAGAAGGAATTGTAAGATTAAGGAGTTTTCTTCCACTCTCTAACAATTTAACAGAGAAATTAAGGGGTAATTCCTTAACCTATACTTTTAATTTACGTACTTAGAAACTTTTCATGAAAATTTGCTTTTAGTTTTCTGTAATTGAATTTTCATGGCTAATTGTTAAATCTATGATGTTGTTTATGTTTATTAACCTGTATAATTCAATTATATATGATCTATATGTGTTTTAGAGTAATTAATCCATGAAATCATGTTCAAATTGGAGTTTTATAGTTTACAGAGAAAAATATATGAATATTGCTTATAAGTACAAAAATTTATGTTTAAATTGCATATTAATCGGTAAATTGATGAATGATTTCTTTTATACATGTAAAAACGAAAAGAACGAAATTTAAACGGACTGATTTGGTCAAAAAACGAGTTCGCAATGGTTGATTTTGTTAATAATATTAAAATGGAGTTTTTCATAAGAACAGTAAAATTATGTGATTTCATTCAAGTAATTGTATGAATTAAGTTGTTAAAATCATGTTAGAAAGGTTGGGTAATGATCATATATGAATTATAGTATCTGGGTATGCTTAAATTAATGTATGGACAAGGAAATTAGAAGTTATGACCCTATTGTTTGTTCTCTGTGTTCTTCACGAGAACACACGGTTGAACTTGTGTAAGATTTTTTTGGCCTAAATTGGCCTTGTTATGTGTTCATGAACTACAGAAACTGAGTCTGGGTAACCTCGCTCCCAACGGGCGTTACCAAACTAAATTACCCCACCCCGGCGGGTAAAAAAAATAAAATAATAAAAATAAATAATAATAATAAATTAATTAAATTATTTATCAAATGAAATAAATATTTTAGTTCAGATATTTATGGAATAAAATAATTATTTGATGAAAATTATATTTAAATATTTATCAAATAAAATAAATATTTTAATTGAGATATTTATGGAATAAAATAAATATTCGATAAAAATTATATTAAAATATTTATCAAATAAAAAGAATATTTTAATTTAGATATTTATGGGATAAAATAAATATTCAATGAAAATTATATTAAAATATTTATCAAATAAAATGAATATTTTAATTGAGATATTTATGGAATAAAATAAATATTCGATGAAAATTATATTAAAATATTTATCAAATAAAATGAATATTTTAATTGAGATATTTATGGAATAAAATAAATATTCGATGGAAATTTTTATGAAATAATTTATTCCAGTATAATAATAGTAAGAGAATGAAAATATTCTAATTTAATTAAGTAATTAAATTAGAAGGGTAATGATTTGCTAAATAAAGTGAAGTTAAATAATTAAGTGAAAATGTAACTAATGAATGTCGTGAATACATATGGTATGTGTGTAGGACTTATGGTGAACGGGAGTAGTAATCGTTTAGCCTACGCACGAGTCAAGTTCCGAAACATTGTTTCTTTACATAAAACAAGTTCCAGATTCTATCTTGTTTATTATTGTTCAAGTCCAGATTTCATAGTAGATGCTATCATTCTTTAAAAGCACGATTCCTGTTATACAATACTTATTCGATTTTATACATCTTGAATTTTATTATTCAAATTGAATATCAATTATTGTTGAACCTTATAAGACTAGCGAACCCTTATATCACTACAAGAAAAATGCCTATCAGCGACTAATACTATCAACGACCGCATGTCCGGTCGCTGATAAGAGTAATAGTGACTGTAAAACCTCAACTTTTTGAATAAAGATGAATTTTCTATAAATATTATTTTTGAATATTATGGAGTGAAATTGATATAATGTTATAGTTGTGGTTAATATTTATAAATTTTGCAAAGTACGCAAGTTTTTATATAATATTCAATTGGTCGGGGAATATTCATTTTAACAGGGAATATTCGTACAACGACACAATCATTGGTGGACCCCACAACGGAATTATTGTCGGATTGAGAAATCGACAAAAATACTTTATGAAAATAAAGGTGGAACTTTTACCGTTAACTATTGAAACACCTAGTGTTAAAAGTACAGTAATACGCGTGGTTGCATAGTATCAC
This sequence comes from Panax japonicus, assembly GCA_020205505.1. Classification (NCBI taxonomy): domain Eukaryota; kingdom Viridiplantae; phylum Streptophyta; class Magnoliopsida; order Apiales; family Araliaceae; genus Panax; species Panax japonicus. The sequence goes on from CM035111.1 coordinate 31,488,893, forward strand.
ACGGTATTAATTATTGATGCCTACGTGATAAGTCACTCAGTTTTGTTGGTATTATTAATGTAATATTACAGAAAATCTTTTTATATAAAACAGAATACTTTTATAAAGTTATTCTATAAATAGAATATATTATATTCTATTATGCATAGTGTTGTATAGTGTCTGCATAGTATTTTGCATAGTAAAATCTTTTTATATAAAACAGAATACTTTTATAAAGTTATCTGTTTTATTAGACAATAATTATAATATATTATATTTTATTATGCAGTGTTTGTATAGTGCCTGTATAGTGTTTGCATAGTAAAATCTTTTATAAAGTTATTCATTTTATTAGATTATAAATAGAATATATTATATTTTATTTAAAAGATTTTGCTTTAAATATGGACCTTCAGATTAAAGTAAATCAATCTGGACCGTTCATGAGTTAGTTACTATGCAGTCCATTTTTTTATAAATAGAAGCTCATTCCTTCATTATTTTCTGACGAATTCACTGAAACTCTAGAGAGATAAACTATAGAGAGAAAGAAGAAAGTATTCTGCTACTTCACTACTTATATATCCAGTACTCTTCTTCTTAAGGTAGGGAATATTATTTGTTGTACTCGTAAAGGGTGTTATTCTTTTGTATTCATGAAGAGAACTTATGTTATTCCATTCTTTATTATTCTGTTGGAATAACCTGTATACGCGGGCTACCCTATACTTGGTGACATTCTTCTATTATTCCGCCTTTACTATTCTGTTAGAATATCCCATCTGTGCATTTTACGCCGGACCTGATTCCTTCCTTATTAGAATTCTGTTAGAATAACCTGTCTATGCGAAGTACCGCATGCATGGTGATTTTTGTTGTTATTCCATTCTTTATTATTCTGTTGGAACATCCTTTCGGTGCGAATTTTGCCTGACCTGGTTCCGTTATTTAGTATTCTATTGGAATAACATGTCTATGCGAAGTACCGCATGCATGGTGATTTCTTTTGTTATTCTATTCTTTATTATACTCACTTGGTTAAAGTTTTGACTTCTATACTCCATGAAATTAGTGGAATATTCTTGATATTTGTACTTCATCCAGTATCTTTTTATGAAAATATTCTTCTGAACATTCTTGAATTTTACTCTACAAAGCAGTATCATGTTGATAATTTGGACATTATTAGTTCCAGTATAAATTAATTCTTGAACTTGTTTTATTGAATTCTTATATCATTGTCATCATCCTCATGTTTTTATTTTTTTGAAAGTCATCTGGGGCCTGTAGTGCATAGATGGACTTGGTATGATTATGACCAGAGATTATTTGGTCTAATCATGACCGTAATGTTATAAATGATGTGGTAAAAGTCCTCATTGGCCCGTAGTGCATTGATGGACAATTGTTGGCATGATCATGACCATTAATGAATACACAAATATTCTTGTCCCGTAGTGCATGGATAATTATGGTCGTGATACTAAAGAATATCATTGGTCGTAGTGCAGGGGTGATTCAATGATGTGGATTATTTATTAAGCTGAGTCCTAGAGATAAAAGTGATGAAAAACCGTTTAAATCATAAAAGATAGTAGATTTTATTCTCTACTTGACTCTTCTAATGGATTGCTTGTTCCACTGCAGTTAAACTTAATGTTTGTTATATTTTATCAGTTTAACACTGTTAAAGGCTAATGATAATTTATTCTACATTATCTTAGTTATAATATTTCTTACTGGGCTAGTTGTGCTCACCCTTTCTTTCACTGTTCTCTTCAGGAATTGAGAACGTAGCTGGGATGAGTCAGGGAACGAAGTGATGGTCCGGATGATATTATTAGCTAGTAGTCCTCACTATTCTGTTAAATAGTGGATAATAAATGTAATAAGGACTCATTCTGAGAGTGGATATTGTCTAGATGACAGTATTTGTATTTAAACTCACAGCTCTCTTGTTGTATCATTAAGATTATATTTATGTTATGTACCATGTATTTGGAGACTCAGAATAGGTGATGTATACCTTTTTCTTGGGGCGTCATAGTTGGTATCAAAGCTTAGGGATATGATCCCTGGCTAAGATGTGAGACTAGAACTAGGAGGGGAGAGACGGGGAATTCCTTCGCTAGTATGACCTACTTAAATTTATTTTGTATTTAAATTGGTTGGTCAGAGTTTAGAGGTAATATGTTACATGTCAACTAATCCTTGTTTTGTGGCAGTATCTGAAAATGACATCCGAGAATGTTGAGAATAGCAATGGAGCACATGAGACCGTTGAGTCTCCACATATCAATAATCAGGAGAATGTGCATCAGGAAGGCGACAATCCTCATGCAAACAACAACACTGACCAAATGATGAATGATGGATTGTTCAGAGGCTTTATGTAATTCATGCAACATCAGGTGAGAGCGGCTCCTGTCCAAAATGTAGGTGGAAATACTAGAAACTCTCGGACAGTCACCGCTAAACAATTCAAGGAGCTGGGACCACCGGAGTTTACTGGAGAGCCAAAACCACTTAAGGCGGAAGCATGGATAAAGTAGATCACCAAGATATTTGATGTCTTGGGATGCTCCAAGGAGCAAAAGGTTCCGTTCGCCACCTTCATGTTGCGTGAAGAGGCAGATTACTCGTGGGAATCTGTAAAACGTACCCAGCCTGACACACTTAAGATGTCTTGGTAGAAGTTCCAAGAGCTATTCAACGATAAGTACTTTCCTGAGAGTATTCGTCACATGAAAGAAGTGGAGTTTATCAAATTGGAACAAAACAATATGACCGTGTCGTAATACGAGGCTAAATTTATAGAGTTATCTCGGTTTGCATCCCATTTGGTCGATAATGAGGAGCGAATGAAGCGAATATTTTTAAGAGGTTTGAAACCAGAGATACGTCAATATCTTATTTCCCATTAACTGTGTTTGTACTCAGATGTTGTAAATAGGGCTCAGTTATTGGAGCGCGATAACGAGTCAACGCAACCAAGAGAAAGCAGCCAACAACATGAAAATACCAGTGGTATCAGTCATCGAAACGGTGACAACAAACGTGGAGGGAATCAACATGCCAGAAATGGTAACCACTTCGGTGGTAATCATGGCCAAGACAGTAAAAATGGACATTTCAAAAAAAGGAGATTCAACAATGATGGAAGGACGTCAGCACCAGCACCTGTTATTAAGGAAGGAGAACGACCACCTATCATATGCTTCAAATGCGGAGGGGAGGGACACATCAGTCCAAACTGTGCGATGCCGTCCAAAGCTTATTATAATTATGGAAGAGAAGGTCACTTAGCCCGATTTTGTCATTCACCGAAGATAAGTTCAGCCAGGATGGAGGCACCAAAGGCCGTCCCAGAAAAGTCAAAGCCGGTAATGCAAGGGAGAGCGTTTGTAGTGACCTCCCAGAAAGCAAGGAACCCGAATGAGGTCATCACGAGTAAGCTTATCATAAACTCTAGCGAAGTCTATACCTTATTTGATACCGGTTCTAACCATTCTTTTATTTCTCCTACCTGTGCTCAACGATTAAATTTGATTCTGGAGAAATTAGACTTTGACTTATCTGTAGAAACTCCGTTGGGAGAAACCTTCAATACATCCACTGTTTATAAGTCTTGTTTGGTTCAAATTGGTACCCTCACATTACCTGTCGATCTTATTTCATTAAAAATACTTGCATTTGACGTAATTCTAGGGATTGATTGGTTAACTACTCATCATGCAAAAATTGATTATTTTCGTAAGGTTGTTAGCTTTCATATTCCTAACCAATCTATTATGCGAATTCAAGCAACCAAACCATTAAAATCAATCACTGTCATCTCAAGCCATAAAGCTATTCGTTTATTGAAAAACAAATGTCAAGCTTTCTTAGCTCATGTCACGGATCTAAACAAAAATACGTCAGTTTTGAATGATATTTCTATTATTAATGAATTTCCTGACGTATTCCATGAAGAACTTCCTGGACTACCCCCAGAGCGTGAAATTGAATTTTGTATCGACCTTGAACCTGGTACAAAACCTATTTCCAAAGCCCCATATCGAATGGCTCCTATTGAACTTCAGAAGTTAAAGACCCAACTACAGGAATTGTTAGACATCGGTTTCATTCGTCCTAGTACTTCTCCTTGGGGTGCTCCTGTTCTATTCGTGAAAAAGAAAGATGAGAGTATACGACTTTGTATTGATTATCGGGAGTTAAATCATGTCACCATCAAAAATAGGTATCCATTACCACGTATTGATGACCTGTTTGACCTAGTTGCAAGGAGACAAATTCTTTTCAAAGATTGATCTTCGTTCCGGATATCACCAATTGAATATTAGAACCGATGACATTACAAAGACGGATTTTAGAACTAGGTACGGGCATTATGAATTCCTAGTCATGTACTTTAGATTGACTAATGCTCCTGCTACCTTCATGGATATGATGAACCGAGTATTCAAGGAATATTTAGATCACTTTGTGGTCGTTTTTATTGATGACATCCTTATTTATTCCAAAAAGCCGTGAAGATCATGAGCAACAATTGAGGCTGATACTCCAAAAGCTTTGTGAATACAAGCTTTATGGCAAGTTGAAGAAATACGAGTTCTGGCTTGAGGAAGTAGCATTCCTTAGGCATGAGGTATCAAGTCATGGAATATCTGTTGACCCAGCAAAGATTGAAGCTATTCAAAGTTGGGAGCAACCTAAATCAGTGACCGAAGTACGTAGCTTTCTCGGCTTAGCTGGTTATTAAGAAGGGTTTTCTCAAATCGCTACTCCACTAACTCAGCTAACTCGAAAATATACAAAGTTCGGTTGGAGCAAGGAATGTGAGAAGAGTTTTCAAGAAGTCAAGAGGAGACTCATTTCAGCACCTATTCTGACAATACCATCTGGTTCGGAGGGATTTGTCATCTACAGTGATGCTTCGGGCAAAGGGTTAGGATGTGTTCTCATGTAACATGGGAGAGTCATAGCATATGCCTCACGACAACTCAAAGAATATAAGAGGAATTATCCTACTCATGATCTAGAGTTTGCAGCTGTTGTCTTCGCACTAAAGATTTGGAGGCATTACTTGTATGGGGAGAAAGTGGAGATCTTTACGAATCATAAAAGCCTCAAATATTTCTTCACTCAAAAGAAATTCAACATGCGACAATGACGTTGGCTTGAACTATTGAAAGATTATGATCATACCATCCAATACCATCCTGGAAAAGAGAACGTGGTAGCTGACGCATTGAGTAGAAGATCATATGCAAGTGCGAATGCGATATTGTCAACGCAAAGGCCCATTTTGTGTGACTTGCAAAGGATGGAGATAGAGTTAAAGACTCCAGGGAACCATTTGATGATGGAGAATATACAAGTAGAACCGACTTTAATTGATAAAGTTAAAGCTGCTCAAGCTACAAACCTGGAGCTGATGCGTATGAAGAAGAAAGTGCAAGAAGGTGTTATGCCGGTTGCAAGAATCGATGAAGAAGGAATCCTTCGAGTCAACTCCAGACTTTGTATTCCTAACGACCCTGATTTAAAGTATAAAATCATGATGGAGGCGCATAACACACCGTTTGTAATCCATCCTGGGAGTACCAAAATGTATCATGATATTCGTCATACATTTTGGTGGAGCAATATGAAGAGAGAGATAGCGTTATTTATCTCAAGGTGTCTAACGTGTCAACGAGTCAAGACGGAGCGTCAAGTACCAAAAGGTCCATTGTAACCACTTGAAATTCCAGAATGGAAGTGGGAGCACATTACCATGGATTTCATTACCGGTCTTCCCAAAGTTTCTCAAGGCATAGATGCGATTTAGGTCATTGTTGATAGATTGACCAAGTCTGCTCATTTCTTACCGATACGAGAAACTTATACACTTGAACGTCTTGCTCGTATGTACATAAATGAGGTTGTAAGATTGCATGATATGCTAGTATCCATAGTTTCTGATCGAGACCCAAGATTCACTTCAAGATTTTGGGTTAGTTTGCAAAAAGTTATGGGCACGAATTTACGATTTAGCTCGGCATATCATCCTTAGACGGACGGGCAGTCGGAGAGGACGATTCAAACTCTTAAATATCTATTAAGACTCTATGTCCTTGACTTCAAGGGAAGTTGGGACAAGTTCTTACCATTGGTGGAGTTTTTCTACAACAACAGTTATCAAACAAGTATTGGCATGGCTTCATTCGAAGCGTTGTATGGAAGAAAGTGTCGTTCTCCAGTATACTGGGATGAGGTGGGTGAAGCAACGTTGTTGGGACCGAAATTGGTACGTATGACTACGGAAAATATTCAAACGATCCGACAACGTATAAAAACCTCACAAGATCGAAAAAAGAGTTATGTTAATCTTCATCGAAAGGACGTGGAATTTGATATAGGAGATCATGTGTTATTACGAGTTGCTCGGCGGAAAGGAGTTACGATATTTGGAAAGAGAGGAAAGCTCAATCCTCGATTCATTGGCCCATTTTTAATCCTCAATTGAGTAGGAATTGTGGCTTATAGACTCACTTTACCGCCAAGTATGTCTCGAGTTCATAATATTTTTCACATATCCATATTACGTAAATATGTGGAAGACCCGAACCACATATTGAGTTAGAACCGGACGAAATAGCGGAAGATTTGATGTATGAAGAGGTTCCTGTTCAAATCTTGGATAAGAAGGAACATATTCTACGCTCCAAGGTTATACCTCAAGTCAAGTTTTGTGGAGAAACCACGATGTTGAGGAAATGACTTGGGAGTTAGAATCTAAAATGAAATCAAGGTATCCTTACCTCTTCGATATACCAGGTACGTACCCTAACTTCGAGGGCGAAATTTCATAAGAAGAGGAGATTGTAAAATCCCAACTTTTTGAATAAAGATGAATTTTCTATAAATATTATTTTTGAATATAATGGAGTGAAATTGATATAATGTTATAGTTGTGGTTAATATTTATAAATTTTATAAAGTACGCAAGTTGTTATATAATATTCGATTGGCCGGGGAATATTCATTTTAACAGGGAATATTCGTACGACACAATCATTGGTGGACCCCACAACGGAATTATTGTCGGATTGAGAAAACGAAAAAAATACTTTTTGAAAATAACTGCGGAAGTTTTACCGTTAACTGTTGAAACACCTGGTGATAAAAGTACAGTAATACGCGTGGTTGTATAGTAGCATACAGTATTAATTATTGATGCTTACGTGATAAGTCACTCAGTTTTGTTGGTATTATTAATGTAATAATACATAAAATCTTTTTTATATAAAATAGAATATTTTTATAAAGTTATTCTATAAATAGAATATATTATATTCTATTATGCATAGTGTTGTATATTGTCTGCATAGTGTTTTGCATATTAAATCTTTTTATATAAACAGAATACTTTTATAAAGTTATCTATTTTATTAGACAATAATTAGAATATATTATATTTTATTATGCATAGTGTTTAAATAGTGTCTGCATAGTGTTTGCATAGTAAAATCTTTTATAAAGTTATTCATTTTATTAGATTATAAATAGAATATATTATATTTTATTTAAAAGATTTTGCTTTAAATATGGACCTTCAGATTAAAGTAAATCAATCTGGACCGTTCATGAGTTAGTTACTATGCAGTCCATTTTTTTATAAATAGAAGCTCATTCCTTCATTATTTTCTGACGAATTCACTGAAACTCTAGAGAGATAAACTATAGAGAGAAAGAAGAAAGTATTCTGCTACTTCACTACTTATATATCCAGTACTCTTCTTCTTAAGGTAGGGAATATTATTTGTTGTACTCGTAAAGGGTGTTATTCTTTTGTATTCATGAAGAGAACTTATGTTATTCCATTCTTTATTATTCTATTGGAATAACCTGTATACGCGGGCTACCCTATACTTGGTGACATTCTTCTATTATTCCGCCTTTACTATTCTGTTAGAATATCCCATCTGTGCATTTTACGCCGGACCTGATTCCGTCTTTATTATTCTATTGGAATATCATGTCTGTGCATTTTACGCCGGACCTAATTCCGTCCTTATTAGTATTATGTTGGAATAACCTGTCTATGCGAAGTACCGCATGCATGGTGATTTCTGTTGTTATTCCATTCTTTATTATTCTGTTGGAACATCCTGTCGGTGCAAATTTCGTCTGACCTGGTTCTGTTATTTAGTATTCTGTTGGAATAACCTGTCTATGCGAAGTACCGCATACATGGTGATTTCTTTTGTTATTCTATTCTTTATTATACTCAGTTGGTTAAAGTTTTGACTTCTATACTCCATGAAATTAGTGGAATATTCTTGATATTTGCGCTTCATCCAGTATATTTTCATGGAAATATTCTTCTGAGCATTTTTGAATTTTACTCTACAAAGCAGTATCATGTTGACAATTTAGACATTATTAGTTCCTGTATAAATTAATTCTTGAACTTGTTTTATTGAATTTTTATATCATTGTCATCATCCTCATGTTTTTATTTTTTTGAAAGTCATCTGTGGCGTGTAGTGCATAGATGGACTTGGTATGGATTATGACCAGGGATTATTCGGTGTAATCATGACCGTAATATTACAAATGATGTGGTAAAAGTCCGCATTGGCACGTAGTGCATTAATGGACAGTTTTTGGCATGATCATGACCATTAATGAATACACAAATATTCTTGGCCCGTAGTGCATGGATAATTGTGGTCGTGATACTAAAGAATATCCTTGGCCATAGTGCAGGGGTGATTCGATGATGTGGATTATTTATTAAGCTGAGTCCCAACGATAAAAGTAATGAAAAACCTTTTAAATCGTAAAAGATAGTAGATTTTATTCTCTACTTGACTCTTCTAATGGATTGCGTGTTCCCCTGCAGTTAAACTTGATGTTTGTTATATTTTATCAGTTTAACACTGTTGAAGGCTAATGATAATTTATTTTGCATTATCTTAGTCATAATATTTCTTACTGGGCTAGTGAGCTCACCCTTTCTTTTACTGTTCTCTTCAAGAAATGAGAACGTAGCTGGGACGAGTCGGGGAACGGAGTGATGGTCCGGATGACAGTATTAACTAGTAGTCCTCACTATTCTATTAAATAGTATGACAATTAATGTAATGAGGACTCATTCTGAGAGTGGATATTGTCTAGAAGACAGTATTTGTATTTAAACTCACAGCTCTTTGTTGTATCATTAAGATTATATTTATGTTCTGTACCATGTATTTGGCGACTCAGAATAGGTGATGTATACCTATTTTGGGGGCGTCACAACGACAAATAGTGGCCACCACCATTTAATCTAGTCGTTATTTACTATCCGCGACCACATCCGGTCGTTGAGTGGTCACTAGCACAAATTTGCCTCGTAAAAATTGGCACGAAATGTTGGCGCCAAGGTTTGTTGCGACCAAACCAAACTTCCTTTGGTGCGGACTCTAATGTCAAACTGAGATGAACAACCCTGTTATAGGGGATTAATTATGCTTTAGCGTTAAGATATTGTGCACAGTATGGTACTAAAGGTTGATCCTCCTAAGTACGAGAAGAAGAGTCCATAGTCTTATGACTATTAAAGGTTTCAAGTATAACACTTGACAACCTAGGACGTAGTTTAAGGTCTTATGACCCTCAGAAGTTCTTTTGATTCTTGTTATTCATTCTTGATTCAAAAGCCGAGTTTTTTTATTTCAAAAGTCTTTGATTCATTCGTATGTTATTATTTTATTTTTATATTATTATACTTGTGGGCAATCGTGCTCACTCTTGCATAATAATAACATTGCAGTTAAGAACGAAAGGTCCAACGAGCCTTCTACTAGCAAAGGCAAGGGCAAAGTTAACAAGTGACGAAGACTTGTTGTTTATTTGATGCATTTATGTTTTTGACTTATGTTAAAGTTGTGTAAGACTTATTATTTGTTTATGTTTCCACATTTAAGATTTAAGGTTAGTATGACCTGGGATTGATGTATTTACATTCAGATGTTTTAACTCCATAAGGAGAGGATTTATTTCTATCTATTTATCATTTTTCTTTTATTATGGGTAGATAGTTACATAAGGTTTGGACAGTGAACACCAAATCCCGTGGGAATTTAAGTACCCAGATTTGGGGGTATCACAAATATGAAGGGTTATGGGATATAGAGTAAAGTTTATATTATAACTACTATGCGTTGCTATATGACTAATAGTTGATGTACATGATTATATAATTGTGTAGGGCACGTGAAGTGCAGATAGCTGTAAGTTGTTAATCTGTTATTGGTAAACAACGATCGAGGCAAGTCTTTCAGTTCCTATTTGATATGTGAACTTGATTATTAACTGTTTTAAATTTTTATTGCAAAGAGCATGATGTATTATAATTATGAGATGTATGTTGCACATGTTATTATGTGCTACATGATGGATGAAAACTGTTAGATTTGTTGGGTTGTCGGCTCAACCTTGCAAATAACCACTTTTGCAGGTTAAGGATTCAAGGTAACGTTATGTGCTACTTGAAAGACATGAATCAGATGTAATGCACGAAGATTTATATACTTTGGCTAAGTTGCTATTATTTGAACCATGTTTAAGGTTCCGGATGATGTACCATGTTTAATAGATGTTGAGTTATAAAGCTTAAATTTTATACGATGTAAAAAGGGTATTGAACCTAGATGTATGTTTTATTAATTAACTCTGATAAAGTGAGTAATAAACTAAGTATAGTTCAAAGATAGGTAAAGATAAAGGTTTTGAGAAATGTACTTGATAATTTATGATGTGAAATTTCATATTTAGTTGTAAAGTTTGAGATACCCAATGTATAAGGGATATCGAGCTGAGATATAAGAATTTATATAATAACTTTGATGAAGCGAACCATAAAATAAATTTGATTCAGAGATGTGTAGATGATAAAGGTTTTGATTCAGGGAATTAAAGTAAGAATATAGGAAAGTTTATAATATTCCGAATTTAATTAAGTTTAACATCGAATAATGATGTAAAATCAGAAGTTAGATGTATTATTAACATTTGAAGTCGAGAGATGGATTGTATAAATTTTGGGGTCGTTACACCGGAGCAGCCAGAGAGGTGACACTCCAGTAGATGAATCGACGCGCGTATATGAGGAGATGGAGGACTGGCTGCAAGCTATAGAGGGACATAAAAAAAGGGTAGAGTTGGGGGCATTCCCCGGGTCCTAGCCTACATTTTAGTCCCTTCTGCGAGATCTCATCATCGCCCACCCACCGGAGCTAATGGTGAGAGTGGATCGGGTGTCGACCCTTCATTATCTGATAATTTCTTCCGGCGAATCATAGAGGGGTGCATGATGAGCAGTGTTGTGCAGTCAGGTGCACCATCACGCGAGCGAATCTACCAACATACTCAGGAGGTTGTCAATGACACCATAGATCCTACAGCATCTGCTGACGAGTTCATAGGTATAATCTGGGAGTAGGCCAACCGTGTATACGCGGTTCATTTGACAACATCTTTCTGCCACATATTCGACAAGTAAAAACAATTATTAATGTATGTCTTTATTTTATTCATGTAATTTGTAATTACATTGCTTATATAAAATGTCAAACATAGATATATCATCTCATAGATATTAAGCATGCGTTACAACTTACAGGGCTCGTTTGCCTAACTTACAAACACTTAGAAAAATAGTCGAAAAAGAGACCAAAACCTGCTTCGGACATCGAAATAATGCGCAAACATAGACATAACATCTCATAGATATTAGGCACGTGTTACAACTTATGGGACTCGATTTCGTTATACGGAGGCCGAGTTATCAGCTCGTTTTTCTAACTAACGAAAACTTAGAAAAATAAACAAAAAAGAGACCAAAACATGCTTCGGACATCAAAACAACGCGTAAACATATACATAGCACCTTATAGATATTAGGCACGCGTTACAACTTATGGGACTCGATTACGATATATGGAGGCTGAGTTATTAGCCCGTTTACCTAACTTATGAAAAATTAAAATAATATTCGAAAAAGAGACCAAAAACCCATCTCGGGCGTAGAAATGACACGCAAACATAGACATAGCACCTCATAAATATTAGACACGCTAATATACGGGACTCGATTCTGATATACGAAGGTCGAGTTATCAGTCCGTTTGCCTAATTTACAAAAACTTAGTAAAATAATCAGAAGAAAAAAAATAAAATCCACCTTTGGCGTAGAAACAACACGTAAACATTGACATAGTACGTCATAGATATTAGGCACGCGTTACAACTTACGGGACTCAATTTCGATATTCGGAGGCTGAGTTATCAGACTATTTGCCTAACTTACAAAAATTTAGAATAATAGTCAAAAAAGAGACCAGAACCTGCCTCGGGCATCGAAATGAGACGCAAATATATATATATATATATATATATATATATATATATATATAAATATATAGCACCTCATAGATATTAGGCATGCATTACAACTTACAAGACTCAATTCTGATACCCGGAGGCTGAGTTATCAGTCTGTTTGCCTAACTTGTTAGAACTTAGAACAATAGTCAAAAAAGAGATCAAAACTCGCCTCAGGCATCAAAACAACACGCAAATATAGAGATAACACCTCATAGATATTAGGCATACGTTACGACTTACGGGACTCAATTTCGATCTACGGAGGCCGAGTTATCATCCCATTTGCCTAACTTTTTAAAACTTAGAAAAATAGTCGAAAAAGAGACCAAAACCAGCCTCGAGCATCGAAAAGACACATAAACATAGACATATCACCTCATAGATATTAGACACGCATTATAACTTACGGGACTCGATTCCAATATCCGAACGCCGAGTTATCAACTCGTTTACCTAACTTGTTAAAACATAGAACAATAGTCAAAAAAGAGACCAAAACTCGCCTCGGGCATCGAAATAACACGCAAACATAGAGATAACACCTCATAGATATTATGCATATGTTACAACTTACGAGACTCTATTCAAATATCCGGAGGCTAAGTTATCAGCCCGTTTGCCTAACTTAAGAAAACTTAGAAAAATAGTCGAAAACGAGACTAAAACCTGTGTCGGGCGTTGAAATGACACACAAACATAGACATAGCACCTCATAGATATTAGGCACACGTTAAAACTTACGAGACTCGATTCCGATATTTGGATGCTAAGTTATTATCCTGTTTGCCTACTTTGTTAAAACTTGAAGAACATAAACTAAAATAATTAAAATATGCTCTCTTTTCGACTTCGTTATTAATATTTTAATTTTTTAGGGTGTTGTTGATGAGACTCATGGGGGTGGAAGCAGCGGCACATGCAATGATCGTGGAGGAGATAATGATGACCGTCGAGCTGATGTTGATGAGACTATGGAAGGTGGGACCGGTAATGAGATTGGCGATGGGACCGGAGGTAGGAGCAACGGTCGTATGATAAATGGTAGCGATGATGGTACTGACACTCCTGATTTGGGGTTGTAGTTAGTTTATGTTTATATTTTGATTTGCATGTATGTACTTGTACAATTTTTGAGTTGTAAAGACTAAAGTTTTGTATCTAGTTAGATTGTTGGTTTATGTATCAAACTAAATTGATGGTTTATGATTACGTTTTATATCTACATCGTACGACCTTTATCTATATGTGATTACTTTTTGTCTATATATTTGATGGTTGATAACAAAAAATTTGATTGTTATTGATATGCGTTCGTGAAGAATTATTTATTTTTCTTTAGTTTATAACAGGTACAATTTTGTATATGTAAATGAATAGGGGAATTTTGTAGTTTTCATTTTTTTAAAAATTAGGTCATTGGCGACAGGGGCATTGGTAACGGCTAGCCCGTCGCTAATGACCTACAGCGACAATTTTAGTAACATGCAATTGATTCTTTAAATAATATAACTTGGAGACGGACAAAAGTCATTGGCGACGGCTGGCCCATCACTAATGCCCAGATTAATAAATATTTTTAAATAACTATTGGCGACGGACTGTCCGTTACTCGTTCTGTCGGTAATGACTCATTGACGACGTACAGTCGTCTTCAATGACCCCTGTCGTCAATGATCTCATTACCGACGGCGAGTGACGGGAGCCAGGAGCGATGACGGGTGGGGAAACAAGAGTGGCGACAGGTGTTGTCGTCGCCAATAACCTCATTGTCGATGGCAGGGGGGTCATTGGCGACAAAAAGCCCGTCAACAATGAACTTTTTTTTATAGTTGTTATCAAAGGTGGGAAGATGTAGACAACTGATGTTTTAATTCAAACTCGGGCTTGACCTAATTTGTTACATATGGTATTAGAGGCGGCTCTCGAAAGATCGGGTAAATTCATTCGATCGGATTGCCAAATGTGTGGGACAAGAAGGTGGCTAGGTACTTGTAACACCCACTTCTCAAAAAGGAAAGAAAAGTCACGCACAAAACACAACAAACCTCAAAATAAGCAAACATAGTACTAATAACTTTAAAATATTTAATAGTTGATAATCCATCAATGTCGAATTAAATATATTTCTTCAAAGATCTACATAATAATCAAAATTGATCAGTACTTAAAATTTAAATCAACCTAAATGGTCAAAGGCAAGCTCTCAATCAACACAGTCATGAATCACATATACAAACCTGTTGGAAGAAAAATATAACATGAGATAAATTCTTAATATAGTAAAAATATTCAAAAGAAACATAATTGAAATACAGAATCAACTAAACAAAATACTAAGTATAAGGCCCCAAGCATAAATACTGACAAAAATATAATAACCAAAGTCTGAACATAATATAACTGAATCAACAAAATTAGTGAAACAAACAGAAGGCTGAATCAAACTGGCTAAGTGGTTATTTCATATCGACCTAATAACAAAACAAAAATATATCTAGTCACACAGACAAGTCAAAATAATGTCACACATGAAAAAAAGCACACATCGAATCACGAATCCAAATGCATGAAAATAAGAAGATGTGTCTAGCACAAATATCACTAATTCGTAAAATAGAACATAAACTAAGGTCAATCCATACGCATCATGAACAAACATATCAAATGAACAAAGCTCACACCCAATTCAACATACAAAAGGATATGCATGGACTGATCACACCGTCACAAAGTGTCATACATTGATGATAAGAAAACATGCATGTGGTATCCCCATAGGTGGTTATAACTTAGGTATACCCTATCACTTATTCTACAAAGATATGATGTCATAACACATGTGACATAATACCAAAAAAAAGGTTCTAAATATACATGTTGAACCAGATCAAATCATAAACAAAATACCTCCAAAGTAAGGTAACAACATGTACTGCTCTACAAAGATCAATAAAGTTTATACATGTACAACAAATTCAAGAGATTACAAAATATGAAGTTTGGAGTATATAGACCAAATTGAATCAAAATAAAGATTTGATTAGAAACAAAATAATTAAGTGAGTACCAAATTCTGAACGATTAGCAGTACAAACAAGTCAACATAATGGTAGTATATCACTGAAGAAATATGGAATATGTTCAAATTATAATAGAAGAAAAAGAGTTCAAATTACAGAATAAAGTCGATGTATCAAAGATCAAACTTCTATTCAAGAGTGTCAACATAAATATAAGAAAAATGTAACGAATGACAAGATATCACGTGATATAAATAATACAACAATAATCAATGGAGTGGAGTACATAATTCATACCTGATAATCAAATCCACTTATAGAACACTCTACAAAATCTTACCCTCAAATGTCAATGATAACAATTATGAAATGTTATTTACCACATAAACATATCCACCTCGAATTAAATATAATTCAAACTAATAATTCCATAATAATTCGTAATCCATCAAGGTGTCTTTAAATATCGCCTTAGATCACTATTAATACTCCAATACTGAAAAGACAGTAACAAAACTTAAGAAATCTTAAAACCCTAATATGACAATTTATTTTAAGACATATGTCCATTGTATCACTCATATCAATCTAATTTTATAATAATATTTTAATTTAATTAATTTTAGCAGAAACTAGAATTCAAATACTCCAATTTAGTCTCAAGAATCACCACAATTGGATTTAAAACCATTAAGTTTCATATTTTTAAATATTAGAAGTTGCTAAAAATTTTGCTACAAAAAATATAGACCAAACACTTCTTAAAATTTATAACAAATCATATGTAAATCTTTAACGGTTCAAAATCGGTGAACATATTTTTAGTTTATATATGTATAACATATTCAAGAATTATAACTATCCAACTATTGGATTAAAAGATATAACTCACACAATTTACCTTCTTAAAATATAGAAACTTATTTTTAGATTTTAACATTTACATTCAATAATCAAATTATATTCATTTATATAAATTTATCACATTTTTCCGATTTTCTTGACTTCTAATTTCATATCTCTATTTTGATTAAATATAATCACTAATTTAAAAACCCTCGTAACTAAACTTAAAATTAAACTACAAAATAATATTGACATTCCTTATTCGTCTTTCTTTAATACGAAGCAGTAAAAAATCTAAATTTTGGGTCTTCTAGAATATTCAAAATCTCTTCATGTCTTCACATAAATTGTATATCTCGAAAAGAAACACAAAATAGGCTCAAGAATCACTCGATTCAAAGCTAATATGACTGTGTTACGAATTTTCAAAACTAGGGTTCAAAATAGTGATGCGAATCAGGATAGGTTGCGGTTTTCAGAAATTTAAGGCATGAAGATGACGTCAAATAACTTCTCTTCCTCTTCATAATTGTAGAGAATGAAAAACTGGAGAACCTGACTTTGAATTCATTCAATTTCGCCATAGGATGAATTAATTATGTTTTTCTAAAGGGTTGTCGTACATATAAGAATTCTACTAAGAAATTTAACTAACCAAATTAGAATAGGATTGGGGTTACATCTATACTCCTTACATATAACAAGAAAAGGAAACAATAGAAGTTACCAAAATCCTAATGGTTTTGTTAATTTTAATAAAATCAATTATTAAATTATCTACTAAAAGAATTTAATTTTTCAAACGACACAAGGAAGGAAAAAAATTAGTAACTTAATTTTTTAATTCAATTAATATTGCGCTTTTAGGAAAAATCAAATTAATATTTAATTATTATCAAATTTTGGGTTATTACAGTATTATCTCACTATGGTACAGAGTTGGAGGTGGGTTCACAAAGGGCATTGATATTATCCCACAATGGCTAGAGACACAGATTTAGGCTGTGTGGTTATGTGTTCGACTTGACCTAGATGTCAAGTATTTAAGTGGGGGAATTATAACACCCCAATCCTACATCGTAACATGTTATACTTTGATATGTATACAAGACTCTAAGCTACTACCACCAATAGTATATATAGTCACGATCTTTTGAGTGGGCATGTGTTAAGATGATCAAAGAATCCAAATATTGAATTGAGTCTCGGTATGCTATGATTTGATTCGAATTCGAGATTTATCACAGGTTGTTATAATATCTTAGTGTGTTTTTTTAGAACTTGCTATATTATAATTCAATTCTAGAAATATATTTCATTCTAGGAATTAGGGGGGACTTTAGAAAGAGAACAAAAGAAAAACTAGAGGGAAACTTACCATCTTTATGTTGGGCTTTAGTTAATTTTGAATTTTCTGACTTTTACCTAGGGATACTCGAATTTGTAATTGTACAGTAATTTTTTTTTTCTACCACTAGGCTATTTAATACCTTTGAAATGCTCAGTTTCTTAAAATGAACGGTTCTAGTAAATTTAGAGGTTAACCAATAATAATTTATTGAAATCTATTCTTTCTATTCCTTAAAAATGGACTTAATTTAACTTTAAAAAAAATTAAATTAATTAATTTTAAAGTTAAGAATTAATCATATCTTTTGATATTACACTTCTTTCATTTCAAAGTGTGTCTTCCTCTTTTTGAGAGTTTTTCTTATTGAGAACGTCACAAATGTAACATTTTAAAATCATTGTGGATATTAACATTTCTCAAAGTGAATTTTTTTTTATGATTGGTCCACGTGGCACAATATGAAGTTATCAGCCAAATTGACCACTAGTATGAAGAATGCATAATTCTGTTTTTAAGTATACATGAATAAATTTGAAAAATTACAACTTTAAATACCCACTTGTAGAGTGTTGACTGGGTCAATATTGCTATTAGAAATCATTGGTCTTGGACTTTGACCTACCAAACAATAACATAACTTTGTTAATGGTTAGTGGCACGTGTATGTTCTTATGAGTAACCAATTAATGAAAAAAGCGGATTCAGTGTAATATAATTGGCAATGGTGGCACCTTAGCTATTCTACAATCATTTAAAATCGTTCACATATTATTTATATATATTCATATGTATATTTTAATGGCCTATATAATTTATTCTGCACGTGAATCATTAAATATACATATAAATATATTTAAACGGTATGTAATGAATAATTTTATGTGATAATAAATTTACTGTAATTTAAAATATGTAGAAGTTTACGTCTCTTATTTACTAATTTAATCAAAAATTCGTTAAGATCATTTTAATTTTGCTACTTGCAATAATTCACATACGTTTAGTTGTATTGTGGGAGGATTATTCATATGTAACCCAACAAAATCTTGTAAAATTGTTTACAAGACTGAAAGAACAGAAACCTTAAAAAAGTGTATCTAATATACGTCTTTATCCTATTTTTGAATTATGCATCCATCTCAAAATTCCACAGCAATTTCTTCCCTTTTATTGAGATCCTTTTGAAAGGTTAACAAAAAATAAAAATTAATAAAAATGTGAAAATATGTAAGTGATGGATGTGTCATTTGTAAATTGATATATGACCTTAAAATTGGCTAGTATATATAGAAGTATTATTTAAAGATGAGTTCTGTTATATATGTATTGCGATAAATTTGTGATAAACTACAATTAAGAAATATATTAGTACATGATATTTAATAATAAAAAAAATTAAGAGTGCTTCATTTATTACACATCTTTCTAAAAAATTATAACAAATACTTACTCATGTAACTGACAATTAAAAAATCAATATAAATATTCACAATATATATCAATTTTCTTTAATCATTATGAATTATGCAAGTCCCTATGTAAGGGTTAAACATAATTCCGTCGAAAATATGCTATTTTCGACGAAAGTGTGATCAGACATAATTTCGTTGACCATAAATATTTTTGACTGAATTTATGATGGACTAAATTCCAACGAACTTTTATCCGATTGAATTTTTGACGTATGTTTTTGTCAGAAAAGCGCTAAGGTCAACAGAATAGACTCAGTCGTATTTTTTTTGTAGTGGCTCAGATTCATAACTGTTAACGCCAAGATCTTTCCTCACGTCCCAATCACCAAAGACGTGTCCGATATCCTGCACAGTTCATCAAGTCAACACCAAAAGCTTGACGACTTGACCGTCGGGGGATAGCTCCGTCATGAGAGTCAGTATCGGCGATCACAAAGTTAACAATGGAGGAAAAATATGTCTAGTGCTTGAGAGATAATAATTTGGATAAATGATTTATTACCTTTTTTTTCTTCTGTGATCGTTGCCCCATATGCACTCCAAAACCCGGTTTACCGTGCCACCCACTATCCCTGACACAGCCCACTCCCACGTCCGGTGATTCACCTGCTACTCCATCACCTTTGTCCACCGCCGGCTACTACCGTCCCAACCTCATTAATACCATGCAGACGGTGGCAGAGATAACAGTAAACAGTCAACTGTTATCTTTTGTCATGATTACCGGTCAAAGATAGGATAAGAGACAATTTGCATAATGGGTCGATCCAATGACTAAGCCCAATACAATAAAGATGACCTATCTGATCGGATTCAACCGAAATGACCCAATAGAATAATCAAATAATTTGGCCCAACCTATTCGGTCCAAAATGTAAAATATATTACGGTCCAAGGGAGGAGCCCATTCAGTCTGGCCTAATACAAAAAATATTATGGCCCAACATTGCCCCCTAGTCTTTTATTAAACAAGATGTTTAATGGAAGACTGTAAATAGAATAGGTACATGATGAAATGAATTGTAATAAGTTAAAAGGGGCTAAGAGATACATCACTGAGGCCCAAATGATTAGCACCAGCCATTAATTCAAATAGAACTAGAAGCCCAAATGGCACACCTCCATCAGCATTAAGGACAAAAAATGGAGATCCAATGGACATAAGCCCACTTCGATTAACTCATTAAATCCAAAATCGGACGCTACCTCTTCCCCTCCTACATCATTACCTCCAATTAATGCGCCGTCTTTGATTTTCGTAAAAATTTGAAAAGACCGCCTACTATAAAATTGCTACCCCTTCATTTTTGACGGTTTTACCATCCCAAATTGAAATTTAGATAATCTTTGTTCTTCTTCTTCTCCAAGTATCTCTCTACAACTAATAGACAATGGCAATGACTTCTCAGAATACTAACCAACTTTCCCCACTTCGTTTAGCCCCCATTACCACTGTTCCTCCTACACCCAGCCCTAGCAAGGCCACTTTGGGGTCAAACCCTAACTCCATTGATACCACAAGCAAAAGCACACCGAAAAAACCTCTTCCAAACCCTTCCATCTTCTTCCAGAGTGCAGACCAGTTCACTCATGCCAACACTGCATCAACCTTGACTGAGAAGGATGTTAAGAATGCATATGAACGGTACCAGATCCCAGTGACCCACAAATTTTGCCATCCCACTGCCACCGAGAGGATGTACCAGTGTCCGAATGGCTGGACTGCCATGCTTCTAATACTTCTAGAAAAAGGGGTTCGATTCCCCCTACATGTCTTCTTGGTTACCCTCCTGGGTTCGTTGGCATTAGATTCACCCAACTGGTCTCGAACTCCTACATCCACATCTTGGAGTTCATCGCCTTCTTCCATGAAGTAGGTGTCGCTCCCACTCTCGACTTCTTCTTCTTCATATATTCCATCACCAAGTCCAGAGAGAAAGGGTTTAAGGTTCTAGGGAAAATAGGTGCAAAACCCTGAGAGAACTTCGAGCGATGCTCTCTGATCAGTACTCCTTCCAGCAACCGAGGATGGCATGAGCAATGGCACTTCGTCAAAGGGCCTGAAATTGCCTCTCTCCCCGACTGGACGACGTTAGATAAAGTTTCTGCAGACTTCGGGGATATAGCCGAAGAACGTGTCAAAGAAATGATCGAACTCCTGGACAACTTCCTGAAGAAGGAATGGAATTATGGTATTCTCACCAAATAAAGCCTGGTTGTATGACCACAAATGTAAGCTTCAAATTTTGATCGAAATATAACTTGCTGAAATTTGTTATTGTAAACAGATCTAACAAAATGCAATTCTCTGTTGCAGTATCTTTGATCAAACCCACATCAATTGATCGAAGAGTTCTGGAAAAGCTTCTTTCTGGCAAATCTCCATCACCTCCCACCAAAACCCCCCAGGAAGAGGTTCCGTCTTCTGAAGCTCCAGATGCCGAAGATCTTCCTGTAGAACCAGAAATTGCCGAAGAAACCCTCTGACCTCGCAAGAAGAAGAAGAGGGATGTTCAAAAACCAAGGTCCGTATTAAAAGAATCCCAACCTATCTCTACCTCTAGCTTGATCTGTAAGACCCCGAATTTTATGAAATAAAAGTATTCAATTTTTTTTATAATTACTATTCAGTAAATGGTTAAATTGATAAAAGTTAAAGTTAAGGGTGATATATGATTTTTTTTTTCAAAATAAGCAAGTGGCTATAAAATACTTATTATTGTCGGGGAATATTCGTTTGGTCGTGGAATATTCTTTCTGTCGGGGAATATTCGTACGACGGCGCAGCCATTTGTGGGCCCCATAACAGAATAACTGTCAGATGAAGAAATTGACAAATTTAGTTTTATAAATAATGGCGTAGTTGTTACCGTTAACACTGTTGGAATACCTGGTGTTTAAAATACAGTAATACGCGTAGTTGCACAGTAGCACACGGTATTGCACAGTATTTTTTTCAATTATTGATTCTTACGTGAGAAGGCACTACTCAATAATTGCTACAGTAATTACTGTTCAATATTTTATTTTATTGGTTCAATAATGGCTGCGTTGATATTTTATATTATTGTTGTTTCAAAAATTGTCACTGCACAGTATCTCCATTATCAGATCAATAATTCATATTATTTGAATAATATTATTAGATAGCATTATTGACAATGTCTAGAAAGTTCTGTCAAGGAGAGGTTTGGTCACCTAATTGCGCGCCAGTAAGGAGAAATCTTTATTGGAAAGCCCCCTCTTTCCTGGGAACGACCTGGTTGTCATAAATGTGATTATGTAATATTATTTGTGAATAATTAATTATTAATTCATATGATAAGGAAATATTTATTTTATGTTGATATAAATGTTGGATATATTTATTGTGGTTAAAAATGAAAGAGTTAATGTTGAGGTGTTATATCAGTATTTTGTCAGATTGGAGGTATTAAAAGATTAAATCGGCGTTCTTACAGATTTATTGTGTGAGTTGTAATTTTTAATCTGACCATTGGATCGTTGTGATTTTTAGATATGTTCTACATATATAAGTTGAGTACATGTTTACAAATTTTGAACCGTTAAAAATGAACGAATGATTTGTTATGAATTTTAAGAGGTGACTGATTCGGAAATTAGGTTTATAAATAATTTTGGTGGAAAATTCTAGAAATGGGTTGGCCCCACTTTTGGTTGTTGGGAAATATGACTGAGTTTTGGTGGGTGGAATAGTAGCAGGTAAAGCCATCAGGTAGCAGGTCAAGTCTGCTTCGGCGTGCTAACATTTTCCTATAAATAGAGGACTAAGTTAGAATTGAAAATCACACCAGAATTCATAAGTTTTCTCTCATTTTCTCTCTAGATTATCGAGTGTATTATGTTAGTATTTAGATACTTAGTGAGTTGCTATTCATCAGTGCAAGTTTTCTTCAGCGTCATATCTGATATCCAGTCAAAAGTGCTGCTCTTTTGAGGTATGGAATAGTAAGGGATATTAAGGGATGTTATATTCTTCATAATGATGTTATTCTTTCAATATCATTATACTGACATATTGGTATGGATCTTTTTATGGAATTTCTACATTTTTGAGTCAGGGTTACTATTCACGTATACGATACTATTCATGTATACGGCACTATTCATGTATATGGCACTATTTACGTATATGGCATTATTTACGTATACGGTACTATATACAAATACGGATTACTATTCACGAGTTACTATTCATGAGTTACTGTTCACGAGTTACTATTCACGAGTTATTATTCACGGGTACTATTCACGACAAAAATTAGTTTCTTTTTCTGACTAAATTATCGTTGATTTATGAATGTTGCTCTTGAAATTAAATGCAGTTGTTGATCATATTGTTTTTATTATCATATATAACATTTTTATAACCCTAATGATGATATTTTTCTTTGACTTGAGTGTAAAGATGGGTAGATTATTGGTATGATCATGACTATGGGTTCTCTTTGGCCGGTAGTGCAAAGTTGAATCGTTGACTGGTATGATCATGACCATTGAATTTACAATTGAATATTTTTAGCTTAAGTGCAAAGGTGAATTGATCAACATGGTTATAATTATAGTTTATATAATGATTATGTATTTTTTTAAGATATGAATATCTTTGGCCTGTAGTGCAAAGATGAATTATTGTTGAATACTTTGGCCTGTAGTGCAAAGATGAATTATTATTGAATATATGTGTCCCGTAGTGCAAAGATGACCTGTTGTTGAATATCTTTGGCCTGTAGTGCAAAGATGACTTATTGATGAATATCTTTGGCCCATAGTGCAAAGATGAATTTATTAGTATGATTATGAACAGGAACTGTAATTTCGTATAACCATGATCTTTGATGTTTCAGGTAAAGACAGGTGATGAAAATTATCTTCGTCTTGGGTGCGAAGAGGAATTTAGAATCATAATTATGATTATGAGTTATTCATATGATTATGGAAAGGAACTGTTGATTGATGTTACAGGGATAAAACATTGTTAGTGGACTTTTAACATGGAGAAGATAATAGATTTTATGGTCTATTTGACTCTTCTAATGGATTGCTCGTTCCACTGCAACTATGGTTGAAAAGTTTTATCATCTACCATATGTTATAAATCTCTGATTTATTACTGATGTAGGCTATTGATAATTTACTTATCTTTAGTCATGATATTCTTTACTGAGCTAGTTGTGCTCACCCTTTTGCTTCATTATTCCTTTCAGGTAATAAAAGTGTAGCTGAGTCGAGCGGGGGATGACAGGGGAATAGAACGGTGGTCTATAGCTGTTGAGGTTCTCCCTAAATAGTATGAAAATAATTTTATTGAGACTTTAGATAAGTGTGTCGTATTATATACGTCATTTGATATTTAATTTTGGTGAACCGAATAGGGTGAGGTGAACTCACCTTTGGAAGGGTGTTTTACCACTATCATACAAGATATATAATGACATACAAACTCGTGTTATCATAAGACAGGATTGTGCACATTCACTTGCTGAGTATATCCACGAGCACTACCTATATAATCTTGGTGTTTGGTTGAAGTATAACTCTCAATTAGAGACAGTGGAGATAATGATATGTCAAGAGAAGACTCACCATTAGAAAGAATATAATAGTAATCTTCTCATTTTTCTTTAGGGTCTATTGGGTCAACCAAGGATAATTCTGTGTCCATATGATATCTATCATAACCTAGACGCATGGCCTCCCATGTACGAAGGTTTCCTTGAGCACTTCCCAAATATTCTAATTTCTAAAATAGTTTTTGACTATACATTTATATAGGTATCACTGTGAGGTGCTGTCCACTGATGGGACATTTGTCACATTACGGTTGGGACACGAGTCACAGTTGGTATATATTTGTATCCAAACTCACAGCATATGTGTTGTTGTATTTTGCAAGATAATTGTTGTAATAAAGTTGTAGTTGTTTTCTGTACCATGTATTTGGCGATCAGAATGGGTTGGATGGAATGGACCTATTTTGGGATTGTCACATGATCGATATGCCTGCAAACGAACGGATGCAGGCTCTTCGTATCAAGAAAAGGCGAGTCAAGGTAATTCCTTTAACTGCTGATGACCTTCGGGTTCCCCCGCCTGTGGAAATCATCGTTTCTGAAGAAGAGCTGAGAGAACAACCTGAGACTTCAGCTCCTTCTTGGAAACGAAAATAGCCTTCGGATGATCAACCGCCACCTCCTCCCGGACCTACTCCCTTTCAGCCTCCACCTCTCCCAGAGTCGCCTATTCAACCTCCACCTCCTCCTGAGTCTCTTGCTCAATCTCCTTTCCACAATGAATTTCACACGCCTTCTCCACCACCAACATCCCCTACTGCCTTTTAGCTTAAAGCCATGTCTTCACCAACTGTATGGCCTGAGTTCAATGGAAACTTCCCTTTCCAACTCTTCGATTCATTTGTCAGGGAGACCGATGAGCACCGGTTCGACAACAGCTCGATCCGAGACTTAATCGAGGAAGGCATGAGTTATCACGCCAAGGTAAATTTGTCATTTTTTCTGTTTAGTGAAATTATGTACATATCTCCTGAAGATTAACTGACTGTTTGTGAACATCTATAGGCATATGCTGTCTTCAAGAGGCTTCTTCCTCGATACAAGGAAGTTGAGGCCGAAGAGGATGCAGCCCGTCAAGATAACATCATTCTGAAGTTAACTTTTACTAAGGAAATATGTGACCTCGGCACTGCTCTCTTCAATAATGAAGGCCTCCAAAAAGATCTAGCTCAAAAAATGGAAGAGTTGAAGATTTGCGAGGAAGAACTGAAGAAAACAAAGGCCAGTTAGCAAGAAATGACAAGTATGAACGTCGATCTTGACACCAAGAATGAGGCTCTGAGGATTAGAAATGAAGAACTTTGTATAGCCAATCAGAACTTGGCGATACAAGTCGATAATCTTCAGGAGAAGGCTCGAGATGACAAAAAGAGACATTTGACCAGACGTCGCCTACTTCAGGACAAGATAAAAGCCTTGGAGGATCAAGGTCCCCCCTTAACCAAAGAGCTACGCAAGCAAATCCAAGAAGAATATTGTAAGACCCCAACTTTTTAATGAATAAAATCGAATTTTTTCTATTTATTATTGTGAATAAGGTGTTAATTTGATATAATGCTTTTTGGTTATGGGTGAAATTTACAAATTTTTCAAAATAAGCAAGTGATTATAAAATATTCATTGTTGTCGGGGAATATTCGTTTGGTCGTGGAATATTCTTTCTGTCGGAGAATATTCGTATGACGGCGCATCCATTTGTAGGCCCCATAACATAATAACTATTGGATGAAGATAACGACAAAATTGAGTTTTTATAAATAACGGCGTAGTTGTTACCGTTAACACTGTTGGAATACCCGGTGGTTAAAATAAGGTAATATGCGTGGTTACACAGTAGCACACGGTATTGAACAGTATTGTTAAATTATTGATCTTTACGTAATAGGCGCTACTCAATAATTGTTACAGTAGATACTGTTCAATATTTTAATTTATTGATTCAATAATTGATGTGTTGATATTTTATATTATTGTTGTTTCAATAATTGTTACTGCACTGTATTTCCCATTATCAGATCAATAATTCATATTATTTGAATAATATTATTAGATAACATTATTGGCAATATCTAGAAAGTTCTGTCAAGGAGAGGGTTGGTCACCTAATTGCGCGCAGTAAGAAGAAATACTTATCGGAAGACCCCCTCTTTCCTGGGAACAGTCTGGTTGTCATAAATGTGATTCTGTAATATTATTTGTGAATAATTAATTATTGATTCATATGATAAGGAAATATTTATTTTATGTGGATATAAATGTTGGATATATTTATTGAGGTTAAAAATGAAGGAGTTAATGTTGAGGTGTTTTATCAGCATTTTTGTCGGAATGGAGGTACTAAAAATAAAGCCAGTGTTTTTGAGATATATTGCGTGAGTTATAATTTTATAATCCGACCGTTGGACCATTGTGATTTTTGGATATGTTATACATATATAAGTTGAGTATGTGTCCATAAATTTTGAACCATTAAAAATGAACGTATAATTTGTTATGAATTTTAAAAGATGACTGGTTCAGAAATTGTTTAAGTTTCGAAATTTATCATTTTGGTAGAAAATTCAAGAATTTGTGGGCCCCACTTTTGGTTGGTGAGAAATGTGCTGGAATTTTTATTCAAATGTGGTGGGTGGGAATAGTAGCACGTAAAGCCATCAGGTTGAAGGTCAAGTCTGCTTCGGCGTGCTAATATTTTCCTATAAATAGAGGACTACATTAGAATTGAAAATCACACCAGAAACAAGTTTTTTCTCTTTCTCTCTCTATATTATTGAGCGTATTTTGTGAGTATTTTGATACTTTGAGAGTTGCTATTTAGCACAAGTTTCATTCTCATATCCGATATTCCGATCAGAAGTATTGTTCTTTTGAGGTAAGGGATTGTAAGGGTTATTATATTTTTCAGTTTCGTAATTTTTCTGACCTTCAAAAATTTTGGAAATATTTGAAATGATAATTTGATGAGTTTTCTAGATTGTGTCCAAAAATGGCGACTTTTGGATGTATAGATTAGGAGTTATGAATTTTATGGGAAAAGACTATTTTAAAAGTAAACTCTTATAACTCCTTGTGGTTAACTCCAAAATTGGTGAAATTTTTATTGGGAGTACATGTATATAACAGAAGTATACTCTGTAAATTTTGAAATTTTTGGATAAAAGTACAGTTTATGATAAAGATGAATATATTTGGCGTGTAGTGCAAATATGAACTGTTGAGGAATATCTTTGGCCTGTAGTGAAAAGATGAATTGTTGATGAATATCTTTGGCCCGTAGTGCAAAGATGACCTGTTGTTGAATATTTTTGGCCAGTAGTGCAAAGATGAACTGTTGATGAATATCTTTGGCCCATAGTGCAAAGATGAATTTATTAGTATGATTATGAACATGAACTGTGATTTGGTATAACCATGATCTTTGATGTTTCAGGTAAAGACAGGTGATGAAAATTATCTTCGTCCTAGATGAGAAAAGAAATTTAAAACCACAATTATGATTATGAGTTATTCATATGATTGTGGACCAGAACTGTTGATTGATATTACAAGGATAAAACATTGTTGGTGGACTTTTAACATGGAGAAGATAATAGACTTTATGGTCTATTTGACTCTTCTAATGGATTGCTCGTTCCGCTGCAACTATGGTTGAAATTTTTTATCATCTACCATATGTTCTAAACCTCTGATTTATTATTGATGAAGGCTATTGATAATTTATTTATCTTTAGTCATGATATTCTTAACTGGGCTAGTTGAGCTCACCCTTTTGCTTCACAATTCCTTTAAGGTAATAAGAGTGTAGCTGGGTTGAGCGGGGGTAACAAGGGAATAGAACGGCGGTCTCTAGCTGTGGAGTTCTCCCTAAACAGTATAGAAAAGTGTGTTGTATTTTATACATCATTTAGTAGTTATATTTGGTGAATCAAATAGGGTGAGGCGAACCCAACGTTGGAAGGGTGTTTTGCCACTATCATACAAGATGTCTAATGACATACAATCTCGTGTCATCATAAGATAGGGTTATGCTTATCCACTTGCTGAGTATATCTACGAGACACTACCTATATAATCTTGGTGTTTGGTTGAAGTATAACTCTCAATTAGAGACAATGGAGATAATGATATGTCAAGAGAAGACTCACCATTGGAAAGAATATGATAGTAATCTTCTTGTTTTTCTTTGGGGTTTATTGGGTCAACCAAGGATAATTCTGTGGACATATGATATCTATCATAAGCTAGGCGCATTGGCTCCCATGTACGAAGGTTTCTTTGAGCACTTCCCAAAGATTCTAATTTCTAAAACAGTTTTTGACTATACCTTTATGTAAGGTGCTATTGTGACGTACTATCCAAGGTTGGGATGTGAGTCACAGTTGGTATATATTTGTATCAAAACTCACAGCATATGTGTTGTTGTATTTTGCACGACAATGGTTGTAATAAAGTTATAGTTATTTTCTGTACCATGTATTTGGTGACTCAGAATAGGTTGGATGGATTGGACCTATTTTGGAGGCGTCACAAATATTGTTAGTCAAATGAGTTGAACGAGAAGGTGGTTCAAATGTTCTCTGATGGATATTATGAATGCTGAAGCAAGGAAAAGGCATAACTTGTCATAGCTAAGGTTGATCCGACCATACTCGATTCTTCCGAAGACGAAGCTAATGCTTGAAGATGATTTTCTTTTCTTTAACTTGTAGGACTTCTGTAAATAAATTTCTGTCTTTTCATGTAAATACAATTATTGTTAATGAAATATCAGTCTTTTTCCTTATTACTCCCTTGTTATTAATTTCTGTCAATATTTCAATATCAATCAACTTGAAAAATGTACAAGTTCTTTATGAACTTAACTTAAACTGTTAATTAACAATTAGGCAAGTCATATAACAGATAAGATCAAGTTAAGTTACGAAGCAATCCGAACTCAACACTTAGACAAATTTAGGTAATAAAGTAAAGGAATACTTATTCGTTACCGAAGTATGAGGTAGATCTGCTTCATAGGGAATTTGTTTACCGCGAAGGGCCTAACAAACCCACAGGATGACATTTGCCTACCACGAAGGGCCTGAAAAAGTCTAAAGGATAACATTTGCATACCACGAAGGGCCTGACAAAGTCTAAAGGATGACATTTTGCCTACCACGAAGGGCTTGACAAAGTCTAAAGGATGACATTTGCCTACCCCGAAGGGCCTGACAAAGTCTAAAGGATGACATTTGCCTACCACAAAGGGCCTGACAAAGTCTAAAGGATGACATTTGCCTACCACGAAGGGCCTGACAAACTCATAAGGACCACCTGCCAATAAGGCTACCATCGAATGGTCAGCGAGTCCACCCGAACCTCCTTACACCGATGACGTGAACAACAACAAACACAAGACTTGCTGAGAAAAAAGGATCTTTTATTGATGATGATTTAAACATTTACAGACTTCTGGTATACTGACTTTGTATCTACTGAAAATATTTTTGAAGTCTTCCAGCATGCCAAGTGTTCTTAATTTCTGATCCATTTAATGCCTTCAACCGATAATTCCTCAGCTTCGGTACCTCGATGACTTCATACGGTCCTTCCCAGTTCGGCATCAGCTTTCCCAAGTTCTGAAGAGTAGATGCTTCGACTTCTCTAAGAACAAAATCTCCCACTTCAAATGTGAGAAGCTTTACCCCTTTATTATAATGCTTAGCCACTCTTCGTTGATAGGCCGCCAATCTGATCAAGGCTGTTTCTCTGACTTCTTCAAGTAAATCAAGATTGACCTTCAGCCCTTCTTCGTTGTAGATCTCTTTGAATTGACTGACCCAAAAACTTGGAGATCAAATTTCAACTGGGACTAAGGCATCAGTACCACAGGCTAGTCTAAAAGGTGAATCCCCTGTTGTAGTCCTCAGTGTAGTCCGATAAGCCCATAACACGCTGAGCAGCTCCTCTGGCTATCTTCCATTAGCTTCATCCAGTCTACGCTTGATCCCATTCAGTAGCGTTCTGTTGGTCACTTCGAATTGCCCATTCGAGTGAGGTTGAGCTACTGAAGTCTTTCTGTGCTGAACTCCTAACTCCTTCAAAAATTCTTCAAATTTTGATCCCACAAACTGGCGTCCGTTGTCCGATATCACTACCTTAGAAATTCTGAAACGAAACACTACCGACTCCTTCATGAACTTCAAGCATTCTTGTTCCGTTATTAACCTAAGTGGATTCGCTTCTACCCATTTGGTCATATAATCGATAGCAACTATAACATTACTGACCTGACCATTAGCTTTCGGCAATGGACCCAGTATATCAACCCCCAGACAGCAAAGGGTATAGAATATAGGATCAAGTATAGCTCTTCTGGTGGCTGATGTGTGATCGGACTGTTGAGTTGACACTTCTCACACTTCTTGACATACTTCGTTGCTTCCTTGAAGATGGTAGGTCAATAGTACCCCTGACGAAGTACTTTGTAGGCTAATAACTTAGTAGCCATATGGTCGCCACAGATGCCTTCGTGAACTTCTCGGAGAGCATAATCAGCTTCGAACGGAGTCAAACATTTTAGCAATGGAGACGAGAAGGCCCTTTGAAAAAGATCTCCATCTATCAAAACTAAGTTAGCACTCTTATATTTGATTTTCTTGGACAGCATCTGATCCGAAGGTAAGACGCCATCTGCTAAATACTCCAGATATAGAGTCAACCAGCAGTTAGATCGATCAATGCATAGTACCGATTCATGATGGACACTAGGATGTTGTAAAATTTCTAAGTAAATGGATCCATCAAAAATGTTAGCATCCGTAGTGGCCAACTTCGAGAGTGCATCGGCAATGGAATTGTCACTACTCTCAAATCCTTGGAATTCATACGACTGGAAATACTGAAGCCGATCTTTCAATTCTGCCAAATACTTGACCATTCTATGACCTCGGGCTTTGTATTCCCCTGAGAGCTGTTTGATGACCAATTGAGAATCACTGAAGATGACTATTCTCTGCACTTCAAGACTCTTAGCCAGTCGTAACCCTGTGAGTATCGCTTCATACTCTGCTTCGTTGTTTGTTGCTCTGAACTCAAATCTGATGGCATGCTGCACCTTGAATCCCTCTGGACTTGTCAAAATGATCCCTGCTCCACTGATGTCTAAAGTAGAAGACCCATTCGCATACAGCGTCCACGAACTCTGCTTCTGCTAAAGAACTGCAACTGCTCTATCAGACCCTTCAGCTTCTATCCCAGCTTCATCTACTTCAGAAAATGAACACTCGACCACAAAATCAGCCAAGGCCTGCTCCTTGATGGCAGTTAGGGGATGATATTAAATAAAAAATTGGGACAACTCCATCATCCATACAGCTAATCTCCCCGAAACCTCAGGTTTGCCCATAATTTTCTTCAAAGGCTAATCTGTGTATACCATTAACAACCTACCCTGGAAATATTGTCTAACCTTTCGACTAGTAATCATCAAAGCAAAGGCAATTTTTTTTAATTTTTGGGTACCTTGTTTCAGCATCCCTAAGGACATGGCTTACGTAGTAAACCGGGTGCTGCTTACCCCCAACATCACGCACCAAAACTACTTCTACTGCCAACAAACTAGCTGCCAAGTACAAATACAGAGGCTCAGCAGGAGCGGGCTTCACCAACTAAGTCACCGAAGACAAATAGGTCTTGATAATCTGGAAGGCGTCTTCACATTCCGAAGTCCATTGGAACGTCTTTGCATTCTTCGGCTCTTTCAAAGTGTCAAAAAATAGAAAACATCTTTCTGTCGACCTGGACATAAATCTCCTCAATGCTGCAATCCTTCCAGTTAGACGTTGAACATCTTTAAATGACTGAGGAGTCTTCATATTCAGGATTGCTTGAATCTTCTCTAAGTTGGCTTCAATTCCTCTCTGACTGGGAAGATAACCCAAAATCTTGCCAGCCCCTAATCCGAAGGTGCATTTAGTAGGATTCAGCCTCAAGTTGTGATGATGAACTGTCTGAAAGCATTCTTCTAAATCATCCAAGTGTTTCTGCATCTGCATGCTCTTGATAATCTTATCAACGATGTACGCCTCCATGTTCTTGCTCAATTAATATTTAAAGACATAATTCATCATCCTCTGGTATGTGGCCCAGATATTGATTAGGCCAAAGGTCATTTTCTTGTATGTATATACCGAACGATGCATAATGAACGCCGTCTTTGGTATATCCTCTTTACACATGGAAATTTGATGATACCTAGAGAATGCATCCATGAAGCTCAATAAAGCATACCCCAAAGTCACATCAATGAGCTGGTCGATGTGGGGTAGCGGGTAGAAATCCTTAGGACAAGCTTTGTTCAGATCTGTATAGTCGATGCAGACTCGCCACTTTCCATTCTGCTTCTGGACCAGCACCATATTTTCCATCCACTGTAGGTAGTCAATCTCAAAGATGAAGTCCGCAGCCATCAGCTTTGTAATCTCTTCATCAATGATCCGTTGGCGCTCAAGCACAAAGATCCTCCTCTTCTGCCAAACTGGCTTCTTTGACGGGTCCATTTCCAACTGATGCTCAGCAATCTCCCAGCTCACCCCTGGCATATCTTGAGGTTCCCACGCAAAGATGTCAACATAGCAGCATAAGAGTTCCATGAGGTTCGTCCGGAGAGGTTCCAGCAGACCCGAACCTATTTTTATTGTCTTGTTTGCCTTGCCAGGAATGAGCTCGATTTCTTCTGTTTCCCCAGCTGACATGACTAATGGCTCTGAACTATTCTCGGTGAAGGGTTCGATCTCTATTGCCATGGTCTATTTTTGCTTCGACACCCCTACTCCCGAAGTGATCACTGCATTTTTATAACATTGTCTGGCCAGATCCAGATCCCCTTTCACCTCTCCAACTCCATAAGCCGTAGGAAATTTGATTTTGAAATGAGGGATTGAGGTCACAGCTTGTAAAGCAGTTAAAGTAGGCCTCTACAGAATGGCATTATAAGCAGAATCTACATGTACAACATAAAATTTACAAGTTATTTCTACCTATTGGGGAGCCGTTCTAAAGATGACCGGTAGCTCAATAGTTCCAGCCTGCTTGACTGGATCGTTGTTGAAGCCGTACAAAGGAGCCTCCTGCCCGATTTCCATCTTCTGCACATCCAGATGCATCCTCTGATAAGCATGGGCATACAGAATATCCACAAAAGACCCATTATCAATCATCATTAACTTCATGTCCACCGAACCCACTTGTGAAGTCACCACCAATGATCCCTCATGCGGTTCGATGGTTTTCAAAGGGTAATCCTCATCAGTAAAGGAGATTACCGTACCCGGATAAGGTCTGTCAGTCTTCGGGAGGGTACCCGCCACCGACATGACCAAATCCAAATAACTTCGGCGCTTCCTTCCAACAAGCTTGCCAGAAGTTTCCCCAGTGATGACATCCACCACATGCCTTGCAGGCTGTCCAGGAGATGATAATGCTTGTTGAACTGGTTGAGCTTCCTGAACAGGCTCTCTATCCCGCTGCTGGGATTGTTGAGTCGTTCTTGCAGCCATATATTGAACTAAGGCTCCACCTTGAACCTTCCTCTAGATGAAGTCCTTCAGACTAGCACAGTCATTTGTATCGTGACCCGAAGCTAAGTGATAGTCACAATATTTACGAGAATTACCTTTTTCGGGCTTAATGTTATCTTGAGGTGGTTCGAAGATAGGTTGATTTTTGATTTGGTCCACGATGACAGCCCTATCAGTATTGAGTATAATGTACGTCCTATTAACTTTTTGGGCTGGAGCAGACGAACAACCTCCTCCTTGTCTCTAGTTGTTATTATATTTCTTTGACCCACCATCATAGCGGTCTTTGTTCCCTTCATTTTTCTTCTGGTCTCCGTTTGTTTTGTCCCGATCTGTCTCCTTGACCCGATCTGAAGAAGGACGTTTGAGACTATTCATGGCTTCCTCTACCACGATATAGCCTTCTACTTTATCGAAGGCTTCAGCGAGACTCTTCGGGTGGTGAAACATCAACTTCTTCACTAACTTTTCTGATTTAATCAGGTCCAAACCATTCTGAAACAGTCCAACGGCTTGTATATTGTTAAGGTCTGTCACTTGGCTGACTGCTTCACAGAACCGTTTTACATATTGGCACAAAGACTCATTCGAATACTGTCGATCCT
Source organism: Panax japonicus (assembly GCA_020205505.1). NCBI lineage: Eukaryota > Viridiplantae > Streptophyta > Magnoliopsida > Apiales > Araliaceae > Panax > Panax japonicus. The sequence continues at coordinate 31,523,743 of CM035111.1, forward strand.
GAGCCAATGAGCCGGTTGGTTTTCCCCTCCTCTTGTTGCTCCCAAAGCGAGCATGGAACTTACTGCATAAATCTGCCCATGACGAGACTGAGTCTGAAGGCAAAGTACCCATCCACTGCATGGCATCCTTTCGGAGTGTTGTGACAAAGGTATAACACTTAGCAGCATCGTTAAAGTCATAATAGTCCATCAGTCGGTCGAACGCCTGACTGTGGTCATAAGGATCCCCTGATCCATCATAGCTTTCCATGTGGGGCAAATTCTTAGTGGGGTCATCTTTCTCTTTAAGAATCTCCGCGGAAAAAGGAGATGCATTCTTCCCCGAAGTATCCTTTGATTGTTGGACTTCGACAAGCTGCCTCTAAAGTTCCTTCAGTTCTTTCACCAGATATCCACTCCTTCTGGTTGAGATGATGCTTCTTTTTTCGGTGACTCTTTCTTCCTATGAGTAGACCGGGCTTTAAAAATGGAACCCCCAACCTTCACGGGGCTTCTCTGACGATGAGTGTTCGCAGGGCGGTGTGCCCTCAGTGGACCCTCCGGAGTGCGACTTCTGGACCTGCTTCGTCGCTGAGCTCCGTCACTGTGACAAGAATGCACAAGGCAAAGTGCCTTCTTCATATTCTCGGGTGTATACTCTCTGGACCGACCTCTCTGCCTGCTTCGACCCTGCTCCCTAGAACCGACAGGGTGGTGTGCCCTCTTCGGTCTTTGGAGAGTAGGGCTTCTTGACCTTCTTTGGTCTCGAGGTTGGCCCCGAGATTCACGACCCGAATGGGCCGACTCTTTTCCTTTCATGTGCCCAAGCTCTTCGGACTAAACATAGCTAGACGCTTCTTCCCTTAACTCCGCCATCCGAAGCATCTTCTCAGCTATATCCTGTCTCTGTTTCAGAAGTACCTCCATAGCCTTATCCGTTTCGTCCGCCATCTTGGTTAACTTAGAGGCCTTATCATCCTGATCATCTCGGTGTCGGGTTCTAGGTGGTGTGCCTTCTACCCGTTTCCGACCATGACCAGGTTCTTTCTCAGGCGTGAAAACTAGTCTTCGTTTAACGTTACCCACGGGCTTCGGGCGAGAACCTTCAGATGGGCGTTTGGAAGCCGTGCTGGCATAAGCACTGATTGTAGGTCCCAAACGATCTTTGACTGATACTCGCGGTGTAGACGAACTAACAGCCATCGGCTGTCCTTCCGTTGTAGGTGTTCTACTCTTCCCCATGAATTCCGACGTAGAACAAACACAGTTTGTGATTGAAAATATTCAAGACACTAGAACTCAGCCCTTCTAGCGCCAATGTTAACGCCAAGATCTTTCCTCACATCCCAATCACCAAAGACGTGTCTGATATCCTGCACAGTTCAACAAGTCAACACCAAAAGCTTGACGGCTTGACCGTCGGGGGATAGCTTCGGCGTGAGAATCAGTATCGGCGATCATAAGGTTAACAATGGAGGAAAAATATGTCTAGTGCTTGAGAGATAATAATTTGGATAAGTGATTTGTTACCTTTTTTCCTTGTGTGATCGTTGTCCCATATGCACTCCAAAACCCGGTTTACCATGTCACCCACTATCCCTAACACATCCCACTCCCACGTCTGGTGATTCACCTGCTACTCCATCACCTTTGTCTATCGCCGGCTACTACCGTCCCATCCTCATTAATGCCATGCAGATGGTGGCAGAGATAACAGTCAACTGTTATCTTTTGTCATGATTATCGGTCAAAGATAGGATAAGAGACAATTTGCATAATGGGCCGATCCAATGACTAAGCCCAATACAATAAAGATGACTTATCTGATCGGATTCAACCGAAATGACCCAATAGAATAATCAAATAATTTGGCCCAGCATATTCGGTCCAAAAGGTAAAATATATTATGGTTCAAGGGAGGAGCCTATTCGGTCTGGCCCAATACGAAAAGTATTATGGCCCAACAATAACCTTCTTCAGTTTTATGAAAATGATAAAGGAAACCATAGAGAAATCATTTACGTATACAATTTCTTTGGAAGGTAATAAAAGATCAAATTCAATGGTAAGTAGCCTATTTGAGTGCTTTGTGTTCCCATTTCTCTCTATTTGAGTGCTTTGTGTTCCCATTTGTGTTTGGGCTTTTATACAATGATCTTTGCATGCATGCATGTACTTGTGATATCTTCCACTTGCCAATTGCCGAGGGTCCAACTGGACCAAGTCCCGAAGCATGAAAATATTCAACTGGAGCTTCTAGAAATTTGTGGTCAAATTGTTATTCTCCATAAATTTGATTAATAATTACTCCATTATATTTCTTTTTCTTCTATTGGTCTTTAATCGCCCACCATGAATTTGTCTGCTTCTGGTTTCAGTTTCATTAACCAAGTATAATATTCTTTCTCCGATTCAAATTTAATTTTTAAATTTAAATTTAAATTTAAATTTAATATATTTAAATTTAAATTTGAACAATATAATTATAAAAGGTATGAAAAAAAATAATTAATTACAAAAAGTTATATAAATATATATTTTTTAAATTTAATTTTTAAATTTAAAATTAATATTAATATATTTAAATTTCAATAATATACTTATTAAAGTTATGAAAAAAAAATTAATTATAAAAATTAAATAAATCATATCAATTTTAAATTTTATATGAGCCAGACTCATATAGTATATATGGCATGATTAACATGTGCTCAACTGAAAATTGGTGTCTATGGGAGAAGAAACAAATTGGGTTGGCCCAAAATTGAACTGAGCTGAAAAGTCTCAAGCTTTACTGAGCTAAAAAATAGAACCCAAAATCTATTTTTTATGAGTGAGTTGGGCTAACATGTGAACTTGGCTGCTTTTTGCTAGGTCAAAATACTGGATTAAGGTACAATTACATATTCTATTACATTTTTAAAAATAATTACAACAATAGTGCACTCATAAAATATTTACATAATTAATACAATATCATATTTATATTACAATATTAGTACAAGTAAGATTCCTTAATTTAAGGATTAGTTATGCCATTTCTTCTCTCTCTCCTCATCTAGAACACACATATATATATATATATATATATATATATATATATATATATTATAGGACGATTCTAGACCAAAATAAAAAGTTGGCAGCCCTGCATTTTTTCTTTTGAAAGTTGTGGTGGACTTGCATTGAAAATGATGAAGTGCATTTCTTTTTTCCAAGAGTATTTGTGCCAAGACAGTTTGCAAACTTCAAAGTTTGGAAACTCAACTGCAAGCAAATAATCAGCACAGAAGTATAACAAAATCAAATATTCAGATCCCAACTGAAGGTTCCTTCTGTCAAAATGCGAACAAGATAATAGAGGATCTCCTAGATTTCAAACTGCTTGGTTAAAAAACTTTGTTTCTGCTGGTCCAAAACCATCTTGCAGTTCAGAAGTGGATGATGAGGATGTTCTCGTGTAACAAAGACGACGTGATGCAGAAGCACCACAGAGACAGAGATGTTAGTAACCAAACTTTCATACTAAGGTAACCAAACTGTCATATCAAAGTAACCAATCAATCTCCACACTTTTAATTTTTTCTTAGTGCAGTTGGTAACCAAACCTTCATACCAAGGTAACCAATTCAGTTTTATTGGGTTACAAATTAATTATAAAAAAATTTAAGAATAGTCTCCAAGTGTTACGTGCAGATGGTCTCCGAAATGTCATGTCTAAGTTTCCATTTATGTAGTTGTTAGTACTTATAAATAACCTTTTAAAAATAAAATTATTTTGAATATTGGGCAGTTGGTAACCAAACCTTCGTACAAAGGTAATCATTTCAGTTTTTGTGGGTAACCAAATGTTCATAAAAAAATTTTGTTCGTGATTTTCTCTTTGTTCGGCTACTTCGAATTCGTTTTGGATATGTTCTTGATGGTTTGGTAACTCCGACTTCTTAATTTTTGATTTGTTTTGGTAACTCTGAAATATATTTTAACTTCTAAATATGTGTCGATTTGCAAGACATTTCTGTCCCATCTCTCTCGCACTTACACACGTTACAGAGCTGTGCATCATCGGAGAATAGTGGCCATGGACAACCTTCCAATTGAGAAGATACAAATATCGGGACCCACACTCTCCTCTCTCATCCATCTCGTCTCCTCCGCCTCCGGTGACATAGGCGGCCTCCTTTTTGGCTCTGTATCCTATATTACTCCTTTCAATCTCTCCGATGATTCCTCCGTCGCCGGCGCAACTATTCCAGACGAAAATTCTCCATCTCTCATCGCAGTTATTTGTTGTTAGATTCAAATATTTGAATTTGAATTATTAATTATGGCAGTTATTTGTCCTTAATTTTAGGTTTCCTTATTAATATGAATTGTACTATTTTTGTAATATGAGTCTTAATTATATTCTTTTTATAATTATTTAGTTGATGCACATTTTTTCTAATTACTTTTTATTTATTGTATAGTTATGTAAAGCACCCTATGATTAATGGGTGGGTGCATTCGATTCTATTAGGGTCTATCTTCTTATATTGTTATATTGCATTTGCCAGTTTAGAGACATGATATGTGAAAGAAAAATATAAGAAGATAAAAAGAAGGGGATGAGAAGAAATTATAATTTTACTTAATATTTATTAAGTTTGTGAGTTTTAGAAGGGAAGGAAAGAGATAAGATTTTAATTATATTTATTTTATTTGTGAGTTAAAAAGTAGGGAAGGAAAATAATTTTAATTACTATTATTACTATATTAACCTACATTATTACTATATTACCCTTACATATAAATGTACTAAATGATGCTTTATTCATTCTGAATTATAAGATCAATATTAACTCTTTTAAAGTCAACTTAAGACATTTTCAAATTTAAAATTGACATAATTTATTTAAGTTTTCAAAATAATAAATCTTATAACTAGTAATACTTTTTAGATAGTTTATGATATTCATAATTATATTAACTTAAACTAAATGAATTCATGTCAACCACAGCACTTGGCGCAGCGGTAAGCTTTGACCTAGGGTGAGCCGTGAACTCGGACATCCTGGGATCGATTCCCGCCTGCAACAAGTGTGAGAATTCTTTAATTTGTGTGGCCACGGACCTGGGCCGGGCTTAGACCCGGAACAACCCACGAAAGCCTTGTTCGGGGTGGGGGATTAGTCAGACTGCGGACCGGAAACCCCACATTATCCAAAAAAAAAAGTGAATTCATATCAATTTTGAGTTTAAAAGTATTTAAAATTGACTTTTAAAAAGACAGTAGTGATCTTCTAATTTGAAACGGAGAAAGTATTACAGTATTTATTTTGAAATGTAATTTTTGGTAATACAAAATATCTAACATTTCCATCATTTCTCATTCCTCCAAATCTTCCCATTTTTGAGAGGAAAATTTTGAACTAAAAATGAAATCAACACCTTTCATTCCCTTCTCTTCCATCCTAAAAAAAACTCACAGATATGAGATTTTGAAGAATTTTAACTAATTGTGGTTCATTTCCCCTCAAAATAAAACTTACAAATATTGAAACTTAGGTATTTTTTTTTGAGAAACCCTAGGTAAGAAGTCAGAAATATATTCCATAAAAACTCCGAATTACATATACGGTAGAGTTGAGTTAGAACCTCCTCTACCAAAAAATGAAATCCGTCAAAAGAGAAAGCCATTTGGGCAAAGTGAGTAAGCTAGTCTATTATCGTCTCAAAGAACACGAGTAAATTTGCAAGATGAAAACATCTGACATAGAGAAAGAAATTCATCTAGCAAATGGCCAAAATTAGAAAGATCTCTAAAATTAGCATTCAGATAATCACTAGTGTGACAGAGTCAGACTCAACAACAACGTTAATAAAAACCATATCTATGACGAAAGAAACTCCCCAAGAATGCCGGCCCATATATAGCTTCAGTCGAAAACACATCCAAGTGACCAAGCCAAGAATCAAAACAACACCCGGTAAAATAAATAAATAAATATTGAATAATAAAAATTATTTTGTTTTAAAATATATTGTTTAGACTTTGTCATTTATTTAGGTCAAACTAGTTATTTAATTTATCTGGACTAATAAATATTAATAAGTGATGGATAAATCAAATTAGTAAAATTGGACTTTAAACTAAGGGGGTGTTTGATAAAAATTGAATGAATCTGAATGGGCTGAATCTGAATCTGAGTAAAAAAAGTTTTTTGATAATTGACATGTCTGAAACATCTGAATGACAAAACTTTATTATTTTACCCATCTAAAAAAATTCAAAATTGTTGTAAATTTATTTAATATTATTTAATATAATAATTAATATTTTTTTAAATTTTATAAATTTAATTTTTTTTTACTTCATTCAGATGCTCATTCAGCCATTCAACTAAAAAAAATCTAACTTAAGCATTCAGCTCGTCCATCTTACCCATTCAGTCATTCAGATCAAAATAAACGTACTGACTGATTTAGCCATTCAGCTCTAAACAAACATCCCCTAAGTGGGTCTAATTTATAATTGTGTAATTTTAAAATCCTATTAAAATTTGGAGAGTTGATAATATATTAATTAATAAAATCTATTTTTAAGTGAATAAATAACTAAACCTAATCTTATTTTTATTATACAACCTGAGAAAGAGAAAGAGGAAGAAGTTGCCTCTTATTGTGGAGAAGTTGTGTAGCTGAACAATAAGAAAAGGAGACGAATATATCTTGTTTATCTGCCGTTTAGAATAAGAAATTTAAGCCAAGTAAGATGACTTTTAGTATCATGTGATAAGCTTTCTTCAATTGGTATAAATATATTATTATATTACAATAGTATGTATGTGATTGATCGGACACATCCTGACTGTTTATATGTAAAGTTGATGATTTAATGCTTATATTTTCATGAATGTGTCATGGTCATTAAAAAGTCCTGTGATGGTAATGGGAATTGAGGATTATAAAAAATAAAATAAAAAAATGCCATGTTCGCATATGGAGTAACGAAATTATGAGATATGAATATGAAATTGGATGAACTTTTAAGTTGGAAAACATTATGGATATTGATATATAACTATTGTATATGCATACTGCTATGATATTTTAGTTAACAATTATAATAGGTTGACTAATGTATTATGTAAGATTATTCAAAAATATTTTAAAAAATTTGAAATTTACAAGAACATAATAATAATAATAATAATAATAATAATAATAAATCTTGGGAAAAAGGTTTATTAATTAGTAATTTAGCGTATGAATTATTAATTTATTTCCGTTAATTTGTGTAATTAGTTCGGACTGGAGGAATTTAACGAGTTATATTCGAATTATAATTTTGGGTATGACGTTGCTTAATTCAGGTACGGATTTCATACTCCACTCCTTTGATTATTGTTGCATTCTTTGTATCTCATGATATCTCATCATTTATTTCATTTTTCTTATAATCTTATTGGAAATCTTAAATAAAAATTTGATATTTGATACTTTGGCTATATTCAGTAATTTAAACTTTTTCCTTCTACTACAATTTGTACATATTGTATAATTTTTCAGTGATACTCTTGTTAAATTTGATTTGTTCGCTTTGTTCCTTGTTTCAAATTTTGTTATTATTTCATATAATTGTTTCTTGTGAAATTAATATATTTGTTTCATTTTGGAGTTGACACATTGGACTCGTACTTGTACTCTTTGAATTAGGTTATCATGTCTAGTATTTATTTTGATATTTGTAGAGCGATATATGTTGTTACCTTCTTTTGGAGATATTATAATTTGATATGGTTCAACATATACATTAGAAACCCAATTTTTGTGGATATTGTGTCGCACGTGTTGTGACACGGTATTTATTTTTTTATTGGTATTATTTTGCATGTGTTGTGACATGATACCTATTTTGATGGTATTATGTCACATGTGTTGTGATATGATATTTTTGTTAGAATGTATCGTAGGGTATACCAGAGCTGTAACCACCTGTGGGGGTACTACATGCATGTTGTCTTGGCACGAGAGGCATGACACTTTCCGTGGCGATGTGATTAGTCCACGACATCTCCGTTTGGGCTATGGAGGAAGTTGGTCATTTGGTGTTTTGTTGTGGGAGGCGTATGGGTTAACCCTAGTTTTTTGTTCTACGGATTTGTGATGTTGTGCCAAACATACCTATCCGATTTACATACATTTGGGATTCGCGATCCAATGTGTGATTTGCCTGTGTGACATTATTTTGGTTGCCTGTGTGACATTATTTTGACTTGCCCGTGTGGCATTGTTCTGACTTGTCTGTGTGATAATGTATATTTCTGAGCTCACTCGGTATGAAATAACACCCATCCATTTGATTTAGCCTATTATTTTATTGTATTAGTTTTGTTTGTTTATGACCAGTTTAATTAATTGAGTTAGTTATTTCAGTTCATTCTTTACTCTTCTGTTTGTTTAGTTAAATCTGTTGATTCGAATATATTCTATTTAGATTTTATATATCATATTTTCGTCGGTCTTTAAGCTTGAGGCTTTGTTAAGTATGTTGCTTCAGCTTATTTCGTATTTCAGTTATTTATGTTTGTATTATCTATATTCGTACTGGGCAATTGCCTCATTCTGTGTTTTCCTCCAAGCAGGTTTGCAGGGGTGATTCATGGCTAGTGTGATGTGAGTGTTGCCTTTGACCATCTAGGTTGATTCGATTTTTGGTTTGGATCAATTTGATTCTAGTTGGAGAATTGTATTTAGTACTTCATTGATGGATGTCATTATTACATATTTGAAGTCATTAGCGTTCTGTTTACTTATTTTGAGGTTTGTTGTGCTTTGCACGTGACCTTGTTGGGTAAAATCAATATGCTTAAAAACACGCAAGTTTACATGGTCAACAAGTAATATAGTAGTGAATAAAGTATCGTTCCCATGAGGACAAAATATCAAGAGTTTTAACTTCACAATTATCAATTTTGTATTAACCCTAATTTTATTAAACTAATCAATTCAATGGTTTTAAATTATATAAAAAAACTAAATTAATAAGAAAATAAACTATCACAAAACAGTCACCAACAACAAAATCTGGAAGTTCAAACAATTAATGGAGAATTAGACTTATGATTTCACCCTGAGCTTCACTATTATTTTCAAACCTTTATTCCAACTCAATTTAATATCCCAGTTTATTAATCAAGAACACGAACGTAGTAAGAGCCACCTCTCGATGCGCTAATACCATATTAACATCAATCCACAATTAAGATAGAAATTCGTTAAACACCTAACTTAACCAACTCGCTATATCTCTATGTGAGCTGCAATTAAAGAAGGTTGAAGTTTAAGCTCTCTATACGATTACATGCGATGTCAAGCGTATCTCTACCTTAAAAATAATCACAAATCTGCTATCGGCAAAATTCATGACACATGCTATATTAACTAGGTCTAGATTTGAATCTCCTCTCTCGATTCCTTTCAAATCCACAAGAACTGTTGATCAAGCAATTCATAAATTCACGCTCAAATTAACATAGATAAACTGAACATATCTTATTAGATTGGAAATCAAAGTTATAGAATCATCGTTTCGCCCAAAGATCCATCACAAGTCTAATAAGTAAATTAGTTCATAACGAATGAATTAAAAACTGAATAATTTGTTGAAAACATCCTTCCAATTACAAATAAGACTAAAGAGAAGAAGAATAATGAAAACCCCTTCACGTAGCCTTGATTTGCAACCGTCGTGACAATCTCTGAAAATTGCTCCTCCAACGTTTTGCTCTTGAATCCCTGAAATCGGTCTTGAATTAATGCCTTTGTGTTGTATGATCGTTGTTCTTCTACGTAATAGCAAGCTCTCATTCTCTCTTGGCCGAAATATCTTTTTATTAGAGTCCAAGCGCATCATTCCAGTCCTACAAATCGAGCAGCAGCAGAAGTCAAAACAGAACAGGACACCCTGAAATCGAGACCCCCGCCCCAGCGGAGGGTACAAGTACAATAAAGCCCGCCCCGGCGGGGGGTGCTACTGACTTTAATTTTTGTCTTCTTCAACATTTGTCCATTTTTGCGCCACAAAGACCGCCTTTCCTCACCACTTACATCCATGACCACCCCGCACATAAAATGACATAAAACGAGTGAAAACGAACATAAAACATGAAGATAACTACGAATTTAAACTTGAAATGAATATCGATTCGTTTATATAAAATCCACTTATCAAACTCCCCCAAACTTAAACCGTGCTAGTCCTCGAGTACAAAACAAACTACATATTATGCAATGCAATGAAATGCAATAACAATCTAAATGCCTAAAAATCCAACAACATCGCATAAACTAACTTATCCCATCGGCCTCAGAGAAAACAAGCAACTATATAATACAAATTATCAAAACCAATCAACACTTACATATTAATTCTCAATTCTTGAACAATTATCACTTGTATAGCGTGCGTGTGTGATCAACATCTAAGATAACTGATATGGACCCAAATTCAATACATAAACAACTTCTTAGAAGGAATCATATAGTGGAAACTTAAAAATCTCAAAGATAGGCACGACTCAACTAAAATTAAACTCAACCAAATTCAAGGGTACATGCAAGATACTTATACTTTCTTTTTTTCTTTTTTTTTTCACACGGGGGCTTTTTACACTTTTCCCGTTTTATTCTAATCTCTTTTTTTCCTAAATATACATAAATGACTGTGCAATGTCTCATCCCATTATGCTAACAATGTTACCCCTTAGCGAGCTTTTGACCAACGACTCCCAGACCATAAAAGACCTTAGGGCGCTAGGTGTAAAGACAATCCCCTCGGGCTTACTTTCTCAAGTAACAAAGGCCCCGAAATAAGACTAGTCACCATGTATACCCTATATTTTTCTATTTTTTTTACTTTTTTTAACAAAGCTTATATACCCCACATATGTTCCCCCAAACTTAGGTTCTTGCCTAATTTAAGACTCCACTGCATATCCTTGTCATTTTCTGGTTCACCCTAGCATTATCATTTAGAAACTTTTTATGTATCAATTTGAACTGACCAGTCAACAAAGATGTTATTAGTGCTACCTTTGTATAACAGTTCAAACAAGTCCAAGAATCGATTCATAACAGAAATTATATCACAGTTCTAATAATCCATACTATATTGGTTAACTTGTTCACAGTCTCATCATTGGCCCACAAATAACATGAAAAATGCGACACCGTTGGACATATGCAAACACACTATTTAACTAAATTAATATTTTTTTAGATATATGAAAACAATGCAAAATCCTAACTACTATGCAAATATCTATTCTATAATGCAAAACTAGATATGACAACAAAAATTTAAAAATGCATGCATGCAACTAAACAAATAACTCCCCCAAACTTAAATAAGATAATGCCCTCATTGGATAACAATAAAGTGCAATAGGACTTCCCTGGAATCGTCTAAGTCTGGGGCAGTGGTTGGTGTTCTTTCATCGGAATCACTAGGTGGAAATTGAGGTAATGGACCGGATTGTTGATATGGAAAGTGAGCCTCCGGGTTGAAACTTTGGAGTGTTGTATTGAATGAGGCGAAAGATGCGTTCATGGCATCAAACATGTGATCTTGGCGCATCGCTAATTGCCACATTTCCCGGCGTGCTGCCCTATTATGAGCATTCATCTGATTTTGGAACTCAAGGAACTGAGTACTAGAAATTTCCTCAGTCTGCAGAACCTGCTCGGTTCCTTGATCTACCATCGTTTCATCCTCGTCTCCTGAGGTTTCTTCAGCATCGACTTCATCGTCCGACGCAGATGGAAAAATAAAACCCAAACCCCGTAGATGTGACTCTCCTCCAGCCCAAACTGAATACCACACAATCATTCTCGAATCAAGTAAAGCAAGTGAAAGTTGAGTGGGCTCATCATCAGAATAACGCACCCCGGCGTTGCGGCACAACGCACATATAAGTGAAGGGTGTGGCAAACCGTCCGAAAAATTTCCCCGTAAGCACCGGCGGATGGAGAAATTGATGATGGCCCCGACGTCAATAATGAAATCTTGCACAATGGCGTATAGCAATAACACCTTCTCTTTGGTGACGTCCGAAGTGTGTTGGGATGGAAGCAATTTTGTACATAAAAATGCGTACCATGTCTTTCCATACCGGCTTAGGTCCTTGCTATTGAACACTGTTTCTCCCTTCTACCTTTGGTCCAAGATGTGCCCGACTTTGTCATATTTGTATTAACCTCCTCATAGTTCGGGTCAAAATCCCTCAGTTGGGCATATTGATAGTTTCGTGGCACTCGCAGCTGATAGTAAGCGTTAATGGCATCAACACTGAACGGAACCATTCGACCCCGCACAAATGCTTTGAAAGGAGCTTTATCTTCGGCGTTTGCATAGAATTCCTTGACAATGTTAACCACGGCGGGTATCGGATGTTCGGTGAATTTGAGCCACCCCTTTTGGAAAATTTGGGACATCATCTCCCCGTCATTCCCCTCGGGGGCCAATCCATGTTCTGGCGTAAGTGCCTTGGTTAGCATGTACTCATAGCTTTCGGCGGCGGCGGCACTCAAAAATTTTCGGCGATCATAGGTTGGTGGTGGTGGAGCGGTGCTTGAACCCTCCCCCCGTTGGCATTTGGATGTCGGTCGAGACGCCATTGACTTTCAGATGTTGATTGCTAGCAAACACTACCTTTTCCAAAACTTGGTTCAAGCACTTTATCAAACACTTGGTGTGCGGTTGGGGTAGGTTACACAATTTTGAAATTTGAACTTGGAAATTGGTGTATAGAATGTATGAATTGGAGCCCCAAGTAGTACTAGAATTTGCTCTCAAAAACAACCTCTCAGAATACCCTAATATGAAATTTGATTGTGGGAAGAAAAAGAGATGAGATAGAGTGATATATATAGAGGTGGTGTTAGTGTGATGGCGAAGTTTGGGTAGTGGAGATCGTGTGAATTAGTAGCGGGGATGAGGTTTATGATGTAGGCAATGGGGAGTAGTGGGTTGGTAGGACGCTAGGTAGTGATGTTGAGGGAGAGTGAGAGCAAGAGAAATAGTAGGCGTGTGTGTGTGTGTGAAAGAAGGAAGGGTCGTGCCTTTAAAATAGGCGTGTCTGCCCAGGTTTCAGGACCCCCGCCCCGGCGGGGGGTGCTAGGCCAAAAATGCCCGCCCCGGCGGGGGGTGCCACTGACTTCAACTTTTGTGCTTCAAAAAGTGAAGATCAAAACTCTCCAATTTTGCTTGTTTTCTTGCCTGTTATTGCTCTTACTCACTTTGGACCCCTCTTGCAACCATAAACATGCAATATGTTAGATTAATGATGACTTGGAGTTTCATTGAGATTTTTAGTAAAACTTGTACTTGATAAGAAATAACTATTGCGTAATAAGAACTACATCCTAACAATTAAACATGAACTATTAAAAATAAAGAAAAGTTGGGTTGCCTCCCAATAAGCGCTTGATTTTAAGTCATTCAGCTTGACTACTCCCTATTTTACTGTGTATCGGCGAGGGTAATGTCGTCGGCGTCCCAGTTCGACTCACCACCCCAGTAATGCTTTATACGTTGACCATTGATCTTAAATGTTTCTAACGGATTACGACTGTAGAGTTCAACGACGCCATGAGGAAATACTTGTTTTATGGTGAATGGTCCCGACCATCTCGACTTAAGCTTTCCTGGGAACAATCGCAGCCGTGAGTTGAACAAGAGGATTGATTGGCCCGGATCGAATGTTCGTTGCACAATTTTCTGGTTGTGCCATCTTTTAACCTTTTCTTTGTAAATCTTGGCGTTCTCGTAGGCTTGGAGTCGAAATTCATCAAGCTCATTTAGTTGAAGTAGCCTCTTTTCTCCTACCGCGGCTTGATCAAAATTCAATTTCTGTATTGCCCAATAGGCCTTGTGCTGTAGCTCCACCGGTAAGGGACATGCTTTTCCGTAAAAGAGTTGATAAGGTGACATCCCGATTGGTGTTTTGTATGCAGTCCGGTACGCCCATAATGCGTCATCCAACCGAAGTGACCAATCTTTCTGACTCGGATTTATGACTGTTTCCAATATCCTTCTAACTTCTTTGTTTGATACCTCGGCTTACCCATTAGTTTGACGGTGATACGCTGTAGCCACCTTGTGGTTTACCCCATACTTAGTCAAAAGAGCTGTAAACGACTTATTGCAGAAGTGACTACCTTCATCACTAATTATTGCTCTTGGCGTGCCAAACCTCGTAAAAATGTTTTTCTAAAGGAATTTGAGGACCACCTTGGCATCGTTCGATGGTAATGCTGCAACTTCACCGCGAGTAGAATATACTGATTTTTCAAAGACGATGGGAATGGTCCCATGAAATTGATGCCCCATACATCAAAGATTTCTACTTCAAGAATTGTTTGTAGGGGCATCTCTTTCCGTTTCGATATGTTTCCCACCCGTTGGCATCTATCACATGTTTTCACAAATTGGTGGGCGTCTTTGAACAATATAGGCCAATAAAACCTGGATTGAAGCACTTTTTCCGCAGTGCGCTCACTCCCATAATGTCCACCATATACCGATGAGTGGCATTCTTGCAGTATGTTGTGGACTTCACTGTAGGGGATACATCGTCGAATCATCTTATCGGCGAATTGCTTGAATAGATACGACTCATTTCACATGTACCACTTGACGTCATGAAGAAACTTCTTTTTCTGTTTTCGTGTAAGATCCGGGGGGAGCATTTTGCTTACCACATAATTTGCAAAGTCTGCATACCACAAAAATTCTGCATTCAACCCAAATAGTTTCTCATCCGGGAATGACTCGTTGATCGCACATCTATCTTCATCCTTTTTCTTCAGATTTTCCAGTCTTGATAAATGGTTGGCAACTTGATTCTCAGTCCCCTTTCTATCTTTAATTTCTAAATCAAAATCTTGGAGTAGGAGAATCCATCAGATAAGGCATGATTTTGCATCTTTTTCGCTATTAGGTACCGAATCGCCGAATGGTCAGTGTAGACTATTACCTTAGTCCTGATCAAGCACACCCGAAATTTGTCAAAAGCGTACACCACTATAAGCAATTCTTTTTCCGTGGTAGTGTAATTCATTTGAGTCTCTGTGAGTGTTTTGCTTGCATAGTATATGGCATGAAACACCTTGTCTCATCTTTGGCCCAAAACAGTCCCAACCGCGTAGTCCCTCACATCACACATAAGCTCGGATGGCATTTTCCAGTCCGGTGCGATTATCACGAGGGCTGTAGTTAATTTCTCCTTCAACAATTCAAACGCGGACTTGCATTCTGCAGTAAAGCTAAAAGTAGTATCTTTCTCTAAAAGACTGCATAGAGGTTTTGCAATCTTAGAGAAGTCTTTTATGAACCTCCTGTAGAACCCAGCATGCCCTAGAAACTTCTAATACCCTTAACTAAGCTCGGTGGAGGTAGTTTCTCAATTGTGTCCAACTTTGCCTTGTCCACCTCCAATCCTTGAGCCGACACCTTATGGCCCAATATTATGCCCTCTTCAACCATGAAGTGACATTTTTTCCAATTTAGTATGAGGTTTGTATCGTTACACCGCTGCAATACCATGAACAAAATCTCTAGGCATGTATCAAAATTGTCTCAATAGACCGAGAAATTGTCCATGAAGACTTCAACATTCTTCTCCACTATATCTGAAAAAATAGCCATCATACACCGTGGAAAGTTACGGGTGCGTTGCATAGCCCAAATGACATCCTCCTGAACGCAAATGTGCCGTAAGGGCATGTAAATGTTGTCTTTTCTTGATCCTCAGGAGTGATGGCGATCTGATTATATCCCGAGTATCCATCCAACAAACAGTAGAACTCATGTCCCGCTAACCTGTCTAACATTTGATCGATAAAAGGTAGCGGGAAATGATCCTTTCGGATTGCCTTATTCAATCTCCTATAATCGATGCACACCCTCCAACTTGTTACTGTCCTTGTTGGAATTAACTCGTTGTCCTCATTTTATATCACCGTCATTCCCCCTTTCTTCAGCACACAATGAATCGGACTTACCCATTTACTTTCAGAAATTGGATATATGACACCGACATCCAATAATTTCAGAATTTCCTTCTTGACCACTTCCTTCATGATTGGGTTAAGTCGACATTGATGCTCCACCGATGGACTTGTATCATCCTCCATCAGAATCTTGTGCATGCAAAATGATAGGCTAATGCCTTTTATATCCGCAATCGTCCATCCAATTGCTGATTTGTTATCCTTAAGCACCCTCAGCAACTTTTCTTCCTGCAATTCGTTAAGTGCAGCAGAAATAATTACAGGTAAAGAATTTGAATTGCCTAAATACGCATACTTGAGATGTTTAGGGAGTGGCTTAAGTTCCAATGTTGGTGGCTCCTCCAATGATGGTTTCAATTTTTCTGTAACTGTCTCCTCGGTGTATAGAGGTTTAACCGGTGCTCTGAATTGGCTAACTCGTGGCAACGAGTCTAGCATCTGTAATAAGTCCACAAATTCTGGATCGTCTTTTTCTTCATCCCCCAATAAAGTTGTTTCTAACGGATCGTTAATCAAACTCTTGCTCATATCTTTGCTGATAATTTGCTCAATTAAATCCATTCGAAAACACTCTTCCTCATCCGTAGGATATTTCATGGCCTTGAACACATTGAATTTTATTTCTTGGTCTTGGACTTTCATAGTAAGTTCTCCTTTTTGCACGTCAATGAGTGTCCTTCCCGTAGCCAAGAAAGGTCTCCCTAGGATGATCAGGATGTTCTTATCTTCATTGAAATCTAGTATGATAAAGTCCACAGGGAATATAAACTTATCCACTTTTACCAGAATGTCCTCTACAATTCCTCTCGGATATGTGACTGACCTATCCGCCAACTGCAATGACATATTCGTAGGCTTTGGTGTGGGCAAACCCAATTCTGAATATACTGATAATGGCATCAGGTTTATACTAGCCCCCAAATCACATAAACATTTGTTAAACGATATTTTCCCGATCGTGCACGGGATATTAAAGCTCCTCGGGTCTTTGAGTTTTGGTGGAAGCTTCTTCTGTAACATCGCACTACACTCCTCTGTTAGTGCCACCATTTCAAATTCTTCCCATTTCTTCTTCCTCGACAGAATTCCTTTTATAAACTTCGCATAACTCGACATTTGCTACAGGGGCTCTGCGAATGGGATGTTAATATGGAGTTTCTTGAACACGTCTATAAACTTTGCGAACTACTTATCTGATTTCTGTTTTTGGACCCTCTGCTGAAACGGCGGTGGAGGACAAACAACCGGCTCACTGTTTAACTTGGTTTCCTCGATTTTGTTCCCCTATACTGCGTTACTGTCGTCAACCTTGTCCTCTGGTGTTGCTGAATTTTCTGTACTATTCCCACCGAGATGTTTTCCATTTCTCAACGTAACTGTTTGACATTGCTCCTGATTACCCTTAGGATTTCTCTCGGTGTCGCTAGGTAATGTTCCTTGTGGTCTATTATTCAATGCCAACGCAATTTGACCTATCTGATTCTCTATATTTTTGATAGCAATCGCTTGCTTCTTTATAGCCAAATCGTTGCTAGTCATGTACCTTGCCCATATTTCCTCCCCATCGGATTTCCTATCTTGCTGTTGAACCTGTTGTGGATGACTATAAAAACCAGGGGGATATGATGGCCGTGGAGCTTGAGTTTGCTGATTATTACTCCATGAAAGGTTTGGGTGGTTCCTATTCCCCTGGTTGTAGGTGTTTTGGTAAGTATTTTGTGGAATTCTATTGTAGTTGCCTATGAACTGAACGGATGCTGGATTTATTACACACTGATCTGTTGGATGATCACCCGCACAAAATTCACATACTACCATAACCTGTTGAACTTGTTGAACTTGAGACCTTGTCATCGTATTTACCCTCTCATTCATCGTATCAAACTTAATGGATAGTGCAGAAAGATGTGCTTGTATAGCAGTTACTCCATCTAATTCCAAGATCCCAGCCGCCTTTGCCTGTGTCATTCTTGTTGTGGGCCACTGGTAGTTATTTGTCGCCATTATTTCTATCAAATTGTATGCATACTCGTAACTCTTAGCCATGAATGCACCGCCCGATGCCGCATCAATGTTGGTTCTGACATTTTCATGTAGCCCATTATAGAAGGTGTTCATTTGTAACCACTTGGGCAATCCATGATGTGGGCACTTTCTGAGTAATTCCTTGTATCTCTCCCATACCTCATATAGTGACTCCCCATTTTGCTGCTCAAACATTGTGATGTCATTCCTCATTTTCGCAGTCTTCGCCGTTGGAAAAAATTTGGCAAGAAATTTTTGAGCCAAATCCTCCCACGTAGTGATCGAACCAGGCGGTAAAGAATGTAACCAACTCTTCGCTATGTCCCGTAAAGTGAATGGGAACAAGCGAAGTCTTACTGGCTCATCTGAAACCCCATTGTACTTGAACGTGTCGCACATTTCCAGAAAACTGATTAAATGCTCATTCGGATCATCATTTACCATTCCCCCAAACTGACATGAGTTCTGCATCATCTAAATGGTCCCAGGCTTTATTTCAAAAGTGTTCGCAGCTATTGCAGGCCTAGTAATGCTCGACTACAGATCAGTCACCCTAGGTGTGGCAAAATCCCTCAACGCTTTCTGGTCTTCAGCAGCCATCGTTCCTTCCTTATCAGAATTTTTGAATTCGTTCCTCGTTTCCTCAATCCACTTACTCAACTTTTGGAATCGTCTATCAATGTCATCCTCAAAAGGAAGAAAGTCTGGATGTTTAGATCGTGTTTGCATAAACCAATGTCGAAAACCTGAAATAGAGAAAACAAAATAAAAATGTTTAAGTAAAACTGGGCTAATTAAATTGATATCATAAAAAAATATTAAAATCTCGGCTAAATTGTCCCCGACAACGGCGCCAAAAACTTGTTGGGTAAAATCAATACGCTTAAAAACACGTAAGTGTACGTGGTTAACAAGTAATATAGTAGTGAATAAAGTATCGTTCCCACGAGGACAAAATATCAAGAGTTTTAACTTCACAACTATCAATTTTGTATTAACCCTAATTTTATTAAACTAATCAATTCAATGGTTTTAAATTATATAAAAAAAACTAAATTAATAAGAAAATAAACTATCACAAAACAGTCACCAATAACGAAATTCGGAAGTTCAAACAATTAATGGAGAATTAGACTTATGATTTCACCCTGAGCTTCACTATTATTTTCAAAGCTTTATTCCAACTCAATTTAATATCCCAGTTTATTAATCAAGAACATGAACGTAGTAAGAGCCACCTCTCGATGCACTAATACCATATTAACATCAATCCACAATTAAGATAGAAATCCGTTAAACACCTAACTTAACCAACTCACTATATCTCTATGTGAACTGCAATTAAAGAAGGTTGAAGTTTAAGCTCTCTATATGATTACATGCGATGTCAAGCGTATCTCTACCTTAATAATAATCACAAATCTGCTATCGACAAAATTTATGACACATGCTATATTAACTAGGTCTAGATTCGAATCTCCTCTCTCGATTCCTTTCAAATCCACAAGAACTGTTGATCAGGCAATTCATAAATTCACGCTCAAATTAACATAGATAAACTGAACATATCTTATTAAATTGGAAATCAAAGTTATAGAATCATCGTTTCGCCCAAAGATCCATCACAAGTTTAAAAAGTAAATTAGTTCATAACGAATGAATTAAAAACTGAATAATTTGTTGAAAACATCCTTCCAATTACAAATAAGACTAAAGAGAAGAAGAATAATGAAAACCCCTTCACGTAGCCTTGACTTGCAACCGTCG
This sequence comes from Panax japonicus, assembly GCA_020205505.1. Taxonomy (NCBI): domain Eukaryota; kingdom Viridiplantae; phylum Streptophyta; class Magnoliopsida; order Apiales; family Araliaceae; genus Panax; species Panax japonicus. Next base: position 31,543,570 of record CM035111.1, read on the forward strand.
TGACAATCTCTGAAAATTACTCCTCCAACGTTTTGCTCTGAATCCCTGAAATCGCTCTTGAATTAATGCCTTTGTGTTGTATGATCGTTGTTCTTCTACGTAATAGCAAGCTCTCCTTCTCCCTTCGCCAAAATCTCTTTTTATTAGAGTCCAAGCGCATCATTTCAGTCCCATAAACTGAGCACCAGCAGAAGTCAAAACAGAACAAGACACCCAGAAATCGAGACCCCCGCCCCGGCGGGGGGTGCTACTGACTTTAATTTTTGTCTTCTTCAACATTTTTCAACTTTTGTGCCACAAAGACTGCCTTTCCTCACCATTTGCATCCATGACCACCCTGCACATAAAATGACATAAAATGAGTGAAAACGAACACAAAACATGAAGATAACAACGAATTTAAATTCGAAATGAATATCGATTCGTGTATATAAAATCCACTTATCAGACCTCTCTTTCCTTTCCGGGAAGGGGGTGTTACAGAGATGGCATCAAAGCTTAGGTTCTTTCTTGTAGAAAACCTATTTAGGTTTGACCCGTGAGTTATGGGTAAACCATTGAGTAGATGTAGGAGTTTGATTCGATTTTGTCATTTGTTTAGTTGGTCAATATTTTGACCAAATTTCGATTACTTTTTGATTTGTAGGTTTATTGAGGAAAGTGGAATAGTTTATTAAGGTGATTGAGTAATGATATTAGTTAAGAATTGTGATTTAATCATTGAGGTGAATAAAATTATACTTTGTACAAATAAGAAATGATCTTATATGAGATGTGATTATGATGCGAGTATTTGTATCGACGAGAATTTGATTTTGGAAAAATTATTTGTTAGAGTTGTTTTTTGTGACAAATTATTATGATTTTGGAATTGAGGATTTGATTTGAGTTAGATTTTGATTTATGTTAAGCTTGTGGATAATTTAAGGTTTGTGTATTGATGACATATTATGATAAAGTAAAAATTATTAAGTATAGAGGATTTTTTGTAATTTGAGTTATTGATATTCGAGGTAATTAGATTAATCATTTGGAGTTAATGATCAATTTTGTGGCTATTTTCTAATAGGATATTGGAGTTATGTTCTATGAAGCTTCTTTGTGATAGTATGGGGAGACATTGAAATTTATTGGATTAAGGTTTGCAATAAGGGATGATTGATTTATTATATGATTAGATAGTAAGTGATGAAATTCAATTGATTTTGAGAGATCTTGAATAGTTGTAGTTTGCTTATGCAGATGGTAGATTATGTGACTTGGAGTTTGATATGGTGATAAAAAGATATTAGTGGTATATGTTGGGTAAAATCTAGTTACGCACAACACGCAAGTATACGTGGTCAACAAGTAATAAAGTGATAAGTTGAGTATCGTTCCCACAGAGAATTATTTAATAAAAATCACCAAGTACTAACCCGTAACCAACTCAATCTTATTTAAACAAATGAATTTAATGTTATAAATTAAAATATTTAACTAAACTAATTCTAATTACCACTAATTAAAAATTAGATTATGGAGATTTAAGATCACAACTTCACTTAGTACTTCATTTAAGTTAACACACTTCTCATCAATTATTCTCTATCTCGAATTGTTAATCAAGAACACGAAAGTAGTATTAACCACCTCTCGATGCACTAATACCGTATTAACGTCAATCCACAATTAAGATAGAAATCCGTTAAATACCTTAATCAACTAACCCACTATATCTCTATGTGAATTACAATTGAAGAAGGTTTAAGAGCAAGTTCTCTATAAGATTACATATGGCGTCAAGCATATCTCTACCTTAACACTCATCAAGTTTAAGCTACTAACAAAATCCTGAACACATGCTATCATGATTAGATCTAAATCAATACTTCATCTCTCGAGTTCATATCGATTATCACGGTAATTGATGGCCAAACAATTAAACAGTTAAATCCAAATCACAATAGACAATCCTCTAAATAGAACATAATAATTGATAACGAAGCATATTAAAATAAACTATATAATAAGATCCATTGTAATCTCAAACAAAGAATTAGTTCATGATTATTGAATTAAAACTAAGAATCCACAATTGAATACACATTAAAAGATAAAGATAGAAGAAGATGAGAAGAAATAATCTATTGTCTGTAGATTAGACGCTCCCTCCTTGCTCCTACTTTGAATCTTCAATGGTCTCTAAGTTGTTTCAATCTCCAAATCTCATTAGAACTAGTGTTTTCTCTAATTTACTCTAATCTAATTTAATAGAATGCTCTCTAATCTCCTAATATTCTTCTCTAATTTGTGTTATTCCCCTCCTTTTATAAGCCTTTATAGATGTCTTTAAGTCCTCTTGGAAGTCCTTGAATCAAACAACTCGAAAAAAATCCTTTTCGGACTCAAATTCGGACAAAATCTCCTCCTTTTCGCATAGGCCAGCCCTGGCTGGGTATTTCCTTTGCAAAAGCCCAGCCCCGGCTGGGTAGTAAGCTGCTAAAACGCCCAGGACCCCAGCCCTGGCTGGGTCCTAAGGCTAAAAAACGTCCAGCCCCGGCTGGGCACCAATCTGCCAATACATTTTTCTGCTGGAACCTCCTCTGCTAAAACTACCATAACGTTTAAACCGAGAGGAGTTACGGGGCCCGCGACCTATCAAATCGAAGATATCGACGATATCTACAACTTTCATTCTTTGAGATTTCAGAAATAAAAAACGCATAATGGTCGAAATTAGACTGGAAGTGACTTCTATGTAAATGACCACGCAAAACGGTGAAGTTCAATGACGTCCGTTGGTAGAAATGCCACAACTCTTTCATCTGAACTCCGATTTGAATTATTCAAGATGTTCCGAAAAGCTAAGAAGATGCTCTACAATATAGTCCAAGCTCCAAGCCAAGAACATGAATTAAACATGAAAGCATAAACGATGTCCGGATTGCTTTTTCCTTGCATTTTCCTTACCAATAATCGCTCACATCGCTTCCAAATGTATAACCTACAAAACGAACACAAAATGCATGAAAAGTAACTAAGACAAATAAATATAAGTAACTAATTCAAGTAAAAGATACCGGATAAGTAGGTATAAAATCTACTTATCAAATACCCCCAAACTTAAACCTTTGCTTGTCCTCAAGCAAAAACAAAACAAAAATGCAAGGCCATGCAATGCAATGGAATGGAACTAATCTACATGCCTACGAATCCAGAAGTATTGATGAACACAAATCTATTCAACCGACCTTAGAGCAATCAAGTAAACATGATAATACTTCATATCAAAACCAATCAACAATTTCCTAGTCAATCATCAAATCTTTAACTGTTATTACTGGTATAGTGCGTGTGTGCTCCACAACAATGTTAACTAATATAAAATCAAATTTAACACATAACAAGTCTCTTCAAAGGCATCATACAGTATAAACTCAAAAAATTCATGAACAAGCTAGATCCAACTAAAGTCAAACATCCACCAAGTTCAAGAGTCCAATCCGGGATACTTATGCTTTACTTTTCATTATGGGGGCTTTTTGCTCTTTTCCCGTTTTATTATTATTATTATTATTTTTTTCTCTTTTTTTTTTACTTTTTAACCATGACTGTGCAATGTCTCATTCCATTAGGCTAACAGTGTTACCCCTTAGCGAGCTTTCGACCAACGACTCCCAGATCATATAAGACCTTAGGGCGCTAGGTTTTAAGATACCCCTTCGGGCGTACTTGCTCAAGTAACAAAGGCCCCGAAACAAAACTAGCCACGGTATATTTTTTTTCATTTTTTTTCTTTTTTTGAAGCTTATATATCCCAAATTTTTCTCCCGAACTTAAGTTTTTATCGAACTTAGTCATCACTACTTATTCTTCTCATTCTTTCATTCAAACTAGCATTATCCTTTAGAGTCCCATTATGTATCAATTTAAACTCAATTAATCAACAAGTTGTTTTTATTGTGCTATCCTTATTATACCAGTTTCAAACAGAAAAAATTTAATTCATAACAAGAAATCACATCAAAGCTCTAATAGTCAGTACGCTACTTGTCTACTCAATCCCAATCTCATCATTGGCCAAAATAGAATGTAAATATCAAACAGCTGGACTCATGCAGGATAAACATAGTAACTAACTATTATTTTTGAAATTTTTGATTTTTTTATAATGAAACTAAACTAAATTAACAACATATGCAAAATAATATAACATAAACTAAACATGCAATAATGAACTAAACTAAACTCCCCCAAACTTAGCAATTACAATGTCCTCATTGTAAGAATATAGCGGTAAGTAGAAGAGAACTTCCCTGTAATCAGCTAAGCGTGAGGTGATGGTGGCGATGACTGCGACGATCATTTTCCTATCCATTGGACCTCCAATACCTGCAATGAAGAGAGACAACATGGATTAGATTATAAGAGAACTTAATAAGCAACTTAATTCCTATCTACTAAATAAACTAGTGAAGCATATAAATATAAAAATTCCTGGGTTGCCTCCCAGTCAGCGCTTGATTTATAGTCTTTCAGCCTGACTTTTTTTGGTCAAAGCTATCCAATTCCTCTTTGAAAGTTGAGGAACCCTCCATCCATCAGAAATAATATAGCTTTTGGTAGGTTCCCATTTGTGACAGCCATCGAGTTAAAGTCACCTAGCATACTTTGTTTAAATATATGCCCAATTGAGAATGTTGAATAACTAGGTGCTTTTTCGTCAGTTGAGCCTATGATTCGATTTGGGCTTTGAGGCTTGGCAAGAACAACGGGCTCTTCTTCTATCTTTTCCTCCTCATCCCACTATGGCTTCACATTTGTAGTAGCTCTCATGTCATAAAGAGCCTTGCCGACGACATGACTACCAAGCGGGCACAGTTTTGCAAATCTAACTGGACCCTTGATCTTTGGCGGAGAAGGAACTTGGGGCACTAATAACATCGGCTCATCCTCGTTGGTACTCATAGTTAGTTCTTCACCGACCTTATTTTCATTATCCCCACTTGTCTCCTCTTTTTCAACATCTCGTGTCTCATCCAGTTGTAGATTTGGCTCGGACACTTCATCAATCTCGGAATCCTCATCATAACATCGATTGTTTTGAGGATAGTTGTTCAAGTCTTTGAGTATTTGATCCACATGGTTCTGCAGATTTTGCATTGATATCTCTTGATCAATCCTCCTCTCCTCATTTGATGCTATGAACTTGGACAACAATTCCTCCAACTTTGACTTTTCTTCTTTTAATGGAGGTTGATATGAGAATTCCGGTGTGTATGTTGGATTTGGAGTAGAGTATTGGTCTTGATAGTTGTAACTCCATGAAGAATCCGAGTGATACCCCCAAACTTGATGATAATTATCATATACATACTGATTGAGGTAGTTACCACCATACTGTACCGGCCCAAGATTGATGGTGCATTGATTACTCGGGTGATTGCCAGAACAATAGCCACAGGTAACTGCCATCCTTCGACTCTGTTGGGCTGCGATAACGTCCAACTTCCTCGAAAGTTCTTCAATTTGTGCTGACATTGCGAAGAGTGTCGCGAGTCTGTCAATCTCCGCTTCCTTTGGTTGAGTCATGTTCGTGTATGGCCATTGATACACAAAGTAATCCATGGTACCTGAAAAGAGAGAAATATAGGAAGAGAATTAAAAATAAAAATAAAAATATTTAAATTAAGACTAATTTGATTGAAGCTAATATTGGTAAAACTGTATTAAACTAATTCCCCGGCAGCGGCGCCAAAAACTTGTTGGGTAAAATCTAGTTACGCACAAGACGCAAGTATACGTGGTCAACAAGTAATAAAGTGATAAGTTGAGTATCGTTCCCACAAAGAATTATTTAATAAAAATCACCAAGTACTAACCCGTAACCAACTCAATCTTATTTAAACAAATGAATTTAATGTTATAAATTAAAATATTTAACTAAACTAATTCTAATTACCACTAATTAAAAATCAGATTATGGAGATTTAAGATCACAACTTCACTTATTACTTCATTTAAGTTAACACACTTCTCATCAATTATTCTCTATCTCGAATTGTTAATCAAGAACACGAAAGTAGTATTAACCACCTCTCGATGCACTAATACCGTATTAACGTCAATCCACAATTAAGATAGAAATCCGTTAAATACCTTAATCAACTAACCCACTATATCTCTATGTGAATTAAAATTGAAGAAGGTTTAAGAGCAAGTTCTCTATAAGATTACATATGGCGTCAAGCATATCTCTACCTTAACACTCATCAAGTTTAAGCTACTAACAAAATCCTGAACACATGCTATCATGATTAGATCTAAATCAATACTTCATCTCTCGAGTTCATATAGATTATCACGGTAATTGATGGCCAAGTAATTAAACAGTTAAGTCCAAATCACAATAGACAATCCTCTAAATAGAACATAATAATTGATAACGAAGCATATTAAAATAAACTATACAATAAGATCCATTGTAATCTCAAACAAAGAATTAGTTCATGATTATTGAATTAAAACTAAGAATCCACAATTGAATACACATTAAAAGATAAAGATAGAAGAAGATGAGAATAAATAATCTATTGTCTGTAGATTAGACGCTCCCTCCTTGCTCCTACTTTGAATCATCAATGGTCTCTAAGTTGTTTCAATCTCCAAATCTCATTAGAACTAGTATTTTTTTCTAATTTACTCTAATCTAATTTAATAGAATGCTCTCTAATCTCCTAATATTCTCCTCTAATCTGTGTTATTCCCCTCCTTTTATAAGCCTTTATAGATGTCTTTAAGTCTTCTTGGAAGTCCTTGAATCAAACAACTCGAAAACAATCCTTTTCGGACTCAAATTCGGACAAAATCTCCTCCTTTTCGCATAGGCCAGCCCCGGCTGGGTATTTTCTTTGCAAAAGCCCAGCCCCGGCTGGGTAGTAAGCTGCTAAAACCCCCAGGACCCCAGCCCCGGCTGGGTCCTAAGGCTAAAAAAGGTCCAGCCCCGGCTGGGCACCAATCTGCCAATACATTTTTCTGCTGGAACCTCCTCTGCTAAAACTGCCATAACTTTTAAACCGAGAGTAGTTACAGGGCCTGAAACCTATCAAATCGAAGATATCGACGATATCTACAACTTTTATTCTTTGAGATTTCAGAAATAACAAATGCATGATGGTCGAAATTGGACTGGAAGTGACTGCTATGTAAATGACCACGCCAAACGGTGAAGTTCAATGACGTCCGTTGGTAGAAATGCCACAACTCTTTCATCCGAACTCCGATTTGAATGATTCAAGATGTTCCGGAAAGCTAAGAAGATGCTCTACAATATAGTACAAGCTCCAAGCCATGAACATGAATTAAACATGAAAGCATAAACGATGTCCGGATTACTTTTTCCTTGCATTTTCCTTACCAATAATCGCTCACATCGCTTTCAAATGTATAACCTACAAAACGAACACAAAATGCATGAAAAGTAACTAAGACACATGATTATAAGCAACTAATTCAAGTAAAAGATACCGGATAAGTAGGTATAAAACCTACTTATCAGTATATTTTTGGTATAATAATATTTGAGAACTAGTTTAATTTGAGGTTATAAAATTTTGAAACTATTGAGTTCTTAGGGTGAGTTGGTGATATAATTTGTACAATTATTTTGTTTATCTGATGTCATTGAAGTTTTGCACGAATATATATAAAATAAAAAAATGAAAATAATTTGTTAAATCTTTGTCATGTGTGGAACATAAACATTATATGAATTAAAGATAATTTTAAATATTTTGGGTATTCGAATCGTATTTAGATGAAGAGAAATTTTTGTGCTTTTGAATTATGTTTCGAAGAGTACGTGTGACACCCCCAAAATAGGTATACATCACCCATTCTGAGTCGCCAAATACATGGTACATAACTTCTTTTATACAATATGACAACAGCGCAACTTAGAATTTTTACACGAATATTGTCTCATAGATAATATTCAAACTCAAATGAAGTCTTCATTACATTTATTATCACACTATTTCATAAAATAGTGAGGACTACTATAGCCACCATCTCGGACCGTCACTCTATTCCCCGATTAGTCCCGGCTACGTTCTCATTTCCTGAAGAGAACAATGAAAGCAAAAGGGTGAGCTCAACTAGCACAGTAAGAAATATTATGACTAAGATAATGCAGAATAAATTATCGTTAGCCTTCAATAGTGTTAAACTGATAAAATACAATAAACATCAAGTTTAACTGCAGCGGAACAAACAATCCATTAGAAGAGTCAAGTAGAGCATGATATCTACTATCTTCTATGATTTAAACAGTTTCTCATCAACTTTATCGCTGAGACTCGGCTTTTTAAATAAACCACATCATTGAATTATCCCTGCACTATGTGCCAAAGATATTCATATAATCATCAATGGTCATGATTATACCGAATAATTCCTGGTAATAATCATACCAACAACTGTCCATCAATGCACTACAGGCCAATGAGGACTTTTACCACATCATTTATAACATTAGGGGTCATGATTATACCGAATGATACCTGGTCATAATCATACCAATCTACAGTCCATCTATGCATGTAAGCCACATATGACTTTCATTACAATATACGCATAAGGATCATGACAATGATATAAACATTAATCAAACGAAATCAAGGATAAATATTAAAGACTTTAAATTTATCCAGAGTTTAAAAATATCCAAATTGTCAACATGACCCTGCTTTGTAGAGTAAAATTCAAGAATAATATTCATGTATCAAAAATAATTTGGACAGAAAAGAAATATATTTTTTGGGTGAATAGTACTTCAGGAATAGTACCTCGTGAATAGTAACCTAACATGAAAAGTGCCCCAAATACCCGAGTGAATAATATTCGAGTGAATAGTAACCCATGAATAGTGTTAGAGTTTATGCCCTAGATGCCAATTATTTGATATATTTGCTTAACGTTTTGATATTATATTTGATTATTTAAATGAATGATTTTATTATGGTTTTATTTACTGCGTTATATAAATGTTAACATAATAAAAATCCTTAGAATACTGATACAAATTATATAGTTTCAAGTATGTGACTTGAATATGAGATTATATAATTACAATTAGTATCATTGTTCTTAAATGTCTCTAGTCGTGTATCATTGTTGATGGAACAACAATGATGCATTAAGACTAGTATGTGGATTGACTGATGACCAAATCTCATTGGTCATAAATATATGAGATATTAAGTCAATGCATAGGTACATGTTAGAGAACGATGTACTGGACAGACCTACCATGAGAATTCTATGTGGAGCATTATGCGAAGTGTTATTAGCAATTCTCATAGTGACAATAATGTAATGGTCCTCCGACATAAAATCACTATATTTCTACACGGGAATTTATGTACTTTGATATCATCAAATGTCACCTTTAATAGGGTGGACTATAAAGGTGATTATTGGGTACATCATGAATCGTGTGAGGAATATGAGTGATCTAGATGAAATTTAACCATCCTATATAATAGGGGTGATATCCATAGGCCTCTAGATTGAGTAGGACTTTGAAATGCATGGCCATGCTTAAATAGTGATTTGTTTCATATAGTCTACTCATTGATCAAGAAAAACTTAGATTAAATTATGAAGAGTATGACACATTCCATAACTCGAGTTTAATCTAGGATATTAAAGTTAAAAGGATTAAATTACATTAAAACTTTGGTCACGAAAAGGTTGCATCGAATCATCGATCTTATTATTACTTGTGTAGCAGTGATGCATTACTAGATGCCGCTCACTGTTTATAATTTTATAATATAATTTTAAAATTATTTCCAACGTAATAATAACCTATAGGGTCACACACATAGAACGTAATTTAAAAGGGAATTAATTTAAATTTTAAGAATTTAAATATATTAATATGATTAATAGTATTTAAATCACGAATTTAAATTACAAGGATAATTTGTATATATGTATATTAATTAAGTAAGACTTAATTAAGATATATATATATATATATATATATATATATATATATATATATATATATATAAATTCGGATTTTATGAAATTAGGTTTTGATTATTACCTTTTAACTACTATATATATGATATATAGCAGCCACTTAGGGTAAGATCATAACTTCAAAATCCTAGCCGCTCTTAGAGAGAGACTAGAGAGAAAACCTTTTGAAAAATCCTGTTCCTTTGGTGGCTAATACCGCAAGTCCTTTTATTGCAGAATCGTGCGACAGTTCGTGCGATGTTCGTGTGGATACCATAGGACGTAGTTTCGTGAGGAATTGCGTTGGAGATTCGAAGCATTTCAGAAGCATTTTCATATTTGATATAATCTCTTTACACTAAGTTAATTGATTTTCTCATGGATCCTATTTAGGATTTCGAAATTGCTTTACAATTTTATTTTCCGCTGTACGTTTCTGTATCAAAACCCCTACAGTGGTATCAAAGCTACTTGAGAAACGATTAATTCAGATTACGTGTTTTATTGCTTTCGATATATATGATATATGATGTTACAATTTATCGATCTGAAATTGATTATATTATTTTCGATATATATATGATATATGATGATACAATTTTATTGATCAGAAATTGAATATATAATATTCTATATGTAAGCGTATTCTGGTATTATGAATATCAGTGATAGATATGCATGTATATGCTGTTCTGTTAATTGTATCTTAAATGGTGTAATAACAGTATACAACTTCTGTTCTAATTGGATTAGAAGCATGAAGATTCGGTTTAATATGATTAATTGAAACTGGACATATTTGATATGTAATGGGTGTATAGTTATTATGGGTGTTTTTGTTATATAGTTTTTCTTTAATTATATATAAACTGTTATGTGCTTATTGTGATATGCATGGTGCACAGTTATGGCCTTTTGACCCATAGGTTAGTGGTTTTTGGTTTTAAAATACGGCTTGCATGTCGTGCTTTTCTATAAATTCTAATGTAATATTCTCTTCTCATCTAAATCCCCTCGAATGTAACTCGAGGTTTCTTTATGTCATGTAATAAATCTATAATCGATGAAGATGTCAAGATGGAGAACACAATGGAAAGATGATGATGGAGAGGAGGCACATGTATGAGGAAGATCCAAGGAAGCTACTATTTTGAGATCTTTTTACCATCTTAGATTGACCTTCAATCGTTCATTAGCTTGAAAAGATTGACAATGGATTGGGCCATAACCGTGACACATTTAATTTTGTACTTTATTTATGCTTGTATGTGATATTATAAATAATGTGCATGCTTAATAAGATTAAAATTTGTGAGATCTAAATTAATTTATAAAATCCCTCAATAAATTAAATCAGATGCCTTCCAATGAATAACACTCATCAAGACCTTAATCAATGGATGTAGGTTTGCCAAAGCAAAGTAACCTATTTATCTTGGTAAGATGCGATAGGATAATTATGATATCCAAACTGTTTAAATCATTGGGCCCAACTTAACTAAGTTATCTCAATAGGATTGTGGACTTAAAGGCATGGAGTTTAGTAGGTACCATTAGATGGGCTAGAAACAAATGTTGTTTACCAAACTATTCAAGAGTTATATATGATATAATTGACAAGGGGTTGTCTACCTAAATAATTGTGTTTTGAGAGATTAGCCAAAGCTAACTTAAGGCATAATGAAATATGGATCTTGGCTCACTAGAAAAATTTAATAGAAAATACTTTTCGAATTAATAGTGAGTGATATTAATTTGAATAAAATAGTGTGAGGTATATTTTGAATGTATTATTATCAATTACATAATATCAAAAACTCTGCAATTTGACTTATTATTTTTGCACTTATAAATTGTAGATATCAATGACAAACAACAACAACACAAATAGTCTTTTACTACGATCAGTCCTTGAGAAGGACATGCTGAGTGGAATTAATTTCCTTGACTGACATAGGAACTTGAGGATTGTCCTCAAATAAGAGCGCAAGCTATATGTCATTGATGGGCCCATTCCTGCAGCACCAGTTGTTACTGCACCACGTGCGAAGCATAATGCTTACAAGAAGCATCAAGATGATGCTCTAGACATGAGTTGTCTCATGCTAGCAACCATGAACGCTGAGCTTCAGAAGCAACATGAGTTGATGGATGCTTATGAGATGATCGAGCATCTCAAGAAATTGTTCGAAGGGCATGCTCGAAAGGAGAGGTATGATACAAGTAAGGCGTTGTATCACTGCAAGATGGGTGAACGTGATCCAGTTGGTCCACATGTGCTGAAAATGATTGGGTATATTGAGTACCTTGATAGGTTGGGTTTTCCAATCACTCCGGAAGCCCAAACAGATCTTGTTTTGCAATCTTTGAACAACAACTACTCTCAATTTGTTATGAATTATCTTATGAATGAAATTGAGAAACCCCTTACTGAGTTGTTGAGCATGTTAAGAACTGCAGAGAATAACATGAAAAGGCAAGACCCGCTCCCATAATGGTGGTGCAAAAGGGGAATGCTAAGGGATATTGGAAATGCAAGAAGAAGATAGGATCTAAATCTTTTACCAAACCCAATTCCAAAATCAAACAGGATTTAAAACCTAAAGGTGGGGTGGCTAAAGAAGGTGAGTGTCACTTCTGTGGAAAACCTTTGGAAGATGTGAAGAAAAGGAAAGGAAATACGACTTCTGATTCATGTATATATGTTATAGAAGTCAACTTGTCTACTTCTACATCATGGATATTAGATACAGGATGTGGTTCTCACATTTGTGTTAATGTACAGGAACTTCGAAGGAGTAGGACTTTGGTAAAAGGAGAGGTTGACCTACGAGTTAGGAATGGAGCAAAAGTTGCTGCACTGGCCATAGGAACTTATCATTTATCTTTGTCCACTGGGCTAGTATTAGAATTAGAGGATTGTTATTATGCGCCTGCTATCAGTAAAAACATTATTTATGTTTCTTGTTTGGACAATAAAGGTTTTTCATTTATATTTAAGAACAATCATTGTTCGTTTTACTTAAATGATATTTGCTATGGTGTTTCACAATTGTTTAACGGTCTTTATATTCTTGATTTAGAAATGCCTATCTATAACATAAATACAAAATGATTTAAATCAAATAATTCAAATCCGACATATCTCTGGAACTGTCGTTTAGGCCTTATAAATGAGAAACACATATCCAAACTTCATAAAGATGGGTTCTTGGATTCATTTGATTTTGAATCATATGAGAAATGCGAGTCTTGTTTATTAGGAAAGATGACTAAAGCCCCTTTCATTGGACATAGTGAACGGGCTAGCGATGTATTGGGACTTATACATAGTGATGTATGTGGACCCTTGAGTTCGTTAGCAAGAAGTAGGTTTTATTACTTCATTACATTTACTGACGACTTTAGTAGATATGGATATGTGTATCTTATGAGACACAAATCCGAATACTTTGAAAAGTTCAAGGAATTCAAGAATGAAGTTCAAAACCAATTTGGCAAAAGTATAAAAGTCCTTCGATCTGATCGAGGAGGTGAATACTTAAGCCAAGACTTTGATGACCTTCTAAATGAGTGTGGTATTATATCACAACTCACTCCACCTGGAACACCACAATGGAATGGTGTATCTGAGAGGAGGAATCGCACCTTGTTGGACATGGTACGATCAATGATGAGTCATGCAAATCTTCCAATAAGCTTCTGGGGTCATGCCCTAGAGACAGCTGCATTCACACTTAACTGTGTTCCTACAAAGACGGTTCAGAAGACACCATATGAGATGTGGACTGGGAAACGTCCTAGTATGTCGTTCGTGAAGATTTTTGGTTGTGAGGCATTTATTAAACATTTGGATTCTGACAAGCTCGGACCTAAATCTGAGAAATGTAATTTTGTGGGATACCCAAAGGAAACAAAAGGGTATTATATCTACAAACCTTCTAAGAAAAAAGTGTTTGTTGCTCGAACTGGTATTTTTCTAGAAAGTGAATTTGTCTCTAAAGGAAATAGTGGGAGGAAAGTAGAACTCGAAGAAATTTGAGAACCACAAAATATCATTAAACCTGAGTTAGAACATGAGCATGAACCACAAGATATTGTGGAAAATGAACCTGTTCAAATTACACAAGGCATTCGTAGATCTGGTAGGACACGCCAAGTGCCCGAGAGATATTATGGATATCTTGTGACTCAAAATGATGATGTGATGCTCATAGATCAAGATGAGCCTGCTTCCTACCAAGAAGCTATGAATGGACAAGATTCTGAGAAATGGCTTGAAGTCATGAAATCTGAGATGGACTCCATGTATACTAACCAAGTATGGACTCTGGTTGATCCACCCGAAGGGGTAAAACCAATCGGGTGCAAGTGGGTTTTCAAGAAGAAAATCGACATGGATGGAAAGGTACAAACCTACAAAGGTCGATTGGTAGCAAAAGGTTTCAAACAAATTCAAGGTGTTGACTATGATGAAACCTTCTCTCCAGTGGCAATAGTTAAATCCATCAGGATCTTACTTGCTATTGCAACTTTTTATGATTATGAAAATCTGGCAGATGGATGTCAAAATTGCTTTCCATACCGAAAATCTCCTTGAGTATGTTTAAATGACACAACCTGAAGGTTTTGTCACTCCAAAGGATGCTGGAAAGGTATATAAACTGCAGCGATCCATTTATGGATTAAAGCAAGCGTCTCAGAGTTGGAATCTTCGATTAAATGAAGCAGTCAAAGAGTTTGGCTTTATAAAAAATGAAGATGAACCTTGTGTATATAAGAAGGTTAGTGGGAGTCACATTATATTCCTAGTATTATATATTGATGACATATTAATTATTGGGAATGACATTCCTTCGTTACAGGCTGTAAAAACATGGTTAGGAAAATGATTCTTCATGAAAAATTTGGGCGATGCTGCCTACATTTTAGGTATTAGGATCTATAGAGATAGATCGATAAAAATGCTCGGCCTAAGTCAAAGTACATATATTGATAAAGTGTTGAAACGGTTCAGCATGCAAGAGGAAAAAAGAGAAAACTTACCCGTGACTCATGGTGTAAAGATCTCTAAGGCCCAATGTCCTAAATCACAAGATGATGAGGAGCGTATGAGAAAGATCCCTTATGCTTCGGCAATTGGATCTATCATGTATGCAATGATATGTACTCGTCCGGATGTCTCATATGTTTTGAGCCTGACGAGCAGATACCAGTCAAATCCAGGTGAAGGTCACTGGACAGTAGTCAAGAATATCCTTAAGTACCTGAAAAGGACTAAGGATTCATTCTTGGTATATGGAGGTGAAGACAAACTGACAGTAAAGGGTTACACAGATGCTAGTTTCCAGACTGACAATGATGACTATAAGTCTCAGTCAGGTTTTGTGTTTTGCCTTAATGGTGGTGCTGTTAGCTAGAAGAGTTTGAAGCAAGAGACAGTAACTGATTCTACAACAGAGCCTGAGTATATTGCTGCTTCTAGTGTGGCCAAGGAGGCTGTATGGATTAAAAAGTTCGTCACTGAACTAGGTGTTGTTCCAACCATTGTTGATCCGGTTAAGCTATACTATGATAATAATGGATCCATTGCACATGCTAAGGAACCCATATCTCACCAACGATCCAAGCATATACTTAGACGGTACCATCTCATCCATGAAATTATTGATAGAGGAGATGTAAATATAAGAAGAGTGCCAACAGATGATAATGTTGCAGATCCACTGACCAAGGCTTTGTCGCAGCAGAAACACAATGGTCACACTAGTTCCATGGGTATTAGATACATGAGTGATTAGCTCTAGTGCAAGTGGGAGACTGTTAGAGTTTATGCCCTAGAGACCAATTATTTGATATAATTGCTTAACGCTTTGATATTATATTTGATTATTTAAATGAATGATTTTGTTATGGTTTTATTTACTGCATTATATAAATGTTAACATAATAAAAATCCTTAGAATATTGATACAAATTTTATAGTTTCAAGTATGTAACTTGAACATGAGATTATATAATTACAATTAGTATCATTGTTCTTAAATGTCCCTAGTCGAGTATCATTGTTGATGGGACAACAATGATGCATTAAGACTAGTATGTAGATTGATTGATGACCAAATCTCATTGGTCATAAATATATGAGATATTAAGTCAATGCATAGGTACATGTTAGAGAACGATACCCACTATGAGAATTCTATGTGGAGCATTATGCGAAGTGTCATTAGCAATTCTCATAGTGACAATAATGTAATGGTCCTCCGACCTAAAATCACTATATTTTTACACGGGAATTTATGTACTTTGATATTATCAAATGTCACCTTTAATAGGGTGGACTATAAAGGTGATTATTGGGTACATCAAGAATCGTGTGAGGAATATGAGTGATCTAGATGAAATTTAACCATCCTATATAATAGGGGTGATATCCATAGGCCTCTTAATTGAGTAGGACTTTGAAATGCATGGCCATGCTTAAATAGTGATTTGTTTCATATAGTCTACTCATTGATCAAGAAAAACTCAGATTAAATTATGAAAAGTATGACACATTCCATAACTCGAGTTTAATCTAGGATATTAAAGTTAAAAGGATTAAATTACATTGAAACATTGGTCACAAAAAGGTTGCATCGAATCATCAATCTTATTATTACTTGGGTAGCAGTGATGCATTACTAGATGTCGCTCACGGTTTATAATTTTATAATATGATTTTAAAATTATTGCCAATATAATAATAACCTATAGGGTCACACACATAGAACGTAATTTAAAAGAGAATTAATTTAAATTTTAAGGATTTAAATATATTAATATGATTAATAGTATTTAAATCATGAATTTAAATTAAAAGGATAATTTGTATATATGTATATTAATTAAGTAAGACTTAATTAAGATATATATATATATATATATATATATATATATATATATATATATATAAATTCGGATTTTATGAAACTAGGTTTTGATTAATACCTTTTAACTACTATATATATATGATATATAGTAGCCATTTAGGGTAATATCATAACTTCAAAACCCTAGCAGCTCTTAGAGAGACTAGAGAGAAAACCTTTCGAAAAATCCTCTTCCTTTGGTGGTTAGTACCGTAAGTCCCTTTATTGCAGAATCGTGTGACGGTTCGTGCGACGTTTGTGTGGATACCATAGAGACGTAGTTTTGTGAGGAATTACGTTGGAGATTCGAAGCGTTTCAAAAGCATTTTCATATTCGGTATAATCTCTTTACATTGAGTAATTGATTTTCGCATGGATCCTGTTTAGGGTTTCGAAATTGCTTTAAAATTTTAATTTTTTCTGTGCGTTTCTGTATTGAAACCCCTACAAATAGTATTTCGGCACGAAAAGTTCCCCGAATACCCGAGTGAATAATATTCGAGTGAATAGTAACCGGGTGAATAGTAACCTATAAATAGTAACTCATGAATAATAACTCGTGAATAGTATTCCGACATGAAAAGATAATAATTATCAAGAAAGCTCAAAATAATATTTCCATGAAAAGATACTGGATGAAGCGTAAATATCAAGGATATTCTACTAATTTCACGGAGTATAGAAGCAATACTTCAACAAAATGAGTATAGAAGTAGGAATAAGAAACGAAATAATATTATTTACATACTACAGAGTATAGAAGAAAATATTATTTCTTACAAATATTGAATGAAGATAATATCCATACGAATACAAAAAATAATATCTTTTCTGAATATGAAATAAATAATACCCCTTACCTTAGTAGAATGTTGGATACTGGAATAGTGAAGTAGCAGAATACTCTTCTTCTTCCCCTCTATTGTTTCTCTCTATAAATGCTCTTGTGAGTCTTAGTGAATTTGTGAGAATGAAAAAGTATCAGCTTCTATTTATAGAAAAACATAGTTTCGATAATTGCACGTTTTGGGGCTCGAATTATTATAGTATAATACCTTCATCTTTTCCTTCATTTTTAATTTAGTCCTACAAGTATTATCAAACTTGCATCACCTCCCCTAATAGTACATGCATGTTAATCAATAGTATATGCATGTGAAAAAATAGTTACAGTATAGTACCTTCATCTATACCTCTATTTTTAATTTAGTCATTCAAGTATTATCAATCTTTCACCACCTCCCCTAATAATACATGCATTTGACTCAATAGTACACATATGTGAACAAATAGTTATAAGCATGTGAATTAATAGCAATTAATTGCTCATTTATCCGATTAATTACCCGATTGATCAATATAACCTCCAGACATCAATTATTATCGAAATAGATGTCGATTTCCACTAACACTAATAATTCCAACACAATAAAAATATCAATTTCATCTTTAATCAATACAAATTATTCATCACTAATATTATAACTCACAATATTTAACAACCAGATCATTCCCAAGAAAGGGGAGGCTTTCCGATAAGGATTTCTCCTTGTTGGTGCACAATTAGGTGACCAAACCTCTCCTCTACAGAACTTTCTAGACATTGTCAATATTGTAAATAATAATATGAATAACTTTGTCGTCTCAATTATTGATTTAATAATATAAAATATTGATACTGTTACAATAATTGAATCAATAATATGAGACATATTATGCAGCATAGCAATAATTGAGTATAACTGAGTGACTTCTCATATAAGCATCAATAATCAATACCGTGTGTTACTATGCAACCACGCGTATTACTGTACTTTTACCACCGAGTAGTTCAACAGTTTAACGGTAAAACTTTCGTCTTTATTTTTACAAAAAGATAATTATGTTGTTTTCTAACTACGACAATACTTTCGTTGTGGGGTCCATCAATGATTGTGTCGTCGTACGAATATTCCCTGTTAAAATAAATATTCCTCGACCAATTGAATATTTTATAACAACTTGTATACTTTGAAAAATTTATAAATACTACCCACAACTATAACATTATATCAAATCCACACCTTAATATTAAAAAAATATTTTGAGAAATAAAATCTTTATTCATAAAAGTTGAGGTCTTATAATCTCCCTCCTTATGAAATTTTACCCTTAAAATTTATGTACCTGGTATGTCGAAGAGGTAAGGATACCTCAATTTCATTTCAGATTAACTCCCAGGTCATTTTCTCCACATCGTGATTTCTCCACAAAAATTTGACTTGAGGTATAACATTGGAGCGTAGAATATGATCCTTTTTATCCAAGATTTTAACAGGTACATCTTCATATGTTAAATCTTCTGCTATCTCGTCCGGTTCTAATTCAATAATGTGGTTCAAGTCTTTCACATAATTACATAACATAGATATGTGAAAAATGTTATGAATGTGACAACCACAAAATAGGTCCATTCCATCCAACCCATTCTGAGTCGCCAAATACATGGTACAGAAAACAACTACAACTTTATTACCACAATTGTCATGCAAAATACAACCACACATATGCTGTGAGTTTGGATACAAATATATACCCACTATGACTCTCATCCCAACCTTGGATAACACATCACAATGACACCTTACATAAAGGTATAGTCAAAAACTATTTTAGAAATTAGAATCTTTGGGAAGTGCTCAAGGAAACCTTCGTATATGGGAGACCATGCGTCTAGGTTATGATAGATATCATATGACCACAAAATTATCCTTGGTTGACCCAATAGACCCCAAAGAAAAATGAGAAGATTACTATCATATTCCTCCCAATGGCGAGTCTTCTCTTGACTTATCATTATCTCCACTGTCTCTAACTGAGAATTATACTTCAAACAAACACCAATATTATATAGGTAGTGCTCGTAAATATACTCAGTAAGTGGATGAGCACAACCCTGTCTTACGATGACACGAGGTTGTATGTCATTAGACATCTTATATGATAGTAGAAAAACACCCTTCCAACGTTGGGTTCGCCTCACCCTATATGATTCACCAAATATAAATACTAAAAGATGTATACAACACACTTGTCTATATTGTTCAGGGAGAACTCCACAGCTAGTGTGAACCCCAAATTTTATGAATAAAGAATTAATTTTCTCAAAATAATTTTTTTATATTATGGTGTGAATTTGAGATAATGTTATAGTTGTGGGTAATATTTATAAATTTTGCAAAGTATGCAAGTTGTCATATTATATTCAATTAGTCGGGGAATATTCGTTTTAAACAGAAAATATTCGTACGACGGCACAATCATTGGTAGACCCCACAACGAAATTATTATCGGATTGAGAAAACGACAAAAATATTTTATTGAAAATAACGGCGGAAGTTTTACCGTTGATATTGTTGAACTACTCGGTAGTAAAAGTACAGTAATACGCGTTGTTGCATAGTAGCACACGGTATTGATTATTGATATTTATGTGAGAAGTCACTCAGTTTTGTTCAATTATTGCTACAATAGTTGCTGCATAGTATCTCACATTATTTGATTCAATTATTGTAGATTTAGAAGTTTTGTTTTATCCACGTAATAAAATAGAAACCCCTTTTTATATAAAATAGAATACTTTATTAAAGTTATTCTATAAATAGAATATATTATATTCTATTATGCATAGTGTTTTGCATAGTAAAATCTTTTTATATAAAACAAAATACTTTATTAAAGTTATTCTATAAATAGAATATATTATATTTTATTATGCATAGTGTTTGTATAGTGCCCGCATAGTGTTTGCATAGTAAAATTCTTTTTATATAAATAGAATATATTATATTTTATTTAAATGATTTTTCTTTAAATATGGACCGTCAGATTAAAGTAAATCAATCTGGACCGTTCATGGATTAGTTACTATGCATTCCATTTTCCTATAAATAGAAGCTCATTCCTTCATTATTTTCTTACGAATTCACTGAACTCTAGAGAGAGAAACTATAGAGAGAGACTATAGAGAGATAGAAGAAAAGTTTTCTGCTACTTCACTACTCTTATATCAAGTATTATTTTACGGTAAGGGATATTATTCTTTTGTATTCAAGAAGAGAACTTCTGTTATTCCATTTCTTTATTGTCCTGTTGGAATAACCTGTATACGCGGGCTACCCTATACTTGGTGACATTCTTCTATTATTCCGTCTTAATTATTCTGTCGAAATATTCTGTCTGTGCGATATGCCGGACCTGGTTCCATTTTTATTATTCTGTTTTTATTATTCTTTCAGAATATCATGTTTGTGCTATACGCCGGACCTGGTTCCATCATTTAATATTCCACATTTATTATTCTGTTGGAACATCCTGTCAGTGTAAATTTCACCTGACCTGGTTCTGTTATTATTATTCTGTTGAAATAACCGTCTATGTGATGTACCGCATGCATGGTGATATCTTTTGTTATTCCATTCGGTATTGTACTCAGTTGATTAAAATTTTGACTTCTATACTCCATGAAATTAGTGAAATATCCTTGAAATTTGCGCTTCATCCAGTATCTTTTCATGGAAATATTCTTCTGATCATTCTTGAATTTTATTCTACAAAGAAGTATCATGTTGACAATTTGGACGTTATTGGTTCCTGGACAAATTAATTCTTAAACTTGTTTTATTGAATTCTTATATCATTGTCATCATCCTCATGTTTATATTTTTTTTTGAAAGTCATCTGTGGCCTGTAGTGCATAGATGGACTTGGTATGATTATGACCAAGGATTTTTCGGTGTAATCATAACTGTAATGTTACAAATGATGTGGAAAAAGTCCTCATTTGCCCGTAGTGCATTGATGGACAGTTTTTGGTATGATTATGGCTATGGATTCTCTTCGGCCAAGGGAGCAAAGATGAATTATTTTATGGCATGATCAGGACCGTATATGAAAACACGATTATCTTTGGCCCGTAGTGCATGGATAATTCGTGGCCGTGATACTAAAGAATATCCTTGGCCTGTAGTGAAGGGATGATTTAATGATGTGGATTATTTATTGAGCTGAGTCTCAGCGATAAAAGTGATGAAAAACTTTTTAAATCATAAAAGATAGTAGATTCTATTCTCTACATGACCTTTTTAATGGATTGCTTGTTCCGCTGCAGTTAAACTTGATGTCTATTATATTTTATCAGTTTAACATTGTTGGAGACTAATGATAATTTATTCTGCATTATCTTAGTTATAATATTTCTTACTGGGTTAGTTGAGCTCACCCTTCCTTTCACTGTTCTCTTCAGGAAATGAGAATATAGTTGGGACGAGTTGGGGAACGGAGTGATGGTTCAGAGGATAGCATTAGTAATCCTCACTATTTTGTGAAATAGTGTGATAATAATTGTAATGAGGACTCCTTTTGAGTTTGTATAATCTCCAGTAGACAATAATTGTATTTAAACTCACAGTTTATATTTTGTTGTATTGTACACGATAATTGTATTAGTAAGTTGTATTTGAATTCTGTACCATGTATCTGGAGACCCAAAATGGGTGATGTATACCTAATTTTGGGGGCGTCACAGTTGGTATCAAAGCTTAGGGATATGATCCCTGGCTAAGATGTGAGATAAGAACTAAGAGGGGAGAGACGGAGAATTCCTTCGCTAGTATGACCTACCTAAGTTTATTTGGTATTTAATTCATCGGTCAAAGTATAGGGATAATATATGATATGTTAATTAACCCTTGTTTTGTGGCAGTGTTTGAAAATGGCATCCGAGAATGTTGAGATTATCAATGGAGCACAGGAGACCGTTGAGTCTCCACAGATCAATAATCAGGATAATGTGCAACCAGAGGACAATACTCCTCATGAAAATAATAAAACCGATGAAATGATGAATGATGGGATGGTCAGAGGCTTTATGCAATTCATGTAATAACAGGCGAAGGCAGCTCCTGTCTAAAATGCAAATAGAAATACTGATAACTCTCGGACGGTCACTGCTAAGTAGTTTAAGGAGCAATTCATGCAATAACTGGCGAAGGCAGCTTCTGTCCATAATTTAGGTGGAAACAATGATAACCCACGGTTGGTCACCGCTAAGCAGTTCAAGGAGCAGGGACCACCGGAGTTTTTGGGAAAGCCAGAACCACTTAAGGCGGAGACATGGATAAAGCAGATTACCAAGATATTTGATGTCTTGGAATGCTCAGAGGAGCAAAAGGTTCCATTCGCCACCTTTATATTGCGTGAAGAAGGAGATCATTGGTGGGAATCTGTAAAACGTACCCAGCCTGACGCACTCAAGATGTCTTGGGAGAGGTTCCAAGAATTATTCAACGACAAGTACTTTCCTGAAAGTATTCGTCACATGAAGGAGGTAGAATTCATCAATCTAGAGCAAAACAATATGATCGTGTCGCAGTAAGAAGCTAAGTTTACGGAGTTATCCCGGTTTGCATCCCATTTGGTCGATAATGAGGAGCGAATGACGCGAATATTTTTGCGTGGTTTGAAACCTGATATACGTCAATACCTCATTTCTCACAAACTTTGTTTATATTCAGATGTTGTGAATAAGGATCAGTTATTGGAGTGCGATAATGAGTCAGTACAACCAAAAGGCAACTACCAACAACACGATAATAATCATACCGGTGGCAACGGTCATCAGAACAACGATAACTATCGCGGGGGAAATTATCATGCCAAGAATGGTAACCATTTCGGTGGTAATCATGGCCAAGATAATAAGAATGGACATTTTAAGAAGAGAAAGTTCAACAATGACGTGAAGACGTCGACACCAGCACCCGTTTCAAAGGAAGAAGAACGCCCATCGGTCGTATGTTTCAAATGTGGACAAGAGGGACACATCCATCCAAATTGTACGCAACAATCCAAAGCGTGTTTTAATTGCGGAAGAGAAGGTCACCTAGATCGATTTTGTCGTATGGTGAAGTCAAGTCCAACCGGGATAGTGATGCCAAAGGATGTCCCAGACAAGCTAAAGCCGATAGTTTAAGAGAGAGCATTTTTTTTCTCGTGACGAGGAACCTGGATAAAATTATCACGGGTAAGTTAATCATATGCTCTTACGAAGTATATACCGTGTTAGATACCGGTTTTACTCACTCTTTTATTTCACCTAGTTGTGTTCAATGTTGTACTTAACTCCGGAGAAGTTAAACTTTGATTTATCTATTGAAACTCCATTGGGAGAAACCATCGTAACCTCCACTGTTTATAAATTTTGTTTGATTCAAATCGACACTTTCACGTTACCTGTCGATCTTATCTCTTTGAAAATACTTGCCTTTGATGTGGTTTTTTTTTTATAAAAACAATTGGTTAACTACTCATCATGTTTTTTGTAAGGTTGTTAGCTTTCATATTCCTAACCAATCTATTATACGAATTCAAGCAACCAAACCACTAAATTCAATCATTGTCATATCAAGCCATAAGTAAAGAGCCCTGATCCTTTTGTTGATGACTTCCTTGTGTGGAATGCACCGAAGCCAGACTTTCTGTAGGCGACGTCGTGAATGACGCTGATAAGTTGATAGGTATCATTGTGAGGTGCTATCTAGGTTAAGGGATAAAAGTCACAGTTGGTATCAATGTGACGTATTATCCAAGTATTGGATGAGAGTAACAGTTTTGAATGATATTTCTATCATTAATAAATCTCTTGACGTATTCCTAAAGACTTCTTAGCCTACCCCAGAGCGTGAAATTGGATTTTGTATTGACACCAGTACAAAACATATTTCTTAAACCCTCAAAATATTTCTTCAACTAAAACGAACATAACATGCGCCAAAGACGTTGACTCGAGTTGTTGAAGATTACGATCGTACTATTCAATATCATCGTGGAAGAGCGAACGTGGTAGCTGACGTGTTGAGTAGAATATCGTATGCACAAGTGCAATGTTGTTAACACAAAGACTCATTTCGTATAACTTGCAAATGATGAAGATAGAGTTAAAGACTCTAGGGACCCACGTGAAGATAACGAATATACGAGTAAAATTGACTTTAATCGATAAAGTTAAAGACGATCAAGCTACATACCTGAATATGATAAATGTGAAGAAGAAGGTTGAAGAGGACGTTATTCTAGAAGAAAGAGTTACTGAAGAGAGGAAATCTCAACCCTCGATTTAATTGGCCCATTTGAAATCCTCGATTGAGTAGGAACTGTGGCTTATAGACTCATTTTACCGCCAAGTATGTCACGTGCTCATAACGTTTTTAACGTATCAATGTTACGTAAATATGTGAATGACCCGAACCACATTATTAATTTAGAATCGGACGAGATAGCGGATGATTTAACGTATGAGATCTCGTGTTAAAATCTTGGATAAGAAGAATCGTATCCAACACTCAAGGGTTATACCTCAAGAGTTAGAATCTGAAATGAAGTCAAGGTATCCTCACCTGTTCGACATACCAGGTACGTACGTAAATTTCGAGGACGAAATTCCATAAGGAGGGGAGATTGTGAAATCCCAGATTTTATGAATAAAGAATTAATTTTCTCGAAATAATTTTTTTATATTATGGTGTGAATTTGAGATAATGTTATAGTTGTGGGTAATATTTATAAATTTTACAAAGTATACAAGTTGTCATATTATATTTGATTGGTCGGGGAATATTCGTTTTAAACAGAAAATATTCGTATGATGACACAATCATTGGTGGACCCCACAACGGAATTATTGTCGGATTGAGAAAACGACAAAAATATTTTATTGAAAATAACGGCGGAAGTTTTACCGTTGATACTGTTGAATTACTCGGTAGTAAAAGTACAGTAATATGCGTTGTTGCATAGTAGCATACAATATTGATTATTGATATTTATGTGAGAAGTCACTCAATTTTGTTTAATTATTGCTACAATAGTTGCTGCATAGTATCTCACATTATTTGTTTCAATTATTGTTGATTTACAAGTTTTGTTTTATTCACGTAATAAAATAGAAACATCTTTTTATATAAAACAGAATACTTTATTAAAGTTATTCTATAAATAAGATATATTATATTCTATTATGCATAGTATTTTGCATAGTAAAATCTTTTTATATAAAATAGAATACTTTATTAAAGTTATTCTATAAATAGAATATATTATATTTTATTATGCATAGTGTTTTCATAGTACCCGCATAGTGTTTGTATAGTAAAAATCTTTTTATATAAATAGAATATATTATATTTTATTTAAAAGATTTTTCTTTAAATATGGACCGTCAGATTAAAGTAAATCAATCTGGACCGTTAATGGAATAGTTACTATGCATTCCATTTTCCTATAAATAGAAGCTCATTCCTTCATTATTTTCTTACGAATTCACTGAACTCTAGAGAGAGAAACTATAAAGAGAGGCTATAGAGAGATAGAAGAAAAGTTTTCTGCTACTTCACTACTCTTATATCAAGTATTATTTTACGGTAAGAGATATTATTCTTTTGTATTCAAGAAGAGAACTTCTGTTATTCCATTTCTTTATTGTTCTGTTGGAATAACCTGTATACGCGGGCTACCCTATACTTGGTGACATTTTTCTATTATTCCGTCTTCATTATTCTGTCGAAATATCCTGTCTGTGCGATATGCCGGACCTGGTTCCATTTTTATTATTCCATCTTTATTATTCTGTCAGAATATCCTGTCTGTGCTATACGCCGGACCTGGTTCCATCATTTATTATTCTGCATTTATTATTCTGTTGGAACATCCTGTCGGTGTGAATTTCACCTGACCTGGTTGCGTTATTATTATTCTGTTGAAATAACCGTCTATGCGAAGTACCGCATGCATGATGATATCTTTTGTTTTTCTTTTGTTATTCCAGTATCTTTTCATGAAAAATATTGTTTTGATCATTCTTGAATTTTATTCAATAAAGAAGTATCATGATAATTTGGACGTTATTGGTTCCTGGACAAATTAATTTTTGAACTTGTTTTATTTAATTCTTATATCATTGTCATCATCCTCATGTTTATATTTTTTTTGAAAGTCATCTGTGGCCTGTAGTGCATAGATGGACTTGTTATGATTATGAACAGGGATTTTTCGGTGTAATCATAACCGTAATGTTATAAATGATGTGGAAAAAGTCCTCATTGTCCCGTAGTGCATTGATGGACATTTTTTGGTATGATTATGGCTATGGATTCTCTTCGGCCAAGGGAGCAAAGATGAATTATTTTATGGCATGATCAGGACCGTTGATGAAAACACGATTATCTTTGGCACAAAGTGCATGGATAAATCGTGGTCGTGATACTAAAGAATATCCTTGGCCTGTAGTGCAGGGATGATTTAATGATGTGGATTATTTATTGAGCTGAGTCTCAGCGAGAAAAGTGATGAAAAACTTTTTAAATCATAAAAGATAGTAGATTCTATTTTCTACTTGACTCTTTTAATGGATTGCTTGTTCCGCTGCAGTTAAACTTGATGTCTATTATATTTTATCAGTTTAACATTTTTGGAGACTAATGATAATTTATTCTGCATTATCTTAGTCATAATATTTCTTACTGGGCTAGTTGAGCTCACCCTTCCTTTCACTGTTCTCTTCAGGAAATGAGAATATAGTTGGGACGAGTCGGGAAATGGAGTGATGGTCCAGATGATAGCAATAGTAGTCCTCACTATTTTGTGAAATAGTGTGATAATAATTGTAATGAGGACTCCTTTTAAGTTTTTATAATGTCTAGTAGACAATAATTGTATTCAAACTCACAGTTTATGTTTTGTCGTATTGTACACGAAAGTTATATTAGTAAGTTGTATTTAAATTCTGTACCATGTACCTGGCGACTCAAATGGGTGATGTATACCTAATTTTGGGGGTGTCACAGCTAGAGACCATTGTTCTATTCCCTTGTTACCCCTACTCGATCTAGCTACACTCTTATTACCTGAAAGGAATTGTGAAGCAAAAGGGTGAGCACAACTAGCCCAGTAAAGAATATCATGACTAAAGATAATTAAATCAATAGCCTTAATCAATAATAAATCAGAAATTTAGAACATATGGTATATGATAAAAATTTCAACCATAGTTGCAGCGGAACGAGCAATCCATTAGAAGAGTCAAATAGACTATAAAGTCTATTATCTTCTCCATGTTAAAAATTCACCAACAATGTTTTATCCCTGTAATATCAATCAACAATTCTGGTCCACAATCATATGAATAACTCATAATCATAATTGTAGTTCTAAATTGATCTTCTCATCTAGGACGAAGATAATTTTCATCACCTATCTTTACATGAAACATCAAAGATCATGGTTACACCAAATCATATTTCCTATTCATAATCATACTAATAACTTCATCTTTGCACTACGACCAAAGATATTCATTTGTATCACAAGTTGGTCATGTTCATCTCAACACTTGTTCATCTTTGCACTACTGGCCAAAGATATTCAATAACATGTCATCTTTGCACTACGGGCCAAAGATATTCATCAACAATTCATTTTTGCACTACATGCCAAAGATATACCTTAACAGTTCATATTTGCACTACAGGCCAAATATATTCATCAACAGTTCATATTAGCACTACAGGCCAAATATATTATTATCTCAAAGAAATATATAATCATTTCAGAATTTATATAAACAATAATTATAACCATGTTGATCATTTCACCTTTACACTTAAGCTAAAGATATTCAATTATAAATTCAATGGTCACGATCATACCAGTCAACAATTCAACTTTGCACTACTGGCCAAAGAGAACCCATAGTAATGATCATACCAAAAATCTACCCATCTTTACACTCAAGTCAAGGAGAAATATCATCATTAGGGTTATAAAAATGTTATATATGATAATAAAAATAATATGATCAACATACAGTTTTAATCTCAAGAGTAATATTCATAAATCAACTATAATTTGGTTAGAAAAAGAAACCAATTTTGTCATGAATAGTAACTCATGAATAGTAATCCATGAATAATAATTTCGTGAATAGTAACTCATGAATAGTAACTAGTGAATAGTAATTTATGAATAGTAAACTTGACATAAAAAGGTAGAGATTCAACAATAAAATTCATACCAATATTTCAGTATAATGATATTGAAATAACATTTCTTAAACTTATAAATAATTTATTTTAATTGTTTACACTTTACTAAATAATGCATTTAATCATTCTAAAATGCCAAACTCATAAGATTTTATCACCAATAACCAAAACCCTCATCAAAAATCTGCATATAACTCATGTATGATTCTCAAGCCATAAAATCATATTTTCCAATTTTCTTACTTCACATAACATATTTAATTTATTTACTCATAACTAGTCCATTTTCATGAAAAATACCAAATCAGTTCCAAAATATTTCTTTTCTGGGATTTAGCAAAATATAGTCCCATATTGAACATATATTTTCCTCAAAATTTTTAAAATTCATTTACTATTTTTTATATGGCCAAAATCGCCGAATATTTAGACATTTATCATAAATTGTACTTTTATCCAAATATTCTGAAATTCACAGAGTACACTGATATTATATAGATATACTTCCAATAAAAATTTTATCAATTTTGGAGTTAACTACAAGGAGTTATAAGCGGTTACTTTTAAAATAGTCTTTTCCCGTAAAATTCATAACACTTAATCTATACATCCAAAAATCGCCATTTTTGGACACAATCAATAAAACTCATCAAAATAGTATTTCAAATTTTTTTTAGAATTTTTTGAAGGACGGAAGAAGTATGAACTAAAAAACATAATAACCCTTAAAATCCCATACCTCAAAAGAGCAGTACTTCTGACTGGAATATCGGATGAAAAACCGAAAGAAACTTCTACTAAATAGCAACTCTCAAAGTATCTAAATACTCTCAAAATATGCTTGATAATATAGAGAGAAAGAAAACTTATTTCTGGTGTATTTTTCAATTCTAACCTAAGCGTCTATTTATAGGAAAATGCTAGAACGCTATAGGAGACTAAATAATAAAATATTATTATTTTCAAAACCAATCTATGACACCCACCATTTTGGGTCAAGCATGCCTTCCTAGACAAAAAATTTAGCAGCCCATGTGTTTAATCAACACCAACCAAAGTGGGTCCCACCCATAAATTTAATAAAAATTATTTTATTTTTCAAAAATTCAACAATTCATAGAAAATAGCCCGGTTATCACAAAAATATGAATTTTATGTCCAATGTGACTGAAATCGAATTCTCTACAACTTTGTAGCTTTGAGTTTTTCCAAATTCCAAACAAAAAATATTCGAAATCCACAAACGGATGATTTTTAATACCTCCACACCGACAAAATACTGATAAAAAACCTCAGCATTAATTCTTTCATTTTTATCCACATAAAAATAAATATATCCATCATTTATATCCACATAAAATAAATATTTCCTTATCATATAAATCAATAATTAATTATTTACAAATAATATTACAGAATCACAATAATTACAACCAGGCAGTTCCTAGGAAAAAGGGGGCTTTCCAATAAGAATTTTTCTTTACTGGCGCGCAATTAGATGACCAAACCTCTCCTTGATAGAACTTTATAGACATTGCCAATAATGCTATCTAATAATATTATTCAAATAATATGAATTATTGATCTGATAATGGAGATACTGTGTAGTGACAATTATTGAAACAACAATAATATAAAATATCAACGCAGCATTTATTGAATCAATAAAATAAAATATTGAACAGTAATTACTGTAACAATTATTGAGTAGTGTCTTCTTACGTAAGAATCTATAATTCAAAAATACTGTGCAATACCGTGTGCTACTGTGCAATAACGCGTATTACCGTATTTTAACCACTGGGTATTCCAACAGTGTTAACGCTAACAACTACGCCGTTATTTATAAAAACTCAATTTTTGTTGTTTTCTTCATCCGACAGTTATTCGTTATGGAGCCCACAAAAGGCTGCGCCGTCGTACTAATATTCTCCGAAAGAAAGAATATTCCACGACCAAACGAATATTCCTCGACAATTGAATATTTTATAACCACTTGTGTATTTTAAAAAATTCATATCTCACCCTTAAATTTAAACTTTTATCAATTTAACCATTTACTGAATAGTTATTATAAGAAAAATTGAATATTTTTATTTCATAAAATTCGAGGTCTTACAATGAACACGAGACATACTTGGCGGTAAAGCGAGTCTATAGGCCACAATTCTTACTCGATCGAGGATTTCGAATGGCCCAATTAAATCGAGGGTTGAGATTTACTCCCATCGTCGATTCTTGCTTCTAGAATAACGCCATCTTGAACCTTCTTCTTCACATTCATCAGCTCTGGGTGTGTAGCTTGAGTGGCTTTAACTTTATCGATTAACGTCGATTCATCATCACGTGGGTCCCTAAAGTCTTTAACTCTATCTCTATCATTTGTAAGTAGTATGAAATGGGTCTCTGTGTTAACAACGTTCCAATCGTAAACGTATACAAAATTCTACTCAATGCGTCAGCTACCACGTTCGCTTTTTCCACGATAATATGGAATGGTAAGGTCATAATCTTCAACAGATCGAGCCAACGTCTTTGGCGCATTATACGTTCATTTTGGTTGAAGAAATATTTGAGGGTTTTAGAAATGTGTTTTGTACTGGGGTCAATACAAAATTCGATTTCACACTCTATGGGTAGGCTAGGAAGTTCTTCAGGGAATACTTCAGGAAATTTATTAACAATAGAAATATCATTCAAAAATGTGACTCACATCCAAGACTTGGATATCACGTCACATTGATACCTATCAACTTACCATCGTTATTCACGGCGTCCCCTACGGATAGTCTAGCTTCGGTGCATTCCAAGACTTGGAAGTCACCAGAGAATGGCTCGGGGCTCTTTACTTATGGCTTAATATGATAATGATTGACTTTAGTGGTTTGGTTACTTGAATTCGCATAACAGGTTGGTAAGGAAGGCTAACAACCTTACGAAAACAATAGATTTTTTGCATGATGAGTAGTCAATCTGTCGATTCCTAAAATCGCATCAAAGGCAAGTATTTTCAAAGACATAAGATCGACAGGTAATGTGAAAGTGTCGATTTGAATCAAACATAATTTATAAATAGTGGATGTAATAAAGGTTTCTCCCAACGGAGTTTCAACAGATAAGTCAAAGTCTAATTTCTCCGGAGTCAAATTTAAACGTTGAGCGCAAGTAGGAGAAATAAAAGAATGGGTGAAACCAGTATCTAATAAGGTATAGACTTCGCAATAATTTATAATTAACTAACCCATGCTAACTTCGTTTGGGTTACTCACTTTTTGAGAAGTCACGAAAAATGCTCTTTCTGAAACCGTCGACTTTGTTTTGTCCGTATTCGCCTTTGATGCCACCGTCCCAGCTAGACTTGATTTTACTACAGGACAAAATTGAGCTATGTGACTGTCTTTTCCTCAACTAAAACATACCTTGGAAGGCTGTGGACAAATTGAACTTTTATGTCCCTCCTCTCTGCATCTGTAGCATCTAACTGGCGGTCATTCTCCTCCCCTAGAATTTGTTGCTGGTGCTGGTGCTGGTGCTGGTGCCGACGTCTTTCCGTCATCGTTAAATCTTCTCTTCTTGAAATTTCCACTTGACTCATTTCTTCTATTATCTTGGCCATGATTACCACTGAAGTGGTTACAATTTATGGCATGATAATTTCCTCCACGTTTGTTGTCATCACTTAGATGACTGCTACCACTAATATTGTCATTTTGCCAGCCGCTCTCTCTTGGTTGGGTTAACTCATTATCGCGCTCCAATAACTGAGCCCTATTTATAATATCTGAATATAAACAAAGTTTGTGATAAATTAGGTATTGACGTATCTCGGGTTTCAAACCTCTTAGAAACATCCGCATCATTCTCTCCTCATTATCAACCAAGTGGGACGCAAACCGGGACAACTTGGGAAACTTAGCTATGTACTGTGACACGGTCATATTGTTTTGGTCCAGCTTGATGAACTCTACCTCCTTCATGTGACGAATACTTTCAGGAAAGTACTTGTCATTGAACAGTTCTTGGAACTTCTCCCAAGACATCTTCAGTGCGGCAGGTTGAGTACGTTTTACTGATTCGCACCAATAATCTGCCTCTTTTCACAACATGAAGGTGGGCAAAGGGAACCTTTTGCTCCTCAGAGCATCCCAAGACATCAAATATCTTGGTGATCTGCTTTATCCACGTCTCCGCCTGAAGTATTTTTGGATCTCCCAAAAACTCTGATGGTCCCAGCTCCTTGAATTGCTTAGCGGTGACCATCCGAGAGTTGCCAGTGTTTCCACCTGCATTTTGAACAGGAGTCACTCTTGCTTGATGTTTCATGAATTGCATAAAGCCTCTGAACATCCCATCGTTCATCATCTGGTCGGTGTTGTTGTTTTCATGGGATTATTGCCTTCCTAGTGCACATTATCCTGGTTATTGATCGTCGGTGACTCAACAGTCTCATGTGCTTCATTGCTTATCTCAGTATTTTCAGATGTTATTTTCAAACACTGCCATAAAACAAGGGTTAATTGACATGCCACATATTATCCCTATATTTTGACGAACTAATTAAATAACAATTAAGCTTAGGTAGGTCATACTAGCGAAGGATTTTACCTGTATTTCCACTCTTAGTTCTAGTCTCACATCTTAGTCAGAGATCATATCCCTAAGCTTGATACCAACTGTGACGCCCCCAAAATAGGTATACATCATCCATTCTGAGTCGCCAAATACATAGTACATAAATCAAATAAAAACTTCTTTTATACAATACGATAACATAGTAGCTTAGAATTTTTACACGAATATTGTCTCATAGACAGCATTCAAACTCAAATGAAGTCCTCATTACATTT
Source organism: Panax japonicus (assembly GCA_020205505.1). Lineage (NCBI taxonomy): Eukaryota > Viridiplantae > Streptophyta > Magnoliopsida > Apiales > Araliaceae > Panax > Panax japonicus. The sequence continues at coordinate 31,577,419 of CM035111.1, forward strand.
ATTATCACACTATTTTATAAAATAGTGAAGACTACTATAGCCACCATCTCGGACCGTCACTCTATTCTCCGACTAGTCTGGCTACGTTCTCATTTTCTAAAGAGAACAATGAAAGCGAAAGGGTGAGCTCAACTAGCCCAGTAAGAAATATTATGACTAAGATAATGCAGAATAAATAATCGTTAGCCTTCAACAATGTTAAACTGATAAAATACAATAAACATCAAGTTTAACTACAGCGGAACAAGCAATCCATTAGAAGAGTCAAGTAAAGCATGATATCTAATATCTTCTATGATTTAAACAGTTTTTCATCAACTTTATCGCTGAGACTCAGCTTTTTAAATAAACCACATCATTGAATCATCCATGCACTATGTGCCAAGGATATTCATGTAATCATCAATGGTCATGATTATACCAATAATTCCAGGTAATAATCATACCAACAACTGTCCATCAATGCCCTACAGGCCAATGAAGGCTTTTACCACATCATTTATAACATTAGGTGTCATGATTATACCGAATGATACCTGATTATAATTATACCAATCAACAGTCCATCTATGCACGTAAGACACATATGACTTTCATTACAATATAAGCATAAGGATGATGACAATGATATAAGCATTAATCAAACGAAATCAAGGATAAATATTAAAGACTTTAAATTTATCTAGAGTTTAAAAATATTCAAATTATCGATATGATACTTATTTGTGGAGTAAAATTCTAGAATAATATTCATGTATCAAAAATAATTTGGACAGAAAAAAAAATATTTTTCGGGTGAATAATACCCTGTGAATAGTACATCGAGAATAGTACCTCGTGAATAGTAACTCGACATGAAAAGTGCCCCAAATACTCGAGTGAATAATATTCGAGTGAATAGTAACTGGGTGAATAGTAACCCATGAATAGTAACTCGTGAATAGTATTCATGTACAAAAACTTTCCCGAATACTCGAGTGAATAATATTCGAGTGAATAGTAACTGGGTGAATAGTAACTCATGAATAGTAACTCGTGAATAATATTCTGGCATGAAAAGATCAATAATTATCAAGAAAGCTCAGAATATTATTTCCATGAAAAGATACTGGATGAAGCGCAAATTTCAAGGATATTCTACTAATTTCACAGAGTATAGAAGCAATACTTTAACAAAATGAGTGTAGAAATAGGAATACGAAACGAAATAATATTACTTACATACTACAGAGTATGGATGAAAATATTATTTCATACGAATATTGAATGAAGATAATATCCATACGAATACGAAAAATAATATCTTTTCTGAATATAAAATAAATAATACCCCTTACTTTAGTAGAAGGCTGGATACTGGAATAGTGAAGTAGTAGAATACTCTTCTTCTTTCTCTCTATAGCTTCTCTCTCTATAAATGCTCTTATGAGTCTTAGTGAACTGGTGAGAATGAATGAATAATGAGCTTTTATTTATAGGCAAACATAATTTCGATAATTGCACGTTTTGGGGCTCGAATTATTATAGTATAATACCTTCATCTTTTTTTTCATTTTTAATTTATTCCTACATGTATTATCAAACTTGCACCACCTCCCCTAATAGTACATGCATGTGAATCAATAGTGTATGCATGTGAAAAAAATAGTTACAGTATATTACATTCATCTATACCTCCATTTTTAATTTAGTGATGCAAGTATTATAAATCTTGCACCACCTCCCCTAATAATACATGCATGTGACTCAATAGTACGCACATGTGAACAAATAGTTATAAACATGTGAATTAATAACAATTAATTGCTTAGTTATCCGATTAATTACCGATTGGTCAATATAACCTCCAGACATCAATTATTATCGAAATAGATGTCGATTTCCACTAACACTAATAATCCATACACAATAGAAATATCAATTTTATCTTTAATCAATACGAACTTATTCATCATTAATATTATAACTCACAATATTTAACAACCAGATCATTTCCAGGAAAGGGGAGACTTTTCGATAAGGATTTCTCCCTATTGGCGCTCAATTAGGTGACCAAACCTCTCCTCGACAGAACTTTCTAGACATTGTCAATATTGTAAATAATAATATGAATAACTTTGTCATCTCAATTATTGATTTAATAATATAAAATATTGATACTGTGACAATAATTGAATCAATAATATGAGAGATATTATGCAATAATTACTGTTGCAATAATTGAGTATAACTGAGTGACTTCTCACATAAGCATCAATAATCAATACTGTGTGCTACTATGCAACCACGCGTATTACTGTATTTTTACCATCGGGTAGTTCAACAGTTTAACAATAAAACTTTCGTCGTTATTTTTATAAAAAGATAATTATGTCGTTTTCTAACTACGACAATACTTCCGTTGTGGGGTCCACTAATGATTGTGTCGTCGTACGAATATTCCCTATTAAAATGAATATTCCCCGACCAATTGAATATTTTATAACAACTTGCATACTTTGCAAAATTTATAAATACTACCCACAACTATAACATTATATCAAATTCATACCTTAATATTAAAAAATTATTTTGAGAAATTAAATATTTATTCATAAAAGTTGGGGTCTTACAGTACGTACGTTTGCAAGAATGAAACTCAAAGATATTAATGGGGGCCCGCACCAACGATGGATCATGTGATTTAATTTGATGCAACGCGCAAGGCTTGACACGACAGTTGACTAATCTTTTACAAGTTCATGGATAATTGTGTGGAACGATGGACTTACCAGGCTTGATCGGTGCGAAGGGCGATGTTACTTCTTAAATAAAGTTTATGAATAATTATGTAACAAAAAAAAACTTTTGGTAGCTTAATTGAATTTTGTGGACGAAATTATTTTTAAGAAGGAAAAAATGTAACAATCTGATTTTTTTTGTTAATAATTAATTATTAATTTTATTTTTTCCTAAAATTATCCAAAGCGTGAAACTACTTGGGAGGCGTAAGAGACTATTCAGCAAGAGTATCCTCACTTTATTGAGGTCATGTAAATCTTTGTTACTCTTTTGATTCAAGGGACAAAATCCTTTTTAAGGGGTAGGTGATGTAATACCCGGTAAAATAAATAAATAAATATTGAATAATAAAATCTATTTTGTTTTAAAATATATTGTTTGGACTTTGTCATTTATTTGGGTCAAACGAGTTGTTTAATTTATCTGGACTAATAAATATTAATAAGTGATGGATACATTAAATTGATAAAATTGGGCTTTAAACTAAGTGGGTCTAATTTATAATTGTGTAATTTTAAAATCCTATTAAAATTTGGTAAGTTAATAAATATATTAATTAATAATATTTGTTTTAAAGTGAATAAATAACTAAACCTAATCTTATTTTTATTATACAGCCTGAGAAAGAGAAAGAGGAGGAAGCCGCCTCTTATTGTGGAGAAGTTGTGTAGCGGAACAATAAGATAAGGAGACAAATATATCTTGTTTATCTGCCATTTGGAATAAGAAATTTTATCCAGGTAAGATAACTTTTAGTATCATGTGATAAGCTTTCTTTAATTGGTATAGATATATTATTATATTACAATAGTAAGTATATGTATGTGATTGATCGGAAACATCCTGACTACTTATATGTAAAGTTGATGATTTAATGCTTATATTTTCATGAATGTGTCATCGTCATTAAAAAGTCTTGTGATGGTAATGGGAATTGAGGATTATAAAAAAATAAAATAAAAAATGCCATGTTCGCATATGGAGTAACGAAATTATGAGACACGAATATGAAATTGGATGAACTTCTAAGATAAAAAACATCATGGATATTGATATATACCTATTGTATATGCATACTGCTATGATAATTTAGTTAACAATTATAATAGGTTGACTAATGTATTATGTAAGATTATTCAAAAATATTTTAAAAAATTTGAAATTTACAAGAACATAATAATAATAATAATAATAATAATAATAATAATAATAATAATAAATCTTGGGAAAAAGGTTTATTAATTAGTAATTTAGCGTATGAATTATTAATTTATTTCTGTAAATTTATGTAATTAGTTCGGACGGGAGGAATTTAACAAGTTATATTCAAATTATAATTTTGGGTATGACGTTGCTTAATTCAGGTACGGATTCCGTACTCCACTCCTTTGATTATTGTTGCATTCTTTGTATCTCGTGATATCTCATCATTTATTTCATTTTTCTTATAATCCTATTGGAAATCTTAAATAGAAATTTGGTATTTGATACTTTGGTTGTATTCAGTAATTTAAACTTTTTCCTTCTATTACAATTTGTACATATTATATAATTTTTCAGTGATACTCTTGTTAAATTTGATTTGTTCGTTTTGTTCCTTGTTTCAAATTTTGTTATTATTTCACATAATTATTTCTTGTGAAATTAATATATTTGTTTTATTTTGGAGTTGACACATTGGACTCGTACTTGTACTCTTTGAATTAAGTTATCATATCTAGTATTTATTTTGATATTTGTGGAGCGATATATGTTATTACCTTCTTTTGGAGACATTATAATTTGATATGGTTCAACATATACATTAGAACCCCATTTTTGTGGATATTGTGTCACATGTATTATGACACGGTATTTTTTTATTTGTATTATGTTGCATGTGTTGTGACATGATACCTATTTTGATGGTATTATGTCACATGTGTTGTGATATGATATTTTTGTTAGAATGTATCATAGGGTATACCGGAGCTATAACCACCTGTGGGGGTACCACATGCATGTCATCTTGGCACGAGAGGCATGACACTTTCAGTGGCGGTGTGATTAGTCCACGGTGTCTCCGTTTGGGCTTTGGAGGAAGTGGCCATTTGGTATTTTGTTGTGGGAGGGGTATGGGTTAACCCTAATTTTCTGTTCTGCGGATTTATGATGTTATGCCAAACACACCTATCCGATTTGCATACATTTGGGATTCGCGATCCAATGTGTGATTTGCCTGTGTGTCATTATTTTGGTTACCTGTGTGGCATTATTTTGACTTGCCTGTGTGACATTGTTCTGATTTTTCCTGTGTGGCAATGTATATTTTTGAGCTCACTCGGTATGAAATAACACCTATCCATTTGATTCAGCCTATTATTTCATTATATTAGTTTTGTTTGTTTCTGATCAGTTTAATTTATTGAGTTAGTTATTTCAGTTCATTCTTTACTCTTCTGTTTGTTTCATTAAATCTGTTGATTTGAATATATTCTATTTAGACTTTGGATATCATATTTTCGTCGATCTTTAAGCTTGAGTCTTTGTTAAGTATGTTGCTTCAACTGATTTTGTATTTAAGTTATTTATCTTTGTATTATCTTTATCCGTACTGGGTAATTGGCTCATGCTGTGTTTTTTTTCTGACAGGTTTGCAGGGGTGATTCAGTGCTAGTGTGACGAGAGTGTTGCCTTTGACCATCTAGGTTGATTTGATTTTTGGTTTTGTTCATTTTGACTCTAGTTGGAGAGTTGTATTTAGTACTTCATTAATGGATGTCATTATTACATATTTGAAGTCATTAGTGCTCTATTTACTTATTTTGAGGTTTGTTATGTTTTGCACGTGACCTCCCATTCTTTTTCGGGAAGGGGGTGTTACAATCACCCTCCTCGTATTTTCACGAATTACAATACCAATGCTAGTATTTGTATTATTGCCTAAAGTTTTGTCCTAATTGATTTTAATCGCATTAGGAGGAGGTATTTTGCCATTTCCGAACCAAAGGAGTGCATATGGATGACATATGAGAAACTTTAAAATGGCCAAACCTTCATGGTGTAATGGAGTTGAACGATTTATAATCCATCTCACATTAATTCTTCATACTAATGATGATACTTGGGTCTATTGACCTTGGCTTTGATACTAGACGTAGGTAGCGGAGTTGAACGATCTATAATCCATCTCATTATCAATTCATTATACCAATGATGTGCACACATATGTAGACTGACCCAACAAGAATATTGGACCACCTTCTATTCAATAAATTTAACCTATTTGGTTAAGACTCCACGATACTTATTAAACCATCTATACTCTTGAATTTATCATATTTGGAATTTATGTGAAATATCCTAACAATCTCCACCTTTTATTTGAATATTATTTGAGTCATTCAAGAGCTCTACTCGACTCTAATACTACTTCACCATGTCCGATGTAGACGTGGGAGTACAACCTTATTACTTATGAGCCCTTCACCCTGGACAACTTCCCTAGAGTCTTCGTGAGCCCGCTCCGCCTGACTCAAATCATACTGCACACATTCAAGAGCACTACTCGACTCTAATATTACTCCACCATGCTCGAGGAAGATGCGGGAGTACAAAATTTCTCTTTGTGATCCCTTCACACTGAAAAACTTTTCTAGAGTTATCTTGATCGTTTCACCCGACTTAAATCATACTTCACTGCATGGTGATAAACGCATGGGTGATCCCCGTGTGCTCCACACGGCTTGCGAATGTACTCCATTCTAGAGTACCAACCTTATACTTGGGTCTATCCAACCTGACTTTGATACTACTTGTAGTGGAGTTGAACGATTCATAATCCATCACACATCAATTCATCATACTAATAATGATACTTGGGTCTATCAACCCTGACTTTGATACCAAGAGTAGCAGAGTTGAATGATCCATAATCCATCCCATTATCAATTCATCATACCAATGATGTGCACGCATATGTAAACTGGCTCAACAAACATGTTGGATCACCTCCTTACCTAAAAAGTTAACTTATTAGGTTGAGGCTTTACCATACTTATTAACCTATCTACACTCTTAAATTTATCCGATTTAAAATTCATGTGAAATATCCTAACACATACTACACTACAAAAGAATTCTTACAACAATGATCCAACCTTATTCCTATTATTCTAGTGGCAGTAGCAAATCATAGCAATATGACCCAGATCAGAAGCGCATAAGTTGGAAACAAGCTCAGACTACCAACTAACAAAGTAAGATATGGTGAAAGTGTAGAATGAAGAAGGTAAAATCCATTGCTTTACTAGACAAGATTTGGGTGGATACCACTAAAATCCATGGTTTAAAAGCCGATTAGATAATGTTATAATAGCTATAATCAGGGGCGGATGCATATACAATTAAGAGGGGGCAAGTGCCCCAACCCTTAATTTTTAGAATCTTTTGTAAGTAAAGGGATAATATAGTAAAGTGGTGCCCCCATTAAAAAAATATTAGGCCACTTATCAACAAATATATATTTTTAATATCATCTTTCAAATTCAATTTTCGTTTTCATGAGTTAATTTAATATTTTCCAAATTTTAAGGTTAAAACTAAATATAATTAATTTTTTCTCTAATATTTTAATTAGCTACGAGTAATTAATTATTTAGTTTTGATTCTTATTTATTAATATTCATTCATACTAATTAGGACATCTGAACATACTTTTTAATTTTACAGTATATATTAAAGTTTTTGACATGTGTGTCATTTGATGTTGTATTAAATTAAAACATGGATTGTGAAAATATAATTTTGTTTTGGGACCATATGATTAGGTGTTTGATCTGTTCATATTATTATATTTATTATTTAGTTTTTCTATTATGTTGTGAATTTGTATTTGATATTATGAATAAACATAAATAGATATGAATTGCGAATATAAAATTTTGTTTTGGGACTGTGGGCCCAAGTATAAATTTGGGTTCACTTGACTTAATTGAATTAAATGCACAAATTAAGGTTTGCAGTATGATTAAATGGAAAGACGGAAGAGCCTAAAATAAAGAAGCAAGACCTGTGAGAATCTTTCACGTGTCCCGAGGTGGAAGACACGTGGAGGTGACTCATTTTAGAAATTGATTGAGTGATTGGATTGGTAGATAGAAGGGCAGGATGATCTGAGCATTACTCTTATGACTAAAGGGTAAAATTTGAATTTCCCCGAGGGCATGTGCCTAGCACATGACCACTCTCCAGAAAACCCTATAAATACCTCTTCCACTCCATTGGGAAAGGGGGACCTCACTTCTGAATCTTGGACCTTTTGGAAGACTAGGAGATTTGGAGATTCTCTCTCAACCCGAAGACTCAAGAAAGCTCTCTGAATCCTTGTTACCCTAACAAGGTTCTCAGATTCTAAGAGTTCTGTCACGTGTCGTTGGAGTAATCGCTCACCTGTTCTTCTCCCCTCTTCAATCAATCAATCAAATCCGTACTTTTCGTGGATTTCTCTCCTCCTAATCCAACACGAAATCCTAACTCTAGCAAAGTATGATTTCCATGCCCACATTTTTTTTCCGACTCTTCTAGGGAGGTGTAGAATTCATGAAGGGTATGCCAATAACTTGAAGTGAGAGAACAACAGGAAGAGTTTCACCGACAACGAGCATTACTTCACCAGGTCCAGTTCGAAGGCAAACAAATCAAGCTTTTCAGGGTGCAAATCTGGATCTCGATCAACCTATTATTGAAGACACTTTGGAAGGAAGTTCAACATCACCACACTTGGCCAATCAACAACAAACGAATGCCAGAAAAACAGGCACGAGAAGGCAAGGAGATGATGCAAGCGAAGAGCAGACGAATGCTGTGCAACTAGAATGCTCAAGGAATTCAAAGAAGCATGAGAAGAACAAGGAAAGATGATGGATATGATGTTGGAGATGCAAAGAAAGCTAGAGGAAATGAGGAATTTTCGCCAGCAGTTGATGTAAATTCCCACCTTCAAGGCCATGTTCTCGGGCAATTCGCAGGGAGAACAAGCAGGGGTGGAGGACAATAGCAAGGACAATAAAAAAAACAACAACAAAGAACATCAAACTCTACTTCCATTGACAGAGAATCAGTCGTCCCAATTATCAACTTGGAGCCCTAGAATAGTGGTGACGTGCCATAACCTAGACTGGAAGCAAGTAAGCCTTAGACGAACATCATCCCAATTGCTCTCCCCATATTTTCATAAGTACATATACCAGCCATCCCGATCCATGTCCAACGAACAAGTCAACCAGTACAACGGATACATATTTTACATGATGCTAGTGTACATAAGCCAATTTTTATACCATACACATGACCAATGCAGCCATACATCATAACACCACAAAGAGTCCATACCACGAGCCAATATATGACAAAGGATGATATGATCGATGTGATCAATCAATTTCACAGGCAGACATCCTGAACTTTGGAGTTAGACTTTACTTTACCTTACCCGACACATATTCGGAGGTAACCTTACCCGACCAGATATATCGAGCATCCCCCGTAATTTCCAAAATACAATGGGGAGAAAGGAAATGCCAAAGAACACATTGCCGGATTTATAGAGTCAATGTCTCCGTGGTTAGGATATGATGAAATGAACAATCACAATTTGTTGATGAGGGAATTCAACAAGACTTTGATGGATAATGCCTTTAGTTGGTACTATAATTTGGAGAAGAGATTAGTCTATGATTGGGATGATCTAAAATTATATTTTTTTAAGAATTTTTTCTATGTGCAGAAACATTTAACCATCGTAGAGCTCATGCGATTCAAGCAGAAGCCAAACAAGGAGCTGTCAGATTACGTGGATAGGTTCAGGGCACAAGCACAAAAGTGTGTAGAGCCAATTGAAGAAAAGAACTTGGTTAACATATGCAATAATGGTGTTTAGATGCCTTCAAGCCCCACCTCATTACCAAAGATTGTGATTCATTTGCGACCCTCTCATCTTTTACACAAGTCTTGGGAGGTATCATGACATTTCCCACCAGCCATGTGATGGTTACATGGAAGAACAAGAGGACACCAACTGTGGCTTTGGCAGATTCTCAGTCAAAACCATAAGGGGGCAAGAGGGAGAAGAATGAGAAATTTGAGTGAAGCAGAGAAAAGCATGGGGAAAAGTATACCAGAATGTCAGTTCTGGAGGCTATCACATGCAGCAAGAAGGCATTCAGGAGCCTGTATGAATAATGAGTCGAGCACGGAGTGGTGAAACCTCCAAGTCCCCGGTTGGTTGTCACGGAAGGGATGAAAAGAAGACCAAACTTCTGTGTATACCACCAATACGCTGTGCATTCCACTATGGACTGTTACAGTCTGTGGAGGATATACCTGTGACACCCACAAATCCGGGTTACCTGACCCCCGAGTTTGATGTTCACGATCAACAATATAAATAACATTTAACTACCCATAATATATATATAGTAACTTTTATAAGTTTTTATCAGAGTTTAAGAATACATCACCCAGGTTTTCTAACCTTAACTTTACAAACATACCCTTTAGATATACAAAAAAGGTTTACAATACAACAATATAAATAATACTGTTCATAAAACTAATTTATTATGATTCATTTGCCCTTATTCTTCTTCGCAGCACCTTCTGCAACTTCGTCCCTAGCTGAAAAGTTTTATTTAGCAAGGGTGAGCAACTAATTTGCCCCGCAAGTTAAGTCATACAATAAATGTATAAGAATTCAAAACAACAGACTATCTATTTTGATAGAATGAAATCAAAGTTCGGGGAACTTTGAAATAGCTGAACAAATCGTTATTCAATAGCAAGTCTTCTCATATTCTATACAACACAATAATTCAATAATGAAAGAGTACAACACTTTCAAAGTTTCTACGATATTCTAATGAATAATCAAGAATCAATTCTACTAAATAACAAAGTGGAATGTTTTCCAGATTTAATTCTGAGCGATCACACAAGATCTTGAACTTATTTTCTCGGGTAGATATCGAAGATTTACTTTGATATATACTCAGATGTATCAGATAACCATAAAGATTAAATCATACCCCTCTGCAAGTATAACAAGTGATCAGCTTATTATACCCTATATTATGCATAATACTTAAAACGCGCGCAAAGGTCGAATTCACGACCAACAAAATGTTCCCTTTATATAAAAGGTTGTTCTTCTTAGTCTTAGAATCAAGATTTTGATTTTACAACGAAATACTAGAATTTCAAATTCTATTTACTTCTCGGTCGAGCCGAAATAATTGGCATCGATCTGTCAATAATAATTGAATTTATTTTCTCGAATCTATCAAGTTCTAACAATTGTTTGTCTAGCCAGAATAATTAGCTAAGACATTTCTCAGTATAATTTGGTAATAAACAGGAATTATCTGTATTGTTAAGTCTAACTTCTATAGATATGAATATCCAACAACAGTTATTCTACAAATATATATTTCTGAATCAAAACTTGCACTAACTGCGAATAATCTACAATAAATTTCCTGGATGTGGTGTAATTAACAATAATTAACCACTATAATAATTGAATGAATTTAACTCAAGGTTGAGTTAGGAAACTTGCCTCTTCTGCTGATTACAGCTACACAAAATACTTATTGGCTTTCGAAAGACCTATAACCAATAATATCGGTCTAACAATTAGCATAATAATTCACATAACACACAACACTGTAATTCACAGTCAAACTTCTCCTAGACACATTACCACATAGCCACAACAATGTTTATAACCTATATAAACACTTAACAAGTCAAACTAATTTAGTCTGGATGGACTTCGATCCATTCTCGGCGTTCTGGTCACCTTATCCGACAATTAACACAGTTATCTGTCAATTACACTTGATCTCTAAGCTTCAATAATAATTTAGATAAGTCAATTATCATTAATAATATTTTTCGGAAGCTTTTAATAATTATCAAGCAATTATTATAATTTATAATAATTTTTCAAATATCAGAATCATTTTTAAATGATTTAATTATCAATTAATCGTATCATTATTAATATTTAATAATATCAAAATATTAATAACATACTTTTCAAAATATTAAAGTTATTATTAATAACTTAAAATATTTTTAAATCGACAATATTCCACTTAAATGATTTTTAAAGTAATTAAAATCATTTTTAAATCATCACCATTAATATATAAATATTAATGAAATTATTATCCAAAAATTAAAAGTCATTAATTATAACTTAAAATATTTTTAAACCATTTTTCTCATTTTTAAATGATTTTTAAATCAATAAAGTTATTTTTAATTCATTTATTTAATATAATAATTAAATAAATCAAACATCATTAATATTAATTTATTAATGAAAATTCTCCAAAAATATTGAAAATTATATTTTATAATTTAAAATATTTTCTAACACTTTATGCTAAATTAAAATAATTTTTAAATCATTAAAATTATTTTTATCTTATTTATTTAATTTATTAATCAAATAAATCTAATATTATTAATATTAAATTATTAATAAAAATTCTCCAAAAATATTAGAAGTTACATTTTATAACTCAAAATATTTTTAAATACATTATTCTTATTTAAAATGATTTTTCATAATATTAAATCATTTTCCTCTAATTTATTTAATACACTAATTAAATAAATCAAATACATTTAATATTAAAATAATTATAAATATTAAAGAAAAATATTCCAATTGGTCAAAATTATTTTTCATAATTTAAAATAATTTTTAAAACCATTTTTACTAATTTTTAGAATTTATTTCTATTTTTAATCATTTTTCGGAATACTCAGAAAATAAAATTATTTAAACCGTCGCTATAGGGCTATAACGACACAAAGCATCGCTGTTGGTGTTCTTGAGCTCAAGAACACTGACAGCCGACAATGCAAGGGGCCAACTTTGACCGTGTATAATTTTCTGTACATTTACATTCTGAGCTAACTTAGACACAAATCATGTAGTGGAAATGTAAGACTACAATATCCAACTAACATATTGGTCATAACACAAATCAACAAGTAGATCTGTGCATTCAAAATCATTGTCAGACGTTTTCTGGGATTACCCAGAAACCCAGCAGTCTGAGTGACCACTTTCCAATTAATTTTTCTATACGATCCGTTCTTAATTCATGTAATACAATGGTTCCATTACATACTACTTGTGTCAGGTAACATTTCTAGATCAACAAACCAGATTAAAAACAACACATTTTCCAGATAGATTGCGGTCAAACGTTGTCAGAAATATTACTTAAACTGTTTCTGGAATTTCCCAGAAATGTAAAACAGTGCTAGGGGTTTACTTTGACCACTTCCTACGATCAACATGTTGATTGATTTCTGAGATAATAAGGCATGGGTCTATAGTACTCATTACAGGCTACAATATGAATATCATAACATCAACAAATAACAATTATACTGACAGATCCGTACACTACAAAATCTTGTCAGACATGGTTTTAAACATTCTGGGTTGCCCAGAAAGTTACTCGGTCAACGTCGATCAACGAGTTTTGACTGTAAATAACACACGGTCTAGACATCATTTAACTGTACTACCACTTGCAGATTAAAGCCAACATGACAAGCTATACATACCAACTTTAAAACACTAAAAACCATAACCGAACAAGAATCTGTGGCTCCTGGCATTAGCTTGTCAGACCACAGATCTTGTTCTTGACAGTTTGGAAAATAATCACTTTTAAAGCCATTCGATGCTATAGATCTATGTTATATCAACATAGATCATCATAAAACATCATCTAGCAAAGATCTAAACACTTTAACACAAATTTTTTTTTCAAGCATACAAGATCAAAAATTAAAATTTTGGTTATACCTTCTAGCTTTGATATATTCTTGATCTTAACCCTTCAATTTGTTTATGGTTGATCTAGGGAAGTTATTTGGGACTGAAATGGTTGCAATTTTCGGAGGTTGAGAGAGAATGAGAGTTGGTGAGAGCTTGTGTACAAAATGGTTAACTTTTATGAACTTTCTTTCTCTAAATCTTATATATATTGCTTAGATGCATGAACTTGTTTGTTGTGCTGTCAATTGGAGGCTGATATGCTGAGCTTTTAATGTCACAAAGTCCAAATGGTTGGTAACCTACTAAAGTTATGGCCAAAATTGCAAGTTAGCTTACTAAAATAATAAAAAAAGGGCATTAAGGTCTTTTTCTTTTATTTCTAGATTTCTCATTTGTTACTAACCCTTAGGGTTTAGGGTTTGAGCAATTTAGGGTTTAACCCTAAAATTCTAATCATTAGGTTTTAAAAATTTATCTTCTAGGATTTTCAAAATTAGGGTTTAATTAGAAAAATAAAATTTCTAAATTACAATTAGGGTTTGTAAAATAGAAATTAAAATAACTAAAATATAATTAGGGTTTTCTAATCATATTAAAGTTTAATACACACATTAGGCTTGCAAATTAGGATTTTGGTTTCCTAATTTAGGGTTTAGGATTCCCGAATTCAAAATTAGGGTTCCTTAACGTACAATTAGGGTTTTTAACTGTACAATTTATTTTCTAAATTTGAGATTAGGGTATTAAATATCTTAATAAGGTTTATTAATTACAAACCTTATCCGATCAATTATTGATCAACATAATCAACATACAGTACAAACACATTCTTAGGAATATAATTATTTTAATTATATTTTCTACCGAATCCCTATCCAAAAATTAGGGTTAGGGTTTTCAAAAGTTGTTAAGCACAACTCTACTCTAAATTTATTAGTCAATACACAAATTGACTTTCTCGAGACTCGTATCACAGATACTTGTCACAAAATTGATAATTAATATTAATATTAATTAAAAAACATTTATTCACAAATTTTGGATTATTTGAAATCCTGGGTTATCACATTCACCCCTCCTTAAAAGGATTCCGTCCTCGGAATCAGCACTTTCTTATTCTCTAAAATCTTTTAAAGTTGTATCATCAATTTGTTTTTATCAACACAATATTAATTTGTGTTTCAAATTCTAACATATGACTTGAATCTATAAAAGAAAACAATTCACAGCCATATTTATCCAATATCAATCGCGTAATTTAAATATTAAGCGAAATTGTTACCTGCTGCTACTTCCTGAGTAGCTATCGCATCTAGCGCCGTCATGTTGAATGTACGGGCTGTTGGTCTTCCTGGCTGTGCAGGTCCTCGAATCGCCAAGGTTCCACCACCAGGTCTCTTGTTGGCACTTTCTTTTTCTGCATTCTTCTTTGGACAGTTCCGAACCAGATGATCAGTCGATCCACACGCATAGCAACCTTGAATCTTTTTTGGGCTGGGACAATTGGGCGACATATGCCCCTCTTGTCCGCAGTTGTAACAAACCCCCTTCTTTTTCAGACAAACTCCAGCATGATTCTTCCCATAATTCGCACAAGGCTCTCCCCCTTTCCTATTCCCTTCAGTTTTACTACCCGATTGGATATTCTCGCTCCACTTCCTCTTGTTTGGATTACTACCACCACTGCTTCCACCCTCATTTATCTTCTTCTTCTTCTCCTGATGAAAACGAGATGCAGCCGTGCTTCCTCCTTCAGGAATTAACGCTTTCTCCAGTAAAGCCACAAACGTGTTGATCTGCAATACTGCCACCTTATTGAATATCCCTAATTTCAGTCCGTTCTCAAATCTTCTTGCTTTTCTAGCTTCGGTGTCCACCTGATGAGGTGCAAATCTTTCTAATTCGTTGAATTTAGCCGTGTATTCAGAAACAGACATGTTCTCCTGCTTAAGTTCCAAGAATTTAACTTCCATCCGAGCTTGCATACTCGGTGAGAAGTAGTTCTCAAAGAACAATTCCTTAAATCTGGTCCACGTCACCACCGTTGTACACGCTCTCGCTTGATTAGTTTCCCACCAATAATTGGCTTCTCCCTTCATTAAGTATGTTGCAAAAGCCATCTTTTGCTCTTCCGCCACTCGCTCAATCACGAACGTTTTCTCCATCTCTTTCACCCAAGTTTGGGCTTCAATTGGATCCGTAGTACCCTTAAATTCTGGCGGTCCTACCGCTTTAAAATCCTTAAAATTAGACAATCTGTCGGCTGGCTGATTCCTTGGTCTTCCCCTGGCTGGAGCCCTATTTTCCATAGTTTGGGCCAGCATATCCACAAAATTCTGCATCGGGTCCGCTTGACCTCCTTCGTTATTTACTGATTGTTCTTCTCTTTGGTTTCTATTCTGTCGTCTAGGCGGCATAATCTGATTTAAATGAAAATCTTATATTAATATTCTTTCTCTATACAAATTCTTAACACAATAAGAATTCAACACATAATTCTCAAGTAATCGCATATTTATTCAAATAGCACATAGTACCTATAGTACTTAACACATATAACTATCCCTTTAAAATAATACTAGGATTAACATATTCAACTTTACAAAAGTTGCAATTCCCCAACTTTACACAAAAAGTTGACATTCTCCAATTTCACATTACTATTTCCAGTTCATCAAACTTACCACACTTAGGAGTTCAGTAACTTGCCACAACTATATGAGTGTATGAACTTATCCTAGTCAGACCTTTGGCGTTAATTCGCTGAGGGGTTCAGGACATTTTATATAATTATGAGTCATGAACATACCATAAGTATGAGTTTTAAGAACACACAATCTCATTTTAATCTTATATTCATATAGAAAATAAAGATTTCCTTCATACAAACATATATTTACATAGGTTCAAACATCATTCTTGATATTACATATCTTAATATCAGAAACTTCTACCAAAAGATATTATAACTTATATCTAAGTTATCTAACGTCCACTCCCTTCACCAGTCTTCTTCTTGCTGGGACACTTGTTGAACCCGTGCCCCGTTTGCCCACAAGAAAAACACTTCCTCATATTCGGTTTAGGACAATGCAAATAGATATGTCCTTCCTGCTTACAGTTGAAACACATGTTCTTCCACATCATGCATTCCCCCACGTGAGTTTTACCACACTTGCTACATGCTTTCTTTTTCTTTATGTTCGAATTTCCAGAGTTGTCACTGTCATTGTTCCTCTTTCTTTTCTTCTTGTCCTTCTTTCCGGTTCCTTCAGACATTCCACCACCTTCAGCCTTCATCTTCTCCACATGCGCTTTCAGCTCGTTCCGTTCTTCAGTCATTTCGCGTAATGCCCGCTCCATCTTCCACAACTCCTCCAAAAGAAATATTTTGATTAAGAGTTCTTGGACTTCCACAGATAGCTGATCTTATTCACCAACCTTGATCTTATTCTTTAGTTCTACCTTAGCTTCTTCAGACTCCGCCTCCTCATCACCACTTAGATACATCTCAGGATAATCGTCATGATCACTCCCAAGATTGATCATTGGTTCATCTTTCCCCACTTCTTCAACTGATTCGCTCTGTGCTGGCACCTCGACTACTGGCATTGGTGCGACAGCCGCTAGCATCTCTGTACTCATTTCATCTTCTCCCGACATCCTACAATCAGTTTTAAACAACTTGATTAGTACTTCACCAGTACAAATTTCTCTCACTATGAATTTTCTTATCTTACTATCGATACATTTCAACGATCCCTCACTTAGTACTCTAAATGAGTATTCTTTATCTCGTTATGGTCATAATCCTAGGGTTTTCCCCCACCCCACTTAAGGTTTATAACCTACAGCTCCACTACCAGCTGGTGACACCTTGGTCACTACAACTCTGATACCAACCTGTAACACCCCCAAATCCGGGTTACCTGACCCCCCGAGTTTGATGTTCACGATCCACAATATAAATAACATTTAACTACCCATAATATATATAGATAGTAACTTTCATAAGTTTTTATCAGAGTTTAATAATACATCACCCAGATTTTCTAACCTTAACTTTACAAACATACCCTTTAGATATAAAAAAAGGGTTTACAATACAACAATATAAATAATACTGTTCATAAAACTAATTCATTACGATGCCTTTGCCCTTATTCTTCTTCGCAGCACCTTCTGTAACTTCGTCCCTAGCTGAAAAGTTTTATTTAGCAAGGGTGAGCAACTAATTTGCCCTGCAAGTTAAGTCATACAATAAATGTATAAGAATTCAAAATAACAGACTATCTATTTTGATAGAATGAAATCAAAGTTTGGAGAACTTTGAAATAGCTGAACAAATCATTATTCAATAACAAGTCTTCTCATATTCTATACAACACAATAATTCAATAATGAAAGAGTACAACACTTTCAAAGTTTCTACGATATTCTAATGAATAATCAATAATCAATTCTACGAAATAACAAAGTGGAATATTTTCCAGATTTAATTCTGAGTGATCACACAAGATCTTGAACTTATTTTCTCGGGTAGATATCGAAGATATACTTTGATATATACTCATATGTATCAGATAACCATAAAGATTAAATCATACCCCTCTGCAAGTATAACAAGTGATCAGCTTATTATACCCTATATTATGCATAATACTTAAAACGCGCGCAAAGGTCGAATTCACGACCAACAAAATGTTCCCTTTATATAAAAGGTTGTTCTTCTCAGTCTTAGAATCAAGATTTTGATTTTACAACAAAATACTGGGATTTCAAATTCTATTTACTTCTCGGTCGAGCCGAAATAATTGGCATCGATCTGTCAATAATAATTGAATTTATTTTCTCGAATCTATCAAGTTCTAACAATTTTTCGTCTAGCCAGAATAATTAGCTAAGACATTTCTCAGTATAATTTGGCAATAAACAGGAATTATCTGTATTGTCAATTCTAACTTCTACAGATATGAATAATAATTAGCATAATAATTCACATAACACACAACACTGTAATTCACAGTCAAACTTCTCCTAGACAAATTACCACATTGTCGCAACAGTGTTTATAACCTATATAAACACTTAACAAGTCAAACTAATTTAGTCTGGATGGACTTCGGTCCATTCTCGGTGTTCTGGTCACCCTATCCGATAATTAACACAGTTATCTGTCAATTACACTTGGTCTCTAAGCTTCAATATTAATTTAGATAAGTCAATTATCATTAATAATATTTTTCGGAAGCTTTTAATAATTATCAAGTAATTATTATAATTTATAATAATTTTTCAAATATCAGAATCAATTTTAAATGATTTAATTATAAATTAATCGTATCATTATTAATATTTAATAATATCAAAATATTAATAACATACTTTCAAAATATTAAAGTTATTATTAATAACTTAAAATATTTTTAAATCGATAATATTCCACTTAAATGATTTTTAAAGTAATTAAAATCATTTTTAAATCATCACCATTAATATATAAATATTAATGAAATTATTATCCAAATATTAAAAGTCATTGATTATAACTTAAAATATTTTTAAACCATTTTTCTCATTTTTAAATGATTTTTTAATCATTAAAATCATTTTTAATTCATTTATTTAATATAATAATTAAATAAATCAAACATCATTAATATTAATTTATTAATGAAAATTCTCCAAAAATATTGAAAATTATATTTTATAATTTAAAATATTTTCTAACACTTTATGCTAAATTAAAATGATTATTAAAACATTAAAATCATTTTTATCTTATTTATTTAATTTAATAATCAAATAAATCTAATATCATTAATATTAAATTATTAATGAAAATTCTCCAAAAATATTAGAAGTTACATTTTATAACTCAAAATATTTTTAAATACATTATTCTTATTTAAAACGATTTTTCATAATATTAAATCATTTTCCTCTAATTTATTTAATACACTAATTAAATAAATTAAATACATTTAATATTTAAATAATTATAAATATTAAAGAAAAATATTCCAATTGGTCAAAATTATTTTTCATAATTTAAAATAATTTTTAAAACCATTTTTACTAATTTTTAGAATTTATTTCTATTTTTAATCATTTTTCGGAATACTCAGAAAATAAAATTATTTAAACCGTCGCTATAGGGCTATAGCGACACAAAGCATCGCTGTTGGTGTTCTTTAGCTCAAGAACACTGACAGCCGACAATGCAAGGGGCCAACTTTGACCGTGTATAATTTTCTGTACATTTACATTCTGAGCTAACTTAAACTCAAATCATGTAGTGGAAATGTAAGACTACAATATCCAACTAACATATTGGTCATAACACAAATCAACAAGTAGATCTGTGCATTCAAAATCATTGTCAGACGTTTTCTGGGATTACCCAGAAACCCAGCAGTCTGAGTGACCACTTTCCAATTAATTTTTCTATACGATCCGTTCTTAATTCATGTAATACAATGGTTCCATTACATACTACTTGTGTCAGGTAACATTTATAGATCAACAAACCAGATTAAAAACAACATATTTTCCAGATAGATTGCGGTCAAACGTTGTCAGAAATATTACTTAAACTGTTTCTGGAATTTCCCAGAAATGCAAAACAGTGCTAGGGGCTTACTTTGACCACTTCCTACGACCATCATGTTGATTGATTTCTGAGATATTAAGGCATGGGTCTATAGTACTCATTACAGGCTACAATATAAATATCAGAACATCAACAAATAACAATTATACTGACAGATCCGGACACTACAAAATCTTGTCAGACATGGTTTTAAACGTTCTGGGTTGCCCAGAAAGCTACTCAGTCAACGTCGGTCAACAAGTTTTGACTGTAAATAACACACGGTCTAGACATCATTTAGTTGTACTACCACTTGCAGATTAAAGCCAACATGACAAGCTATACATACCAACTTTAAAACACTAAAAACCATAACCGAACAAGAATCTATGGCTCTTGACATTAGCTTGTAAGACCACAGATCTTGTTCTTGATAGTTTGGAAAATAATCACTTTTAAAGCCATTCGATGCTATGGATCTATGTTATATCAACATAGATCATCATAAAACATCATCTAGCGAAGATCTAAACACTTTACCACAAAAAAATTTCAAGCATACAAGATCAAAAATTAAAATTTTGGTTATACCTTCTAGCTTTGATTCTTGATCTAAACCCTCCAGTTTGTTTATGGTTGATCTAGGGAAGTTATTTGGGACTGAAATGTTTGCAATTTTCGGTGGTTGAGAGAGAATGAGAGTTGGTGAGAGCTTGTGTACAAAATGGTTAACTTTTATGAACTTTCCTTCTCTAAATCTTATATATATTGCTTAGATGCATGAACTTGCTTATTGTGCTGTCAATTGGAGGCTGATATGCTGAGCTTTTAATGTCACAAAGTCCAAATGCTTGGTAACCTACTAAAGTTATGGCCAAAATTGCAAGTTAGCTTACTAAAATAATAAAAAAGGCATTAAGGTCTTTTCCTTTTATTTCTAGATTTCTCATTTGTTGCAAACCCTTAGGGTTTAGGGTTTGAGCAATCTAGGGTTTAACTCTAAAATCATAACCATTAGGTTTTAAAAATCTAACTTCTAGGATTTTCAAAATTAGGGTTTAATTAGAAAAATAAAATTTCTAAATTACAATTAGGGTTTGTAAAATAGAAATTAAAATAACTAAAATATAATTAGGGTTTTCTAATTATATTAAAGTTTAATACACACATTAGGCTTGCAAATTAGGATTTTGGTTTCCTAATTTAGGGTTTAGGATTCCCGAATTCAAAATTAGGCTTCCTTAACGTATAATTAGGGTTTTTAAGTGTACAATTTATTTTCTAAATTTGAGATTAGGGTTTTAAATCCCTTAATAAGGTTTATTAATTACAAACCTTATCCGATCAATTATTGATCAACATAATCAACATACAGTACAAACACATTCTTAGCAATATAATTATTTTAATTATATTTTCTATCGAACCCCTATCCGAAAATTAGGGTTAGGGTTTTCTAAAGTTGTTAAGCACAACTCTACTCTAAATTTATTAGTCAATACATAAATTGACTTTCTCGAGACTCGTATCACATATACTTGTCACAAAATTGATAATTAATATTAATATTAATATTAATTAAAAAAAATTTATTCGCAAATTTTGGATTATTCGAAATCCTGGGTTATCACAATACCTATTAGGTTTATAATATTCATGAACGTAATTAAATTGCACAAAATAAGTGGAAGCATGGAAAAATAGAGTTTTATAATTTTACAAATCATATACCCGGATCATCCTTTATGCACAATTATTAATTAAACGAAAAGATAAAGAACAAGAATCAAACCCTTAGAGAGTCGAGCTTCCTCAGGTACAAGTTCACCTCCAAATCCTTTTCGCATTTAACTTGAATCCACCGGGTTTGGTTCCTTCCTTTGATCAACGTTAGTCTCCCAAGTGTTTGGCCTCTAGAGGTGATCCACCAAGGAAAAAGAAATATTCTAGAAAAATCCACCAACGTTAGACTCCTCTTATTAATTTATATTTATTATTTTCAAAATATTAAATAATAAACATTAAAATATTTAATTCATTCCATCACAATAGATTAAATTAAATATACTTAGCTTATTATTACGATTATGCCGTTTGCTTCTTAAATAATTATTCTTCATTTTATGGTGTGATTCTTTAGGTTCTCCATATTAAATCAGTTGTGAATAAATCAATTAGAATAATTCTAATTTTATTTAAATAAATAAATTAAACTATTGATTTATTTAAATAAATAATATTTATTCTACAATAGGGATAAGCCTCCCTAGCGATAAACGAATTTTCAGATAATATAGATTTCAATATTAATCATAAAATAACCTTTGAGTAAATAGTTACCGTTCAATTCAATCCTTCCACCATACAATGTCCCAATTAAATATAAGACACGGAATTACTGTCAAGTCTTAATTTATTTAATTATATGTATTTTGACTCTTAAATGCACAACTCCAAATAATGCAAATTAGAAACTAATTTCTAATTTCATTTTGCCTTGGCCAATGACTACTGGGTTGTAATTTATCGAATCATATAGGACATTTCTCTTCTTTCACTAGAAGCGGTAGATTCTTTATTGATCATACATTATCTTCATGTACAACTTATTATACCCAAGTATAACCTTTGATATACCCTCCTAAGGGTCTTAAGGAACAAGTTAAAGTATAATTTATTATACACAAGATACTATGATGATCTTAAGTCCAAGGATCACTTGTACTACTATCACTATAGGAATTTCTATTGACAGGCAAGTAAAACTTTATTAAGTATTCCTTAGCGAGCCACGTTCAGTGTGTTTATTCTCCAATAAGCACCTATATATTTGTTTTAGTGTCTCCACACAAATGATAAGGGGATCAATCATCCTCATCCAATGAGCAAACAATGTATGTACCAATCTATTCGGATTCACTAATTCCCAATTTAGTAATCCAATGATTGGGAACTATTTTAGTTTTAAGCTTTCTAAGAATTTAGATCTCATTAGAATGATCATTATCATTATTCTAAAAGCATTGCTTAAAACTATGAGTTTATCACATATTATAAAGCAACATCATGTAGATAATTAAAATCCTGTAATAAATTAATATTTTTTATTAATAAATGAATAAAATTGTTACAAAGTATATGTTTTATCATCAAACATGATTGGCTTGTGTGCATACCACTTTCAATCTCCCACTTGCACTAAAGCCAATCGTCATGGCATGTCATACCCTTCTTCTCCAAGTGACGATTATCCTGCTGTTAGATAACTTTTAGTTAATGAATATGTAATGTTGTTCTTGAGAGTCCACTATCTCTATAGTGATTTCCCATCTTTTTTTTGCTAAATTTGTGTTTGTATATAAATATACAAAAAACAAAGGATATTACAATGAAGATCAAAACATAACTTTCTTCTCTCGAGAAGGTTAAAACACCTAGATAAGACTAAAGAAACCAATTTCCTAACTTAATTAAATTCTTCCTCACATCCCGAAGCTAGGAAAGAGAACCAACTAAATAAACACCAAGTAAAATAGATAATGACATATTTAGCTACAACAATAAGGACTTGTGTGCTGCAATGGATAACCCACTTCAGGCTGCATAATCATTTAAAATCCAAGCATCAGCCCTGAATGATCAGCAACATGGACCCACGTGAGCTACATAATCAAATTTTCACTGTGGGACCCCAAAATACCTTCTCAATTCTAGCAGTTTCACGGGTGGGATGTACAACCCACGTGCAGCTCAGGATATCAGCCCATACGTGGACCCATCAGCACCTAAACAGGTCATGAGATCAGCACCATCTAAGCACCAGCACCAAATCACCATAACCCACTATGCACCTAATCATTAGATCAGCTCAGCACCTCAAACACCTAAAGCACCTCAACCTCAGCATCTCGCCTAAACCCACCTCGCCCAAACAGCTAAGGCACCTCCCTCGCCAAAACCACCTCCCTCGCCCCAACCACCTCGCCCAAGAGCAGCAACAGCTGCCTCACACCAACCACCACCACCACGCCCGAAGAGCAGCAACATGGGCTCGCTCGAAGGCCACCACACCAGCTCGCCCACCTCCCCAGCTCGCTCAGCTCGCTCACTTACCAGCCTAAACCATCTCATCTCACCTAAACCACCTCACCTCGCCCAAAACATACACACCTCGCCCAAAAAATACTAGACCGTAGCCCAAAGCACCTCACCTGCACCTCATGGACCGTACCCAAAGGCATTTACAATAGCCAATTACAATAATATTGACAGCTGATGGCCTTAAGAAAAGATTTGCAAGTAGAGAGTTTTGATTTAATGAGATGAATAACATCCTTCGCGAGGTTTGCTGGGGGAATGAGGGAAGTCCCATCAATCTTTTTGTTTCAAGCTTCCCAAACTTTATAGAAGGAAATAGCTACACTGAGGCATAGTGTGACGCCCCCAAAATAGGTATACATCACCCATCTTAATTCGTCAAATATATGTTACATAATTTAAATACAAACTTCTATTATACAAAACGACAAAACGTAGCAGAGAGTTTAAACACGGATAATGTCTCGTAGAGAGTATCCAAACTCAAATAAAGTTCTCATTACAATTATTATCACACTATTTCAATAAATAGTGAGGACTACTAATGCAAACATCTGGACCGTCACTCCGTTCCTCAACTAGTCCAAGGTATATTCTCATTTCCTGAATAGAACAATGAAAACAAAGGGTAAACTCAACTAGCCCAGTTATAAATATTATGACTAAGATAATGCAGAATAAATTATCGATAGCCTTCAACAATGTTAAACTGATAAAATATAATAAACATCAGGTTTAACTGCAGCGGAATAAGCAATCCATTAGAAGAGTCAAGTAGAACATGATATCTACTATCTTCTATGATTTAAAAAGTTTATCATCAATTTTATCGCTGAGACTAAGCTTAATAAGTAAACCACATCATCGAATCATCCATGCACTACGGGCCAAGGATATTCATGTAATCATCAATGGTCATGATTATACCGAATAATCCCTGATCATAATTATACCAACAACTGTCAATGCACTATAGGCGAATGAGGATTTTTACCATATCATTTGTAATATTACGGTCATGATTATACCGAATAATTCCTGGTCATAATCATACCAATCAATAGTACATCTATGCACATAAGCCACGAATGACTTTTGTCACAATATAAGCATGAGGATGATGACAATGATATTAGAATTCAATTAAAAGAAAGCGAATGATAACTTTTTAAAGATTTATAACTTAATTTATCCAAATTGTCAACATGATAATGCTTTGTGGAGTAAAATTCAAGAATAATATTGTATCAAAAATGATTTGGATAACAAAGAAATAAATTTTTGTTATGAATAGTACTCCAGATGAATAGTACCCCGTGAATAGTACTTTGTGAATAGTACTCGTGAATAATACTTTATGAATAGTACCCATGAATAGTACTTTGTGAAAATTACCCCGTAAATAGTACTGTGTGAATAGTACCTTAAAATGAATACTACTCATGGACAGTACTCCAACATGAAAAGCTTAAAATTTAACAAGAATGTGCAGAAAATATTCTTGTGAAATGATACTAGATGAAGCGCAAATTTCAAGGATATTCTACTAATTTCACGAAGTATAGAAGCAATACTTTAACAAAATGAGGGTATAATCAATCAAGAATACGAGACGAAATAATATTACTCACATACTACAGAGTCTGGAAGAAAATATTATTCCTATTAATACAGAACAAAATAATATCTCTTACCTCAGAAGAAGACTGAATACTAGAATAGTGAGGTAGCAGACTTCTCTTCTACTTTCTCTCTAAAACTTCTCTCTATAACTTCTCTCTCTATAATTGCTCTTGTGAGTCTTAGTGAATTGGTGAGAATGAAAGAAGAATGAGCTTCTATTTATAGGAAAATATAGCTTCGATAATTGTATGTTTTGGGGATTGAAATATTACAGTATAATACCTTCATCTTTTCTTTCATTTTTAATTTAGTCCTGCAAGTATTATCAAACTTGCACCACCTCCCCTAATAGTACATCTTGTGAATCAATAGTATAATCATATGAAAAAAATAATTACAGTATAGTACCTTCATCTGTACCTCCATTTTTAATTTAGTCATGCACGTATTATCAATCTTGCACCACCTCCCCTAATAGTACATGCATGTGAATCAATAGTACACACATGTGAACAAATAGTTATAAGCATGTGAATTAATAGCAATTAATTATTCATTTATCCGATTAATTACCCGATTGGTCAATATAACTTCCAGACATCCATTATTATCGAAATAGATGTCGATTTTGACTAACACTAATAATTCCAACACAATGAAAATATCAATTTCATCTTTAATCAACACAAACTTATTCATCATTAATATTATAACTCACAATATTTAACAACCAGATCATTCCCAGGAAAGAGGCGGCTTTTCGATAAGGATTTCTCACTATTGGCGCGCAATTAGGTGACCAAATCTCTCATTGACAGAACTTTCTAGACATTGCCAATATTGCAAATAATAATATGAATAACTTTGTCGTCTCAATTATTGATTTAATAATAATAAATATTATGCAGATGATACTGTGACAATAATTAAATCAATAATATGAGAGATATTATGTCGTAATTAATGTAGCAATAATTGAGTATAACTAAGTGACTTCTCACGTAAGAATCAATAATCAATATCGTGTGCTACTATGCAACCACGCGTATTACTGTACTTTTACCACCGGGTAGTTCAACAGTTTAACGGTAAAACTTTCGCCGTTATTTTTATAAAAAGATAATTCTATCATTTTCTAACTACGACAATACTTTTGTTGTGGGGTCCACCAATGATTGTGCCGTCATACGAATATTCTCTGTTAAAAGGAATATTCTCCGACTAATCGAATATTATATAACCACTTGCTTACTTTGCAAAATTTGTAAATAATACCCAAAATTATAACATTATATCAAATCCACACCATAATATTCATAAATATATTTCGAGAAAAATTAATCTTTATTCATAAAAGTTGGGGTCTTACAACCTTCCCTTCTTATAAAATTTCGTCCTCAAAATTAGGGTGCTTACCTAGTATGTCGAAGAGGGGAGGATACATTGACTTCATTTCAGATTCTAACTCCCAGGTCATTTCCTCAATATCGTGGTTTCTCCACAAAACTTTGACTTGAGGTAAAACCTTGGAACGTAGAATATGATCCTTCTTATCCAAGATTTTAATAGGTACCTCCTCATATGTTAAATCTACCGCTATCTCGTCCGGTTCTAACTCAATAATGTGGTTCGGGTCTTCCACATATTTACGTAACATGGATATTTAAAAAATGTTATGAACACGAGACATATTTGGCGGTAAAGAGAGTCTATAGGCCACAGTTCCTACTCGATCAAGGATTAAAAATGGGCCGATGAATCGAGGAT
The DNA here is from genome assembly GCA_020205505.1 of Panax japonicus. Taxonomy (NCBI): domain Eukaryota; kingdom Viridiplantae; phylum Streptophyta; class Magnoliopsida; order Apiales; family Araliaceae; genus Panax; species Panax japonicus. The sequence goes on from CM035111.1 coordinate 31,605,126, forward strand.
TGAGCTTTCCTCTCTTTTCAAATCTCGTAACTCCTTTCCATGGAGCAACACGTAACAACACATGATCTCCTATATCGAATTCCACGTCCTTTCGATGAAGATCATCATAACTCTTTTGTCGATCTTGTGAGGTTTTTATACGTTGTCGGATCGTTTGAATCTTTTCCGTAGTCATACGTACCAACTCCGGTCCCAACAACGTTGCTTCACCCACCTCATCCCAGCATACTAGAGAACGATACTTTCTTCCATACAACGCTTCGAATGGAGCCATGCCAATACATGCTTGATAACTGTTATTGTAGGAAAACTCCACCAATGGTAAGAACTTGTCCCAACTTCCCTTGAAGTGAAGGACACCGAGTCTTAATAGATCTTCAAGAGTTTGAATTGTCCTCTCTGACTTTCAGTCCGTCTGAGGATGATATGCCGAGCTAAATCGTAAATCTGTGCCCATAGCTTTTTGCAAACTAACCCAAAATCTTGAAGTGAATCTTGGGTCTCGATCAGAAACTATGGATACTGGCATACCATGCAATCTTACAACCTCGTTTATGTACATACGAGCAAGACGTTCAAGTGTATAAGTTTCTCGTATCGGTAAGAAATGAGCAGACTTGGTCAATCTATCAACAATGAACCAAATCACATCTATGCCTTAAGAAACCTTGGGAAGACCAGTAACAAAATTCATGCACTACAAGAAAATCGTAACACAATTCTGATGGAATTCCGTCGAATGTAGACCTCTCCAGTTAGCGCCAAATTTCGCGCCACCGCGAAATATAATTTCGACGAACAAACGTTAATTACGAGGGACGTTTCGTCGAAGTTACGTTCTTTCCGAGAGACTTATAGCCGATGGACATTTCGTCGGAGATAACAAATATAACTTTTCAGCTTCTGCCTTTTCATTTCAGACGCTCGATATTATCTCTCATTCTCTCTCACTCTCCTCCCCTTTCTCATCCCCCACCCACACCCATCCAATCACTGGTCCCCCCTCCCCCTCCCTCTGCCACCGTACGTTCCCCCCACTGTCTCCCCACTCTGCCCCGGTACACCCTCCCTCCCCCCGGTCCCCCCGGTCCCCTACCCCGGTACCCCCACCCCTCTCCCCCTCTCCCCCACCCCAGCCCTATCTCGATACCCCACCCCAAGTACCCCCACTCCCTCTCTTCCCCCCGGTTGCAGGCCACTGCTCAGTTCCGACCACCTCTGCGCCACCAGTTTCAGCCTTTGCCACCAGTTCCGGCCCCTAGCTCCTCTTTTCTCTTCCTCGTTTTTCCTCCTTTAATTCAAGTTAAGAAATCCTAAATGATGAATTGAGATTATTAAATATAGTTTGCAGATTTGTGTTGTTGATTTCACTAAATTATGTGTTAGTGAGAATAATTTTAGAGTTATAGGTTGTATCAGAAATTGTGTTTTATATTTTTATTTGCTAAAATTGGGTTCATTTCTGTTACGAAATTTATTTTGCTAAAGTTGTTGATTTTGCGAAAGTTGTTCATGTTGTAAACGGTTTTGCAAATTGGGATTATTTGACTTCAATTCTGCAAATTGTTGCATATTTCTGAAATTGTGATTTATTTTGTGCAATTAAAATTTATGTTAGTGTATACAGTTTATTTGAACAATTACAGTGTTTGGGTCATAACAATTACAGTGTTTTGATCATAACATATATGTATGTCAAGAATTTGATATTTGATATTTCCCACTGAATTCCCAACGGAATATCTGTCAGAAATCTGCAATTGAAAAATTTGTGGGCCCTACAAATATATTTATGTATTATTTAATTAATTCAATATAAAATGAAATAAGTTTAATTAAACTTAGTTTATTAGACAAAATAAATGTTAAAAATTATTTAATATAATATAATATAATATAAATTTAAAAATAATAATAAAATAAATTGAATAAAATAAATCAAATTTAATTTAATAAATTAAATTAATGTATATTAAATTTAATTAAATTAAATAAAATTATAAAATTATAAAAATTAAAAAATAATAATAAAATAAATTGAATAAAATAAATCAAATTTAATTTAATAAATTAAATTAATGTATATTAAATTTAATTAAATTAAATAAAATTATAAAATTATAAAAATTAAAAAATAAATTTTAAAAATAAGATAATATAATATACTATAATATTAATTTTAAAATTAGAAAATATAATATTTATTAATTAAAAAATTAAACAAAATAAAATAAATTAAAATAAAATACTTAATTAAATTAAATTGAATAATACAAAACAAAAAAAATTTGATTTAATTTAATAAATAAATTAAATTTAATAAAAAATATTTAAAAAATTAAAAAAATAAAATAAAATAAAATAATTTAAATTAAATTAAATTTAAAATAAAATAAAATACAATAATAAATACAATTAAATTTTATAAATTAAAATAAAATAAAATAATTTAATAGTAGTCTTCATATATATTCCAAATAACAGTTCTCGGAAACTAAGTAGCACTTGTTTAGTTTTTCATTGGCAAAATAAACTAAGTAGCATTTGCTTAGTTTGCCATAATTTTCAATAAACTTAATAATACGGTCCGTACATATATGTACTCTTTCTTGTATACAGGTTTCGACATAGCAGTTGTATCTAATAGTACTCCAACCGGTTCCTCGACAACAATTAAAAAAAGGGGTCGTAGTTCGTGTTTGTGTCCTATACTCGAATTTTAAAGTTAATTGAATTACTGCAGACATTCCTCACTGTTCCATCATAACAGATGGCAACATCCGAAAGGAGTGTCATTAAGTTGTTGAACAAAGTTCTAGGTCAAGTAACCCTCTAGATAAGCGAACGATCACTTCTTTGCGAGGAATGAATTGGACTTGTATGGGGAGATGATTCATTCCTAGTTGAGAAGTGATCATTCGTTTATTTAGAGGGTTGCTTAACCTGAAACTTTGTTCAATAGCTTAATGGAACTCCTTCGGGATGTTTTCATCTGTTATGATGGAACAGTGAGAAATGTCTGCAGTAATTCAATTAACTTTATTATTTAAGTATAGGACACAAACAGGAACTACGACCCTTTTTTTTGTTGGATTTCCGACTCAAGTAGTCTCTATAGATTCCAAATACTAATTCACGCTTGAATATCCAAATTAACTTAATGCGTACTTTTTTGTAGTTAAAAATGCCAACCGACCGAAGTTGGATGTACCGTAGGATACCAAGTGATGGGAAGGGATTAGTCTCAGCTTATCGTGTTGGGGTTTTAGATTTCTTGAACAAAGCACTAGAACATACGGATGATCCGAATGGGAAGATGTGATGCCCGTGTGTCAAGTCTAAAAATCTGATCTGGAAGAAAGTAGACGATATTAAATTAGACTTATTTTCTCGTGGATTTGTGGATGGGTACTTCGTATGGACTCATCACGGGGAATCAAAAGTGATTGAAAATATTATGGAACAACCAATTCCACAGGCTTCATACGTCGAACACTATGATCTAGTTGAGATGTTGGTCGATGCTTATGGCCCTACTACTATTTACTGTGATGAATATGAACCTTCTTCAAGCAGTGCGAAGTAAGTGCCAAATGATACAGCTGCTGCCTTTTACAAGTTGCTATCTGGTTCTCAGTCGTTCGAGGAGGCGAAGACGGTAAATGCATTGTATTTAGTTATTTATGTGTCAAGTTCTCACACAAATACTTAAGACATGTTTTATGGTTGTTTGTATTAGGCATTGGGGAGGACCTCGGGCCGAGATCCTACCATTTTAGAGTTTTGGGATCGAGCCCACATGCCTAAGGACGAGCGTGCTATGTCTCTGGAAGCTTTATCTATACGGGTAAAACTCATCTTACTATTTATATTTTAATAATATTCAATCGTAACTAAAATGATATAATTAACATACGTATACGGAATACATTACAGGACCGATTTCAGAGGCTTCGGGACAAGCGTATAGCTGAGCTGGAGACTATTAGGAGGGGTTCTGAGCCGTTAGATTCTGCCGCCCCTCTTCCCGATATTGTATTAGATCGGGATGAGAAGCTGGGACTATGGGTCGCGTCTCAAGATCCCCCTACTAGCAGTACTGGCAGATATCGAGTGTTGGGTCTGCTAAGGATACCTGCATATACACTTCCTGGAGGTAATATTTTTTATTGTTTCACAAAATTATCCAAATTTATCACATTATATAAATTATTATTAGTAATTGAATTTGTATCTCTTTATAGGCTCCAGCCAGCGCCAGCGTCCGAGAGCACACGTCAGACCATCTCATACGGGCACTGGCTTAGATGACGATATCTTCCGGCAGCTGATAGGGGCCGTGTTGGATAGGTTCTATACCGATCCGGTCTTTCGACGGCAGCAGTTGCCTTCCAATTCTCGTCTTCACCAGATTGCTCAGATATTATAGTAGGGGCCTCTGCAGAGAGTACGAGATTACCACGGGAGCAGTTTGACGTTTGGAGCACCGAGATGCTCTGGATGGTGATTACCCTCTTGGAGGAGGCTTTTCGTCCGCCCCCACCGATAAGGTATTCTTATTATTTATGTTTTTCATTTACGGCTAGTTTGTTAATTGTCACACACACACACACACACACACACACACACACACACACACACACACACACACACACACACACACACACACACACACACACACACACACACACACACATATATATATATATATATATATATATATATATATATATATATATATATATATACGGACTAATGATTTATATTTTTGATTCTATCAATAGGGTGACGATGGCGACCAGGCTGGTGATGATGAGCAGGAGCACGAGTTTGACATCCATATACCAGAGCAACGTCATTCACCTCCGCCCGATGATGATCATACTTTTACTAATTTATAGTTCATTTTTATATATTCATGTTATTGTAGAACTTTTGTATATATTGTATTATCTAATTGCGTCTATACAACTATTGTAAATTATTTTGTTTAACATTTATGGAACATTAGCTTATATTTGTAATTGATTAGCTTATAATACGTTTTGGTGGATATTTGAATGTGAATGATAATGAGTTGAAGAATAAGTTTTAGTGCTACGTTTCATATTTGAATATGAGATACAGGTTTATATTACTTTGTATTGGGTTGTGACAGGTTACAGGTACATTAATGGGTTTAAACACCTGGAAACTGAACTTTTAAAATCTACATTTAAAAAAAAGGATAGTTAATTCCGACGGAATAGGATAGTTGTGACAGAACTTCCTTTGGAAGTTAGAAATAAGCAATTTTTAATAAATGCCGAAATATCCTAATTTCAGTCGAACATCGATATCTTCGATGCAACGTATCCGTCGTAAAAACTCTATTTCTGACGCAAATTCCGTCAAAGTTAATAATTAGCAAATTTTAATGAATAATGGGTTATTTTATTATTCAGTTGGACATAAGATACTTCCAAGGGAATACATCCGTCGAAAATAGGTACTGTTATATTCGACGAAAAGTTTCATCCTATATATTCGGTCGAAGATAGTTAATGTTTGACACACATCTATCGGAGATACGTTCATCGAGGATAATGAATTTCTGACAGAACTTTTGACGGATCTTATTTTTGACGCGAATATTTACAATCGAAACTCTGACGAATATTTCCGTTGGGAATAATGTAATTTTGCCCGAATAGGCGTATGTCCGACGGAATAATCCGTCGGACTTAAGATTTTTTCTTGTAGTGATGGTAATGTGCTCCCACTTCTATTCTAGAATTTCAAATGGTTGCAATGGACCTTTTGGCACTTGATGCTCCGCCTTGACTCGTTGACAAGTTAGACACCTTGAGATAAACCCCGATATCTCTCTCTTCATATTGCTCCACCAAAATGTATGTCGAAGATCATGATACATTTTGGTACTCCCAGGATGGATTACAAACGGTGTATTGTGCGCCTCCATCATGATTTTATACTTCAAGTCAGAATCGTTAGGAACATAAAGTCTGGAGTTTACTCGAAGTATTTCTTCTTCATCAGTTATTGCTTCCGGAATAGCACCTTCTTACACTTTCTTCCTCATACGCATCAGCTCCAGGTCTGTATCTTGAGCAGCTTTAACTTTATCGATTAAAGTCGATTCTACTCGTATATTCACCATCATCACATGGGTCCCTAGAGTCTTTAACTCTATCTCCATCCTTTGTAATTCATACAAAATGGGCCTTTGCGTTGACAATATCACACTCGTACCCGTATATGATCCTCTACTCAATGCGTTAGCTACTACGTTCGCTTTTCCAGGATGGTATTGAATGGTAAGATCGTAATCTTTTAATAGCTCAAACCATCGTCATTGCCGCATGTTGAGTTCCTTTTGAGTGAAGAAATATTTGAGGCTTTTATGATCTGTATAGATCTCCACCTTCTCTCCATATAGGTAATACCTCCAAATCTTAAGCGCAAAAACGACAGCTGCCAACTCTAGATCATGAGTAGGATAATTCCTCTCATATTCTTTGAGTTGTCGTAAGGTATAGGCTATGACTTTCCTATGTTGCATGAGAACACACCCTAAACCTTTGCCTAAAGCATCGCTGTATATGACAAATCCCTCCGAACCAGCTGGTATTATCAAAACAGATGCTGAAATGAGACTCCTCTTGAGTTCTTGAAAACTCTTCTCACTTTCCTCGCTCTAACCGAATTTTGTATCTTTTCGAGTTAGCTGAGTTAATGGAGTAGCGATTCGAGAAAATCCTTCCACGAACCTCCGATAATAACCAGTTAAGCCGAGAAAGCTACGTACTTCGGTCATTGACTTAGGTTGCTCCCAGCTTTGAATTGCTTCAATCTTTGTCGGGTCAACATATATTCCGTAATTTTATATTACAAGCCCAAGGAATGCTACTTCCTCAAGCCAGAACTCGCATTTCTTCAACTTGGCATATAACTTGTTTTCACGAAGCTTTTGGAGTATCAGCCTCAGGTGTTGCTTATGATCTTCATGGCTTTTGGAGTAAATGAGGATGTCATTAATAAAGACGACCACAAAGTGATCCAAATATTCATTGAATACTCGGTTCATTATATCCATGAAGGCAGGATGAGCATTAGTCAATCCAAAAGACATGACTAAGAATTCGTAATGCCCGTATCGAGTTCTGAGAGCAGTCTTTGGAATGTCATCAGTTTTAATCTTCAACTGATGATATCCAGAACCAAGATCAATCTTTGAAAAGAATTTGGCACCTTACAACTGGTCAAACAGGTCATCAATGCGAGGTAACGGGTACCTATTTTTGATGGTGACATGATTTAACTCCCGATAATCAATACAAAGTCGCATACTTCCATCTTTCTTCTTCACGAATAGAACAGGAGCACCCCAATGAGACGTACTAGGTCGAATGAAACCGATGTTTAACAATTCCTGCAGTTGGGTTTTTAACTCCTGAAGTTCAATAGGAGCCATTCGATATGAGGCTTTGGAAATGGGTTTTGTACTGGGTTCAAGGTCGATACCAAACTCGATTTCATGCTCCGAGGGTAGGCCAGAAAGTTCTTCGGGGAATACGTCAGGAAATTTATTAACAATAGAAATATCATTTAAATCTGACGTATTTTTGTTTAAATCAGTGACATGAGCTAAGAAAGCTTGACATCCATTTTTCAATAAACGAATAGCTTTATGGCTTGAGATGACCGTGATTAATTTTAATGGTTTGGTCACTTGAATTCACATAATAGGTTGATTAGGAATATGAAAGTTAACAACCTTACGAAAATAATCAATTTTAGCATGATGATTAGTTAACTAATAAATCCCTAGAATCACGACAAATGCAAGTATTTTAAGGAGATAAGATCGACAGGTAATGTGCGGTTACTGATTTGAATCAAACAAGACTTATAAACAGTAGATGTAATGAAGGTTTCTCCCAACGAAGTTTCAACAGATAAGTCAAAGTCTAATTTCTCCGGAGTTAAATTTAAACATTAAGCCCAAGTAGGAGAAATAAAAGAATGGGTAGAACTGGTATCAAATAAGGTATATACCTCGCTAGAGTTTATGATTCGCTTACCCGTGATCACTTCGTTCGGATTCCTCGCTTTTTGGGAGGTTACGACAAACGATCTCCCTTGAACTACTGGTTTTGTCTTGTCTGGGATGACCTTTGATGCCTCCATCCCAGCTGGACTTGACTTCGGTGCACGACAAAATCGGGCAAGGTGACCTTCTCTTCCGTAATTATAACACGCTTTGGATTGCTGCGTACAGTTCGGACTGATACGTCCCTCCCCTCTGCATTTGTAACATACGATTGGCTGTCGTTCCCCTTCCTTAATAACAGGTGCTAGTGATGACGTCTTTCCATCATTGTTGAATCTCCTCTTCTTGAAATTTCCATTTTTATTATCTTGGTCATGATTACCACCGAAGTAGTTACCATTTCTAGCATGTTGATTCCCTCCACATTTTTTGTCACCGATTCGATGACTGCTACCACTGGTATTATCATTTTGTCGACTGCTCTCTCTTGGTTGGGTTGACTCGTTATCGCACTCCAATAACTGAGCCCTATTTACAACATCTGAATACAAACACAGTTTGTGAGAAATTAAGTATTGACGTATCTCGGGTTTCAAACTTCTTAGAAACATCCGCGTCATTCTCTCCTCATTATCAACCAAGTGGGACACAAACCGGGACAACTCGGTAAACTTAGCTTCGTACTTTGACATGGTCATATTGTTCTGCTCCAACTTGATGAACTTTACCTCTTTCATGTGATGAATACTTTTGGGAAAGTACTTGTCGTTGAACAGTTCTTGGAATTTCTCCCAAGACATCTTCAGTTCGGAAAGATGAGTACGCTTTACAGATTCCCACTAGTAATCTGCCTCTCCTTGCAACATAAAGGTGGCAAAGGGAACCTTTTTCTTCTCGAAGCATCCCAAGACATCAAATATCTTGGTGATCTTCTTTATCCACGTCTCTGCCTTAAGTGGTTTTGGCTCTCCAATAAACTCCGGTGGTCCCAGCTCCTTGAACTGTTTAGCAGTGATTGTCCGAGAGTTGCCAGTGTTTCCACCTGCATTTTAAACATGAGTCGTTCTCGCCCGATGTTGCATGAATTACATAAAGCCTCTGAATATCCCATTGTTCATCATTTTTTCCGCGTTGTTGTTTTCCTATGGATTATTGCCATCTTGATACATATTATCCTGTGTATTGATCGTTGCTGACTCAACGGTCTCATGTGCTTCATTGCTTATCTCAACATTTTCAGATGCCATTTTCAAATACTGCCACAAAACAAGGGTTAATTGACATGTCACATATTATCCCTATACTCTAATCAACCAAATTAAATACCAAATAAACTTAGGTAGGTCATACTAGCGAAGGAATTCCCCGTCTCTCCCCTCCTAGTTCTTGTCTCACATCTCAGTCGGGGATCATATCCCCAAGCTTTGATACCAACTGTGATGCCCCCAAAATAGGTATACATCACCCATCTTGAGTCGCCAAATACATGGTACAAAATTTAAATGCAAACTTTTTTTATACAGTACGACAAAACGTAGCTAAGAGTTTAAACACGGATAATGTCTCGTAGAGAGTATCCAAACTCAAATAAAGTCCTCATTACAATTATTATCACACTATTTCACTAAATAATGAGGACTACTAATGCAAACATTTGGACCGTCACTCCGTTCCCCGACTAGTCCCAGGTATATTCTCATTTCCTGAATAGAATAATGAAAACAAAGGGTGAGCTCAACTAGCCCAGTAAGAAATATTATGAGATAATGCAGAATAAATTATCGTTAGCCTTCAACAGTGTTAAACTGATAAAATATAATAAACATCAAGTTTAACTGCAGCGGAACAAGCAATCCATTAGAAGAGTCAAGTAGAGCATGATATCTACTATCTTCTATGATTTAAAAAGTTTATAATCAATTTTATCGCTGAGACTTAGCTTAATAAGTAAACCACATCATCGAATCATCCCTGCATTACGGGCCAAGGATATTCATGTGATCATCAATGGTCATGATTATACCGAATAATCCATGGTCATAATCATACCAACAACTGTCCATCAATGCATTATAGGCCAATAAGGATTTTTACCACATCATTTGTAATATTACGGTCATAATTATACCGAATAATCCCTGGTTATAATCATACCAATCAATAGTACATCTATGCATGTAAGCCACAGATGACTTTTATCACAATATAAGCATGAGGATGATGACAATGATATAAGAATTCAATTAAAAGAAAGCAAAGGATAAATTTTTAAAGATTTATAACTTAATTTATCCAGAATTCAATAATGTCCAAATGGTCAACATGATAATGCTTTGTGGAGTAAAATTCAAGAATAATATTATATCAAAAATGATTTGGACAACAAAGAAATCAATTTTTGTTATGAATAGTACTTCGAGTGAATAGTACCCGGGTGAATAGTACCCCATGAATAGTACTTTGATAATAGTATCCCGTGAATAGTACTTTGTGAATAGTACTCGTGAATAGTATTTTGTGAATAGTACCCCGTGAATAGTACTTTATGAATAGTACCGTAAAAATGAATACTACTCATGGACAATACTCCGGCATGAAAAACTTAAAATTTAACAAGAATGTGCAGAAAATATCTTTATAAAACGATACTAGATGAAACGCAAATTTCAAGGATATTCTACTAATTTCACAAAGTATAGAAGCAATACTTTAACAAAATGAGGGTATAATCAAGAATACGAGACGAAATAATATTACTCACATACTACAGAGTATGGAAGAAAATATTATTCCTATGAATACTAAACAAAATAATATCCCTTACCTCAGAAGAAGACTGGATACTGGAGAATTAGAAGACTTCTCTTCTACTTTCTCTCTAACGCTTCTCTCTCTATAATTGCTCTTATGAGTCTTAGTGAATTGGTGAGAATGAAGGAAGAATGAGCTTCTATTTATAGGAAAATATAGTTTCGATAATTGTACATTTTGGGGCTTGAAATATTATAGTATAATACCTTCATCTTTTCTTTCATTTTTAATTTAGTCCTGCAAGTATTATCAAACTTGCACCACCTCCCCTAATAGTACATCTTGTGAATTAATAGTACAATCCTGTGAATCAATAGTACAATCATGCGAAAAAATAATTACAGTATAGTACCTTCATCTATACCTCTATTTTTAATTTAGTCATTCAAGTATTATCAATCTTGCACTACCTCGCCTAATAATACATGCATGTGAATCAATAGTACACACATGTGAACAAATAGTTATAAGAATGTGAATTAATAGCAATTAATTTCTCATTTATTCGATTAATTACACGATTGGTCAATATAACTTCCAGACATCCATTATTATCGAAATAGATGTCGATTTCCACTAACACTAATAATTCCAACACAATGAAAATATCAATTTCATCTTTAATCAACACGAACTTATTCATCATTAATATTATAACTAACAATATTTAACAACCAGATCATTCCCAGGAAAGAGGGGGCTTTTCGATAAGGATTTCTCCCTATTGGCGCATAATTAGGTGACCAAACCTCTTATTGATAGAACTTTCTAGACATTGTCAATATTGCAAATAATAATATGAATAAATTTGTCGTCTCAATTATTGATTTAATAATAATAAATATTATGTAGATGATACTGTGATAATAATTAAATCAATAATATGAGATATATTATGCCGCAATTACTGTAGCAATAATTGAGTATAACTGAGTGACTTCTCACGTAAGCATCAATAATCAATACTATGTGCTACTATGCAACCACGCGTTTTACTGTACTTTTACCACCAGGTAGTTCAACAGTTTAACGGTAAAACTTTCACCGTTATTTTTATAAAAAGATAATTATGTCGTTTTCTAACTACGACAATACTTTCGTTTTGGGGTCCACCAATGATTGTGCCGTCGTACGAATATTCCCTGTTAAAATGAATATTCTCCGACCAATCGAATATTATATAACCATTTCCTTACTTTGCAAAATTTGTAAATAATATTCACAACTATAACATTATATCAAATCCACACCATAATATTCAAAAATATATTTCGAGAAAAATTAATCTTTATTCATAAAAGTTGGGGTCTTTCACACAGGATGTTCTGTGAGAGCGTAGTGCCTTGGAAGGAAATGAGATATGCCATAAGGTCTTCCCAAGAGTGTGGTACGTTGTTCCAGTTGCCTAAAGTAAGAGCTAATCTGATAATTGAGGTGGAGTAAGAACAATCAAAGAAGAGATGGGCAAAGGTTTCGGGATGTTGTGAGCATAGATGACAATCTCAAGTACTACCAGAGTAGTGCATATTCCTATCATTGGTGGGTAGTTTCTTAAGAATGCCTAGCCATAGTAAGAAGGAGTATAGAGGGACATGAAGCTTGTTCCAAGGGATAAAACTCCATTGAACAGAATTTTGTCGAGCGCGAATCGAAGCCCAGATGTGATTAACTGTGACAGAATTTATATCCCAAGTACCCCAAAAAATTCAGTCACACCCAAGAGTGGGAGGAGGAAGAAGCTCCAGTTGGCGCCGAAGCATAATGACCTCATGATGGTTACTTGTTGGCATAATCCACGATGACCCCAAGGATGATCCCAAAATAATGCTACTCATTTTGGCATTAGGAGGTATGCCCGAGTGAGAGAGGAGACTGAAATTGGGATTGACAGGGACCCCATTTACCCAAGGATCAAACCAAAAGTTAAAGGATTGCCCATTACCAACCAAGTAGTGTAGATGTTGAAGGCTTAAGGGTCTGAGCTTTAGAACTTGTCTCCGAATCCAAGAGCAGTCCTGTGGTATAGGGATCTGCCAAAACGATCGGTTTTTGAGAATAGTTTTTTGAATTCAAGTGGCCGATAAGGAAGATGGCTTATCTTGGAGGATGTGCACAAGATGGAGCATGATGAGTGATTTTTTCCAATCCAATAGACTCTTTATACCCAGCCCGCCTTCAGTAGTGGCCAAGGAGATGGTGGACCAAGCCACTTTGGCACCATATTTTCCCAATGAGGAGCCTCGCCAAAGAAACCTGCAGAGGATGGACTGAAGGTCCCGTGTAACTGCTTTGGGAAGTAAAAAGTAGTTGCTCCAGTAATCTTGGATGGAGAAGAGGATTGATTTGATAAGCTGGAGCCTGCCCGAGTAGGATAGAACCTTGATGGTCCAAGAAGAAGCTCGGTTAGTAATCCTACGGATTAATGGGACACAGTCAGAGTGCGAGAGCTTAGTGGATAGAATAGGGACTCCGAGGAATTTTGAAGGGAGAGTACCCGTTGGGAAACTAAGAAGGGATGAGATGTCCTGAGTGGTGGCATGGTCCAGATTGGAGAAATAGCAGTGACTTTTGTGGGTGTTAGGAAGCAGACCAAAATAAAGGGAGAATGATTGGATGCAGGAATTGATAATGGAGATGAATTGCACACATGCATGACTGAAAATGAGAATATCATCTTCGAAAATTAAATGGGTTAGCCTGCATTCTTTTGTTTTCCAGTGATATTTAAATTCAGAATCAGAGGTCTCTTTGTTGTGTTTTAGGGATAACATCTCCATCACTAGTACAAATAGGAAAGAAGAGAGTGGGTCTCCTTATCTTATCCCTTGAGTACTAGCAAAGAACCCAGCAAGAGTGCTATTAATCTTAATAGAGAACATAGTAGAAGAGACACAAGCCTTGACCCAGCCAATAAAGGAAGAAGGGAACTCGAAGGCTAAAAGAGCGTTGAAGAGAAAATCCCATCTGACCGTGTCAAAAGCTTTCTTTAAATCAATCTTAAGTGCACATCTCGAGGGGCCAGAGGATCGGTGGTAGCCTTTGAATAGCTCTTGGGCAAGGAGGATGTTATCACTTATGTTTCGGCCCCTAACGAAAGCAGTCTGTGCTTTGTCAACAATAGAGGGTTGCACATCCTTTAATCTATTGGAAAGGATGTTTGCAATACATTTGTAGAATGTGTTACAACATAAAATGGGTCTGAAATCAGTCATGGAATTGGGGTTGGAGCATTTAGGAATAAGGGCAAGGGCAATTGAATTAATTCCTTTGATCAGCCTTCCTGAAGAGAAGAAGTATTTAACAGCTTGAGTAAAGTCATTACCCATAACATCCCAACAGTTGATGAAGAAGTTCACATTAAATTTGTCCGGCCCCAGACTTTTGTTTCGTTTAATAGAATTTAGAACTTTATAAATTTCCAGATCAGAAATTGGTGTAACAAGCATTAAAGCTTGATCGGAGCTGACCTTATTATAGGGGGAGAGGCCAAAATTCTCAAACCCCTCATAAGGTGTTTCATTTGATAAGCTAAACAAAGATTGGAAATAGTCAATAGCTACTGACTCTACTTCCTCTTGGCCATGAACAAGGGTACCTTCTTTATTCTAGATAGAGAAAATTTTGTTCGTGTTTCACCTACTTTTCATCATGTTTGCAAATAAACCAGAGTTCGTATCCCCCAGCGCCAACCAAGTAGCCCTTGATTTTTGTTGGAGGAGAACTTCCTCCCTCTCCTTTGCCGCGCAAAGAAGTTGGGAGCAACATTTCTCCTTTTCCAGAAGATCATCATCTAGAGGCCTGTCATGGAGGAAGGACTGGACAAGGTGAAGTTCAACCTTAGCAAGTTTGACCGAAGAGGTTATGTTCCCAGCTAATTTTTTGAGAGAGATAAGGGACTTTTTTTTCTTTTTAGTTTCTCAGTGTACACATAGAAGGGGTTTCCATAGACAGTGGTATTCCAGTCATTGGAGACACAATCTTTGAAGCCATCAAGGAGTAACATATGATTATAGAATTGGAATTGTCTTATAGACTGGCACGTCTAAACTTCAGTGTTAAGCAAGATCAACGAGTGGTCAGAAAGGCCTATAGGGGCATAGGTAACAAGGGAGTGAGACAAGTTGATAAACCAATCAGAATTTCCCAGAACTATGTCTAGCTTCTTGTGCACGGGCCTAGTTGTTTGGCTATTCCACCAGGTGTATAGAGGCCCAATACCATGAATATCATTATCCCCAATTGATAGAATGTAGTCCCTGAATTCCTCCATACCAATATCCCACGAATCATCTTGATTAGTTTCACAAAGATTTTTTATGACATTGAAATCCCCCAAAAGGCACTAGCTACCCATAGGGGAAAGAGGTAGTAAGTCACTCTAGGGAGCTCTTCTATCCACGTAGGAATTCAAACCATAAACAAAGGAGACGAAGAAAGTAGTAGTATTATAGACAATAGATTGCACCTTGCAATGAATTACCTGGGAGGAAACAAAAAGTATATCCAGATTCCAAAAAGTGGGATTCCATCCAACCCAGATTCTGCCATTGTTGTGGAAATCATAGTTAAAAGTTCAGTTCCAATGGGGGCAAATATTCCTAGATATCCGAGTTGCTTTATGCACTTTAACTCTAGTTTCTAATAATTCCATAATGGATATTTTATTTTCAGCAATGATTTTCTTGACATAAGCCTCCATGGGCTTTTTATTTATACCTCTAACGTTATAGGAAGCTAGCATAAGATTATTGAGGGGTGTGTCTAGCTTTCCCTTTTCCTTTCCTCTTCTTAGCAACTTGAGGATTTTCATTGGAAAAGTTCTGTTTTTGCTTTAGATCTTTCTCTTCCTTCTCATCGATAACCTTCAGCTTGGAGAAAAGAGGATTATGGGTAGCAGGAGATTCAGAATCTGTCTTTTCTTGAGGACCAGAATCAAAAACTATATGGGAAAAAGAATTTGTAGTTGTCATAGGAGTAGTAGCCAATGGAGGGGACAAATAGCAGAGTCATTCCTAGCTTTGATACCTCGGGTCACAGTAATCCAATCATTAGAAGATGGCCTAGGAAGAGAGATATGGACAAAGATGGAAGCTGGAGAAGGACTAGGGATGACACCTAGGCCAGCAGAAGGGGTCAGAATGGTATTTCCAGCAGAAGGGGCTTTGGGAACCCATTTGAAGTTTGCCTTAGGACATTTAAGATGAGAATGTCCAAAAACTTGATAGGAAGGACATGAATGGGGGCGGCTTTGGTATTCCACATCAACATTGACAGACATCTTCTCATGATTCTCCGAGTTGATCAAAATAGCTTTAATAGAGGAAGGGAAAGAGGATGAAGCAGAAATTTCAATACAAACTCGAGCAAAGGTCATGTACTCATTCTTAGAGGTCATCTAATCCGAAAACAAAGGTTTCCAAATAGCGCTAGCAAGGTAGCTAATACCTTCATCAGACCAGTAAACAATGGGATCTCGCTTAGCTTTACCCAAATAGGATAAATGGCACAATTCGATTTAGAGAACTCTACCCCCTCCTGCCATTTATGGAGCATAATAGATTTTGAGGCAAAATGCCATGGCCCATAGGCAAGGATGTTATCATACTTAGCAATAGAGTTGAACTTGAAGATGTAGTAACCCTTACTGTGAAGGAAAATCTTTGATAAGCCAAGGTTACCACAAAGTCTTCTGGCTATTGGTTCAACAACCTTGTAAGGAAGAGTTAAGTGAAGAAAGTATCCAACTAAGCTTGAGGACCAAAATTGGTTCCCACGTACAAGTAACTCATCAGGGGGTTGGACAAGGATGTCACCATTAGAAGTAATAGGAGGGTTAAAAGGGAGAGATTTTGATGACTTCCCAGTAGTCTATGAGACCATATTACTCCAAGTTTTAGGCATGCCAGAAGCAGGACCTGATAAGATTTCACCTTCTTTAGCAATAGATGGGGCTTTTTCCTTAGAGTTTAGCGGAGCCCAAACTCCATCCTTATTCCATGGTTCAACAGACTAGCTTCGGTAGTCTCTCCCCCAGCTAGGGCAGAAGGAGGAGGACTTTGAACTTTCGGCCATTACCAAAATAAGATAATTTCCCTTCCTTTACATAATCTTGAACAACTGTAAGAGGGACACCGTGTGCAGTGAGGAATTCCATAAGATGGAGATTTTTCTTGCATTCAAATAACGCTTCATCACGATCCTTGAGAGAGAAATGATGGGCAGCAAGAAAGATTTCTTTTGCATTATCGCCTAGAGCTGGACCAATATTTACCTCACGAATAATGTCCAAAGCAGTGGATTCCTCCGAACTCTGACTAAGAGCCAGAGGGATAGGGTTACAGTTTGACTCTGCATCACTGCTGACAGCCAAGTAAGAAGGAGTAGCCGACGAGTTTGGGTTAGAGACCTCATATTTAGAAAATAAGTCACGAGACTGACTGCTTTCAGTGTTACCAGCTGAAAGGTGAGAGTGGCTAACCATAATGTAAAAGAGGAGGAGGGGAGCCTAATTAGGAAGGAGCTGCAGAACAAGAGGGGAGCAGGGAGGGAGTAGAAAGAGCAGAGAGGGAGGTCAGAGGAGGAAAGAGAGAAAGAAAAGTAGCGGGGAAAGTTAGGTGAGAGAGAGAGAATGTCAGGAAAGTTAGGTAAGTCCTAGGGGCGGGAGAAGATTTGAAAAGTCTAGAGAGAGGGCAGAACAAAAATCTAGAGAGAGAAACATGATGGATGAAATCAGAATTTATATATATATTATATCTTGATTTCCCATCTTTAAATGGTTCTTATAATCAAATGAAAGTGCCATAACACATGTTTAGATCCAAGATGAGACTTAGAAACCATTCCTAGTTCTGTAATGAACTTTTCATCCAAATTATCAATTTGCAGCTTCATTTATAGCTATATACTTTGTCTTTATCACTAAACCATCAACTCTTTGCTGTGTGAAACCTTTCTAATTCACTGCACCACCGTTCAAGGTAACACTTTACCCTAAAGTGGATTTGTTGTCATCTTGGTCAGTCTGAAAAACTTGAGTCTGTTAAGCCCTCTAGTTTTAATTTAGACCCATCATGAATATGATCACATCCTTAATACAGATTAAGTACTTTAAGATGTTTTCACTGTCTTACAATGATCTTCTCTAGAATATGATCGATAATCATCAGGTCTCGTATATTTCATTGTATAAATGATTGTTACTCATGCGATCTCTCTTTTATGAGTCTATGGGGACTATTAAGAGAGATACACTCCAGGGCTCATCAATATGAGACATCTGTTGGAGTTTGCCATGCTAAACAACTTTAGCATCAAATGAATATACGTTCCTTGGGTTAAGACGAGCATCCTTTTAAATCTATCTATATAGTTTTGTATCCCTAATTACAATACTCTTCCCAAATCATTCATGGAGGAATGTTTAGACAACTTTATGTTTACTGATTGTAGCATTGGTATGCCATTCCTTATCTGTAATATATCAACATATAATACTAGGAATGTCGCAACGCTCCCACTGACCCTTTTGTACACACTAAGTTCATTCTAGTTTTTGATAAAATCAAACTCTTTTGATTGTCTCATCGAAACGAATGTTCCATATTTGAGAAGCTTGCTTCAATCCATTTCTTTGAGTGTCTATAACTCTTTCCTTATCATATGTAACCGGATCATCATTTTCTATGATGTTTACCTCATCATCATTATCTATTATAAATCTATACCTCCTAGGTATCTTCGGTACTATTCCAGCTTTACGATTCGGTTGTGGTACAATAGGTCTATCTATAGGTTCCTCTTATTTCACTTATAGTGTTTTGTGGTTCTTAAACTCTTCAAGATCTATTATCCTCTCACTAGCCCCTTTAATGATAAACACCTTTATCTTAGAAGGTAGTGTGTTTCGCAACAAACACCTTTTGATAAGTAGGATTATAGAACATATACCCTAAACTTACTTTAGGATGACCACAAATTTGTAATTGTTAAATCTTGTCCCAAGCTTATCCTTTGAAACCCTTTTCACATAAGTTGGACAACCCCTTATCTTAACATACTTAAGATTAGGAATCCTCCCTGTCCATAACTCTTATAAAGTCTTGGGGCCGGATTTTGAGATTACCTTTTCGTAGATTTGTAGCCATTTCTAGGACATGACCCCAGAGGGATACTGGAATGTCGGTAAAACCATTATGGACAGTACCATGTCCAACAAGGTACAATTTTTCCTTTAAGATACATCAATCAATTATTGCGTATCAGGAGGCGTCCATTGCGAGAAAACCATTTGAGATGATCTAGAAACTTATTGCACAAGTATTTATTCCCTGATCTAATCAAAGAATCTTAATACTTTGCCAATTTGTTTCACTTCTAAATTCTTTGAACCTTTTAAATAATTCACACTTGTATTTCATCAAATACAAATATTCAACCCTTTGAATAATCATCTCCTTTTCTTATACTAGTTTATTCAATTTACAAAATATTTTTTACATAAGTCAAGTATACAAAATCCATTAAGTAATATTCTAGTTCTATACAAAACATTATTATTATAAATAGAACAACAATTGTTCTTAAATATAATACCAAAGATTTCATTGTCCAATAACAAAAATGGAAACAATGTTTCTAACGAGAACTAGATTACAATAACAATTTATTGACTTAATAGATCTACCCGTAGGCAGTGCTAAACTATAAGTTTCTATGGCTAATGCAGCAACCTTTGCTTCATTTACCAGACATAGAATTACTTATCCTTTATTCATCTTTCTACTTCTGCTTGGTCCCTTCATAAATCTATATTTATTATAACCAAAGTCAGTATCCAATACCCAAGTAGAACATTGGCTTAAAGAAAAATTTATTTTAAATCACGAATAAAATTATATTTGTAACTGAAACTTCACTAAGCTTTTTCTGGTTAGCTCTGCAAGATCCTTCTCGCAATTTCTTTTCTAGTGTCCTAGCTTATTGCAGTGGAAGCAAACTCCTTTGCTATCCGTATCAGTTTTGTTCTTATTATCCTTAATTTTTGCCTTTTCTATTTACCTTCTTAGAATCGTTCTTCTTTTTAGAAGATCATTTGGCCCCTACTAGTAAGACTTGGTCTTTCATGGTTGGAAAGTGGCTCTCAAAATTTTTCAACATGTTAAGCAAATCAACGAAGCTGATATCTAGCTTGTTCATATAAAAAATTCACAACAATTGTGAAAGGTGTCCGAGAGTAACTACAAGATCAAATCTTGGCTCAACTCTCCATCCATGATAAAACCCGTTATATTAATTGTTCAATCAAATTGATAATGTTAAGGACTTGTGTCTGTACTGTAGTGTCGTTTGTCATTCTAGATCGGAAGAGCTCCTTATATATCTGATATCTATCAGGCCTACTTTCCTCACCATCAACTACTTTATGTGCATGAATATAGTAGGAGCATCCATAGTTTCATGCTGACGCTGAAGCTCATTACTCGTGGATGTAAGCATGATGCATTGAGCCAACTGTGCATCATCTTGTCACTTTCTTAAAGTAGCAATCTCTTCCTCAGAGGCATTGTCTGCAACCATTGCAGGGATAGGCGTATTAAGGACATAAGATAGCTTTTCAGCCGTGAAAATTATTCTCAATTTCCTTAACCAATCCGTTTAATTCGGTCCGGTTAATTTAGCATCAATATGCTACGCAAAGATGGTAATTTTAGACATTGTAAATTTTTTTTAAATGAATTTGTAATTTAACAACATTATATTATACATTCTTTTATTAATTACCAAAATAATTTAGGTCTTATTTTAAATTGGTATCTCCCACTATTTTCTTCAAACTATATTACCCTCAATTTATATAGTTCGGCAATATCTAATTAAAGATATGCTAGTGAGAATTAGGATCTCATTTCAAATGTATATAGCATTGTGTGTGCACAACAAACTATATATAAATAAATAGGTAGACAACTCTTGTCAATTACATCAACTATGCAACTCCTTGTATTTTTCCTCTAAGATCATAATGGTCAAGTGTGTGCACATCCGAACTAAAATGATTTAAGTTAAGTCATACCAAGCACTCCATATATTCAAAAGAAAAATAATTTTCTTGTGTGTGCATAATAAAACAGCATTGTTCAGTCTATTTATATGCAGTAAATGTGATAAAACAACATCTTAAATATTTAATACTTGCATTGTGTGTGCACAACAAACTCATATTAAATATTTAATACTCTATTGTTTTACCATGCTAGAAGGCGACGTTCGATATTCCAAATATCTTTGAACGTTACAACTTAATATAATTTATTTGTGGGTTTTGTTATTAATTTATCTCATCTTGTTTAGCGCGCATGCACACACACACACACACACACACACACACACATATATATATATATATATATATATATATAAAATACGCGTCATATTAATTAATATATGAATCATGTTTGTATTATATATATATATATATATATATATATATATATATATATATATATATATATAGTATAAGCATGCACATATAGAATACTATATTATACTCAGATTGATTATGGACTTTTATTCTAGTTTGGTTCACTAGAGCCACCAAGTGAACCAAAAGGTAAAACCCTAGGGGTGCAAGAATTAATATTTAAATATAACTATTACATTTAAACTCAGGCTCTCTTATAAACGGGTCTTTAAGCGCTCCTTGCTCCTTGATCTCCAATTCTTCAAAATTAATTCTAACTATTCGTATTACAAAACTATTTAAAATAAATAGAAACATTGATCAGTAGTCAAGGGAAAGTACATAGGAGGGACTTAGAATTTATATTAAGAAACATTAGAGAAAACAAGGTACGCAGACCCTATTTAATAAAACCTATATATTCATGCATCCAACTAAAATAAAATCCAATCACATTGATCAATAGTCCATAATCAATCTCATTTATTAGCATACACATCACCATATGCATCAATAAATAACATTCATCTCATGAATAATAAATATTCAATATATATATTGATAGCATTTAATGGGCAAATTTAGTTAGCATAAAATCTAATTTTGAGAAAATACAAATTCTCTTTCTTATTCACAAATAAACTCCTTTATTTCGAATAATATGAAATATTATTTCATATCTAAATAAACTCTTTTATTTAAGGAAATATGAAATCATTTTTTAACTCCAATTAGTTATCATGGAATCCAATTCCAACTCTAATTAGTTAACATGAAATCCAATTTTAAGATTAAAATAAACCTTTTATTTTAATTATAAAATTATCAAGTTAATATATATATATATATATATATATATATATATATATATATATATATATATATTAACGATGAGGGAACATGCATCAGGAACGATTATAATGATAAATCACGTGAATCACGAATAAAGACGCAGCCGATGTATGGTTTTTGGCACAAAAATGCAGCGGAAATATAAAATAATCAAAGATATTTCCGAAACCCAAAACAGGATCCATGTGAAACAGAAATTAATTCAGTGGTTTAGATATTATGCTGATTATGAAAGAGTTCTGAAACGGCTTCGAGTCTTTTACGCAATCCAATAGAACTGCGTCTCTACGGTATCAACACAAATGCTCCGCGAATCGTCCTACGATCTGCAGAAGAAAGAACTGCGGTACTAGCCACCAAGGATGAGGATTTTCGAAACTGTTTTCTCTAGCCTCTCTCTAAGAGCGGCTAGGGTTTTGTATTTTGACGTAATCCGTAAAATGACTGATATATATCATATATATAGCAGTTAGGAGGAATTAATCAAAACCTAATATTATTAAAATCCGAATTTATATATATATATCGTAATTAAGTCTTACTTAATTAATATACCTATATAGATAAATTATCCTATTAATTTAAATTCGTAATTTAAATACTATCAATCATATTGACATATTTAAATCGTTACAATTTAAATTAATTCTCTTTTAATTACGTTCTATGTGTGTGACCCTATATGTTATTATTACGTTGGCAATAATTTTAAAATCATATTATAAAATTATAAAAAGTGAGTGGCATCTAGTAATGCATCACTGCTACCCAAGTAATAATAAGATCGATGATTCGATGCAACCTTTTCTTCACCAATGTATCAATGTAATTTAATTCTTTTAACCTTAATATCCTAGATTAAACTCGAGTCATGGAATGTGTCATACTCTTCATAATTTAATCTGAGTTTTTCTTGATCAATGAGTAGACTATATTAAACAAATCACTATTTGAGCATGACCATGCATTTTATAGTCCTACTCAATCAAGAGGCCTATGGATATCACCCCTAATATATAGGATGGTTAAATTCCATCTAGATCACTCATATCCCTCACACGATTCATGATATACACAATAATCACCTTTATAGTCCACCCTATTAAAGGTGACATTTGATGATATCGAAGTACATAAATTACCGTGTAGAAATATAGTGATTTCAGGTCGGAGGACCATTACATCATTGTCACTGTGAGAATTGCTAATGACACTTCGAATAATGCTCCACATAAAACTCTCATGATGGGTCTGTCTAGTACATCGTTCTCTAACATGAACCTATGCATTGACTTAATATCTCATATATTTATGACCAATGAGATTTGGTCATCAGTTAATCTACATACTAGTCTTAATGCATCATTGTTGTCCAATCAACAATGATACTCGACTAGCGACATTTAAGAATAATGATACTAATTATAATTATATAATCTCATGTTCAAGTCACATACTTGAAACTATATAATTTCTATCACTATTTTAAGGATTTTTATTATGTTAACATTTATATAACGCAGTAAATAAAACAATAATAAAATTATTCATTTATTCAGTCAAATATAATATTAAAACGTTAAGCAATTATATCAAATAATTGGCCTCTAGGGCATAAACTCTAACAGTCGAAAAAAAATAGTTTGTGATTTATAAACTTTCAAAAATTGATATAGACTTCGCAAATTTCCAATATATTTTCGAAAAATTTATTAAAACTATTTCCTTTTTTAATAAAAAAAAATTTATACAATAAATTATGCCCAATTAAATTGTTTTAAACACATATCAATATACATATCAAATTAAAACAATTAATAATTCGCATAAAGGTTTGGCTCTGATACCACTGTTAGGTTTGTACTACCTCCGTTCCTAAAAGATTGTCGTTTAAGGTTTTGGCACATGGATTAAAAAAGTATCATTTACCAAGTAAAATTTATTTAAAATTCCATCACTACCCCTTTATGGGAAGTTGAAAACTATTAATACAAGGAAGAGAATTTCTTGGGACAATGAGAAAAGGTAGGGGTAATATAGGAAAATAAATAATTTATTCTCCTCGAAAGTTATAAACAACAATTTTTTTGGAACAATTTTTTTTCTTCTAAAATGACAATCTTTTAGGAACGGGTGGAGTAATATTCATGAACGCAATCAAATTACACAAAATAAGCGGAAGCATGGAAAAATAGAGTTTTAAAATTTTACAAACCATATACCTAGATCATCCTCTATGCACAATTATTAATTAAACGAAAAGATAAAGAACAAGAATCATACACTTTAAGATTCGAGCTTCCTAAGGTACAAGTTCACCTCCAAATCTTTTTCGCGTTCAACTTGAATCCACCGGGTTTGATTCCTTCCTTTGAACAACGTTAGCCACCCAAGTGTTTGGCCTCTAGAGGTGATCCACCAAGGAAGAAGAAATATTCAAGAAGAAGGGTGTTTGTCAAAACCCTAGTTTTTCTATCTCTCATAGAAAATGGTGCACTCTTCAACTATTGGAATTATATTTATTGTGAAAAAGTCAACAACCACTCTCACCCATAATAAGACTCTTCTTATAAAGATAGCAGTTAACCCTTCTAATCTAATTAGAAAATAGGGTATTATTTATTTAATTAAATTCTTTTGATTAATTAGGCTCCCTAATCTTATTAGGGATAATTAATTAAACTCTTTTAATTAATTTAACCTCGTAATCTTATTAGGAATATATGAGAGTACTTTTATTAATTAATTTCCAAACTCCTATAGGAATTAAATAATAATAATAGTAATAATAACAAGACTCCTTATATTAATTTATATTTAATATTTCCAAAATATTAAATAATAAATATTAAGCTATTTAATTCATTCCATCACCATAGATTAAATTAAATATACTTAACTTATTATTACGATTATGCCATTTTCTTCTTAAATAATTATTCTTCCTTTTATGGTGTGTCCCTTTAGGTTCTCCATATTAAATCGGTTGTTAATAAATCAATTAGAACAATTCTAATCTTATTTAAATAAATAAATTAAACTATTAATTTATTTAAATAAATAATATTTATTTTACAATAGGGATAAGTCTCCCTAGCGTTAATGACTTTTCAGATAATATAGATTTCAACATTAATCATAAAAGAACATTTGAGTAAATAGTTACCGTACAATTCAATCCTTCCACCATACAATGTCCCAATTAAATATAAGACATGAAATTACTGTCAAGTCTTAATTTATTTAATTATATGTATTTCGACTCTTAAATGCACAACTCTAAATAATGCAAATTAGAAACTAATTTCTAATTTCATTTTTCCTTGACCAAGGACTACTGGGTTGTCATTTATCGAATTACATAGGACATTTCTCTTCTTTTACTAGAAGCGGTAGATTCTTTATTGATCATAGATTATCTCCATGTACAACTTATTATACCCAATCATACCCTTTGATATACCCTCCTAAGGGTCTTAAGGAATAAGTCAAAGTATAATTTATTATACACAAGATACTATGATGATCTCAAGTCCAAGGATCACTTATACTACTATCACTACAGGAATTCCTATTGACATGCAAGTAAAACTCCATTAGGTATTCCTTAGCGAGCCACGTTCAGTGTACTTATTCTTCAATAAGCACCTACATACTTGCTTTAGTGTCTCCACACAAATGATTATGAGATCAATCATCCTCATCCAATGAGCAAGCAACGTATTTATCAATCTATCCGGATTCACTAATCCCCAATTTAGTAATCCAATGATTGGGAACTATTTTAGTTTTAAGCTTTCTAAGAATTTAGATCTATTTAGAATGATCATCATCATTCTTCTAAAAGCGTTGCTTAAAATTTTGAGTTTATCACATATTATAAAGCAGCATCATGTATGCCGATGTCGAGATTCATATCTGTCACTTTTTGTTTCTTGTTCTTTGGTGTTCTCATGTTAGGTGAGATTTGTTTGAAAAAATAAGAGAAAGAGGTTCGGCATGCATCATGTCGACGATGGACTGTTAAGAGTCACCAGTTGGTTTTTTATATGGTTGTACCAACACAACCGAGAAAAGGTTTGCACATTGACCCAGTGATGTGACATTGCTAAACGGGTCGATGAAACCGAGTTTCATTTAAGGTCCGGGGACTTGCTTATGCGAAGGAAAGGTGTTAGGCACCCCCCGACATCCGTGTTATCACGGTGATTGCCACCTTTCAAGAAACTGTTATATGAATATGTGTGTGTGTGTGCGGGTCAATGTACTATTATTTGGAAGTAGTGCGAGGCCTCGTTCGCACCTATATACACAGGGTTTGAATTTGTGTAAAAATTCAGTTTTAAACAAGATATGGAAGTGATGTTTTATAAAAGGGTTTTCAAACCCTTATGCTCAATAGTAATTGAGACCTTTTACACTTCCATTTTATTAAGTGTTCGGCTTGATCGCTTTTAATTTTGAGATACGAAGCATCTTTGAGAAAATAATGTACAAAATGGTGCCGAACTCCTCATGGGCATGACAACCATCTAAAGAAATCCAGACACCGTGAATAAAATTTACTAGCTGCTTACAGTTAAAAATGTCCATCACGAGAACCGAATCTAGATTCAGTAGACTGAATCTGTGATCACATGGTTCCTAGGCTCACATGATGCCACAATTTATATAAAGCAGTAAGCAGATATATATATATATATATATATATATATATATATATATAAGTTGTATATATATAGAGTCCGGATCTAGTCCGGGATCCCGGACTCTATAAAATACGGACCATTTTTTTTTTGCTTTTTTTTGAAACAACTAAAAAAACAAAAAATTATGGAACTGAAATTTTTACATAATACAGTGTTTTTGGTGTGATTTGGATGCCTATACCAAAACATGTCTGTACAGTCTGTGCAGACTGTACATATATTTTTTGGTATAGGTATCCAAAACACACCCAAAATACTTTATTATGTAAAAATTCCAGTTCCATAATTTTTTTTTATTTTTTTTAGTTGTTTAAAAAAAAGCAAAAAAAAAATGGTCCGTATTTTAGGACCTGTCCGGGAGTCCGGACAGGATCCTGTGTGTGTGTGTGTGTGTGTATATATATATATATATACAGACATGATCAGCCACCACGAAGCACCTCCATGGAGGATCAGAAATGTAAATAAAGCTGTAAAAGCTATCAACGTCACGAAGTAAACTCTAGGCGAGATGAAGAGTAAATATATATATATATATATATATATATATATATATATATATATATATATTTCAACTGTTGTCGGACTTTGTTCGATGAGCTTGGATTTTACATCCGGTGCATTTACCGCTTATATATATATATATATGGTTCCATCCACAGCAACCGGTTGTTGGAAGTAATCCATTTTTGGCCAGCCGCTACAGCCTGTACCAGCCCTTATGCAATTTTTTTTATAAGCCGCTACAACCTGTAGCGGCCGGCCAAAAATGGGTTGCTCCCAATAACCGGTTGCTGTGGATGAAATCCCTATATATATATATATATATATATATATATTCAAGTAGTAAACACTTCGAATGTAAAATCCAGGCTCATCGAACAAAGTTCGACACACAGTTCATATATATAAGTATATATATATATATATATATATATATATATATATATATATATATATATATATATATATATATATATATATATATATATATATACAAACTAAAATGAAACCACAGACCGAAGTCCGGGCATACACATGCAACACGACTCTTAACGTGAAGAATGGTGTCTGCAAAGATGAAGAAAAATACTTCAAAGTGTGTGAGAAGGCTTACAGTGTGCTGCTAAAGAAGTCTTATATAACTTTAAGTGGATGAACACTCGACTCTCGCCGATACAAATAGAAGCTATATGTGAGCTCACAAGTTTTTAAAAGGAGAAAGCACTCAGTTTAGGGTGAGTACAGAGAAAATTTGACAGGCTTCCTCACATTTTTTCTTTTTTTACAAATGGCCACCCCAAGCCCTTTATTTATAGAGGGGGGAGCCGTAAGTGTACCTGTAGCTGCCCGGGGCGCCTCGGGCTCTGTGGGTTCTGCCGTCTCGAAGTACGTACACACATGCAACTTGATGTCTGCATGAACTTTCAAAATTACAATCCAGGCATCCGACTGAGGTATGTAAAACCTATTTCAGACTGCCGTTGTCGAGATTTACGCAACAACATGGGATTAGAGGTTGTACATAGTCAGGAAGATGAGACCATGCCCTCCAGTTTTCAAGTTTCAAATTTTATCCGTTACCCTGCACAATAGTCACTCAGGATTGGACTTCCTTTGTTCTTGTGGAACATTGCTATGTAGAAATGTATGTATGAGATGTTGAGATGGTGCAATATGGCGTCACCAGGGTTATCTCCGATTTGGGCTAATAAAGCAGACGTTGCTCAGGGTTATCTCTAAGATTGGACTGCTGCAAGTGTTGAAGGTACTCAGTGTTATCTCTGAGGTGGGGCTGCCTTCCCGATGTTATCTCCGGGTCTTATACTGATTACCTCGTTGTGAGTGCCAAAGTTAAAACTAATTACATGAATTTGAAACAAGCATTTCCGGGGTTATCTTCGGAACTGTAACTGCACTCATTGGGGTTATCTCTAAGGTTGGTAACTACTACTCCCAGTGTTGGGACTGAGACTGAATATCTCGGGGTTATCTCCGAGATGAATCGGTCTTCTCCGGTGGAATTTTCGGTATTGGAATTGCATGCATCGGGGTTATCTCCGAGGTGGGAACTGATACTCCCAGTGTGTGTTCCAGGGTTGAAAACTGAACTTTTGGTAGTATCAGGACTGGATATGAGTTGTCTTCTTGGGTTATCTCTGAAAGGCAAATCTGCTCTTCTTTAATGTCAGTAACAGGTATGCAAAAAATTTCTAGTGTCTACAGATGCGCCTCTTTATCATATTCATACAATGCAATGGCATGGATAAGATAAAGAATCCTAGAAACTTGAAATTCAACAAGATAAACATGATGCCATATGTAGCAACTTGATGCAAATTTATGATGCATATGGATTGTTTTCCCACATGCTGGGGATGATTGCCAGCTCCCTGTTGATTCTACCGGGGATTTGCAACGATGTCTTTGCTGACCAGATTTGACGTGTGATCCAAATATTTTAGGATGTTGACGTTGGGGTTATCACCAAAGTCCTTAATCTTTGATACAGACTTTATTCCAAAGACGCGCCTCTCGTGTACAAGAGATCTGTGGGGACATATCTATCCTCCTCGATGATGTTGAGCTGTCCTGGTTTGTATCTCCAGGACATATCAATGTTCTGTTGGATTTACTGCCAACAGTATGTGTTGTCAGGGCTGCCTGACCTTCGCTGACATGTACGTCAATGGATAAAACACCTTGTTGGGTAGACTGTCAAGGCTGCTTGACCTTCGCTGACGTGTGAATCAATGGATAAACACCTTACTGGGCAGACTGTTAAGGCTGCTTGACCTTTGCTGACGTGTGAATTAACGGATAAACACCCTGTAGGGTAGACTGTCAAGGTTACTTGGCCTTCACTGACGTGTGAATCAACGGATAAACATGCATTGTAACCCCCGCCGGGGATTGGCTTGATCCTCGCTGATGTGTGAGTCAACGGCTAAAATCATCGGATGGCTTCTGACGCTTCGTTGGATTTACTTGCCAATAGTTACAATGATGTCAAGGCTGCTTGACCTTCGTTGATATGTGCATCAACAGATGACAATGCGTGATACCCCCGCCGGGGATATTTACTTCGACATATGAAAATACGTGATGCCCCCGCCGAGGATATGTACTTCGACATGTGAAAACGTGTGATGCCCCGCCGGGGTCATGTACTTCGACATATAAAAATGTGTGATGCCTTCGCCGGGGTTATGTACTTCGGCATATGAAAATGCGTGATGCCCCCGCCAGGGATATGTACTTTGACATATGAAAACACGTGATGCCCCCGCCGGGGATATGTACTTCGACATATGAAAATGCATTATGCCCCCGCCTAGGTCTGCTGAGTAAAATAGGGCGACGAACTTGAATTGGTAGCATTGGACCTGCATAAGGTATTGTCGAGTGTGATTTGTAACGTCTGAAAATGTGTGATTACCCTGTGCTTGGGCGAATACCAATGAGTGATGTGAAAACCCACGATTTAGTTAGAGAGAACCAGGATTGTAAGCCATTCTTCTCAATCGCGTATCGTTTTTATTCCTGATTTGGCCTTTTTAGCTTGTGAGAACTCCTTTGCAACTCAAACTGGACCGAGTCGGAAGGGGGGGAACCCATATAGGGGTGCCGCAGGTACACCTGCAGCAGCCACAGGTGGACCTGCAGCCAGCCGTGGCTATCAAATGCCTACATGTTACTTTCTGTATATTCTGTCACCGTACAAGTGTCCTACACTGTTCTGGTAACGTATGCGTGTCTTCTTTTCCAGTTTTTATCTGTTGGAAAATGACTTATCACATGAAATGCATCTAAACACATAATAGTGAATATGCATGCTCAAATGACTTGATAAAAAATATTCAACATTGTAAATGTTAGTATGAAACCATGTTGAACATAATGATGTGAAAAAATTTGACTTTTGAGACAATCAATTTGGCGCCTATTCTGTTATTTCTTATCCTATTTGAGGACAAATGAGTAAAAGGTAAAAATGCAAGTAATCCTGGTAATTAAACTACCCTTATGGATTGATGACTTTGACTTTTTAATGCATATAGTATGTATATGGCTGTGGGCAGGTGTGCTACTGAATGGCCACCTAGTCATGCCTATGTGCATGTGGATAGTCCTATTTAAACAACAGCACTTGGCACAGCTGTAAGTTTCGACCTGGGGTGAACTGTAAACCAAGGTATCCTGGGATCGATCACCGCCTGCAACAAGTGTGAGGGCCAATTAAAAACTAGTCTGTGTGGCCACAGATCGCACATTTCTGGGCGGAGCCATGTCTTAGGCCGAGCCTGTGCGCAAAGCTTAGTCCGGGGTGGGGAGACTTAGTCTGACTGCGATTGGGAAACTCCATATTAATAAAAAAAAAGATAGTCCTATTTACAAAGGGGACTATGGCAAAAAATTTCAAAATGTAGTCATTGAATATTCATGCATTTTTAACTATACTGTAGATGTATGTTAAAGTAATGCATGCATGCATATAGTCATAAAATGCATTTTGAAAAGAAAGCTTCAGGTTAGACATTACCACACCCCTTCTGAGGTGATTTGGAGACTTTTGTCCAGATATTATGGATCTGGATCAGTCGAGTAGTTCCCGCAAGACCACTTTGGGTGTATGGAGGAGGGATTCTGAAGTGCCTCGACCCCGTTCTTCCAAACAGCCTCGTCGATTGGTGGAGGCGATGATACTTCCAGTCCAAGTTGATGTACCGAATGTCGAGGACGAGGAGGAAGATGTTCCGGTTGCGGATTCTACTCCTACTGCACATGTTCCCCATATGGACCTCCCGAGTATTCAAGTGGCAAACCCAGAGCTTCTGGGTGATTTGAGTTGACATCCCTTGATGTACTTGCAAGCAAACAAGGTATCAAGTTAGATCTTAATCTTCATTCTTTCCTATTGATGAGGAGTAAAGGATTTGGATGTCGATTTGCATATCATGTAGGTTCCCGACTTTACACAGCCTCAAGGGAATTGGTTCAGTATTCACTCCATGTACTAGGCTTTGCATTCTAACTATAGAGCTATTGTGCATGACTGAGGATTTGGGGCGTTCTTTTCCATCCTTCCCCGTCGTTGTCCCTGGGGTTACCTCAGGGCATTGTCTAAGCGCTGGTTTCACCAGACTCAGTGTCTCTATTTGTTGGACTATGAGGTGATGATGACGCCGATGGATTGGCGGTTTATCACAATTATGGAGTTTGGTGGGGCACCAGTGCCTTGCACGACATATATTACCCCGATTACCGTCAGATCCTTTTTAGGAGTTCCGGCGGAGGAGATCAAGGGCAGGACCGTTTGTACGGGTCCTTTGAGCGTAGATGCTATGAGTGGGCTGTTGAGAGAGTTCATACCAACTGATGTCAGAGTCAGAGATTGCATTCTTCGGTGATTGTTCCTGATGATCATTAGAGGCTGCTCCATAGCAGATAACTCTTCCACGGTGTCGTTCGCTTTGATCAGTGCCAAGCGACATGTGGACCGTATAGGAGAGTATGACTAGGGTTCCTACACCTTTGCCTATTTCCTCAGGGGCATGCGTATGCATTCACAGGGCTTGACCGATTCTTGGTTAGGATTCTACCCATTTCTACTAGTGAGTATTTCTCTTGTAATTTCCCATGTATAGGTTAAGAGCGTTTACTGACAGCAGATGTTTACCTTTGTGTTGGCAGTTTTGGGCCTATGAGAGGCTTCCATGTTTGCGTCCTATGAGTGTGTTAGGTTTAGATACCTATCCACAAGGACGACGATGACATCATTCCATACTGGTGGAGGTCCCTGTAGCTGAGGGTTTTACTCATTATCGCCTACAACTGGAGTTGTTGACAGCTAACGTCATCATATAGATTCCCTATTATGGGGAGCACTTAGCCATTGGATTTGAGGATGGGTACCCGATTGGTGTCGAGTATGTGATTTCCACCCATAGGGTTCCTCTCTTTACTGATGGAGGATGGTAGCTCTATTTAGGAGAGCGTGCTATTAGAAGAACTATATGAGAGATCCATATGCCGATTTTGCCTCCTGCAAGGCGTTATTGGCCTGTGTCGCAGTCACCCATCATTGATATCCCATTGTTGGGTGTTGACGGTCTTGCACTGTCAGAGGGTCCATGCACTCAAAAGATATTCCAGCATTGGTGGCCCCCTCGTACTATTGGAGCCCAGACCCGCACCACTCAGTTCATGGGGGATAAGGTTCCAGGATCCATGATGATGATGGATTGGCTAGCCTGTGTCCAAGATCTGACTCATTTGACACAGATTGACAATTTAATCCAACGACTGGACTGGGCACATTTCTTTATCTGGCATTTGGGTAGAGATCCGGCATGGGCATATTCGTTTGCTCCTTCCAGCTCAGGTGCTGGCCCCTCAGATGACCCAATCGTCTTTGCCGGCACATATCCTCCTTTGTATAGGCTTGATATCCCTGTTGATAGAGATCCAGTGACTCAGGAGGAGTTACATCAGGTAGACATGATTGATGATGTAGATATTGATACCATTGTCTTCTTCTGATGTGTATTCTCGTTATCTCTTTTGATAGGCTGCTGTTTGATATTGGGTGGCTTTGACCAATTCTCGCTATATCTTTTGATAGGCCTCTGTTAGTAGTAGTGCGTCTATGCCCCATTTCCCTGTATTTTTAGCTGTATAAAGATGATGTGTGTAGATGATGATATACTTAGGAATGTATGTATAGTTTTTCATTCCTTATATCATATTATCATCTATTATCTGTAATGCATGTATCATGTTATGCATATGTATGTATGTCCAGAGATATTCAATATTGACCCCTTGATGATCTTATGATACGGCCCACACATATGTTCTCTTCGACAGTCAGCCGCATAGATCACACCCCACCATTATTAGTGACATCTCGTCCTAGATCGTGGTATGATAGTATGTCACCATCAGACATGGTGACTGTAGATCAGCTGTTGTAGCATACTATGACCCTCTTGATATTTCAGGTTCCCGCAGAATTTGTGGAGGGCATGCTGGATCACTGGGTACCAACGAGACATGTTTTTCGGTTAGGGACCCAGGAGTTGACTCTGACTCTGGAGGAGTATGCACGTTTGACGTTTCTGCCACATGACAGACCTTGCGTGCTTATGGCTATTGGGGACATGAGTCGACAGTTCATGACCGTCAATGGACTGAGGCGTAGGGTTGTGCAGGATGAGATCACATCCAGCCACGTGACATCCCAACATTTTTTGATTAATAGATTTGGCTCTGAAGATAGCTATGCTCGGCATTCTGAGGATTTCACCATACCAGAGGACTAATGGCATTTGGCCAGAGTGGATGCATTCTTGATGTGCATAGTGGCGTATATGTACATGCCACAATATATGGATGAGCTAGATATCGGTGTTATCATGGCAGTGAGAGCTCTCAGGGAGGATCGTACCATTATTCTGAGGATTATGGCACAGACGTTGAGGTCGGCCACGTTTTGTAGCACTTACCTTGCAGGGGTATTTATAGGTAGGTCAGTCATGTTGTAAGTGTGGTTTATGTCATACTTGAGACCGATTGGGACCTTCCACCGACACGGGTACTGCTTTACCCATGATATAGCCATGTCTTACTCCTTTCGTTATCGGAGTGTACAGACACTATGTCTTGGTCAGTATTTTTGATGGAAATCAGTGATCCGTTTGACATCCTGGAGTGTACATGGCTCAACTCACCTTATAGCTTCATTACTCATGCTCTGGGCATGGACTATCTCCCTTTCGCTGGTTTGAGGGGCATGACTACCTACCACCTCCTGGCCGTGATGTCACAGTTTGATCAGTTCCAGGATTTTTATCCTTTTGATGGGGCGCTAGGTCAGCGTTTAGCTCTTTCCATCTTTCAGCAAAGGACTGATCCCGGGTGTATGCTTGATGGGATCAGCGTCAGATAGCTGCTTTCTCTGTTAGCCATCCAGGCTATTCGCCAGAGTATCCTGTGTAGATGGAGACAAAGACTTCATCGGCTGTGGCAGTATCCACAGTGTCGAGCAGTGATTCAGACTATGTAGAGCCCAGGGAGGACATTGATTCCCACATCGAGGAGGAGCCATTTACTGGGTTGCCAACATCCCCTTTAGATTCTCCTAGTACTAGCACTATTGTGATCCAGCATTCAACACAGTACTTTAAGCAGAGTCTTCATCTGATGACCTTCGAGAGAGATCAGGCTAGAGCCTTGATGTTGACACCCCTTGATGGGAGAGACGCAACTCTGGTAGAGAGAGATGAGGCATTAGCTTGTAGAGATGTCGTTGTTGTTAAGCGGGATGAGGCCAGATCAACTATAGATGCCGTAATAGTCGAGAGGGATAACGCCAAATCTGCCCAGGATGTAGCCGTCAAAGATAATACTACAGTAAGGTCCCTTACCACTGGCATGATTACAGAGATGATCATGTACATTGATGAGCACTCCTATTACTGATTTCGAGATCTTCAAGGTGCTCAACTCCATGAATCTTAACAAGAGCCCGGGACCGGATGGGTTCAATGTGAATTTCTTTATTAGCTGCTGGTCCATTGTTGGGGAAGCCTTTACTAAGCATGTTCAATATTTTTTCACTACCAGCCGGCTGACCAAAGGGTTAAATTCAACTGCACTAGCCTTGATACCCAAATGCTCCAATCCAACTGCCTTGGCAAATTTTTGCCCAATCTCTTATTGCAATACTATCTACAAATGTATAGCCAAAATACTTTCAAATAGGCTGAAAATGGTTCTGTCTCTACTTATTGACCAAGCACAATCGACCTTTATTAAAGGCCGAAGCATAAGTGACAACATCCTCCTGGCACAAGACTTCTTCAAAGGTTACACCAGAAAATCTGGTCCCTCTCATTGTGCTCTCAAGATTGACCTTCGGAAAGCTTTTGATACAAATAGATGGGAGTTTCTTCTTGACATCCTTAAAGCTTACCAATTCCCACCTATTTTTGTTGGTTGGATTAAGGCCTGTATTACATCAGCCATGTTCTTCATTAAGATAAATGGGACTCTTGCAGGATTCTTTAGGAGCACTCGGAGGCTTCGTCAAGGAGATCCCATTTCACCGTTCCTTTTTGTTCTTGTGATGGAGATGTTTTCACTAAAAATCAAAATGGAGACATCTGCAAAAGAATTCACTTTTCATTAGAAGACCAAAGAGTGCCAACTTACTCACTTATTGTTTGCAGATGACATCCTCATTTTCTGCCATGTGAGCTTACCCTCAATCAACATTATCAATTCTTGCATACAATCCTTCTCTCTTTACTCAGGTCTGATCCCTAATTCTCACAAAAGTCAGTGCTACCTCTCTAATATTGCCCCTTCCACTGTGAACAACATTTTATCGCTGCTAGGTTTTCAACTAGGCACTCTAACTTCTAAATTTCTTGGAGTTCTATTACTATCTCGAAAGCTATCTTCAGTAGACTGTGTCCCTCTTGTACAAAGGATTACATCAAAGAATTCCTTCCTGGACTTCCAAGGTACTCTCCTATTCTAGTCGACTTCAGTTGATAAAATCTATCATTTGCTCCTTCCAAACCTACTGGTGCAAACACTTCATGCTTCCTAAGGCTATCTCCGGGAAATTCATTCCCTCCTCGGCAGATTTCTGTGGAAAGGGCCAACCTTGTGCAAGTTCGGGGCTAAAGTGGCATGGTCTCATATCACATTACCCACCAGCGAAGGGGGATTAGGCATCAAGAACATTCTTGATTGGAATACTACTTTATTGTTGTAACACTTCATTCAAATTATCAATCATGATATGAAGTCTCTTTGGGCATAATGGACTCATGCCACCCTCTTGAATGATATGTCAATATGGCAGATACAGGTAAGCCAAGACTGCTCTTGGACGTGGAAACAAATCCTCAAACTTCGTCCATGTGCTCTACAAAATCTGAAATACATTATTGGGTATGGAAATCATACTTCCCTTTGGTATGATCCTTGGTTGAATGGAGTCTCTATCAACCCCTCTACAACACTACTGTCAAATTCCGGTCTTTCAGACTCTGCAAAGATCATCCATATGATCTCAGACTCCTTCTGGAATCTCCCAGCCAGCAACCATCATGAAGTAATTCTTTTTCGACAGCAATTTCTTCAATTTCCCATCCCTCCTCGGCAGGAAGACCATATTTTGTGGGATACACATGCTATTAATACTGTAAAGGCTAACCAAATATGGGATTCTATCCGGACTAGGAAACCACTGGTGCCTTGGAGCTCTATCCTTTGGCACAAACTCCATGTGCCATGATACTCCTTTATGATGTGGCTTGGGCTCCTTAGGAAGTTTTCTATAAATGACCGCACCAAGCACTACACTGGTCAAACATGGAATTGTCTTCTGTGTAACCAACACCCATAAACCTTTGAGTACTTGTTCTTTAAATGTACCTACTCTTCTGTGATCTTAAAATATGCACTCGACTTAGGAAATTGGGTTTTCATCCCAATAACATGGGATGCTCTCATTGGATACATCACTAACTACCAAGGCTCTAAGCTGACCATGAATATTTTGAGCCTCACTATAGCCACATGCTTCTACAAAGTTTAGGAGGCTAGGAACACAAAGATGCACAAGGGTACCACTATTCCACCTCGGTCCATTGCAAAAGACACTATAAATCTTATAAAATCAAGACTCTCTTCTTGTAAATCTTTTATCAAGGCTACTAATTGTAATCACTACTGTAATTAGTTGTTAACTTGCTAGAATGGTCGGGATTTCTTCCTTGTATCGTATCCTCATCTTTGATCCTTAGATGATGTTACTATATTCTGGGGTATTCCTCTTCGCCATTGTAATTTTGGTCCTTTAATACAAACAAATTTAGCAAAAAAAAAGAGGTGAGAGAAATCAACCACGGCGAGGCAGCAAGAGGGCTGCGGGTGGGGGGGGGGGTGGAAGATCGGAGGGAGAGAGCAGAGGCTGGGATGAAAGACAAAAATAGAAAACAGAGAAGGTTGGTGTAAACAGAAATATGGGTGGGGTTGGGCGGGAGACAAAAGCGGAAGAAAAGAGTGACAGAAAAGGAAGGAAGTAGTAGGACGGGCTAACGGTGGAAAGGGTTGAAGAGAAAAGGGAGAGAAAAGTCTAGAGAGAGAAACATGGTACACATGGAGTTGGAAGACATGGTACACATAGCTATTGAAATTGAGAAGTAACTCAAGAGGAGAGGTTGTGAGACCCCGAATTTTATTAAATAAAAATATTTAATTTTTCTATTTTGGTAAATAGTTAAATTGATAAAAGTTTAAAGTTAAGGGTAATATGTGAAATATTTTTTTTTCAAAGTAAGCAAATTGATATAAAATATTCGTTGTGTCGGGGAATATTCGATTAGTCGGAGAATATTCTTTTTGTCGGGGAATATCTGTACGACGGTACAATCATTGGTGGACCCCACAACAGAATTATTGTTGGATTGAGAAAATGACAAAAATATTTTTATGAAAATAACGACGGAAGTTTTATCGTTAACTGTTGAAACACCCGGTGTTAAAAGTACAGTAATACGCGTGGTTGCATAGTACCACACACTATTGATTATTGATGCTTACGTGATAAGTCACTCAATTTTACTTTATTAGTATTATTAATGTAATAAAACAGAAATTTTTTTTATATAAAACAGAATACTTTTATAAAGTTATGCTATAAATAGAATATATTATATTCTATTATGTATAGTATTTTGCATAGTAAATTCTTTTTATATAAAACAGAATACTTTTATAAAGTTATTCTATAAATAGAATATATTATATTTTATTATGCATAGTGTTGCATAGTGCCTGCATAGTGTTTTGCACAGTAAAATCTTTTTATATAAAATAGACTACTTTTATAAAGTTATTCATTTTATTAGATTATAAATAGAATATATTATATTTTATTTAAAAGATTTTGCTTTAAATATGGTCCGTCCGATTAAAAGTAAATCAATCTGAACCGTTCATGAATTAGTTACTATGCAGTCCATTCTTCTATAAATAGATGCTCATTCTTTCATTATTTCTTATGAATTCACTGAAACTCTAGAGAGAGAAACTATAGAGAGAGAGTTCTTCTTCTATAATCTTGAGCGTATTTCTTTAGAGTTTAAGAAAGCTTTGAGCGTAGTGCAAGTTTTCTTCAAGTATATTCCCGCCCTACCAGTCAGAATACTTTTCTTTTTAAGATAGGGGATATAATTGTCGTACTCGTAAAGGATATCATTATTATTTATTATTCTGTTGGAATAACCTGTGTACGCAGACTACCCTAAACTTGGTGAAATTCTTCTGTTATTCCATTCTTTATTAATATGTTGGAATAACCTATTTATGCGAAGTACCGCATACATGGTGAAATTCTTCTAATATTTTGTTCTTTATTATTATGTCGGAATATCCTGTCTGTGCGTTTACGCCGAACCTGGTTCCATTTTTTATTATTCTGTTAGGAATAACCTGTCAGTGCAGTCTATCGTACGCATGGTGAATCCTTCTATTATTCCATTCTTTATTATTCTGTTGGAATAACCTGTCTATGTGGATTACCACATGTATGGTGAATGATCCTTCGTATTCACACGAATAGTATTTTCATTAAAAAGGGGTTTCTGGCAGGGGCAGATTCATAATTTTTTTGACCCTCAAAAATTTTGGAAAAATTTGAAATGATAACTTGATGAGTTTTCTATATTGTGTCCAAAAATGGCAATTTTTGGATGTATAGATTAAGAGTTATGGATTTTATGGGAAAAGACTATTTTAAAAGTAAGCCCTTATAACTCCTTGTGGTTAACTCCAAAATTGGTAAAATTTTTATTGGGAGTACATGTATATATCAGGAGTATACCTTGTAAATTTCGGAATTTTTGGACAAAAGTACAATTTATGATAAATATCTAAATATTCGGCAGTTTTAGCCAGATGAAAAATAGTAATTGAATTTTTAAAAATTCCAAGAAAAATATATGTTCATTATGGGACTATATTCTGTTAAATCCCAGAGAAGAAATATTTTTGGGACTGATTTGGTATTTTTCATGAAAATAGTTTAGTTACGAATATATGAATTAAATATGTTATGTGAAGTAACAAAATTGGAAAATAGGATTTTATGACTTGAAAATCCTATATAAGGTATATGCAGATCTTTGTTAAGGGTTTTGGTTATTATTGAATGCTGGATAAGTTGTATTATAAATATTTAATATTTATCCTTTATCTCATTTGATTGATTCTTTATATCATTGTCATTATTCTCATGCTTATATTATGTTGAAAGTCATCTGTGGCCTGTAGTGCATATATGGACTTGGTATGATTATGACCAGGGATTATTTGGTATAATTATGACCGTAATGTTATAAATGATGTGGAAAAAGTCCTCATTGGTCCATAGTGCATTGATGGACAGTTTTTGGTATGATTATGGCTATAGATTCTCTTCGGCCAAGGGTGAAAAGATGAATTGTTTTATAGCATGATCAGGACCATTGATGAAAACACGATTATCTTTGGCCCGCAGTGCATGGTTAATTCGTGGTCATAATAATAAAGAATATCCTTGGCCTGTAGTGCGGGGATGATTCGATGATGTGGATTAATTATTGAGTTGAGTCTCAGCAATAAAATATTAATTCATAGATGTGATAATAATGAATATCATTGGCCGTAGTGCATGGATAATTCATGGATGTGATATTAACGAATATCCTTGGCCGTTTTGTAGGGGTGATTCGATGATGTGGATTATTTATTAAGATGAGTCTCAGCATTATTGGCTTTACAGTTGTATATCTTTGGTCGTCGTGCAAAGATGAATTTAATTAGTATGATTATGAGCAAGAATTGTGATTTGGTATAACCATGATTTTTGATTTTTCAGGTGCAGATAGGTGATTAAAATTATCTTCGTCCTGGGTGCGAAAAAGGAATTTAGAATCACAATTATGATTATGAGTTATTCATATGGTTGTGGACAGGAATTGTTTTTTGATGTTACAGGGATAAAATATTATTGGTGGACTTTTAATATAGAGAAGATAACAGATCTGATGGTCTATTTGACTCTTCTAATGGATTTCTCGTTCCGCTGCAACTATGGTTGAAAAGTTTCATCATCTACCATATGTTCTAAATCTCTGATTTATTATTGATGAAAGCTATTGATAATGTAGTTAAGTCATGATATTCTTTACTGGGCTAGTTGTACTCACCCTTTTGCTTCACAATTCCTTTTAGGTAATAAAAGTGTAGCTGGGTCGAGCGGGGATAACAGGGTAATTGCACGGTGGTTTATAGCTGTTGAGGTTCTCCCTAAATAGTATAGAAAAGTGTGTTGTATTCTATACAACATTTAGTAGTTATATTTGCTGAATCAAATAGGGTGAGGTGAACCCAACTTTGGAAGGGTGTTTTGCCACTATCATACAAGATGTCTAATGACATACAACCTCGTGCTATCATAAGACAGGGTTGTGCGCATCCACTTACTGAGTATATCTATGGGCACTACCTATATGATCTTGGAGTTTATTTGAAATATAATATTCACTTGGAAATAGTGGAGATAATTATATGTCAAGAGAAGACTCACCATTGGAAAGAAGATGATAGTAATCTTCTCATTTTTCTTTGGGGTCTATTGGGTCAACCAAGGATAATTCTGTGGCCATATGATATCTATTATAATCTAGACGCATGGCCTCCCATGTACGAAGGTTTCCTTGAGCACTTCCCAAAGATTTTAATTTCTAAAACAGTTTTTGACTATACTTTTATGTAAAGTACCATTGTAAGGTTGTGGTTGAGGCACCATGAGAGTTGCATACATTTGTATTAAAACTCACAGTTAACTGTGGTCGTATTCTATACGACAACTCAACAGTTGTATAAATAAAGTTGTATTTAAATTTTGTACCATGAATCTGGCAACTCATAATGGGTGATGTATACCTAATTTTGGCGGCGTCATAGAGGTAGCCATCGATCAAATTCCACTACGGGTTCATCTTGGAAACATAATGGTGTGAAGTGAGACGAAAAACCAGTTGTGAGCAAACTAATAGCAGAACAAAAATTGGAAACGACTAATCTTAGAAGTTAAGGTAAAAATGAATCTTCCTTTAGTCGTAATCGTGATATTAGATGTTTCGAATGCCAATGCATGACGTATATCGAGCTAGTGTCTGAATCAATGGACTATGTTGTTATTTAATAATGGAGAGGTGGATACCGAGGATACTGTTAGCGATGTTGATTCTATGCCGCATTTGGAGCATGTAGATGAAAGGGAAATTGCTATCCATGGTGAAGTGTTGGTTACGAGTAGAGCTCTTATCAAGCAAGTGAAGGAAAAAAGTATGAAGCAACTAGAAAATCTCTTTCACATTAGATGCCTTGTTCATTGGAATATTTTTT
Source organism: Panax japonicus (assembly GCA_020205505.1). NCBI lineage: Eukaryota > Viridiplantae > Streptophyta > Magnoliopsida > Apiales > Araliaceae > Panax > Panax japonicus. The sequence continues at coordinate 31,647,484 of CM035111.1, forward strand.
ATGTAGTGATTGATGGTAGGAGTTGTACCAATGATGCAAGTACTACGATGGTGAAGAAGCTAGGGCTGCCAACAACCAAACATCTTTAGTCGTGTAGATTGTAATGACTCAATGACAATGGTTATATAAAAGTCACTAAGTAGGTATTGGTTCCATTTACTATTGGTAGATATGTTGAAAAAGTATTGTGCGATGTACTTCAAATGCAGACATGCCATTTATTACTTGGGAGGCCATAGAAGTTTGATAGACGCATGAAGCATGATGGCTTTACAAATGAATATTCATTTGTAAACAATCAACGAAAAGTCACTTTTTGTCCAATGACACCGAAGCAAGTTCATGAAGATCAATTGCATTAACAAAAAGATCATATACAAAGAAAAGAAAGTGAAGTAAAGAAAAATAATGAGGGAAAAATAAGAGAGAAAAACAAACATATATGTAAAAAAGAGTGATGTAAGGAGATCTGTATTACAAAGATCCTTTCTAACATACTTAAGGAAGTGCTGCCCCAGATTATTAACATATCACAGTCAGCCTTTGTTAAAGGTAGTAGTATTAGTGATAACATCCTAATTGCTCAAGAACTATTCCAAGGATACTCCAGGAAGATAGGACCTTCTAGATGTGCCCTTAAGATTGATCATAGGAAAGCCTTTGATACGGTTCGCTAGGAATTTCTTTTTGACACCCTTAAGGCATTCCAGTTCCCTGCAATCTTCATAGGGTGGATCAAAGCTTACATCACCTCAGCCATGTTTTCTATTAAATAATTTGGCACTCTTGCAGGTTTTTTTAGTAGCTCATTTGGGCTTCGTCAAGGCGGCCCACTCTCCCCTTTCCAGTTTGTCATAGTTATGGAGATGCTTTCCCTTTAACTTAACAAAGCTATCTCAGCCACTGGCTTCACATATCATTGGAAGACCAAGGCTTGCAAACTTACTCACCTCTTTTTTGCTGATGATATCATCATCTTCAGCCATGCTATCTTACCTTCCATTACTATTTTTTTCCTCTAAGTTTGTTTGTATATTGAAAAAGAAAAGAGATAAAATAATCGCTAAGGGCATATCCCAGAAGCTTTTGATAGAACCACATGGGATAACCCTCAAAATTGACAACAAAAGACTAACAACCAAGCCAAATGAAAGAACAAGGAGCATTACTAAGCAGGACAAAAGTAAATACAAGCATGAAAACTTAAACAACCAATCACTGCAGTAGCCGAAGAGGATGATGAAACATAGGAGGAACTACGCGTGCCAGTAGGATAAACTAGAGGGGTGAACCATATAAGCCGAACCCCGAAGCCAAAACCTGTATCCCCCAGCATCCCGAAGATAAGAGGCCGAACCCCAAAGCTGAACCAAGATGCCAAGCCCAGATGTCAGCCTAGTCCTTAACTGGCCATAAAAGTCGAACCCAGAAACGGACTAAAGCGGCTACTTAACCCATAACGAACAGAAGTAATAGCTGAACCTAACTGCTGAAGAGGCCATACTACTATGGAAGCCAAACTGCCGAACTGCCAAGGAAGCCGAACTGCCAACACAAAAGAAGCTGAACTGTAAATGCTACGTGTGCCAAGAAGTCGAAGCAAGTGAAACTAACCAGACCAGAACCCCCCAACTTTTAACCTGACCAAAGAGCTGAACCATGAGGCCGGACCCTTTAGCACCAGACCTGCCCTGCCTTGCCGAACTAGTTAAATCCTAGATGTAGGCCTCACAACCAAACACTGAGGTTAGGCCTGTTCTGAGCAGCTTTGAGGAATTTGGGAGAAGAGGATAACCTAGAATTGATGACCGTGATAATCTCCCTAGTTAAAACTCCCGAAGGCATCTTGACCTTGGTATAAATAATGGAGTTCCTAACTGCCCGAAGTTTGTATACAGATGTAGAAAAAATAAGCTTTAAAATATCAGACCTAATAGAATTCCCTTTGAAGTGAATGACGAAATCCACTAGACTATCCCAACTTAGTTGAGTAGGAGACCAGGCACAAAATTCAAGAACATAGGAGAGGACTGAAGCAGAATAGGAACATTCAAATAACAAATGAGAGAAGGTCTCGGCCTGTGTTTCACAAAAAGGGCAACTCTTGATGCGGAAGCTAGAATAAGAAGAGAACCTATCATTTGTTTGAAGCCTGTGCCGAAAAGCCAGCCACAGGGTAAAGGAGAATCGGGGAACCTGGAAGGAGTTCCATAACATATTCACCCAGCGAACTTTCTGAGCTCGCAGGTGAATAGATTCCCAAATATTGGAAGTTTTGACAAATTTTAGCTTAGGGTTGTCCCGTAAAATTAGGTCCTCGGCAGCTGAAGGGTTAGGAATAGAGGAAAATAAGCTACAGAATTGCTGAACCTCATTTTGGTTACTAGTTCTCAATGCCCAATCTCCTAGGGATGTGATATTTGTGATACGAGCATTAAAGGGGATTCTGGAGTTGGAGAGCAGAGAAGAAGGGTTTAAGGGCTGTCCATGCATCCAGTGGTCATGCCAGAGACTGAATAGGTTACCATTCCTAACTCTATATGAAAGGAACCGAAGTGCTATGGGAAGAAGTTTAAGGATCTTACGCCATATCCATGAACAGTCCAAGGGGTTCGAGATATACCAGAAGTTGGTCCTTGATTAAACTGAAGATTTGACCCATTTAGCCCACAAGGAAGGAGAAGAAGTGGAGATGACATTGAGGAGGTGGAGAATTATGAGTGTTGAATTCCAATCGTTAAGATTTTTAATCGCTAGGCCACCTTCACAGAGTGGAAGGGACAGATCCTTCCACAAAACTTTAGAGCCATGTCGAAGGAGAGAAGATCCCTTCCAAAGAAATATACACATGATAGATTGGATGGCTCTTAGAACCGATTTAGGAAGAATAAAATGGGTGGCCCAGTAAGATTGAATAACAAATAGCACTGATTTTATCAACTACACTCTACCAGAATAGGAGAGAAAGTGGGAAGTCCACGAGGAGACTCTGGCAGTAATTCTGTGAATCAGAGGCTGACAATCGGAGTGGGAAAGTTTAGAGGAAATTAGAGGAACCCCAAGAAATATAATAGGTAAAACCCCTAGCGGAATACCCAGCAGAAGGCTAATATTTTCGTTAACATCCGTCAGAACATTAGCCAGAAAACAAAAACTTTTGAGAGCATTGGGGATCAGACCGGAGAATATGGAAAAGGATTGAATGCACGAATGGATTATTGAGAAAGAGGATAAGTCCCCATGGAAAAAAAAGGAGAATGTCGTCTGTGAAGCACACATGTGAAATTTTGCAAGAATCTGCTTTCCAATGACACTTGAAATTAGGCAGCAAAGTGTCCTTATTTAGAATCATGGAAAAGGCTTCCATTTCTAGTAAAAACAAATAAGGTGACAGAGGATCCCCTTGCCTAAGTCCCCTTGCTCCCTTGAAATAGCCAGCTAGAGCACTATTGACTTTGATAGAAAACATAGTCGTTGTGATGCACTCTTGAATCCAATTTATGAAGATTGGAGGAAAATGAAGAAGGCCCAACAGGTCCAGAAGAAATCCCCAGTCAACAGTGTCGATGGCTTTCCGAATATCTATTTTGAGAGCACACCAGATAGGACTGAAAAGTCTGTGGTAATTCCTGAAAAGCTCCTGCGCAAGAAGAATATTGTCACTGATGCTTCTCCCCGAGATGAAGGCCTACTGGGCATGGTCAATTATGGATGGGAGAACTAATTTTAGCCTATTAGCAAAAGAATCTTTGCTATACATTTGTAGATTGTGTTGCAGCATGAGATATGTCTAAAGTCAGACATTATGGATGGGTTTTTTAACTTCGGAATCAAGGCAATAGCGGTAGCATTGACACCACTCAGAAGATGACCAGATAAGAAGAAAGAGTGCACATCGGCTGTAAAATCATGCCCGATAGTATCCCAGCAGTGTAGAAAGAAATTAACATTGAACCTGTCAGGGCCAGGGCTTTTATTCTTTTTCATGGATAAAAAAACTGCAAGAATTTCAGAATCAAGGATTGGGTTGATTAAAGCAGCCGCCTGTGCCTGAGAGATCCTCTTGGTAACGTAATTTTTGAGATCATCACTTCTAGGATAGGAGAGAAAGGAAGACTCCAACAAATCTTGGTAGTAGGCCACCGCCACTTGTTGGATACCCTACTGGTCTTCAATAAGCTCAGCGGAGCTATTGAAGATAGAGAGAATTTTTTTATGATTCCAATTACTCTTGATGACGTTGGCAAAGAATTTAGTATTTTTATCCCCCTGGGCAAGCCAACTGGCCCAGGATTTCTGGAGCAAGAGAGATTCTTCAAGGGCTAGAGCTTTCCATAATGACTTGGAACAATTATCTTCTAGAGTAAGAAGATAAGAGTTCAAAGGGTCGGCATGGAGAGAAATCTGAATAGAGGCGAACTAAACCTACTGAGTACATTCATTGCTCGAAAGATTACCATTAGAAGAATTCAGGACTACGAGGGCACTTTTGGTTCTATGTAGCTTCTCATTGAATTTGAAAAAGGGATTCCCACGGATTCTGATATTCCAACAATCCGAGACAGCAACATCAAACCCTTCTAGATCAAGCATAAAGTTAAAGAATTGGAAATATTTCTTGAGCCTTCGAAAATGAAGACTAGTATTAAGAATAACTGGGCAATGATCAGAGAGAGCTTGAGGTCCATAAGTGGCTTGAGAGTCAGGCATAGAGTTGAACGAAGAATTGCTACCCATTGCTCTGTCCAGCTTTCTGTGGATAAGCTTTTTAACCTGGAAATTCTACCAAGTGTACTGAGGCCCAATAACACGGATATCATATACCCCGAGAGTTTCTAAGCAATCATTGAAGTCAGTCATACCAGCATCCCAAGTAGAATCACCACCTTCATCTTCTGAGACACTCTTGATAGTGTTGAAGTCCCCAAGAATGCACCAAGTGTCCGAAGAGAGCATGGACTTCAGATCAGACCACAACTATCGATGTTCCACTATAGAGTTCAGGCCGTAGACTATAGAGGCCAAGATAGGGATATTTCCATTAAGGGGGTAGAGTTTAAAGTGCGACATTTGGATAGATTGGAACAGGATATCTACTCTCCAAATATTTGGATCCCAACCAACCCAGATCCCGCCATTCGGGTGGTGGTCATAATTAAATACCCAGGCCTAGTTATGGCATATGGCCCTCGAAATTCTGAGGGCATTTGAAGCTTTTATTCTGGTCTCAATGAGACCCACAAAAGAGATATGGTTGTTTAACAAAAAGTTACAAATAAAAGCCTACTTTGGCTTCTTATTTAATCCGCTAACATTATAGGAACAAAAATATGTCATAGAGAAATACGTTATAGATTAGTCATGAAGGGGAGGACCCCTTGAACCTTTGTTCCTCTTCTTAGAATTTGGAGTATGTTCCTTTCCAGGTCTAGACTTACGCTTTAGGTTCCTACAATCCTTCTCATCAACTTGCTTAAGCTTATCTCTTAAAGGGTCCGGAGGAATGGGAAAATCAGACTCGTCACCCGGACCAAGGGGGGAAGCTATTGGGGGGAAGATCAACAGGATCGGGAGAGGGGGAGGCCATGGCTTTGGAAGGAGAAGCGGATCACGGGTCCGTGCAAGGAATAGGAGAAGGCTTTGCAACCGTTGATGTTTGATTACTGGACTCAGGGAATCAGTCTTCCCACGAGTCTAGTAATTAAACATCGACGGGATAGCCTCCTGGTGGAGGGACCACACAACATACATTCACATACATCGCGTCTCACCGTATGAAAGTGATGACATGTGCGAAGCACTAATATCACAAGAAGATATGGTGCGAAGCACTAAGTACAATAAGGAAATGCATTCGTACACATTCATCATAAATGTAAATGCAACATCCACACACAAGCAGATAATAGTTTTGAAAAGATTGTAATAACGGCTTAAGTCCTCTTACTGGATTCCCCAGCAGAGTCGCCACCTTTCGACATTGGGATTTTTAATTGTCCCTTTCCGTTACTTGTTCTTTGGTGTTCTCATTTTAGGTGAGATTTATTTGAAAAAACAAGTGAAAAGGTCCGACATGTATTATGTCGACGATGGACTATTAAGAGTTGCCAGTTGATTTTTTAAATGGTTGTACCAACACAACTGAGAAAAGGTTTGCATATTGACCCAGTGATGTGACATTGTTAAACGGGTCAGTGAAATAGAGATTCGTTAGGGTCCGAGGACTTGGTTATTTGGAGGGAAGGTGTTAGGCACCCCCCGACATCGGTGTTACCACGGTGACCACCTCTTTTCAAGAAACTATTATATGAATGTGTGTGTGAGGGTCAATGTGCTGTTATTTGGAAGTAGTGTGAGGCCTCGTTCGCACCTATATACACAAGGTTTGAATTTATGTAAAAATTCAGTTTTTAGCAATATATGGGTGTCATGTTTTATAAAAAAGGTTTTTCAAACCCTGATACTCAATAGTAATTGAGACCTTTTGATACTTCTATTTTATTAAGTATCTAGCTTTATTGATTTTATTTTGCAGATGCGAGGCATCTGTATAAAAATATAAAATACAAAATAATGTCGACTTCCTCGTGGGTATGAAAACCATCTGAGGAAATTCAGACATTGCAGAATAATTTACATGCTGCTTACAGCTGAAAATATCCATCACGGGAACCGAATCTAGATCCAATAGGTTGAATCTGTGATCACATGATACCGCAATTTGTATGAAAGTAGTAAGCAGGTATATATATAAAAGTGTTAAATATATATATACCGACATGATCACCAACCACGAAGCACTTCCATGGGGGATTAGAAATGTAAATAAAGCTGTAAAAGCTACCAATCGCCACGGAGGAAACTCCAGGAGGGATGAAACGTAAATAAAGCTGTACAAAGCAATCAACTGCCATGAAGTGAACTCCAGGCAGGACGAATCGTAAAGAAAGCTGTAAAAGCGATCAACCACCACGGAGTAAACTCCAGGTGGGATGAAATATATATATATAAGCAATAAACGCACCAGATGTAAAATTCTGGCTCATCGAACAGAGTTCGACAACATTTCATATATATAAGTATATATATATATATATATATATATATATATAAGCGAGTAAACGCACCGGATATAAAATCCAGGCTCACCGAACAGAGTTCGATAACAGTTCATATATATAAGTATATATATATATAAGAGAATAAACGCACTAGACCGAAGTCTAGGCTCATCGAACAAAGTCCGACACACAGTATATATATATATATATATAAGTATATATATATATATATATATAAAGCAAATAAACGCTCCATACCGAAGTCTAGGCTCAATTAAGGCATAACTCGATAATGTTAGCCAATATATATATATATATATATATATATATATATATATATATATATATATGTATATATGTATACAAACTGATATAAAACCACGGACCAAAGTCTGGGCAAACACACGCAACACGACTCTCAACGTGAAGAAAGGTGTGTGCAAAGATGAAGAGAAAGACTTTAAAGTATGTGAGAAGGCTTACAGTGGGCTGCCAAAGAAGACTTCTATAACTTTAAAGTGGGTATACACTGGCTTTTGCAGGTACAAAAGTAGCTATATATGAGCTCACAGGTATTTAAAATGAGACAGCACTCAGTATGGGGTGAGTACAGAGCAAATTGGGTAGGGCTTCCTCGCCGTTTTCTCTTACAAAATGGCCACCCCAAGCCCTCTATTTATAGAGGGTGGAGCCGCAGGCCGCAGGTGTACCAGAGGCTACCCGGGTTGCCCCGGGTTTCTCGGGTCAGGTCGTCTCGCAGTGCGTGCACTCGGGCACTGTAATGTCCGCTCGAACTTTTAGAATTGCAATCCGGGCATCCGACTGCGGTATACAGAACCTATTTCGGACCGCCATTGTCGAGAGTTGTACAATGGCATGAGATTAGTGTTTGTACGAAGTCATTGAAGATGGGACAATGCCCTCCGGTCTTCAAGCTTCAAATTCTATGTGTTACCCCGCACAATAGTCACTCGGGATTGGTTCTCCTTGATTCTTGTGGGACATCGTTGTGTAGAGATGTGTATGAAATGTTGAGATGACATGGCGTGGAATCGCGTTGGTGAGATGACGATGTTGCCCCTCACCGGTGTTATCACCGATTTGGGCTGATAAAGCAGACGTTGCTCAGGGCTTCGCTGAGATTGGAATGCTGCAATTATTGAAGGTCCTCAGTGTCATCTCTGAGGTGTGCCTGTCCTCCTGGTGTTATCTCCTGGTTGATACTGAGTATCTCGTTGTGAGCGCCGAGATTGAAGTTGGTTGTATTTGAAACAAGCATTTTCGGGGTTATCGCCGAAACTACATTCCTTGGGGTTATCACCAAGGTTGGTAGCTATTCCCATGTTTGGGACTGAGACTGGATACCTCGGGGTTATCTCCGAGATTAATCGGTCTTCTTAAGTGTCTGTTCTGGTATTGGATCTGCACGCCTCAGGATTATATCCGAGGTTGGAATTGTTACTCCCAGTGTGTGTTCCGGGGTTGATGCCGAACTTTCGGTAGTATCCGGAATGGATATAAATTGTCTTCCAGGGTTCACTCTTGAAAGACGAATCTGTCCTCCTGCAATGTTAGTGACAGGTCTACAGAAAATTTTGAGTGTCTACAGTGTCATTTTGAAGCTCGATTATCTATATGTTCTGGTCATCAATTAGGTGTTCTCATGGTCCAAACATGTAGTACTAATGTCAAGTAACACATATATAACATAATCTCAGTCCAACTATAACATAATCTCCAGATTTGATCCAGTCACACCATGTCAGAGAGCTAGTTCATACAGTTTTTGGAATTTCCAGAAACTCAAGCTCATGCTCAGATGGGCTACTTTGACCATCCACAACTTACAATCTGTTGATTTTTTAAAGGATCTAGAGGCATGGATCTAAAGTTCATATAATAGGTTACAAACTAGATACAATAACACCAACGAAATACTTAACATCTGACAAATTCATGCTTTGCAAAAACTTGTCAGACGCTGCTTAAGACTTTCTGGGTTACCCAGAAACCACTTGGTTAAGGTTGGTCAACTGACTTTGACCATCAATAACATGTAATCTGGACATGGTATGGCCATGATTCTAGTTCCAAATTACAATCCACATGGCATTCTGTGACGCCCCCAAAATAGGTATACATCACCCATTCTGAGTCACCAAAAACATGGTACAGAAACAAATACAACCTCATTAATACAATTATCGTGCAAAATATGACAATACATATATTGTGAGTTTGAATACAAATATTGTCTAATAGACAGTATACAAACTCAAAAGGAGTCCTCATTACAATTATTGATACACTATTTTACAAAATAGTGAGGACTACTAAAACAACTATCCCAAACCATCACTCCATACCCTGGTTAGTTCCTGCTATGTTCTCACCTCCTAAGAAGAAAAATGGAACAAAAAGGGAAATGGTGAGCTCAACTAGCCTAGTAAAGAATATTATGACTAAGATAATATACAACAAATTATCAATAATCTTCAACAGGGAAAAATCTGATAGAATATAATAGACAACAAGTTTTAGATCAACAACTGCAACGGAAACAACAATCCATTAGAAGAGTCAAGTAAAAAATGAATTATACTATCTTCTAAGATTTAAAAGTCCATCATCAATATTTTATCCATGTAACATCAATCAATATACATCTTGAAACAAATATTCATCTTTGCACTACAAGACAAAGATATTCATTTGTATCACCAGTTAGTCATGTTCATCTCAACACATGTTCATCTTTGCACTACGGGCCAAAGATATTCATCAGTTAATCATTCATCTTTGCACTACATGCCAAAGATATTCAGTAATATCATTATTTAGGACTAAGGATGATGAAAAATATCTTTAAAAAATGAGTACAGTGAGACAAAATGATAAATATTAGGGATCCGTAGTTTATCCAACTTCAATAATAGTCCATAATAACCAATTGTGAAGTAGAATTCAAAAATAAAGATCAAAACATGGATACAATCAAAGATAGTAACCATAATAGACATCTTGAACAAAAATAAGAAAATTTCATTTTTCGGTGAATAGTGTCGTATACGTGAATAGTAACCCCGACACAAAAAGGTATAAAATCCACAATAAAATTCATATCAATATCCTGGCATAATGATATTGAAGAAAATAATATCATTTAAGAAGAAAATAACATCCCTTACCTCAAAAGATTAGTACTTCCGGGTTAAATATCAGGTATAAGGATGAAGGAAACTTGTACTGATGAATAACAACTCACAAAGTATCTAAATACTCACAAAATATGCTCGATACTATAGAGAGGGAAAACTTATTTCTGGTGTGATTTTCAATTCTACCTAAGCACCCTATTTATAGGAAAATGCTTTGAACGCTGTTGGGTAAAATCTAATTACGCACAACACGTAAGTATACGTAGTCAACAAGTAATAAAGTGATAAGTATAGTATCGTTCCCATAGAGACAATTAGCAAGAACTCAAGCTTACAACTATCAATTTTTAACTAATCCGAATTTTATTAAACTAACTTGAATAAATGAGAAGAAAATCTTAACAACTAATACTCTAACTATCACTAATAACCTACAAAAATAAAACTCAATTTTTAAACAATACTCGGAGAATTAGGCTCATGATTTCACTCTAAGCTTTACTCAGATTAATTCACTTTTACCCCAGGTCAATTCAATATTCCAGTTTATTAATCGAGAACACGATTATAGCATTAACCACCTCTCAGTGCACCAATTCCAAATTAACTCAAATTCACAATTAAGATAGAATTAAACCAAACACTCCAATCAATTAACTCACAATATCTCTACGCAAATTAAATCAAAAGAAGTTTAAGATTAAGTTCTCTAACGATTACACGCGATGTTAAGCATATCTCTACCTTAACATTCATCATAATTCTGCTATTCACAAAATTCATGAACACATGCTATATCAATTAAGTCTAGATTTAACGTCTTCTCTCGAATCCATTCAAATCCACAAAGAATTGTTGATCAGGCAATTCACAAATTCAAGCTCAAATCAATATAGATAAACTGTTGAATATTTTATTAAACTGAGAATTAAAGCTAATAAACCATTGTTCCACTCAAAGATCCATCAATCGCCTAAAAAGATAATTAATTCATCATAAATAAATTAACTACTGAATATATAAAACGAGACATCATCCCAATTACAAATAATAAGAATAAAGGAAGAATAATAAACACCACCCTTCTCTGAATTCAATTTCTGCAATTTTCGTGAAGTGATTCCTTCTTCTCTAGACCTCCAAGTTTTTTTCCAATGTCGTTCCTATTTTCAAAATGTGTGTCTCCTCTCCTTTTTTCCAATTTCTTTTCTTTTACTTATAGACCATCTCTTGTCTAGATACTCTCCTAGCTTGACTCCACTTCCTATCCAAAACAACTTCAAAACAATTCCAATTCACCCTAACTGCTGCCATCTAAATCCTCTTTAAAAAATAAGTCACCGCCCCAGCGCAGTCAGCGCCTGCCTAGCCTTCCCGCAGCGCAGTCAGCGCTCGTGCATCAGTATGTGAAATCGACACGGCGTTGTCAGCGCTAGCCCAGCGCAATCAGTGCTCCGCATACAATATCTCGCCCATTCCAGCGCTGTCAGTGCTAGCCTCGGCGCTGCCAACGCTACCCCATCAGCAACTTCATGAACTGATCACAAAATCTCAAATGCTTCCAAATGCAAGACGCCTCTGCTTTTCCTTCATTAAACGAAAAACCATCAACAGTAACATAAAAATGCATCAAAACAAACACAAAAACCAACCAATATGAACATAATTCATGGTTTAAAAACCTACTCATAAAATCCCCCAAACTTAAACGTTGTTTGTCCTCAAGCAAACACAATATAATGCAATGCAATGCAACTAATCCTAAAATGTTGAATACAGTATCCAATTAGTAATACCAAATCACTGACAAGGCCTTAGAGAAATCATGTAAATATAGCAATACCTCATAACGAAACTAATCCACAATTTCTAGCCAACCATTGAATCTCAAACTGATATCACTACTATAGTGTGTGTGTGTGTGTGTGTGTACCAACAACATAAATTGACGTACTATCAAATTTAAAACATAGCACACCTCTTCTAAGGCTTCAACAGAATAAAAATAAGAAATCCAACAATAAGCTTGATCCAACCAAAGCTAGACACAAACCATCATAAAGGGTCAACTTGGGGTATTTATACCTCACTTAACATTTACGGGGGCATCTTGCTCTTATTTCCCATTTTATTCTTATATATATATATATATATATATATATATATTAACCATGACTGTGCAATGTCTCATTCCATTAGGCTAACAATGATACCCCTTAGCGAGCTTTCAACCAACGACTTCTAGACAACATAAGACCTTAGGGCGCTAGGTTTTAAGATACCCCTTCGGGCGTACTTGCTCAAGTAACAAAGGCCCCGAAACAAAACTAGCCACGTTATTTATTATTATTATTATTATTATTATTATTAAAAACAGGCTTATATAGCCCAAATATTCCTCCAAACTTAAGCTCTTGTCTAACACTAGTTATCACTACTCATTCTTATCATTCTTATATTTAAACTAGTGATGCCTTTTAGAGCTTTATTATGAATCAATTTAACGCAATCAATGTACCCGTTGGTATGTTCGTGCAACCCTTTTATAATAGTTTCAAACAGTAGAAAGTTTCAACTTATAAAACAAAATTATTTCAAAGTTCCCTTAATAAGTATCACACAATTTCACCAAATTCCAACCTCATCATTGGCCCTGAAACAACAACATATCCCAACTATCCACTGTATTTTTTTTAGATAATAAAAACTAATTTAAAACTACTATGCAATTGAAAACTATAACTATCATGCAAATGCAATTAAAACAAATAAAAACAAATCCCCCAAACTTAAATTAAGGAATGCCCTCATTACTTCATATATGCTCAAAAATAGAAAATTTTAGGACTTCCCTGAAACTGCATTAATGCGCGTCATCGTCCGAAGGAGGATATGTTGACAAGATAGTAGGAGTAGGCATAACGACTGGTTGAGCGTTTGGATTATAACGGGCAACTGCCTCAGCAAAGTTGTTGAATGCGTTTGTATTGTACTAATGCATTAAATCTTGTCGCTCAGCCAACCACATAAATTGATTCCTTGGGACCTGTGCTTGTTCCTCGTGAGCGGTAGCGGGTTCTTCTTTTGTCGGTCCTTCACTCGCCGAGGATGATGGTTGGCGGATCATGATGTAACCTTCACCACGCGGGTGGGACTATGCGCCATCCCAAGCTATATACCTTTGAATTGTTGCATGGTCAATTATGGATAATGGTTATTGAATTGGTTCATTAGGTTGCCACTGCACCCTAGCCTTCCGGCATAAATCGGTAATTAGAAACCCATGCAGTAGCCCGCCTATGGTACTTCCCCGTAGTTCTCGATCAATTGATTCTTGAATACATTCCCCCACATCAACATTATAGAAAATAATAGAATTATTCACAAAATAGTGGTGGTGGACGATTCCATACAATAATTGGGTCCGTGCTTTAGTAACCTCAGTTAGATGGCTCGTGGGCATTAATCTAGCACAAATGAAAGCATGCCATGCCTTTCCATATCGACTCAGTGCTGCATGAGGAAAACATATCTTTTTGGTCGTTCCAATTTTAGTCGTCCATTTTGTTCCTGGTTTGTATAATCGGACAATTAACTCATCTAGCTCAGGCAACCCATCCTCATACCGGTCTTCTTGTGGCGTGTCTAACCCAAAATATTCATTGATATCTTCAGCATGAAACGCTACCAGTTTTCCTCGAACCATGACAACATGATTGACATGTTCAGTTGCATTCGCGTAAAATTCTTTGACTATGTTGATTGCCACTGGAAGTGGTTGCTCTACTAGTTGAAACCAATTGCGTTCTACAATTTGCAGCGCCATATCACCATCCAAATTCGCATTTGGTTTCAATCCTCTTTCTAGCATCAAATTTTTCTTACCAATTGATGTGTGGAATCTCTCTGCGGCCCTTTCGCTCACAAATTTTGTATGGTCATATGTTGGGCGAGTCAAAGAGGTTGATGCCATTTGTCTTTTGTGTGACGACATGTTGCTTCTAATTTATTGACTCAAGAATCTGGTTTTGTATTTTTCTCTCACGGTTGGTGGGCGGAGTGTGTGATTCACCCAAACTTATTTTGTTGATGAAGCTTTGCTACCCAAACACTCAAAATTCTGCACCTTCTTGTTAATTTCATAATCTCAGCTTTGCCACTCACTATTGGATGTCACAATAAGAAATTTTGTGAGGGATGAAGAAAATTATCACACCTTTTATAAATTGGGTTTGCCTCTTTGAAGAGAAGTCCCAATTTGTATCACTTTATGCAACGCTAGTGTTAGATTTAGGATTGGGTTGTTATTCTTGAGTGTTGTAGTGTCAAGATGTTTAGAACGAAGGAACTTCATATAGAACACTAGAAAACTAACGTGGGTGGTAGTTGGGACTTAGAAGGGTTAGTGGTTTTGGAATTTGGAAAGGAAAAGGAGTGTAAAGATAAATTAATGTAGAGTTATAGGGAAGAGGAAGTGCAATAGAATTAGGAGAAGTGGAGAAGTGGTATTGATGAAGTAGAGAGGTGGAGAGGTGGAGTTATTCAATTCAATCATGACTCTGTAATTGCTGAATTTCCATGCAGCGTGGTCAGCGCTCGCTCTAGCGTAGTCAGCGCCAACCCTGTTCTGTTGATCGAGTAGTTACTGCACCTGTAGCGTAACCAGAGCCAGTCGGGCACAGTCAGCGCTCGCGATGCAGAATGTTGGCTCAGTCAGCGCTGCTATGGCGCAGTCTGCGCCTGGTTCCAATGTTATTAGCGCGGTCTGTGCTGCTGTGGCGCTGTCAGTGCCGGGTGGTCTTGGGAAAACTGCTTGGGTAGCGTAGTCAGCGCCGGTTCTGGCGTAGTCAGCGCCGAGCCTTTTATTCTTATGCTCTGTAATGTTATTTCCTGACTGCACATGCTTGGGGTTCCTGCAATTATAGAGATTTTGTTACTCTCCAAGTATACCTTCTAATGACTAAGCTATAACTACAAATTTAAATGTAAGTAAGAGATAGAGTTTAGAGCTTGGGTTGCCTCCCAATTAGCGCTTGATTTAATGTCACTAGCTCGACAGTCCCTCGTGTTTTATTGCGTGTCAGTGAGGGTAATGTTGATGGTGCCCATATTTACATCTTCGCCCCAATAATGCTTCAATCTTTGATCGTTGACCTTGAAGGTTTCCAATGGGTTTCTACTATACAGCTCCACGCCAACATGTGGGAAAACCATATTTATTGTGAATGATCTTGACCACCATGATTTTAGTTTCCCTGGAAACAACCTTAGTTTTGAATTGAACAATAGCACAGCTTGCCCTTGCATGAACGTTCGGTGATTAATTTTCTGATCGTGCCATTTTTTCATTTTTTTCTTTGTATAATTGTGCATTCTCTTAAGCGTGTAATCTGAATTCGTCAAGCTCATTTAGCTGTAGTAATCTCTTTTCCCCGGCTGCTGCTTGATCAAAATTCAATTTTTGAATAGCCTATTACGCCTTGTGTTGTAACTCAACCGGAAGATGACAAGCCTTTCCATACAATAACTGGTAAGGTGACATGCCAATTGGAGTCTTGTATGCGGTTCGGTATGCCCAAAGTGCATCATCTAATCGAAGCGACCAGTCCTTACGATTTGGGTTGACTACTTTCTCCAATATTTTCTTGACCTCCCTGTTTGAAACCTCTGCTTGTCCATTGGTTTAGGGGTGATAGACTGTTGCTATTTTGTGGTTGACCCCATATTTTGCCAACAGGGCTGTAAATGCTTTGTTGCAAAAATGACTTCCCTCATCACTTATTATGGCCCTCGGTGTTCCAAACCTTGTAAAGATATTTTTCTATAAAAATCTTAGGACCACTTTGGCATCGTTCGATGGTAGTGCTGTGGCTTCTACCCATTTTGATACGTAGTCCACCGCAAGTAGAATATATTGATTGCTGAGAGACGAGGGGAACAGTCCAATGAAGTCAATGCCCCATACGTCAAAGATTTCAACATCTAATATTACTTGTAACGTCATCTCATTTCTTTTTGATATGTTACCCACTCTTTGACAGCGATCACATGTTTTGACAAATTTGTGAGCGTCTTTAAACAGGGTTGGCCAATAAAACCCTGATTGAAGCACCTTTGCTACTGTTCTTGTACTACCATAATGTTCGCCATATGCAGATGAGTGACATTCGTGTAATATGTTCTTCACTTTGTTGTAAGGCACACATCTTCGGATCATCTTGTCGGCACACTGTTTAAACAAGTACGACTCGTCACACATATACCATTTGACATCGTACATAAACTACTTTTTCTACTGTCGTGTAAGATCAGGAGGTAGTATGTTACTGACGAGATAATTTACGAAGTCTGCATACCATGGTACTTCTGTTTGAATCCCGAATAATTGCTCATCTGGGAAGGTTTCGTTGATGACACACTTATCCTCTTTCTCTTTATCAAAATTTTCCAACCTTGACAGATGATCAGCGACTTGGTTCTCTGTCCCCTTTCTATCCTTGATCTCTAAGTCAAATTCTTGTAGGAGGAGGATCCATCGGATAAGACGTGGTTTTGAGTCTTTCTTTGCTGTCAAATACCGAATGGCCGCATTTGCCATATAAACTATTACCCTTTTTCCGATCAAGTAGGCCCGAAATTTATCAAACGCGTACACCACTGCAAGTAATTCTTTTTCTGTTGTTGTGTAGTTCAATTGAGTCTCTCTGAGTGTTTTACTTGCATAGTAAATAGCATGGAATATCTGTGACAACCCGAAAATTTCTAAAATCTTGAATTATTAGAATAAAGGTTAAAAAATAAAACCTAGATGAGAATTTGAGGATTTGTTTAAATTTTTCAAGTAAAACCTATATGGTTTGATATTCGAATGTGAATAGAGAAAATATGGGTTATAAAATTTCTAAACTCTAGAAATTTATTTAATATGTACTTGAAGGAATATCAAGAATAAGGTATTACGATACCTGTAAATTCGATGTGAACGGAATAGTCTAAGAAATGTTATATAAGTACATATGGAAATTTTATTATTGGAGATAAGATTTCACATGAAGAGATGAGTATATGTATAAATATATATATACTTAGTAAGGTGCTATATGTATTTTAGCAAGAGGAATGATGGATTAAGTTAATGACATAATGATCAAGATAAAACTATGTTAGAAATTAACATAGCTTGAGTGTTGGCCTTGACTGGCAAATAAGAAATTGAATAAGTATAAAGTCGTTAATTAATACGATTAACAATGAGAATAGAGTAATTTAAAACTCAAAATTTGAGTTAGAGATAGAATTTTGAAGTATGGACTGCTCGGTTGCGTCCGAAACGTCGAGTTTAGTCAGAATGGACAATAAACACAAAATGTGTAAAGGTTGACTTTTGGTCAAAGTCAACAGTTGACTTTTTATGGAGAAAAGTCAAAATTAGTGTGAAAAGTGAAAGATGTTATGATTATGTGAATTATGAATATGAGTAAATAAATATACATTATATAATGTGAATACATTTATTTTGTATATAGGAGTGAATTACGAATTAAGTTATGTAACCTAAAATATATATTAGGTGTGATGATTAAATAACCAGAGAGGTTATAATATTAGAGAATATTAGTATATAAATGTATATACTGACATTAAGATATTTATTTTATATCTCCCCAATAATTAATTTTATAACCAAGTATAATTTGGTTTATGAAATTAAAAGGGCATGAGTAAGGAATTTATTTTCTAGAGTGAGAGATGTAAAACCTAATTAAAAGATAAGGGTAGAATGGAATAGAATTAAAAATAATGGACTATAATAAGGTTATAGCCCAATTATTTTGATTAGAGTCCAAAGAATTGGATTTAATGGGCTAAGGAAGTAAAATTATTTAAACAAGCCCAATTAATTAATTAAGCATGAGACTTGTAGATTAAGTGATTTAGGGTGATTAAATCATTTAATCTAGTCCAATATATTATGTATGAGACATGTATTATAATGATTCAATTAAATTTTGGGTGGAAACCCAAGTTAATATTTTTTAGTAAGTAACACAAGTAAAATGGCTAGCTCAATGGAATTAATTATTGAGAGCCCAAGCTAAGCCACTTGTGAGAGAATAATATATTAAAATTATATTAAGTTAAGAGATATATTTTTATTATCTCAAGTTATTAATTTTATAACTTAATTAAAATAAGTTTAATTGGGTTATAGAATTTAGTGTTATAGAGTGAGGATTTAAATTCTAATTATTTAGAATGGATACCCTAATTAAATATTTAGGGTGGGTAAAGATAGAAATAATTGGACCATATAAATATTACATGGCCCAAAGGATTAATTGAGCCCAAAAATTATGGGACATAACCCAATTTTTTTTAAAACCCAATTAAAGAAGGGTATTGGACAATTGTTATATGTGGCATTGAGAGGCCACATGTGGCCAATTAAAACAATTAAAGGAAGCTAGCATGTGGGAAATGAAGTGAAGGCCATTTGGCAGAATTTTATATATAAAAAAAAAGATAAGGCTTAGAAATAAGAAGATAAGAAGAGATAAGAAAAGAAAAGAAAGATAAGAGAAAGAGAGATCGGGAGATGAAAACGTGGGGAAGAGATAGAGAGTAGAGAGATCGGCAGCCCCCTTGAGGGAGAAAGAAGGAGGACAAATCACCATGGAAGAAGATGGAAGAAAGAGGAAAGAAGAAAAACAAAGGGTATAACTTCTCTCCCTCTCTAATTTTTTTTTTCTATGGAATTTTTATGAAAGGAGTTTTTGATTTTTTTATGTATCAAACTCTAAGATCTATGTGTTTATCTTTGATTCATGTATGGATCCACCCATGATGGGTGTTGATTTGGTTGGAAACCAAAAGAAGAGAAAAAGAATTTTTTTTCTAGTTTAGAAACCCAAAATTTCTATGTATTTTGAAAATCCACCGTTTTAAATCTATAACTTCTTTTTGTGATCCGTCAAAGAGGGGTGTTAAATGTATGTGTGTAGTAGTAAACCCAAGTGGTAGGACTCAAAAATATTGAGTTTTCATGGTGTAGTAGCTGATTTGGTGAAAACAGTACCGTTTTTATAAAAAAAAGGGCAGATTCGGAACAGTCTAAGACGAGGGTAATTTGGTCCGGTTTTTGTGCTTTAAAAATTCTGGGCTTTTGATATGTTGTATTACTCTGTTTTAGCTTTCCATAGACTCTGGAACGGACTAATTCCGACTCCGGATGAGGTAGTTATGGCATTCGGAAGGAGAGTATGTAAAACTGTCCAAGATTCCGAACAGCCTCCTTTGTCTAATTTTTTGGACTGTTGTGTTCTGATTTTGGAAAAATGTCGTGAGACAAAAGTTGTAGCCCTGGAAGTTATCTTCTCGTGGGCTCAAGAATCGCTCAAAAATGTTTTAAAACGAGAGAGTTATGACTGTTTGAACGAAGCTGGGTAAAATTTAGAAATATGGAAAAATAAATTTTTCCTACGTGTGACCCTTGAGCATGTTTTATGCATATTTTGATGAAGTTTTGGGTCGGGTTTGAGGTGTAATGATGTTTATGACATTTTTAAATGTTTAAGCGAGTTTATTAATTACGGAAAGGAAAAACAATTGAAATAAATTGTTTATTTATGTGATTAATGTCATAAATTATTTTTATGTGACTAATAATATTGTATTGAGATATTATTAGTAGTATTGGACTAGAATGTTATTAAAAGGTTGATAACCTTAGTGTAAAATATTATTATATATGAATAATATTTGACGGGAGATTAAAAGGAGAGATTTATGTTATTTTTCTATGTAATTGTTGAAATTGATATTCAATGAAGTATATCATGTGTTTGGGCAAACGATAGAAAAATAATATAGTAAATTGAGTTTTACTATAAAAAACATGCATTAGCTGTTTAAACTCCATATTTGCGAGTAGAGATAAAAGATATTTCTGAAATGAATTTAAATGGTTTAAGCTTCAAGATGTAAAATATCTGCATCTTAAAATGTGTGAGATCTTTTCTATTTATGAAATAAGTAAAATATTATTACATGATTAATAATATTAGAAGGTGATTAAAATATTATTAAATGATTAATAATATTAGTAAAGGATCTAAATATTATTAAATGATTAATAATATTTGTAAATGATAAATATTCTATAAAAGAATATTAGACAAAAGTTTAAGATAATGGTTAAGTGATAGTAATATTATTAAGGAATAATAATATTACTAATGAGTTAAGGAATTCTTCAATGTTCAATTATGTGGCCAAATGTTAGCTAATTTATTATTTGAGTAATAGTGTTGTGAGATAAAATGTATTGTGCTAATTGGAGGATCGATCTTATTAATGATAGGTCTTTCATAAGAGATTAAATTAGATTACATAGCGGTAATCAACGGTACAGGCAAGTTTCCTAACTCATCTTGAGTTGTTAATTCAAAGCATGTTAGTGGTTAATTATTGTTGATTATACCACGTCAATAATTTATTGATTCGCACATCGTGCATGTTGTATATGTTCATCAGGTATGAATGGCTGATCACCTTCATTACCATAGGATTTAGTTAAACTTGTTCGTGTTAATTGTTGACATCCAATATTATTGGTTCAGTCATTCAATCGTTGAAACTTGATTCATGTTATTTCATAATTATTATATTGTTGAAAACTTGAAAGCTTATTCATTCTTTTCAATCATGATATATATCTTCATTGCATGTAAAACTTGCTGGGCAAATTTGTTGCTCACCCTTGCTATATCATGATAAAATTTTCAGATTAAGGAGAAAGCTTGAATAAGGTCAGAAGCAAAGTCAAAGTGCAAGATTAATTTATGTTGTAGTTAAGTCTATAAATTTTCTATTGAAAATAACATTGTAAACCTTTTTAGATATTGAAGGTATGTATTAAGTTAAGGTTGTAGACCTTGGGACTGATGTGTAAAAGTTTAATGTATAAACAATGTATGTTTATATCTTCCGCATTAGTGATAGAATTAGCGTACCGGATCCGCGGCGATTTGGGACCCGGATTCGGGGATGCTACAGTTGGTATCAGAGCTGTAGGTTATAAACCTTAGGTAGGTGTACCTTAGGATATAACCACAAAGATGATAAGTAATAAACTCGAATAGAGTTTAAGCGATAAGAGATGAATTTATGGAAATTCATCATTAAGTAAAGAAGAAGATAAAGAAGATTCAAAGAAGAATCTTGAAGAGCTATATGGATAAGAATCTGGAGTTACCTAACTCCAGTAATAGAGATGAAAAGTGATAATAAATAGACGATGTCTATAAGATGAAAAGTGCAAATAAAATCATAATATTATATGATTAAGGAAGAATAAGAAGATCGCAAAATAAAACAATCGTAAGCATAAGGAGAAATGATTACAAAAATAAGATCACCACGTGATCAGATTAAATCATTGAATAACATATGATATGTTAAGTGATTGGTATGATATAGCTTGATGCTATAAAGAGAAGGTAATATGAAATGGTACAATGTAAACTCAGAAAAGAGTGGTAAATGTTAAGATACGGATTAAAGATAATTCGTATTAGGAAAAGAGAAAGTTAAGATTATGTGGGTTTTTAATTGACGATTTATGTCAGTAGCTGAGTTGTATGATTCCTTGTATGGGCGGGGAATTTGTACTTGGTTTTAGAATCACTTAGCTTCCTGGTCGATATAGTGGTTAGGTTGACTAATTCTTTGTATGGGCAGGGAATTGTCCGCTTAGCTTCCTATATTTATTAGTGGCCGAGTTTGGTTTGACAACCACTTAGTTTCTAACATTGATAATCATTGGAACCTAATGTCACGCTATTTGCTATATGCATGTTGAGAAGGTGATTCTTTTCTCATGTATATAAAGAATAGGTAGAGGATATAATGTTAAGTTACGAGTTCTTAAAACTCATACTTATGGTAAATTCATGACTCATAATCATATGGTATATTTTGAACCCCTCAGCGAATGGACGCCTATGGTCTGACTAGGATAAGTTCTTAAACCCATATGATTGTGGCAAGTTACTGAACTCATAATGTGTGGTAAGTTTGATGAACTGGGGTATAACAAAGTTATGAATGAAGCATTGAGGATTATATGAATAGATAGATCTATTAAGAAATTGATCAATAGGGAAAGTGAAGTTAATGATGGAAGCATATGTATTCCAAATCTTCTAGCTATGCTAGACTTCAAAGTTTTTGACATCAAGCTAAATACGCACTATGTGCTTTTGAAAAATGAATTTTTATTCTCAACTCCTGGTGACTATTGTGTATGTGTGGACTTCGGGCCACCGACACCTCGTTACCTGTTGAGATGATAAAACTGATTTGTAAAGATTTTTGAACGGTTTAAAGAATAGTCTATGCTAATTGATTCGGCTAGACAAAAATGATTTGAGATGTCAAAATGTATTTTTATATCGTTAATGCATCATGCAACCTGGTGCAAAGATGATAAAAATGATGGAGTTATCAATACAAAATTACTTAGTGTTGGATGTGATCTAAGGATCGTCAGCCCACTATAGTATGATGTAGTATGACAAAGTCATAAAATGGCGGAATCCTCAAACGGACTGTATATACAGTGCGGTATCATGACGTCAAAATGATTTTAAGAATTTTAAAGATAATTTATTGCCAACTGAATTTTTTCTAGAAATATTTCGATTGCAATTCTAATTATTGATATGTGTCTAAGCTATTTGATTCAGCTAGACAAATGTTTATGAAATTCAAAGTATTCTTTGAAAGCTTATGCCGAACCAAATTGTTTTGGTGCGGAATCTTATGATAAGTCTGAGGTGAACAACCCTGAAAATGGGGATATACTAATTGGATAAAATATTCCAATCTAAGAACGCATATAGTCGTTCCGATTACTAAGGTACAACAGACTGATCATCTAAAGTACCCGCATCGGTAGTTTACCTTCTTTGTGATTGTAAACATACCTATTAAAGAAATATTTAAGAGGTAGAGTACCTTTTTTTCTTAATTGAAAGAGGCAGCAGGTAGAAATACCCCTAAACCTCAATGTTCAAAAATTTTATGACCTCAGACAGATATGAAAAGTTTTTTTTCTTTAAACCCTTCAGAGTAATGTTGTGGTAGAATGTGATGATTGATATGAAATAATATAAACTCGTTGTGCACGAGTAGAATCTGAGATGATTAAATAAAGGTTATTATGACAACCTAGTTTTGAAGAATGTTTAGAAGATGTAAACTCCTAGTGAGTAGTTATGGTGAAATGTGATGATGGAAAGAGAAATCCTCAAAGGAGGAAATTGTAAAGGTTAACTTAACAACCTAGTTTTGATCAAGAGAATAAGCAGAGATTAGTATGCTTTAATTTCGAGGACAAAATTCTTAGAAGAAGGGGTGAATGTGACAACCCGAAAATTTCTAAAATCTTGAATGATTAGAATAAAGGTTAAAAAATAAAACCTAGATGAGAATTTGAGGATTTGTTTAAATTTTTCAAGTAAAACCTATATGGTTTGATATTCGAATGTGAATAGAGAAAATATGGGTTATAAAATTTCTAAACTCTAGAAATTTATTTAATATGTACTTGAAGGAATATCAAGAATAAGGTATTACGATACCTGTAAATTCGATGTGAACGGAATAGTCTAAGAAATGTTATATAAGTACATATAGAAATTTTATTATTGGAGATAAGATTTCACATGAAGAGATGAGTATATATATAGAAATATATATACTTAGTAAGGTGCTATATGTATTTTAGCAAGAGGAATGATGGATTAAGTTAATGACATAATGATCAAGATAAAACTATGTTAGAAATTAACATAGCTTGAGTGTTGGCCTTGACTGGCAAATAAGAAATTGAATAAGTATAAAGTCGTTAATTAATACAATTAGCAATGAGAATAGAGTAATTTAAAACTCAAAATTTGAGTTAGAGATAGAATTTTGAAGTATGGACTGCTCGGTTGCGTCCGAAACGTCGAGTTTAGTCAGAATGGACAGTAAACACAAAATGTGTAAAGGTTGACTTTTGGTCAAAGTCAACAGTTAACTTTTTATGGAGAAAAGTCAAAATTAGTGTGAGAAGTGAAAGATGTTATGATTATGTGAATTATGAATATGAGTAAATAAATATACATTATATAATGTGAATACATTTATTTTGTATATAGGAGTGAATTACGAATTAAGTTATGTAACCTAAAATATATATTAGGTGTGATGATTAAATAACCTGAGAGATTATAATATGAGAGAATATTAGTATATAAATGTATATACTGACATTAAGAGATTTATTTTATATCTCTCCAATAATTAATTTTATAACAAAGTATAATTTGGTTTATGAAATTAAAAGGGCATGAGTAAGGAATTTATTTTCTAGAGTGAGAGATGTAAAACCTAATTAAAAGATAAGGGTAGAATGAAATAGAATTAAAGCCCAATTATTTTGATTAGAGTCCAAAGAATTGGATTTAATGGGCTAAGGAAGTAATATTATTTAAACAAGCCCAATTAATTAATTAAGCATGAGACTTGTAGATTAAGTGATTTAGGGTGATTAAATCATTTAATCTAGCCCAATATATTATGTATGAGACATGTATTATAATGATTCAATTAAATTTTGGGTGGAAACCCAAGTTAGTATTTGTTAGTAAGTAACACAAGTAAAATGGTTAGCTCAATGGAATTAATTATTGAGAGCCCAAGCTAAGCCACTTGTGAGAGAATAACATATTAAAATTATATTAAGTCAAGAGATATATTTTTATTATCTCAAGTTATTAATTTTATAACTTAATTAAAATAAGTTTAATTGGGTTATAGAATTTAGTGTTATAGAGTGAGGATTTAAATTCTAATTATTTAGAATGGATACCTTAATTAAATATTTAGGGTGGGTAAAGATAGAAATAATTGGACCATATAAATATTACATGGCCCAAAGGATTAATTGAGCCCAAAAATTATGGGACATAACCCAATTTTTTTTAAAACCCAATTAAAGAAGGGTATTGGACAATTGTTATATGTGGCATTGAGAGGCCGCATGTGGCCAACTAAAACAATTAAAGGAACCTAGCATGTGGGAAATGAAGTGAAGGCCATTTGGCCGAATTTTATATAAAAAAAAAAGAAGATAAGGCTTAGAAATAAGAAGATAAGAAGAGATAAGAAAAGAAAAGAAAGAGAAGAGAAAGAGAGATCGGGAGAAGAAAACGTGGGGAAGAGAGAGAGAGTAGAGAGATCGGCAGCCCCCTTGAGGGAGAAAGAAGGAGGAGAAATCACCATGGAAGAAGATGGAAGAAAGAGGAAAGAAGAAAAACAAAGGGTATAACTTCTCTCCCTCTCTAATTTTTTTTTCTATGGAATTTTTATGAAAGGAGTTTTTGATTTTTTTATGTATCAAACTCTAAGATCTATGTGTTTATCTTTGATTCATGTATGGATCCACCCATGATGGGTGTTGATTTGGTTGGAAACCAAAAGAAGAGAAAAAGAATTTTTTTCCTAGTTTAGAAACCCAAAATTTCTATGTATTTTGAAAATCCACCGTTTTAAATCTATAACTTCTTTTTGTGATCCGTCAAAGAGGGGTGTTAAATGTATGTGTGTAGTAGTAAACCCAAGTGGTAGGACTCAAAAATATTGAGTTTTCATGGTGTAGTAGCTGATTTGGTGAAAACAGTACCGTTTTTATAAAAAAAAGGGCAGATTCGGAACAGTCTAAGACGAGGGTAATTTGGTCCGGTTTTTGTGCTTTAAAAATTCTGGGCTTTTGATATGTTGTATTACTCTGTTTTAGCTTTCCATAGACTCCGGAACGGACTAATTCCGACTCCGGATGAGGTAGTTATGGCATTCGGAAGGAGAGTATGTAAAACTGTCCAAGATTCCGAACAGCCTCCTTTGTCTAATTTTTTGGACTGTTGTGTTCTGATTTTAGAAAAATGTCGTGAGACAAAAGTTGTAGCCCTGGAAGTTATCTTCGCGTGGGCTCAAGAATCGCTAAAAAATGTTTTAAAACGAGAGAGTTATGACTGTTTGAGCGAAGCTGGGTAAAATTTAGAAATATGGAAAAATAAATTTTTCCTACGTGAGACCCTTGAGCATGTTGAGCATGTTTTATGCATATTTTGATGAAGTTTTGGGTCGGGTTTGAGGTGTAATGATGTTTATGACATTTTAAATGTTTAAGCGAGTTTATTAATTACGGAAAGGAAAAACAATTGAAATTAATTGTTTATTTATGTGATTAATGTCATAAATTATTTTTATGTGACTAATAATATTATATTGAGATATTATTAGTAGTATTGGACTAGAATGTTATTAAAAGGTTGATAATCTTAGGGTAAAATATTATTATATATGAATAATATTTGACGGGAGATTAAAATGAGATATTTATGTTATTTTTCTATGTAATTGTTGAAATTGATATTCAATGAAGTATATCATGTGTTTGGGCAAACGATAGAAAAATAATATAGTAAATTGAGTTTTACTATAAAAGACATGCATTAACTGTTTAAACTCCATATTTGCGAGTAGAGATAAAAGATATTTCTGAAATAAATTTAAATGGTTTAAGCTTCAAGATATAAAATATCTGCATCTTAAAATGTGTGAGATCTTTTCTATTTATGAAATAAGTAAAATATTATTACATGATTAATAATATTAGAAGGTGATTAAAATATTATTAAATGATTAATAATATTAGTAAAGGATTTAAATATTATTAAATGATTAATAATATTTGTAAATGATAAATATTCCATAAAAGAATATTAGACAAAAGTTTAAGATAATGGTTAAGTGATAGTAATATTATTAAGGAATAATAATATTACTAGTGAGTTAAGGAATTCTTCAATGTTCAATTATGTGGCCAAATGTTAGCTAATTTATTATTTGAGTAATAGTGTTGTGAGATAAAATGTATTGTGCTTATTGGAGGATCGATCTTATTAATGATAGGTCTTTCATAAGAGATTAAATTAGAATACATAGTGGTAATCAACGGTACATGCAAGTTTCCTAACTCAACTTGAGTTGTTAATTCAAAGCATGTTAGTGGTTAATTATTGTTGATTATACCACGTCAATAATTTATTGATTCGCACATCGTGCATGTTGTATATGTTCATCAGGTATGAATGGCTGATCACCTTCATTACCATAGGATTTAGTTAAACTTGTTCATGTTAATTGTTGACATCCAATATTATTGGTTCAGTCATTCAATCGTTGAAACTTGATTCATGTTATTTCATAATTATTATATTGTTGAAAACTTGAAAGCTTATTCATTCTTTTCAATCATGATATATATCTTCATTGTATGTAAAACTTGCTGGGCAAATTTGTTGCTCACCCTTGCTATATCATGATAAAATTTTCAGATTAAGGAGAAAGCTTGAATAAGGTCAGAAGCAAAGTCAGAGTGCAAGATTAATTTATGTTGCAGTTAAGTCTATAAATTTTCTATTGAAAATAACATTGTAAACCTTTTTAGATATTGAAGGTATGTATTAAGTTAAGGTTGTAGACCTTGGGACTGATGTGTAAAAGTTTAATGTATAAATAATGCATGTTTATATCTTCCGCATTAGTGATAGAATTAGCGTACCGGATCCGCGACGATTTGGGACCCGAATTCGGCGATGCTATAATATCTTGTCTCGGCGTTGGCCCAACACAGCCCTAATTGCATAATCACTTGCATCACACATTAATTCAAACGTCATGCTCCAATCCGGAGCGACGATAACGGGGGCTGTAGTTAGCTTTTTCTTCAACAACTCGAAGGCCAACTTAAACTCCTCATCGAACTTGAATACTGAATCTTTCTCCAGGAGGTTACACAATGGTTTTGCTATTTTTGAAAAATCCCGAATGAACCTCTTGTAGAACCGTGCGTGTCCTAGAAAGCTTCTAATACCCTTTGATTGAACTTGGTAGAGGCAATTTCTCAATTATTTCCAGCTTGGCTTTTTCGACCTACAATCTTTGTATTGAGACTTTGTGTCCCAAAATTATGACTTCTTCTACCATAAAGTGGCATTTCTCCCAATTAAGTACCAGATTTATGTCCGTGCATCTCTGTAAGACCATTACTAGATTTTCCAAGCACGTGTCAAAATTATCCCCATAGACAGAGAAATCGTCCATGAAGACTTCTACATTCTTTTCCATATAATCTGAGAAGATGGCCATCATGCACCGTTGGAAAGTGGCAGGTGCATTACACAGTCAGAATGACATTCTCCTGAATGCGAACGTACCATAGGGGCACGTAAATGTTGTCTTTTCTTGATCCTCAGGAGCGATGACAATTTAATTATACCCTGAGTAACCATCCAATAAGCAATAATATGCATGACCCGCCAGTCTGACCACCATTTGATAAATGAAGGGTAGAGGGAAATGATCTTTGAGAGTAGCTTTATTCAATTTTTTATAGTCCATGCAAACTCTCCATCCAGTCACTGTTCTTATTGGAATCAGCTCATTGTTTTCGTTTTGAACCACAGTCATACCTCCCTTTTTCGGCACACACTGCACTGGGCTAACCCACTTGCTATCTGAAATTGGGTAGATGATACCTGCGTCTAACCACTTCAGAATTTCCTTCTTGACTTCTTCTTTTATGATCGGATTGAGCCGTCTCTGTTGTTCCACGATCGGTTTAGCATCATCCTCCATCAAAATTTTGTGCATGCAAAAGGATGGACTGATTCCTTTGATGTCCGCTATTGTCCATCCTATCGCCGATTTATGTTCCCGAAGCACTCGCAGCAGCTTTTCTTCTTGCAATTCGTTTAGTGTAGCAGAAATAATAACAGGTAAAGAATTTGACTGGCCTAAATACGCATACCTGAGGTGTTTAGGGAGTGGTTTCAACTCAAGAATTGGTGGTTCCTCCAATGACGATTTCATTCTTGTTGTTGTCCTCTCTTCCATGTGCAATATTTCGAATGGTGCTTTAAATCTGCTTACTCGTGGCAGAGAGTCCAATACTTGCAAATATTCTCTAATTTTCGGATCGTCAAGTCCTTCACCTCCCAATAATGTTGTCACCAATGGATCGTTCTCCAAGCTCTTGTTCATGTCTTTGCCAACTATGTGGTCAATAAGATCCATCCTAAAACATTCTTCGCCATCCGTCGGGAATTTCATTGCCTTAAACACATTAAATTTAATTTCCTGGTCTTGAACCCTCATAGTCAGTTACCATTTTTGTACATCGATGAGCGTCCTACCCGTAGCCAAGAAAGGCCTCCCTAGAATGATTGGGATGTTTTTATCTTCCTCATAGTCTAAGATAATGAAGTCTGCAAGGAATATGAATTTTTCCACCTTCACTAGGATGTCTTCCACAATGCCTCTTGGATATGTTACTGACCTATCTGCCAATTGCAAAGAAATGTTTGTAGGCCTGGGTGCAGGCAACCCCAACTCTGTGTAGACCGACAATGGCATAAGATTCACAGTTGCTCCCAAGTCACACGGACATTTGTTGAACGTCGTATTCCCAGTTGTGCATAAAATGGTGAAGCTACCTGGGTCTTTCAACTTTGGTGGCAATTTTCGCTGTAACACTGCACTACACTCTTCTGTTAAAGCTACTGTCTCATAGTCTCCCAAATTTTTCTTTCTCGATAGAATCCCTTTCATGAATTTGGCATAACTAGGCATCTGCTCCAAGGCTTCTGCAAACGGAATATTGATTTGAAGTTTCTTAAAAATTTCCAAAAATTTTGCGAATTGTTTGTCAACTTTCCGCTTTTGAATTCTGTGCTGAAATGGTGGGGGAGGATAGCTGACTGGTTCGCTCACTAGGATGCTCGTTTTTAATGGTTTATCACCCCCCCTGTTCCGTCTCAATCTCTGCATTTTCCGTATCTGTCTCAACTTCTTTTACTCCCGCTGTTTTTGTTTCTTGCCCCTCAAGATGTCTTCCACTCCTCAACATAATAGCTTGAAATTACTCGTGATTACCTTTGGGGTTTCTTTTGGTATCACTAGGTAGTGTTCCTTGTGGTCTATTATTCAATGCTAGTGCAATTTGTCCTATTTAATTCTCCAAATTTTTGATTGCAGTTTCTTATGATTTCATGGCTAATTCTTGTGCTTTCATGACCATTGCTTGATTTTTCATAGCTGCTTCATTGCTGGTTATGTACTTTGTCACTAACTCCTCCAGATCTGATTTCCTTTCTTGGTATTGGGTTGGTTGTTGATGTGTCTGAAATCCTGGGGGATAAGATGGTCGTGGAGCTTGTTGTTGCTGGTTATTACTCCACGATAGATTTGGATGGTTCCTATTCCCTTGGTTGTATGTATTCTAATAGGTGTTTTGCGAAATTCTATTATAGCTACCCACAAATTGCACAGAGGCTGGATTAATTGCACATTGGTCCATAGAATGTTCTCCCGCGCGTAACTCACAAATACTTGCCACTTGCTGTATCTGTTGTGCTTGTTGCAATTGTACCCCCGCCATAGAATCAAATTTCTTTGAGAGAACTGAAATTTGTGCTTGTATTACCGTCATTCCATCAACTTCTAACACTCCTGCGATCTTTGCCTGATTCATTCTCACCGTGGGCCACTGGTAATTGTTAGCTGCCATAGTCTCTATCAACTCATACGCTTCCTCATAGCTCTTTGCCATAAATGCTCCACCTGAAGCTGCACCAATGCTCGTTTTGATGTTCCCATTCAATCCATTATAAAATGTGTTCAATTGCAACCATTTTGGCAACCCATGATGTGGACATTTTCGAAGTAATTCATTATATCGTTCCCATGCCTCATACAATGACTCCCCGTGTTGCTGTTCAAACATCGTTATCTCGTTCCTCATTTTAGCCATTTTTGCAGGTGGGAAAAAATTGGCGAGGAATTTCTGAGCTAGGTCTTCCCACGTAGTTATAGATCCGGATGGTAGGGAGTGTAGCCAACTCTTCGCCTTGTCCCGTAAGGTGAATGGGAACAAACGAAGTCATACTGGATCATCTGACACTCCATTATACCTAAAAGTATCACCTATCTCTAGGAAACTGACTAGATGCTCGTTTGGATAGTCATTCGCCAATCCCCCAAACTGAACCGAATTTTGAATCATTTGAATCGTTCCCGGCTTAATTTCAAATGTATTTGCAGCTATTGCGAGCTTCGTGATGCTTGGCTGCAGTTCAGTCACCTTTGGTGTTGCAAAGTCCCTTAGTGCTTTATGATCTTCGGCTGTCATTTCCTCTTCTTTTTCAGGTGTCTCAAATTCCTGTCTTGTTTCCTTAATCCACTTACTCAATCTTTGAAATCTTTTCTCGATGTCGTCCTCAAAAAGAAACAGGTCAGGATTTTTGGACCGTGATTGCATAAACTGCTCAAATCACCTGAAATAAGATAACAACAAAGTAAAAAAAATTGTTTAAGTAAAACTGAATTAGTTAAACTGATATTGTAATAAATTAAGATCTAGACTAATATATGTCCCCGGCAATGGCACCAAAAACTTGTTGGGTAAAATCTAATTACGCACAACACGCAAGTATACGTGGTCACCAAGTAATAAAGTGATAAGTAGAGTATCGTTCCCACAGAGACAATTAGCAAGAACTTAAGCTTACAACTATCAATTTTTAACTAATCCGAATTTTATTAAACTAACTTGAATAAATGAGAAGAAAATCTTAACCACTAATACTCTAACTATCACTAATTAATAACCTACAAAAATAAAACTCAATTTTCAAACAATACTCGGAGAATTAGGCTCATGATTTCACTCTAAGATTTACTCAGATTAATTCACTTTTACCCCAGTTCAATTCAATATTCCAGTTTATTAATCGAGAACACGATTATAGCATTAACCAACTCTCAGTGCACCAATACCAAATTAACTCAAATCCACAATTAAGATAGAATTAAGCCAAACACTCCAATCAATTAACTCACAATATCTCTACGCAAATTAAATCAAAAGAAGTTTAAGATTAAGTTCTCTAACGATTACATGCGATGTTAAGCATATCTCTACCTTAACATTCATCACAATTCTGCTATTCACAAAATTCATGAACACATGCTATATCAATTAAGTCTAGATTTAACGTCTTCTCTCGAATCCATTCAAATCCACAAAGAATTGTTGATCAGGCAATTCACAAATTCAAGCTCAAATCAATATAGATAAACTGTTGAATATTTTATTAAACTGAGAATTAAAGCTAATAAACCATTATTCTACTCAAAGATCCATCAATCGCCTAAAAAGATAATTAATTCATCATAAATAAATTAACAACTGAATAAATAAAAGGATACATCATCCTAATTACAGATAACAAGAATTAAGGAAGAATAATAAACACCACACTTCTCTGAATTCAATTTCTGCAATTTCCGTGTAGTGATTCCTTCTTCTCTAGACCTCCAAGTTTTTTTTCAATGTCGTTCCTGTTTTCAAAGTTGTGTGTCTCCTCTCTTTTTTTCCAATTTATTTTCTTTTACTTGTAGACCATCTCTTTTCTAGATACTCTCCTAGCTTGACTCAACTTCCTATCCAAAACAACTTAAAAACAATTCTAATTCACCCTAACTGCTGCCATCTAAATCCTCTTTAAAAACAAGTCACCGCCCCAGCGCAGTCAGCGCCCGCCTAGCCTTCCCGCAACGCAGTCAGCACTCGTGCATCAGTATGTTAAATCGACCCGGCGCTGTCAGCGCTAGCCCAGCGCAGTCAGCGCTCCGCATACAGTATCTCGCCCATTCCAGTGCAGTCAGCGCTCGCCTCGGTGCTGCCAGCGCATCCCCATCAGCAACTTCATGAACTGATAACACAATCTCAAATGCTTCCAAACGCAAGACGCCTCTGCTTTTCCTTTATTAAACGAAAAACCATCAACAGTAACATAAAAATGCATCAAAATAAACACAAAAACAAACTAATCTGAACATAATTCATGGTTTAAAAACCTACTCATCAAACGCCATAGCAGACTAACCTGTTACCTGATGACTTTACTTGCTACAATTCAAGCCCACCACTTTTGAAAATAAATTTCAGCACATTTCATTTCTCACCAACCAAAAGTGGGCCCACCATATTTTTAATAAAACATTAATTTCTGAAACTTCAATAATTCATAATAAATAGCCCTTTTATCAGCAAAATACAAATTTTATGTCCATTTCATAGGAAATTAAATTCTCTACAACTTTGTAGAATTTTTTTTTCCAAATTCCAAACAGAAAATGCCCGAATCCACATACGGACGATTTTTAATACCTTCATTCCGACAAAATACTGATAAAATACTTCAACATTAATTCCATCATTTATAACCACAATAAATATATCCATCATTTATATCCACATAAAATAAATATTTCCTTATCATATAAATCAATAATTAATTATTCACAAATAATATTACAGAATCACAATAATGACAATCAGGTCGTTCCCAGGAAAGAGTGGGCTTTCCGATAAGGATTTCTCCTTATTGAAGCGCAATTAGGTGACCAAACCCCTTTCCTAGAAAGAACTTCCTTAGACATTACCAATAATGCTATCTAACAATATTATTCAAATAATATGAATTATTGATCTAATAATGGAGATACTGTGTAATGACAATTATTGAAATAACAATAATATAAAATATCAACGCAACAATTATTGAATCAATAAAATAAAATATTAAATAGTAAATACTGTAACAATTATTGAGTAGTGTCTTTTTAAGTAAGAATCAATAATTCAAAAATACTGTGCAACACCGTGTGCTACTGTGCAACTACGCGTATTACTGTATTTTAACCATCGGGTATTCCAACAGTGTTAGCGGTAACAACTACGCCATTATTTATAAAAACTCAAACTTGTCATTTTCTTCATCCGACCGTTTTCTATTATAGGACCCACAAATGGCTGCGCCGTCGTACGAATATTCCCCGACAGCAAGAATATTCTACAACCAAACGAATATTCCCCGATAACAATGAATATATTATAACCACTTGCTTATTTTGAAATTTTTTCATATTTCACCCATAACCAAAGCATTATATCAAATTAACACCATATTATTCACAATAATAAATAGAGGAAATTCGATTTTATTCATTAAAAATTGGGGTCTTACAACCTCCCCTCCTTATGAAATTTCGTTAAAATTGACGTACGTACCTGGTGTTTCGAAAAGGTGAGGATACCTTGCTTTCATTTCTGATTTCAACTCCCAGGTCATTTCTTCAATAGCGTGGTATCTCCACAAAACCTTAACTTATGGTATAACCTTGGTGTGTAGGACATGCTCTTTTCTATCCAAGACCTTAACAGGTACCTCCTCGTACGTTAAATCTTCTGTTATCTCGTCTGGTTCTAACTCAATAATTTGGTTCGGGTCTTTAACATATTTACAGGGCATAGATATGTGAAAAATACTATGAACACGCGACATGCTTGGAGGTAATGCGAGTCTATAGGCCACATTTCCTATTCGGTCAAGAATCTCAAATGAACCAACAAATCGTGGATTGTGCTTTCCTCTCTTCCCAAATTTTGTAACTCCTTTCCATGGTGTAACACATAACAATACATGATCCCCAATATTAAATTCCACGTCCTTTCGATGAAGATCCGCATAACTCTTTTGTCGATCCTGTGCCGTTTGTATACGTTGTCAGATCATTTGGATCTTCTCTGTAGGTCTTTGTACCAACTCTGGTCCCAACAATATTGTTTCTCCCACCTCATCCCAGCATACTAGAGAGCTACACTTTTGTCCATACAATGCTTCAAATGGAGCCATACCTATACTTGTCTGATAACTGTTATTGTAGGAGAATTCCACCAATGATAGGTACTTATCCCAAATCCCTTTGAAATCTAGGACACAGAGTCTTAATAGATCTTCAATAGTTTGAATAATCCTCTCTAATTGTCCGTCCGTTTGAGGATGGTATACTGAACTGAATCATAAATCTGTGCCCATAACTTTCTGCAAACTAACCCAAAATCGTGAAATGAATCTTGGGTCACGATCAGAAACTATGGATACTGGCATGCCATGCAATCTCACAATCTCATTCACGTACATACAAGCAAGACGTTCAAGGGAATAAGTCTCCCGTATAGGAAAGAAATGGGCAGACTTAGTTAATCGATCAACAATGACCCAAATCGCATCTATGCCTTAAGAAACCTTGGGAAGACCCGTAACAAAATCCATAGTAATGTGTTCCCACTTCCATTTCGAAATCTCAATTGGTTACAATGAACCCTTTGGCACTTGATGCTCCGCCTTTACACGTTGACAAGTTAAACACCTCGAGATAAACTCCGCGATCTCTCTCTTCATATTGTTCCACCAAAATGTATGTCGAAGATCATGATACATTTTGGTACTCCCAAGATGGATTGCAAATGGTGTGTTGTGTGCCTCCATCATGATTCTATGCTTCAAGTCAGAATCGTTAGGAACACAAAGTCTGGAGTTGACTCGAAGTATTCCTTCTTCATCGGTTCTTGCTTCTGGAATAGCACATTCTTTTACTTTCTTCTTCATACGCATCAGCTCCATGTCCGTAGCTTGAGCAGCTTTAACTTTATCGATTAAAGTCAATTCTACTCGTATGCTTGATATCATCACATGGGTACTTGGAGCCTTTAACTCTATCTCAATCCTTTGTAAGTCATACAAAATAGGCCTTTATGTTAACAACATTGCACTCGTACCCGCATATGATCTTCTACTCAATGTGTCAGCTACCATGTTTGCTTTTCTAGGATGATATTGGATGATATAATCGTAATCTTTCAACAGCTCAAGCCAACGTCGTTATCGCATGTTGAGTCCCTTTTGGGTGAAGAAATATTTTAGGCTTTTATGATCTGTATAGATCTCCACTTTCTCCCTATACAGGTAGTGTCTCCAGATCTTCAACGCAAGAACGACTGCTGCCAACTCCAAATCATGAGTAGGATAATTCCTCTCATATTCTTTGAGTTGTCGCGAGGCATAGGCTTTGACTTTCCCATGTTGCATGAGAACACATCCTAACACTTTTCCTAAATCATCACTGTAGATAACAAATCCATCCGAACTAGATGGTATTGTCAGAACAGGTGCCGAAATGAGTCTCCTCTTGAGCTCTTGGAAACCCTTCTCGCATTCTTCGCTTTATATGAATTTTGTATCTTTATGAGTTAGCTGAGTTAACGGAGTAGCAATTCGAGAAAATCCTTCCACGAATCTTCGATAATAACCAGCTAAGCCCAGAAAGCTACGTACTTCGGTCACTGACTTCGGTTGCTCCCAACTTTATATTGCTTCAATTTTTGTCGGGTTAACAAATACTCCATGTTTTGACACCACATGCCCAAGGAATGCTACTTCCTCAAGTCAGAACTCGCATTTCTTCATCTTGGCATATAGCTTGTTATCACGAAGCATTTGAAGTACCATCCTCAAATGGTGCTCATGATCTTCACGGCTTTTGGAATAGATGAGGATGTCATCAATAAAGACGACAACGAACTGATCCAAATATTCTTTAAACACACGGTTCATCATATCCATGAATGCAACAGGAGCATTAGTCAATCCAAAAGACATGACTAAGAATTCATAATGCCCGTACCGAGTTCTGAAGGCAGTCTTTGGAATATCCTCAATTTTAATCATCAGCTGATGATATCCAGAATGAAGATCGATCTTTGAAAAGAATTGTACTCCTTGCAACTGGTCGAACAAGTCATCTATACGAGGTAACAGATACCTATTCTTGATGGTGATATGATTCAATTCCCGGTAGTCAATACAAAGTCGCATACTCCCGTCTTTCTTCTTTACGAATAAAACAGGAGCAGCCCAATGAGATGTACTAGCATAAATAAAATAGATGTCGAACAACTCCTGTAGTCGGACCTTTTACTCCTGAAGTTCAATAGGAGCCATTCGATATGGAGTTTTAGAAATGGGCTTTGTACAAGGTTCAAGGTTAATAAAGAATTCAACTTCACGTTCTGGGGGTAGACCGGGAAGTTCTTTAGGAAATACGTTAGGAAATTCACTAACAACAGAAATTTTATTCAAATCTGACGTGTTTTTGTTTAAGTCCGTGATATGGGCTAAGAAAGCTTGACATTCATTTTTCAATAAACGAATAGCTTTATGGCTTGATATGACAGTGATTGATTTTAGCGGTTTGGTTGTTTGAATTCGCATAACAGGTTGGTTAGGAATATGAAAACTAACAACCTTACGAAAATAATCAATTTTAGCATGATGAGTGATTAACTAATCAATCCCTAAAATCACATCAAATGCAAGTATTTTCAACGAAATAAGATCGACATATAATGTGATGGTACCAACTTGAATCAAGCAAGATTTATAAATAATAGATGCAATGAAAGTTTCTCCTAACGGAGTCTCAACAGATAAGTTAAAGTCTAATTTCTCCGGAGTCAAGTTCAAACGTTGAGCACAAGCAGGAGAGATAAAAGAATGGATGGAACCAGTATCTAATAAGGTATAAACTTCACAAGAGTTTATGATTAGTTTACCCGTAATCACCTCGTTTGGGTTCCTCGCGTTTTGGGCAGTCATGACAAACGCCCTTCTAGGAACCACCGACTTTGACTTGTCCGGGACAGCCTTTGGAGTTACCATCCCCGTTGAACTTGTTTTTGTAACAAGACAATCTCTAGCTATATGACCTTCCTTTCCACAATTATAACACACCTTGGATTGTTGTGGGCAGTTTGGGCTGATGTGTCCCTCTTTCCCGCATTTATAACAAACGCCCGGTGCTCGTTCTCCTCCCCTAGAAACAGCTGATGTTTGTCCTGACGTCTTCACATTGTCATTGTTGTACCTTCTCTTCTTGAAATCTCCTTTCGACTCGCTTCTTCTATTTTTATGGCAACGATTACCACCAGAGTGGTTACCACTTTTGTCCGAATGTTTTCCTCCCTGCTGGTTGCCATTGCTCCGATTACCGCTGCCACCGGTATGACCCTGGTTGTGGTCCCTCGATTGAACATACTCATTATCTTGTTTTAATAATTGAGCCCTGTTTACAACATCTGAATATAAAGAAAATTTATGAGAGATAAGATATTGCCGAATCTCGGGTTTTAGTCCTCTCAGAAACATCCTCGACATTTGTTCCTCATTCTCGACCAAATGAAGTGTAAACCTGGATAACTCTGCAAACTTCGACTCGTACTGGGACACCGTCATGTTG
This sequence comes from Panax japonicus, assembly GCA_020205505.1. Lineage (NCBI taxonomy): Eukaryota > Viridiplantae > Streptophyta > Magnoliopsida > Apiales > Araliaceae > Panax > Panax japonicus. The sequence goes on from CM035111.1 coordinate 31,686,017, forward strand.
TTTTGTTCCAGTCTAATAAACTCTACCTCCTTCATATGACGAATATTATCAGGAAAGTACTTGCCGTTAACCAGTTTTTGAAACGTTTCCCAAGATATGTTGAGTGCGGCATGCTGGGTACGCTTCACAGATTCTCACCCGTAATCTGCCTCACCACAAAACATAAAGGTGGCGAATGGAACCTTCTGTTCCTCCGTGCATCCCAAGACATCGAATATTTTGGTAATTTGCTTGACCCACGTTTCCACCTTGATCGGATCCGGCATTCCCGCAAATTCTGGTGGTCCCAACTCTTTGAACTGCTTGGCTGTGACAAGTCGCGCATTGCTATCATTTCCACCCGTATTTTGTACACGATTCTCCCTCGTCTGGTTTTGCATGAACTGCAAAAAGTTTCTAAACATCCCATCATTCATCATTTGTTAGGTAGTGTTATTTACAGGAGAAATATTGCCTTCCTGTTGCACGTTCCACTAGGTAGTGATTAAAGGTGTTTCCACGGTCTCATTCAATCCATTGTTAATATTTGCAGCTGCCATTCTCAAATACTACCACAAAACAAGGGTTAATTGACATGTCACATATTATACCTATACTCTGACCGACCAAATGAATACCAAATAAACTTAGTCAGGTCATACTAGTGAAGGAATTCCCCGTCACTCCCCTCCTAGTTCTTGTCTCACATCTCAGCTGGGGATCATATCCCTAAGCTTTGATACCAACTGTGACGCCTCCAAAATAGGTATACATCACCCATTCTGAGTCGCCAAAAACATGGTATAGAAACAAATACAACCTCAGTAATAGAATTATCGTGCAAAATATGACAACACATATACTATGAGTTTGAATACAAATATTGTCTATAGACAGTATACAAACTCAAAAAGAGTCCTCATTACAATTATTGATACACTATTTTAAAAAATAGTGAGGACAACTAAAACAACTATCCCGAACCATCACTCCATACCCCGACTACTTCCTGCTATGCTCTCACCTCCTGAGAAGAAAAATGGAACAAAAAGGAAAAGGGTGAGCTCAACTAGCCCAATAAAGAATATTATGACTAAGATAATATACAACAAATTATCAATAGTCTTCAACAGGGAAAAATCTGATAGAATATAATAGACAACAAGTTTTAGATCAACAACTGCAGCGGAAACAACAATCCATTAGAAGAGTCAAGTAGAAAATGAATTATACTATCTTCTAAGATTTAAAAGTCCATCATCAATATTTTATCCCTGTAACATCAATCAATATAGATCTTGAATCAAATATTCATCTTTGCACTACAGGCCAAAGATATTCATTTGTATCACCAGTTGGTCATGTTCATCTCAACAGCTGTTCATCTTTGCACTACGGGCCAAAGATATTCATCAGTTAAGCATTCATATTTTCACTACAGGCCAAAGATATTCAGTAATATCATCATTTAGGACTGAGGATGATGAAAAATATCTTAAAGAAAATGAATCCAATGAGACAAAAGGACAAATATTAGGGATTCGTATTACAGTTTATCCAAGTTCAATAATACTTCATAATAACCAATTGTGAAGCAGAATTCAAAAATAAAGATCAAAACATGGATACAATCAAAGATAGTAACCATAATAGACATTTTGGATAAAAAAAAAAAAAATTTCATTTTTCGGTGAATAGTGTCGTATACGTGAATAGTAACCCTAACACAAAAAGGTAGAAAATCCATAATAAAATTTATATCAATATTCCGGCATAATAATATTGAAGAAAATAATATCATTTACGAAGAAAATAACATCCCTTACATCAAAAGAACAGTACTTCCAGCTGAAATATCAGGTATAAGGCTGAAAAGAACTTGCACTGATGAATAGCAACTCACAAAGTATCTAAATACTCACAAAATACGCTCGATAATATAGAGAGAGAACGAGAGAAAACTTGTTTCTTATGTGATTTTCAATTCTAACTAAGCACCATATTTATAGAAAAATGCTTAGAACGCCATAGAAGACTAACCTGCTACCTGACGGCTTTACCTGCTACTATTCAAGCCCACCACTTTTGAAAATAAATTTCAGCACATTTCATTTCTTACCAACCAAAGTGAGGCCCACCATATTTTTAATAAAACATTTATTTTTGAAACTTCAATAATTCATAATAAATAGCCTTTTTATCAAAAAAATACGAATTTATGTCCATTCCATAGAAAATTAAATCCTCTACAACTTTGTAGAAGAAAGTGTTTCAAAATTCCAAACAGAAAATGCCCGAAATCCATATACAGGGGATTTTTAATACCTTCATTCCAAAAAAATACTGATAAAATACATCAACATTAATTCCATCATTTATAACCACAATAAATATATCCATCATTTATATCCACATAAAGTAAATATTTCATAATCATATAAATCAATAATTAATAATTTATAAATAATATTACAGAATCACAATAATGACAACTAGGTCGTTCTCAGGAAAGAGGGGGCCTTCTGATAAGGAATTCTCCTTATTGACGCGCAATTAGGTGACCAAACCTATGACAACCCGAGAATTTTGAATATTTTTATTAATTTATTTAGGGTTCAAAATTAGAACCTAGACAGAAAATAAGTGTATGCGTTTGATATTTTTGAGATGGAATTTTGAGGATTTCAAAATTCTGTGAATGATTTAAGTGAATTATTCAGGATTAAGGGAATAAGTGAATATGTTCTATGTATACGTGTATAGTATGTGGTTAAGGGTCAAGGGTTGACCAGATAAATTATATTCGTGAAAAACCCTATTAAATTTTAAACGTCAACATTCAGTTAGAAAATTCTTACGATTTATATGAAACCTTAATTTTATAACCCTAATGCTAAGTATAAAATCCTAAGGGTTAAAAGTTATGAGAGTAATGAATATGAATATTATGTGATGGTTTATACTTGTTTATTAAATAAACAAATAAAAGAAACTAGTGTAATCCTAACTATATATTAGGAATGAAGAAATGAAATGACTTAAGAGTTATGGGATGAGAGAATTATGGTATATAGAATATATATTAATTCTAAGAGATTTATTTTATACGTCTCAATTAATTAATTTTATAACCTATTTATAGCAAGTCTAAGTGGGTTAAGGAAATAAATGTGCATGAGTAAGGATTTATATTATAATTGTGTACATGAAAACCTTAATTTAATAATTAGGGAATGATAATATTAAAAGTATTGGACTATGTAAATTTCATGGCCCAAGAAATTAAATTTAAAGTCCAAAAGATTATTTATGGAAAGCCCAAATTAATATGGGTAGGACAAGTAATGGATGATGTTATTTGTTATGGCCCAAAGAACTAAAGTTAGTAGCCAAAAGAATTAAAAGTATGGCCCAACATTTAGCCCAATGGGAGAAAGGCCTTTTAGTCATTTGATATACTAAATAAAGCATAAAACAAAAAGAAAAAAATTGGGACAATCTAGGCCACTTGGCCGGACCTTAGAGAGGAAAAAGGAGGGGGGAAGAATGTGTTAATTACTTTCTTTAGTTGGTAAACAACTCATACCAACTTCTCTTATGTGTCAACATTTTAATTGGCCAACACTTTGTTCATTATTGTAAGCAAGCTATTGGTAAGTAAGAAAGAGAGAGAGTAGGTGGAGACTTGTGGAGAATTAATGGCCACATGACCTGTGGGTTAGGGGAAGAGAAAAGGAAGGAGCTTGTGATATATCAAGTTTACTAAAGTAAAGTTATCTTAATTTTTCTACTTCATCTCCTTCATCTAGCTAACACCAAGAATAAACCAAAGAGAGAAAGAGAGTAGAGGGGCTAATTTCGGCAGCCATGGAGGAGATAAAGGGGAGTTTTGGTGAGACATCAAAGCTCCATAATCAAGCTATGAAGAAGAAGAACAAGGAAAGCATGGTAAGCAAAGGTATAAACCCCTTTTTGTTTAGGTAATTTTTGATGGTTGTAAATCAAACCTTGAATCTATGTTCTAAACTCAAAAGCCTTAGATCTATGTGTTTATGAGTGTTTCATATTTAGATATAACCATATTGGGAGTTGTTTTAGTTGGAAATCAAAAATAAAGAAAAGTGAGTTTTCTAGTTTTTGAGCCCTAAAATTTCTATGTACTTTGGATTTCCACCGTTTTTGATCTACACCTTCTTTTTGCGATCGGTCAAAGAGAGGTGCTAGATATATTAGTTAAATACTTAACCCAAGTGGTATAACTCAAAAATGTTGAGTACACATTTCGTAGCAACTGATTTACCAAAAATAATTTTGTGTCTTTTATGGAAAACTGGACTGTTTTGGACAGTCAAATGTTAGGGGCAGTTTAGTTATTTTTCGGACATCTAAAAATTCTGGAAAAATTTGGGAGGATACTATGATAAGTTATCTAACATCTCCAAGTGAAATCACTAAAAAAGGAGTTGTAGATTTCCGTATGGAAAATGTTTAACAAAGAACGAAAAAGTGAAAAATGCCAAATGCTTCTGCGAAAGACTTTCCAGTGGCTGTTTCAGCAACTTAAATTGTTCAAAAAATTCCGGCCTTTTGGGACATGGAAATATATGGTATTAAGTACCTCTTGTCCAAAAATGACCTCATTCCGACTTAAAATGAGCAAGTTATGACCATTTCAATTTTTGTGATTTTTCGAAAAAAAATCGCTATAATCGGAGTTCTATAACTCCGATGGCCACGAAATTAAATTTTAAACGTCAACATTCAGTTAGAAAACTCTTTTGATTTATTTCATCAAAGCGAATGTTCCATTTTTGAGAAGCTTGCTTTAATCCATTCCTCTAAGTGTCTGCAACACTTACCTTATCGTATGTAACTGGGTCATCATCTTCTATGATGTTCACCTCATCATCATTATCTATGATGAATCCATACCTCTTAGGTATCTTTGGTACTGTTCCAGATTTAACATTCAGTTGTGGTACAATAGGTATATCTACAAGTTCCTCTTATTTGACTTATAGTGATTTGTGATTCTTGAACTCTTCAAGATCTATTATCCTCCCACTAGTCCCTTCAATGATAAACACCTTTATCTTAGAAGGCAGCGTGTTTTGCAACAAACACATTTTGCTAAGTAGGATTATATAACATATACCCTAAACTTACTTTAGGATGTCCCTCAAATTGACACTTGTCAAATCTTATCCCAAGTTTATCCTTTGAAACCTTTTCAAATAAGCTGGACAAACCCTTATTTTAACTTACTTAAAATTAGGAATCCTTCATATCCATAACTTTTATGGACTCTTGTGGCCGGATTTTGAGGTTACCGTTTTCGTAGATATGCAGCCATTTCTAGGACATTATCCTAGAAGGATACTTGAATGTCGGTAAAATCATTATGGACCGCACCATGTCCAACAAGGTATGATTTTTCCTTTCAAATACATCAATCAATTATTGCGTATCACGAGGCGTACATTATGAGAAAACTATTTGAGATGATCTAGAAACTTATTCCACAAGTATTTATTCCCTGATCTAATCAAAGAACCTTAATACGTTGCCAATTTGTTTTACTTCTGAATTCTTTGAACCTTTCAAATAATTCACACTTTTATTTTAGCAAATACACACATTCAACTCTTTGAATGATCATCTCCTTTTCTTATACTAGTTTGTTCAATTTGCAAAATATATTTTCACGTAAGTCAAGTACACAAAATCCATTAAGTAATATTTCAGTTCTATACAAAATATTAATATTATAAATAGAACAACAATTGTTCTTAATTATAATACCAAAGATTTCATTGTCCAACAATAAAATGGAAATAATGTTTTTAACGCGAACTGGAATACAATAACAACTTATTGACTTAATAGATTTGCCCGTAGGTAATGCTAAACTATAAGTTTCTATGGCTAATGCAGCAACATTTGCTTTATTTCCCACATATAAAATTACTTATCTTTGTTTAGCTTTCTACTTTGCTTGGTCCCTTCATAAATCTATATTTATGATAACCAAAGTCGGTATCCAATACCCAAGTAGAACTTTGACTTAAAAGAAAATTTTATTTTAAATCATGAACAAAATTGTATTTGTAACCGAAACTTCACTAAGCTTCTTCTGGTTAGCCTTTGCAAAATGCTTCTTGCAGTTTCTTTCCAGTGTCCAGGCTTATTGCAGTGGAAGCAAAATCCATTGCTATCCGTATCAGTTAAGTTCTTATTATCCTTTGTTTTTGCCTTTTATATTTACCTTCTTAGAATCATTCTTCTTTTAGAAGATCCTTTGGCCCCTACCAGTAAGACTTGGTCTTTCTTGGTTGAAAAGTGACTCTCAATATTTTTCAACATGTTAAGCAAATTAGTGAAGCTGATATCTAGCTTGTTCATATGAAAAATTCACAACAATTGTGAGAGGAGTCCGGAAGTGAGTGCAAGATCAAATCTTGGCTCAACTCTCTATCTATGACAAAACCCGTTGTCCTAATTGATCAATCAAATTGATAATGTTAAGGACCTTTATCTGTACTGTAGTGTCATTGGTCATTCTAGATCGGAAGAGCTCCTTAGATATCTGATATCTATCAGTCCTACTTTCCTCACCATCAACTACTTGATGTGCAGGAATATAGTAGGACCATCCATAGTTTCGTGCTGACGCTGAAGCTCATTACTCATGGATGTGAGCATGATGCATTGAGCCAAATGTGCATCATCTTGCCCCTTTCTAAAAATAGCAATCTCTTCCTCAGAGGCATTGTCTGCAACAATTGCATGGATAGACATATTAAGGACATAAGATAACTTTTTAGCCATGAGAACTATTCTCAAATTCTTTAACCAATCTGTTTAATTCGGTCCGATTAATTTAGCATCTAATATGATACGCAGTGATAGTAATTTTAGATATTGCAAAATTTTTTAAATGAATTTTTTTAATTAACAACATTATAGCATACATTCTTTTATTAATTACCAAAATAATTTAGGTCTTATTTTAAATTGATATCTCCCAGTATTTTCTTCAAACTATATTACCCTCACTTATATAGTTCGGCAAAATCTAATTAAAGATTTGCTAGTGAGAATAAGGACCCCATTTCAAATGTATATAGCCTTGTGGTGACACAACAAACTATATATAAATAAATAGGTAGACAACTCTTGTCAATTACATCAACTATGCAACTCCTTCTATTTTTCCTCTTAGATTATTTTGATTAAGTGGTAGCACATCCGAATCAAAATTATCCAAGTTAAGTCCAACCTAGCACTCCATATATTCAAAAAAGAAAAATATTGTTCTTGTGGTGACACAACAAAACAATATTATTCAATTTTCTTTATAAGCATCAAATGTGATAAATTAACATCTTAAATACTTAATACTTGCCTTGTGGTGATACAACAAACTCATATTAAATTTTTAATACTCTATTAATTTTTATCATGCTAAAAGGCGACTTCGATATTCCAAATATCTTTGAACGTTACAACTTAATATAAAATATTTGAGGGGTTTGTTATTAATTTGTCTTATCTTGTTTAGCGCGCATGCACACACACACATATATATATATATATATATATATACATATATATATATATATATATATATATAATACGCGTCATATTAATTAACATGGGAAGCATGTTTGCATAATATATAATATATATAGTATAAGCATGCACATATAGAATACTATATTCTACCCAGATTGATTATAAACTTTTATTCTAGTTTGGTTCACTAGAGGTACCAAGTGAACCAAAAGGTCAAACCCTAGGGGTGCAAGAATTAATATTTAAATATAACTATTACATTTAAACTTGGGCTCTGTAATATCCGAGTTTTATTTTTATTTTATTTTAATATTTTTTTTATGTAATTTAAGAATTGTTAATAAACGAATTTATATGAAACTTTTGGGTGATTTCATTTATTAGATGTATGTGTGTGGTGTACATATATGTGTTATTTCAAGATATGTGATGAGATGTATTTAAATGGTTGGTTTGGTTTTATTTAACTATTTAAATAAAATTAAGTAGGGAATTATTCTATTTTATTACATGGGATGATATTAAATCATGAGTTGGAGTTAGGAGCAGAATTTAGAGACTCGGACTGTGTATTCGAGTCCGGAATGTCGAAATTAGTCAGGATAGACTGTAATCACAAAAAAGTGTCACAGTTGACTTTTTGGTCAAAGTCAATTAGTTGAATTTTTCGAGGAAAAAGTCAACTATGAATTTTAGATATGAATTGGACTAAACGGATAGTCCCATGACGTCCGGAATATCAACTTTAGTAGGAATCGATATATGGTTCGCAAAGTTTGGTCCCGAAGGGTAAAATAGTCAAATAGCTTATTAATTGATTAATTGATTAAAATATTATATATATTTTTTATAATAGAAATCAGCTGAACTGATGGACCATGAGACTATTAATTTGGGACAACGGAGGGAGTATACGTATATTACATAATAGCTGAGGTAGAAGTAATTTATTTTATTCCTTAAAATCAAAATTCTTTTTATTTTTTTTAACTCCCACATTCATTTTCTCTAACTCCCACATTCTTCCTATTAATTATCTATATTATTGTATTATTAAATATGGTGAGTAACTAATCATTAGAGTTGGGGGTTATGGGAGTTGGGGGTTATGAGAATCAAAAGATTCTAACAAAGCTATACATATATACAAACACACTTTTCTTTTAAGAAAATTCCACCAAGTGAGTAAACATGGAGAGAAATTGAGAGCCTAAGAGAGTTATAACTAATTTTGGAGGATTACTGAGGATTTGACAAGCAAGGAGAAGGAGCATCATATTAAACCAAGAAGAAATTCTTCAAAAGGTAATTCATGAACCCATTTTATTTTTATAAGAAAAATGAGAAGAAAATGCATATAAAATTGGTAAATGATTTGTTGTGGCTTTGTGTTTCCTTGTTACTGTTGTTTGATGATTATAGATCATTAACAACAAAAGGTATGGGTTAATCATGCATCAAATTCATAGAAAATCAAAGAATTAAGCAATGCATGCTCTACCTTTGATAAAATGTCTCTAAGGTGCTAAATTAATCAAAAAGGTGGAAGTTTGTTGAAGTTTGATGTTGTGAAATGTGAAAACATGTGAGAGTAGATGATCAGGACATTAGGAATAATTTAATTGCATGCTAGAAGCAAAATCCCGAATTTTTGTCAAATTGGGTTTATCTAGTAATCTGTGATTTTTGGGGGTTTTCTGAACCTCGGAATCATGGTGTAGATGACTCGATTAGCGTATGTTATAATTTTATAAAATAGTATGTAGCATGAGGTACAACCTGTCCAAATTTCATAAGAAAGGAAGTTAAATTGAGCAAGTTATGAAAATCATAAGCATGCATGTTGGTAATAAAATCTGCAGAATTCTAGAAAATTCCAGATTTTTTCTAAGTATAAAACTAGTGCTGGAACGCTTTTCTATGCAGTTGGTTTGTGGTCTTAGCATGCTAGTTTTATGAATGTTATATTTTTGTAAAATACCTTGATGTATGAAGTTTATGGTGTCCAAGTATCGTGGTCATATCATCTTTAGATCAGCGGGAATAAAATCGTAGAGTTAGTGAAAATCGTAGAGTAAAAATCGTAGAGTCTCTGAAAATCGTAGAGTCTCTGAAAATCGTAGAGTCAGTGAAAATCGTAGAGTAAAAATCGTAGAGTCTCTGAAAATCGTAGAGTCTCTAAAAATCGTAGAGTCTCTGAAAATCGTAGAGTCAGTGAAAATCATAGAGTAAAAATCGTAGAGTCTCTGAAAATCGTAGAGTCAGTGAAAATCGTAGAGTAAACTATGAAAATTATAGAGTAAAGTTTATATTACAACTACTATGCGTTGCTAATAGTTGATGTGCATGATTATACAATTGTGTAGGGCACGTGAAGTGCAGATAGCTGTAAGCTGTTAATCTGTTATTGGTAAACAACGATCAAGGCAAGTTTCTTACCCTATTTTTCATTATAAATTTATTCAACTCTTATTCAGTTGATTGCAGCGAGGGTAAGTTTGGGCTTGTGATTAATTAATCATTCGTGCAAGCTTCTTTATTGTAAAGTTCTATAACTTCAATTGTGATGCGAAATGTTATTGATGATTCAGTTCCTATTGTGACTGCTATACTTTAAAGTTTGTATACCCTTGATGAACTATATTCAAGCATGCTTTCTAGCTTTCGTTTCAGCTAGATGTTATTGATGCAAAAATAGTATATTGTTTGAACAATTCAAATCCTTTGAAGCTATTGAATGTTTACCAATCCAAATTGCTTTGGTGAGGTCCCGCATGAATACTAAGATGAACAACCCGGATAACGGGGTAACTGATGTCGGGCATATAGTCCCATTTACGCTTATGCGTTTAAACTTTATACTTGTGCACAATGTAGGGTACGATAGGCTGATCACCTAGAGTACTTGCAGAGACCGTTTAAAATCTATTTTGATTGTTAAACCGTCTGATGGTTTTTGATGAAACAAAGTAATGTTCAGGGTATCTAACACCCCTTAGTATGTTATTGAGAATTCCAGAACTCTTATCTTGATATTCCGGTTTATCTCTTGATATTTATTTCAACTATTGAGAAATATTCATACTAATGCTTCTACTTCGGATGTATGTTCTCAAACCACTTTATATACTTGCTGGGCAATTTGTGCTCATTCTTGCTTAAACTTTTCAGTTAAGGCTGATAACAATGAGGGCTCGGGCAAGGACAAAGGAAAGTCTAAGATGAAATGATGAGAGTTATTTATGTAATAATTATATTTCCGCATATGATGTGATGTAGCGATAAACGCTAAGTTTAAGTTTCAGTTTATTAAAGGTTGTAAAGACTTGGGACTTTATTTTGGATAAGTATGTAATAGTTAATATTATTATTATTATTATTATTAATATTAGAGTTACTTAAATAGATGATGATGTATGTTATCGTGAGCACCATGTCCTGTAATCGATGTTACACGGATTTGGAGGTGTCACATGCTCCATTACAAACGGGTCTTCAAGCGCTCCTTGCCCCTTGATCTCCAATTTTTCAAAATTAATTCTAACTATTCCTATTACAAAACTATTTACAATAAATAGAAACATTGATCAACAGTCAAGGGGAAGTACATAGGAAGGAGATAGAATTAACATTAAGAAAAATTAGAGAAGACGAGGTACGCAGACTCCATTTAATAAAACCCATACATTCATGAATCCAACTATAATAAAATCTTGGTCAATAGTCCATAATCAATCTCATTTATTATCATACACATCACCATATGCATTAATAAATAACATTCATCTCATGAATAATAAACATTCAATATATATATATATATTGATATCATTTAATGGGCAAATTTAGTTAGTATGAAATCTAATTTTGAATCAAAATAAACTCCTTTATTTTAATCCAAATTTAAATCAAAATAAACCTCTTTTATTTTAATTTATCCAATTTTGAATAAAATAAAGTATTTTATTTTAATCAAAATCTTTAATCAAAATAAACTCTTTTATTTTAATTAATTATGGAATCCAATTCCAAGTAAAAAAACTCATTTATTAAAGTAAACACAGATTCTCTTTCCTATTCACAAATAAACTATTTTATTTTGAATAATATGAAATCTTATTCCATATCTAAATAAACTCCTTTATTTAAGGAAATTAGGATTCTCTTTTCGATTTACAAATAAACTCTTTTATTTTGAATAATATGAAATCTTATTTAATATCTAAATAAACTCATTTATTTAAGGAAACATGAAATCCAATTTCAACTCCAATTAGTTATCATGGAATCCAATTCCAACTCTAATTAGTTAGCATGAAATTCAATTTTAAAATTAAAATAAACTCTTTATTTTAAAATTAAAATAAACTTTTTATTTTAAGATTAAAACAAACTTTTATTTTAATTATAAAATATTTAAGATTAATATTATTATATATATATATATATATATATATATATATATTCACGTTAATATATATCTTATAATAATCGAATGGTGTGGCCCTTGTATAATATATATAATATATATCAATTCAAGTAATCATCACCAAGCACGTGAATGAAGATGCATTCTAGGAATCCTATAACTTTTCAAAAGATGATACCATGTAAAGTGACTCACAATTTTTTTTTTTTTTATGTTTCTGGTGAAACCCATGTAATATTACTTACTAGCAACAGTCCCGTGCCTCCGGCACTATGGACGTTAGAATTTATTCTAAATTTTGGATGACCCAAATGATTTATTGAGTGAGCGAGAAATTCAAAATCATTTGTATTTTATTAGATAGATGAATGGTGTGATTTATCCCAAACTTTGGACGTCCTAGATGATTTATTGAGTGAGCGAAAAATTTAAAATTATTTGTATTTTATTAGATATAATTAGATATATAGAATATAGATATAGATAGATAGAATTAGATAGATTGTATTTTATTAGATAGATGGATGGTGAGATTTATCCCAAACTTTGGACGGTCCAGATGATTTATTGAATGAGCGGAAAATTCAAAATCATTTGTATTTTATTAGATAGATATATAATCAAGTAATGCGGGGCCTCCCTGGAATCATCTAAGTATGTTATCAGGATTCGCGAATAACAGGCTTACGTTTTTTTTTTAAATTTTATACAATAAAATTATATCTAATTAAATTATTCTAAACATATATCAATATACATATCAAATTAAAAAAATTAATAATTCACATAAAAGTTTGGCTCTGATGCCACTGTTAGGTTTGTAATATTCATGAACGCAATGAAATTGCATAAAATAAGCGGAAACGTGAAAAATAAGAATTTAAAATTCTACAAACCATATACCCGGATTACCCTTTATGCACAATTATTAATTAAACGAAAATATAAAGGACAAGAATCATACCCTTGAAGATCCGAGCTTCCTCATGTACAAGTTTACCTCCAAATCTTTTTCGCTTTCAACTTGAATCCACCGGGTTTGGTTCCTTCCTTTAATCAACGTTAGCCACCCAAGTGTTTGGCCTCTAGTGGTGATCCACCATGAAAGAATAAAAATTCAAGAAGATAAGTATTTGACAAAACCCTAATTTTTTATCCATCATAGAAAAGGAACGTACTCTCCCAACTATTGGAATTACGTATGTTGTCAAAAAGTCAACAACAACTCTAACCCCTTCAACTCCTCTTATTTATAGATGTAGGAAACCCTCCTTAACAATTAGGGAATTGGGTTTTATTTTAATTAATTAAATTTTTTTAATTAATTAAGCTTCCTAATCTTATTAGAGATAATTAATTAATTTTTTAATTAATTAGCCTCCTAATCTAATTAGGATATATGAGAGTACTTTTATTAATTAATTCCCAAACTCCTTTAGAAATTAAATAATAATAATAGTAATAATAATAATAAGACTCATCTTATTAATTTATATTTAATATTTTCAAAATATTAAATAATAAATATTAAGCTATTTAATTTATTCTATCACCATAGATTAAATTAAATATACTTAATTTATTATTACGATTATGCCATTAAATTCTTAAATAATTATTCTTCCTTTTATGATGTGACCCTTTAGGTTCTCCATATTAAACCTGTTATGAATAAATCAATTAGAATAATTCTAATCTTATTTAAATAAATAAATTAAAATATTAATTTATTTAAATAAATAACATTTATTCTACAATAGGGATAAGTCTCCCCAGCAATCAACGACTTTTCAGATAATATAGATTTCAACATTAATCATAAAAGAACCTTTGAATAAATAGTTACCGTACAATTCAATCATTCCACCATACAATGTCTCAATTAAATATAACACATGGAATTACTGTCAAGTCTTATTTTATTTAATTATATGTATTTCGACTCTTAAATGCACAACTCCAAATAATCCAAATTAGAAACTCCTTTCTAATTTCATTTTGCCTTGGCCAAGGACTACTGGGTTGTCATTTATCGAATCACATAGGACATTTCTCTTCTTTTACTAGAAGTGGTAGATTCTTTATTGATCATACATTATCTCCATGTACAACTTATTATACTCAAGCATATCATTTGATATACCCTAAGGGTCTTAAGGAATAAGTCAAAGTATAACTCATCATACACAAGATACTATGATGATCTCAAGTCCAAGGAACACTTGTACTACTATCACTATAGGAATTCCTATTGACAGGCAAGTAAAACTCCATTGGGTATTCCTTAGCAAGCCACATTCAGTGAACTTATTCTCTAATAAGCACCTACATACTTGCTTTAGTGTCTCCACACAAATGATCATGAGTTCAATCATCCTCATCCAATGAGCAAGCAACGTATGTACCAATCTATCCGGATTCACTAATCCCCAATTTAGTAATCCAACGACTGGGAACTGTTTTAGTTTTAAGCTTTCTAAAAATTTAGATCTCATTAGAATGATCATCATCATTATTCTAAAAGCATTGCTTAAAACTATGAGTTTATCACATATTATAAAACAACATCATGTAGATAATTAAAAGCCTTTAATAAATTAATACTTTTTATTAATAAATGAATAAAATTGTTACAAAGTATATGCTTTATCATCCAACATGATTGACTTGTCTGCATACTACTTTCAGAACATGCATCCAACTTGGTGTTAAAAGCCCTAAAATCTTCCCTTCTTGCATTTGCTTGCATTTTTTAGTCCAAAAGATGTCTGAATTGCTTTTCCTTGCTTCTTTATGCAAATGTTGTGTTATAGCCTAAAAAATAACATAGAATGTATGAAATGAACACACAATGCATGCAAAGTAACTACGACACATAGGTTCAAACAAATAATTCAAGTAATAGATACCGGATAAGTAGGTATAAAACCTACTTATTAGTTGTGCAGCTCCATCATAATTTTATACTTCAAATCAGAGTCGTTAGGAATAAAAAGTCTAGAGTTAACTCGAAGTATTCATTCTTCATCAATTCTTGCTTCTGGAATAGAACTTTCTTGCACTTTCTTCTTTATACACATCAGCTTCAGGTCCGTGGTTTGAGCAAGCAACTTTAACTTTATCGATTAAAGTCGGTTCTACTTGTATATTTGATATCATAACGTGGGTCCCTGAAGTCTTTAACTCTATCTCCATCCTTTTGAAGTCATACAAAATGGGCCTTTGCGTTGACAATATCGCACTCGTATCCGCATATGATCTTCAACTCAACGCGTCAGCTACTACGTTCGCTTTTCCAGGGTGGTATTTAATGGAATGATGGTAATCTTTCAACAACTCGAGCCAACGTCGCTGCCGCATATTGAGTTCCTTTTGGGTGAAGAAATATTTGAGACTTTTATGATCTGTATAGATCTCCACCTTCTCCCCATACAGGTAATGCCTCTAGATTTTAAGTGCAAAAACAACTGCTGCCAACTCTAGATCATGAGTATGATAATTCCTCCATATTCTTTGAGTTTTCATGAGGCATAGGCTATGACTTTCCTATATTGCATGAGAACACATCCTAAACCTTTGCCTGAAGCATCGCTGTAGATGACAAATCTGATGCCCCCAAAATAGGTATACATCACCCATCTTGAGTCGCCAAATACATGGTACACAATTCAAATACAACTTAATAATACAACTATCGTGTAAAATATGACAAAACATAAACTGAGAGTTTTAATATGAATATTGTCTTCTAAACATTATTCAACTCAAATGGAGTCCTCAATACATTTATTGTAGCAATCAAAAATTTTATTTGTAATTTAAAATATTTATTAAATTAAATAAATATTTATTTATGTGATTGTTGTTAGTATATATTTGTGAATTAAATAATACTCTAATTTAATTTAACAGTTAGAGAGTTGTTAAAGATTACATTAGTTGCTATATTGATGTCGTAATTTAATAATTAAAGTGATATATTAATTGTTAAATAAAATTATAATGATATTATAATTTTGTGATATTTGGTTAAGTGGGAAATTTATTTAGTATGTGATAATTAGTTTATTTAATTAAGATTGGATATGAAAATCCAAGTAAACAATATGGGACAATAAACTATATTTATTAAAAGAGTTTTAATTTAATTTTACCAAATAAAACCTTAGAGCTTTTGAAATTCTTATTTTAATCTTGTTTTGCCAAAAAGGCTTAAGGAATGATTAAGTCATTATTTTAATATGATTTTGCCAAACAAGCCTTAGGGCATTAAAAATTCTATTTTTTGTAACTTATATATTAAATTGATAATAAGTATATGTAATAATATTGAGAGTTACATATTCTATAATTATATGTGTTATATGTATATTGTATATACACTAAGTTATGTTAATTTTTAAACCTAAGTCTAAACTAAGAACAATAGAGAGAGAAATGAGGCTGCATATTTCGGTAGTTATAGGGAGTCTAGGAGGGGTATTGGATCTTCATACAACTTAAAATCATAAGCTATTTTGAAGGATCAAGAAGGCTTGCAAGAAGAAAAAAGTCTTCTGAAAAAGCGATATAGGTTGCGTAACGGTAATCAATGGTACAGGCAAGTTCTCTAACTCGATCTCGAATTGATATTTTTGAAATATGCTTGGCGTTAATCATTACTGATTATACCATGTCTATGAATTATTGATTTTCACTCTGTGCACATTTCATGTACTCATCAGGTATGAAAGGCTGATCTCCTTCATTACCATTTGGTCCGGTTGATTTATTCATGTTCATTATTCGTTCAACTATGAAAATTTATTCATGCTCTTTTGCAATGTATATATTATAGAAAGTTAGCCAACTTATTGTTCAATTCTTTCGATCATGATATATCCTTAATTGAACTTATACTTGCTGGGCAAAATTGTTGCTCACCCTTGCTATATCATGATAAACATTGCAGATTATGACGAATACATCGGTTACAAGAAAAGTCCAAGACAAGTCAGCTTTGGATTATATGTGCAGCTAAAGTTGTAACAGTAATGTATGATAATAGCTTTATATGTCTGATAGGATATTGATTTAGGTATTATTTGAAGGTTCTCGACCTTGGGGATAATGTGTAATGTTTAATGTATAAATAATTTATGTTTATATCTTCTGCAATAGTTATAGAAATAGTACACCGGATTCGTGTTGATTTGGGACCCGAATCGGGGGATGTTACAGTTGGTATCAGAGCTGTAGGTTATAAACCTTAGGTAGGAGTACCTTAGGCTATAACCTTAGAGAAGAGAGGTGAAGATAAGGAACGAATACACTCAAATATAGTTTGAACAATGAGAAGTAATTTAAGAAATTTATAAAGAAGGAATGAAAACATGCATGAGAGGATTCAAAGAAGAATCTGGCAGAGTTATGGAATTACCCAACTCCAATATTAAGAATGTAAGGTGATAACAAATAGACAATGTCTATAAGAAGAGATTGGTAACGAAGTTAAGAATGAAAAGTTATAGTTAAGTATGGTACAATTGTACTCTTTAGTAGTTGAGGTATGGTATCTGGGCTAAACGATTCCTTCATAGAGCGGAGGTATATACGAACTAGTAACTCGGAACCTAGTTTGTTGGTTGTTTGCGGGAAACCACTCAGCGTACCATATTGAAACTGTTAGAGACTTGATGTGTTCCAAGTGTAGAAATGGATACATATGATGAAAGTGTAGAACTCGAATGAAATTTTGAGCGATGTAAATGAAGTTAGAAATTCTTAAAGGAAGAATTTTTTTTATAAACAAGAAGATTCATAGAAGAATCAAAGAGATATAAAGATAAGAAATGGGAGTTTCCTAACTCCAAAAGCCAAGATAACGAATAATGTCGTAAATGATGAAAAAGAGAAAGAAAGAAGATCGTAAAACAAAACGATCACGAGTTAAGAAAAGAATTTTAAGGGAGATGATTATAGAATAAGATCAGGACGTGGTCTGTTTAAGTTATAAAAGAAAGATGATCTATAATGTTTGAATAATTATAGCTTAATGCTATGAAGATGGGGTACTATAAAATAGTACGAGATAACTCATAAGGAGTTATAGATGATGTGATACGAGGAATTCGTATCGAGCAAAGACCAAGTTATAAGCAAGATAAAGTTAGGTGGGATTTCAATTGAGGACTCATGTGATGGCTGAGTTGTACAAACCTTTGTATGGGCGAGGGTTTTGTGCTTGCACTCAGTTTATCACATTGATAATCATTAGAATGTTTGTGTCGCGCTATTTGTTATATGCCTGTTGAGAAGGTGATTATTTTCTCATATGTATAACAGATAGGTAGAGTATAGTTAGAGAATATTATAAGGTTAAGTGCGAGTTCTTAAAACTCATACTTATGGTAGGTTCGTGACTCATAATTATATGGTATGTTTTTGAACCCCTCGACGAATGGACGTCTATGGTCTGACTAGGATAAGTTCTTAAACTCATATGATTGTGGCAAGTTCCTGAACTCATAACGTGTGGTAAGTTTGACGAACTGGGTATAGATAAGTGTGAATGGAGTATTGAGGATGATAAGAATAGATAGACCTATTAAACAATGAATCATTATAGAAAGTGGAGTTGATGGTGGAAGTATAGGTACTCTAAATCTACTAGCTATGCTAGACTTTCAAAATTTATTGACTTCGTGATGATGTTTACACTTCTATTTTCTTGAAAAACATTGGATCAAATGATGGAACCAATGAGTTTTAACAACAATATTGTTATTCGTATGTCTATGCTAATTGCTTCGGCTAGACAAAAATGATTTGTAATATATCAAAATGTATTTTATATCATTAATGCATCATGTAACCTGGTGCAAAGATGATAAAAACGATGGAGTCATTAATGCAGTATTACCTAGTGTTGGATGTGATCTAAGGATCGTCAGCCCACTATGGTATGATGTAGTATGATAAAATCACCAAATGACGGAATCCTCAACGGACTGTAAATACAGTGTGGTATCATGACGTCATAAAAAGATTTTTGAGATTTCTTTAAGATGTGAGAATATATATATATATATATATATATATATATATATATATATATGTGTGTGTGTGTGTGTGTGTGTGTGTGTGTGTATTTCGATTGATGTTCGAATTCTTGTAAAAGTCTATGCTATTTGATTCAGCTAGACGAATATTGAATGATGTTCATGAAATTCAAGCATTTATTGAAAAGTTATGCCAAACCAAATTGTTTTGGTGCGGATTCAGATGTTGAAAAGCTGAGGTGAACAACCCTATAAGGGGACATGTTTTCGGGGACAATGGTTCCGAGCGTAACGCATATAGTCGTTACAAAACACTACGTTGCAGCCTAACGTAGTGGTACAATAGGCTAGCCACCTAGTGTACGTGAGGAGGGTGTTTTCAGTCTTTGTGATTGATAAACACTCTGGTTTGCAGTGTGAAGGATTGAGTTGAAGCACTAGTAAACCGAGAATAGAGTTCACGGTCTTGTGACCCCTCAGCGTGATTTGGAATCTTTTAAAATTCCTGAGTTATTCATACTTCTTCCCAATTATTGAGCAATTGTGGAAGATTCTTGCAATTATAAAAGGTGAATGTGGCAAGGACGATACTCCTTAGAAAGAAGTAAGTCGTAGAATGCGACACTGAATGATGAATATATGGAATAGGTGAGAAAAGAAATTTTGAAATGAGAAGGAGATGAGTTATCAAAGAATAATATAAATCTCTTAATAGAAAAGTTTAATAATTGAAGAAAGACCTTTGTGGAAAGAAGTGGTTATAAAACCCAATGAGTGAATAAAGTATTAATGTAAAATCTATTTTGATAGAATGAATGAATAAAGATTAATAAATAAAAAATTCAAAGACGAAATTCTTAAAAGAATGGGTGAATGTAATATCCCGAGTGTTTATGATAACAATCTTTAGAAAAGGAAATAAATGGATTAAAGAATATATAATACTCAGAATATAATTGATTTAAAGTGAAAGTTATGAAAAAAACCTAGAATTTGTTGAAGAAATGAATGTAGTAGGAAATATAAAACCTATATTAAGGTCACATGTTGAACTTATTCAATGAAGAGATTTGACAAAAAGCTGAGTAAGGTAGGGTTTCGGTGATTCCGAGGACGGAATCCTTATAAGGAAGGAAGAATGTGACGAATGAATTATTTGAGTTGTGATTCTGGGGACAGAATCATTGTAAGAAGGGAATGATGTAACAATCCAAAATTTTATTTGTAATTTAAAATATTTGTTAAATTAAATAAATATTTTATTTATGTGATTGTTGTTAGTGTATATTTGTGAATTAAATAATACTCTAATTTAATTTAACAGTTAGAGAGTTGTTAAAGATTACATTAGTTGCTATATTGATGTCGTAATTTAATAATTAAAGTGATATATTAATTGTTAAATAAAATTAAAATGATATTATAATTTTGTGATATTTGGTTAAGTGGAAAATTTATGTAGTATGTGGTAATTAGTTTATTTAATTAAGATTGGATATGAAAATCCAAGTAAATAATGTGGGACAATAAACTATATTTATTAAAAGAGTTTTAATTTGATTTTATCAAACAAAACCTTAGAGCTTTTGAAATTCTTATTTTAATCTTGTTTTGCCAAAAAGGCTTAAGGAGTGATTAAGTCATTATTTTAATATGGTTTTCCCAAACAAGCCTTAAGGCATTAAAAATTCTATTTTTTGTAACTTATATATTAAATTGATAATAAGTATATGTAATTATATTGAGAGTTACATATTCTATAATTATATGTGTTATATGTATATTTTATATACATTAAGTTATGTTAATTTTTAAACCTAAGTCTAAACAAAGAACAATAGAGAGAGAAAGGAGGCTGCATATTTCGGTAGTTATAGGGAGTCTAGGAGGGGTCTTGGATCTTCATACAACTTAAAATCATAAGCTACTTTGAAGGATCAAGAAGGCTTGCAAGAAGAAAAAGGTCTTCTGAAAAAGCGATATAGGTTGCATAACGGTAATTAATGGTACAGACAAGTTCTCTAACTCGATCTCAAATTGATATTTTTGAAATATGCTTGGGGTTAATCATTACTGATTATACCATGTCTATGAATTATTGATTCTCACTATGTGCACATTTCATGTATTCATCAGGTGTGAAAGGCTGATCACCTTCATTACCATTTGGTCAAGTTGATTTATTCATGTTCATTATTCGTTCAACTATGAAAATTTATTCATGCTCTTTCGCAATGTATATATTGTAGAAAGTTAGCCAACTTATTGTTCAATTCTTTCGATCATGATATATCCTTAATTGAACTTATATTTGCTGGGCAAAATTGTTGCTCACCCTTGCTATATCATGATAAACATTGCAGATTATGACGAATACATCGGTTACAAGAAAAGTCCAAGGCAAGTCAGCTTTGGATTATATGTGCAGCTAAAGTTGTAACAGTAATGTATGATAATAGTTTTGTATGTCTGATAGGATATTGATTTAGGTATTATGTGAAGGTTCTCGACCTTGGGGATAGTGTGTAATGTTTAATATATAAACAATTTATGTTTATATCTTTCGCAATAGTTATAGAAATAGTACACTGGATTCATTGTGATTTGGGACTCGAATCTGGGGATGTTACATTTATTATCAAACTATTTCATAGAATAGTGAGGACTACTAATGCTATCATCTGGACCGTCACTCCGTTCCCCGACTAGTCTCAGCTATGTTCTCATTTACTGAAGAGAACAATGAAAGCAAAATGGTGAGCTTAACTAGCCCAATAAGAAATATTATGACTAAGATAATGTAAAATAATTTATCGTTAGCCTTCAACAATGTTAAATTTTTAAAATAAAACAAACATCAAGTTTAACTGCAGCGGAACAAGCAATCCATTAGAAGAGTCAAGTAGAGCATACAATCTACTATCTTCTATGATTTAAAAGGTTTTTCATCATTTTTATCGCTGAGACTCAGCTTAATAAATAATCCACATCATCGAATCACCCATGCACTACGGCCAAGGATATTCTTTAGTATCACGACCACAAATTTTCCATGCACTATGGGCTAAGGATATTCGTGTATTCATCAATGGTCATGGTCATGCCAACAACTGTCCATCAATGCACTATGGGCCAATGAGGACTTTTACCACATCATTTGTAACATTATGGTCATGATTATACCGAATAATCATTGGTCATAATCATACCACGTACATCTATGCACTACAGGCCACAAATGACTTTCAACATAATATAACATGAGGATGATGACAATGATATAAGAGTTCAATAAAACAAGTTCAAGGATAATTTTTTAAAGATTAATAATTTAATTTATCCAGAATTCAATATTGTCCAAATTGTCAACATGATACTGCTTTGTGGAGTAAAATTCAAGAATGATAATGTATCAAAAATAATTTGGACCGAAAAGAGATCAATTTTTGTTATGAATAGTACTCTGGGTGAATAGTACCCGAGTGAATAGTACCCAGTGAATAATACTTTGGGAATAGTACTCTGTGAATAGTACTTTATAAATAGTACTTAAGAATAATACCCGTGAATAGTACTTTTGTGAATAGTACCATATAAATAAATAGTACTCCTAGACAGTACTCCGGTATTAAAAACTTAAAATTTAACAAGAATGTGCAGAAAATATCCTTGTGAAGCGATAATAGACGAATCACAAATTTCAATGATATTCTACTAATTTCACGGAATATAGAAGCAATACTTTAACCGAATGATGGTATAATAAGGAATACGAGACGAAATAATATTACTCAAATACTACAGAGTATGGAAGAAAATATTATTCTTATGAATACTGGAAAAAAATAATATCCCTTACCTCAGAAGAAGATTAGATACTGGAATATTGAGGTAACAGACTTCTGTTCTACTTTCTCTCTAAATCTTCTCTCTCTATAAATGCTCTTGTGAGTCTTAGTGAATTGGTGAGAATGAAAGAAGAATGAACTTCTATTTATAGGAAAATATAGTTTCGATAATTGCACATTTTGGGGCTCGAAATATTACAGTATAATACCTTCATCTTTTTCTTTATTTTTAATATAGTCCTGCAAGTATTAACAAACTTGAACCACCTCCCCTAATAGTACATCTTGTGAATCAATAGTACAATCATGTTAAAGAATTAATTACAGTATAGTACCTTCATCTATACCTCCATTTTTAATTTAGTCATGCAAGTATTATAAATCTTGCATTACCTCCCCTAATAGTACATGCACGTGAATCAATAGTACACACATGTGAACAAATAGTTATAAGCATGTGAATTACTAGCAATTAATTGGTCATTTATCCGATTAATTACCTGATTAGTCAATATAACCTCCAGACATCCATTATTGTCGAAATAGATGTCGATTTCCACTAACACTAATAATACCAACATAATGGAAATATCAATTTCATCTTTAATCAACACGAACTTATTCATCATTAATATTATAACTCACAATATTTAACAACCAGATCATTCGCAGGAAAGAGGGGACTTTTCGATAAGGATTTCTCCTAATTGGCGCTCAATTAGGTGACCAAACCTTGACAGAACTTTCTAGACATTGTCAATATTGCAAATAATAATATGAATAACTTTGTCGTCTCAATTATTGATTTAATAATAATAAATATTATGCAGATGATACTGTGACAATAATTAAATCAATAATATGAGAGATATTATGTCGTAATTACTGTAGCAATAATTGAGTATAACTAAGTGACTTCTCACGTAAGCATCAATAATCAATATCGTGTGCTACTATGCAACCACGCGTATTACTGTACTTTTACCACCGGGTAGTTCAACAGTTTAACGGTAAAACTTTCGCCGTTATTTTTATAAAAAGATAATTCTATCATTTTATAACTACGACAATACTTTTGTTGTGGGGCCCACCAATGATTGTGCCGTCATACGAATATTCCCTGTTAAAAGGAATATTCTTCGACTAATCGAATATTATATAACCACTTGCTTACTTTGCAAAATTTGTAAATAATACCCACAACTATAACATTATATCAAATCCACACCATAATATTCAAAAATATATTTCGAGAAAAATTAATTTTTATTCATAAAAGTTGGGGTCTTACAACCTCCCCTTCTTATGAAATTTCATCCTGGAAATTAGGGTGCGTACCTGGTATGTCGAAGAGGTGAGAATAACTTGACTTTATTTCAGATTCTAACACCCAAGTCATTTCCTCTACATCGTGGTTTGTCCACAAAACTTTGACTTGAGGTATAACCTTGGAGCGTAGACTATGATCTTTCTTATCCAAGATTTTAACAAATACCTCTTCATAGGTTAAATCTTCTGCTATCTTGTCTGGTTCCAATTCAATAATGTGGTTCGGGTCTTTCACATATTTACGTAACATATATATGTGAAAAACGTTATGAACACGAGACATATTTGGCGGTAAGGCGAGTCTATAGGCCACAGTTCCTACTCGATCGAGGATTAAAATGGGTCAATGAATCAAGGATTGAGCTTTCCTCTCTTTCCAAATCTCATAACTCCTTTCCCTGGAGCAACACGTAACAACACATGATCTCCAATACTGAATTCCACGTCCTTTCGATGAAGATCAACATAACTCTTTTGTCGATCTTGTGAGGTTTTTATACGTTGTCAGATCGTTTGAATCTTTTTAGTAGTCATACGTAAAAACTCCAGTCCTAACAACGTTGCTTCACCCACCTCATCTCAGAATACTGGAGAACAACACTTTCTTCTATACAACGCCTAAAATGGAGCCATACCAATACTTGCTTGATAACTGTTTGTTGTAGGAAAACTCCACCAATGGTAAGAACTTGTCCCAACTTCCTTTGAAGTCAAGGACATATAGTCTTAATAAATCTTCAAGAGTTTGAATAGTCCTCTCTGACTGCCCGTCCGTTTTAGGATGATATGCTGAACTAAATCGTAAATTCGTGCCATAGCTTTTTGCAAACTAACCCAAAATCGTGAAGTGAATCTTGGGTCTCGATCAGAAACTAGGGATACTGGCATACCATGCAATTTGACAATCTCATTTATGTACATACGAGCAAGACGTTCAAGTATATAAGTTTCTCGTATCGGTAAGAAATGAGCAGACTTGGTCAATCTATCAACATGACCCAAATCGCATCTATGCCTTGAGAAACCTTGGGAAGACCATTAACAAAATCTGTTGTAATGTGCTCCCACATCCATTCTGGAATTTCAAGTGGTTGCAATGGATCTTTTGTCACTTGATGCTCCGCCTTGACTTATTGACAAGTTAGACACCTTGAGATAAACCCCGCTATCTCTCTCTTCATATTGCTCCACCAAAATGTATGTCGAAGATCATGATACATTTTGGTACTCCTAGGATGGATTACAAATGGTGTGTTGTGTGCCTCTATCATGATTTTATACTTCAAGTCAGAATCGTTAGGAACACAAAGTCTGGAGTTGACTCGAAGTATTCCTTCTTCATCTATTCTTGCTTCCGGAATAGCACCTTCTTGCACTTTCTTCCTCATACGCATCAGCTCCAGGTCTGTAGCATGAGTAACTTTAACTTTATCGATTAAAGTTAGTTCTACTCGTATATTCGCCATCATCACATGGGTCCCTAGAGTCTTTATCTCTATCTCCATCCTTTGTAAGTCATAAAAATGGGCCTTTGTGTTGACAATATCGCACCCGTACCCGCATATGATCTTCTACTCAATGCGTCAGCTACTACGTTCGCTTTTCCAGGATGGTATTGAATGGTATGATTGTAATCTTTCAATAACTCAAGCCAACGTCGTTGCTGTAACAACCCAGAATTTTGGATTATCTAGAATTTAGGTTTAAAGAATTAGTTATTAATAAAATGAATTTTTATTAATACTATTTTGTGTTGTGTTTATTTATCGTTCTATAACCTAGGATGATTATATGTCAGAAGAATTCTGGCTACGAGCTAGATTTAACGAGTAAGAATTTTTAAGACGAAAATGAAAGTTTTCCAAGAACAAAAATATTTCCAGGAAAAAAGACGACATATGCACTATTCATCCATTTCTACCCGAAGATTTATTTTGAAATTCCGAGAAGTTAATGACTACGTATAATTTTGAGACGTGATGGAATATTCAATAATATTTAAGTTATGGCAAAAACGAAGTTTTCGCATGCGGACTAAAAACCTAAGAGTTGGAAAAAGTGAGTTCCGAGAATTTTATGATCATGTATAATAATTAGGGTTATTATGCGTGAGAAATACGAGTATAATACTAGTTATTATACGAGTATAGTAAGAAAATTAGTACGACACATAATACAAATATCGTACGAACAATATACGAAGAGAATACAAGAATACGGGAATGGAATGCGTAGAATACTATTAGTCTTAATGGACTTTGTGTTCATGGAATTTGTAGAATCCAATTGGACTTGAATTATTTCAAGCCCAATGCTTTGTGAAATTTAAACGCAAGATAGGCCCAATAAGAATTAGGGTTAAGGCCCAAACCAAGAAAATAAATTGCGGATCGAACCGATGGGTAAACGGATGGGTAAGAACCATGGGGCAACCCATCTATATGTATATGTATTATGTAATATTAATGGACTTGTAAAGATTGGTTAGGATTTTGTACAAGCCCAAGTGAATTAAGGGTTAAGGCCCAAATTATGAAGTAATAAACATATGAAGGTTTGTTAAGCAAAGCCCAAGGATTTATGTAATCCAAACCCAAGCTAGAATCCATGAGTTGGCAAACCCATGGGGTAAACCATATTAATGTGGTAAATGTGTGGTTACCAAGTATTAAAAGTGGTGACCAAGTTAAGTGGTAACCAAGTATATAAAGTAGGGACCAAGCAAAGGATATGAGTGGTGTTGGTCAATTAATGAATAGTAAGGAGGTGGATTGTGTAAAGACTAATCTACCCCAAGCCTTGCAAGTTCTATAAATAGAGAAGCATGGCAAGTCATTTGCTAGTTATTCAAATTAATCCAATCACTCTCTCTCAAAGTGCTTAAGTGTTAGGAGAATTAAGTTGCAAGTAAGTTATTCCATAAGTCAAGAAGAAGAAGCTACTTACTAAAGACTTCAAATGTAAGACTCCTTCTCCAATTATCTTCTATCTCTAACATGATAGGTTGATAAGAAAAGCTTGGATTAAGGAACTTGAATGATAAAAAAAAGGAAGAAGTATGTATAAGTAATGAACTTAAGATACATAAGTTGGTAATAAGTCATTTAAGATAGCATAAGTTATAAACTTATGTGAATGCATGATGAACTTGTGATAGGTTTATTAATGAAAGTATATGTATATACATCAACTTGTAAGAACATATGTATCAAGAATACATAAGTAAAGTTATATGATGAAATCATGTATGGATGATGATTAAGAACTTTAATTGTCATAAGTTATGAATGATAAGTTCATAAGTAGTTTGAAAGTTATCAAGTATAAGCTTACAATGAGATAAGTTAAAATCCAACCATGAGTATAAATATTTGGAATAAGGATGTTAAGATGTTCACATTATGAATGTAATTCATTGGTAGTGTTGAACAAGTTCTAGGAACGAAGAATTGCCGGAAATCGCACGATTAGACGGTAATCGTCGAATTCGTAAATTTCTCGAAATGTAAGTCAAATTTTGTGTTTGAGTTCAGAAATGTTATTTTCCAATGGAGACAAGTCATGTTTGTCATTTAAGAGTTGCAGACTCGAAAATGGACGAATTCTGACTTAGAACGAAGAAACGAGCGTTTAACGTTCACGAACGTTTATCGTTTTCGTTAAAAATGAACCAATAGGTGAATTTTTAGCAAACGAAGTCAAATAGATAAAATTCTTGCATGAACGCGTAGATTACATAATTTATGAACCGTAGGCTTTTGAACGAGCCAATTCGGACTTAAAACGAAGAAGTTTTGCGTCCGGGAAGTTCACAAAAATTAAAAGTTAGAAAAATTTTCTGGTGCACAGAGTTGGCGCCGCGGCGCCACCCTAAGCTTTTTAGTCGTGCCGCAGTGCGACATCTGGGACTCGGCTACTGCTAACTCGTGCCGCAGCACGAGTTGCAAGAGTAATGCCCGCGCCGCAGCGCCAGGTACAGAACTTGGACAGTAAAGAATAAAAATGAAGGGAAATGAAGGGGATGGTAGGAGATCGAACTAAACCTACCTTAAACAACTTAAAGTAACATTGTTGGGACATTGTTAAGACTTAAAAGTAATGAAGAATGGTTAATATAACCAAGTCGAATGAATGTAAAGTGAACGATAAGTCGAAACGCATAAGAATGAAATCTAATCTATAATTAGATTGAAATGAAGGGTAAGATATATTCAGATACATACTTGATTATATGTGACCTAATGTAAGGCATTATGTGATCATGTATTGTAGAGACTTGAAAGACTTGAACGTAAAGTAAAATACACAGTAGCAGACGCTAAAGGCAAGTATTCTAACTCTTGTTTCAGTTCAATCTGAACAAGTTTATGATGTTCATGTATCCTTTCGCATGAATTGAAGTATAATGAAGTTAAAGCCAGTTTCTTTGGCTAGACTTAACATATTGAATGGATTATTGATAATTTATTCATCTTTTATCGAATGATAGTATCTTTTGTCAACTACTGATAGTTTTCAAAAGAAGACTGAATTGTTAAACAAATGTTTTGTCGGTAAAACGACAGGCACGCGAGGTTGCCGAATGATTAAACGTACATACGTTTAATGGATGTAGTGTTGATCAATACAGAGTACAATAGGCTGATCACCTAGAAGTGCTCGTAAGTAATATCGGGCTTACGGATTTAGGTCCGGGTTGTCCTTTTCAAAGAAAGAATGAATACTCAAGGTCTTTGACCGGGGTTAATGTTTTACTAGATTTGTTCATTGTGAAACATTTTGAAAGGAAAGATGAATTGCTATTTTGAATCATCAATAGTACTTCATAGCTATTGTTCAGTTATCGAAGATATATGATTCATATGTATCAAGCATGTTGTTATTGAAATTGTTATACTTGCTGAGCTAGTCATGCTCACTCTTGCTTGAACCATATGAATGCAGCTAAGACTGGACGTCATGAAGGATCAAATAAGGATAAAGGAAAATCTAAGGCAGATTATTAAGCTGTCATGTAATAGTATAGGTCTATTGTTGTAATGTAATGAATATTATGACAAGAGAACCTTTGTAATGGGTTTAGAACTTGGGAAATGTAAATATTGAATTAAATATATATAAGTTATGTTCATTCTTTGAGACTTTCAATTGAATGAATGTATGAATGTTTGTACAGTATAGCACCATCTATCGGGTTGTAAGATACCCGAATTTGGGGGCGCTGCAAGTTCCCAACCAATGAAGAAGAATGTTTTCGGGTTAATTCGGTGGATCGTGTCTTAAATGATAAGGAACATAATGTGGTGAATTATGAACCGTTGAGATGTGTCACTGGTGAAAATTCAGATTTGGAGGTCAAGCCATTGTCGCAACTAAGGGATATTAAAGCAATGGGTGAGGTGGAAGACAGGAAAGCACCTCAACTAGTTCTTCAACTTGAGATTCAGAGACAGTCAAGTAATTGACTATAACTTAGCACTTGATGGGAGGGAACCCATTATTTTTATCTCTATTTTCTTTTTATTTATTAAGTTCAGATTGTTTAGCTGGTTTATCTTTATTTGATTACTCATAGTTTGTAGGAGTTGCATAATTGAGTGTGTAGAAAGATTTGCATTGAGAATGATTGATACAGGTTAGAGAGTATTTGGTCAGAATTCAAGTTTTAACAGAGTGCGTTAATGCCTATTTAGGTATACGCAATTGAAGTCATCAGTGATAGGCAATTTAGAAGCAAACTCAGTAGTGTAGTAAGCATGTTCGCGCGGCTGCGCAATGAAAATAGCACAAGAACGCGTGCCCGCGCGCTACACATACCAGACCAGAAATGCCACTTGCGTGCCCACGCCTGAAATCTATTGACAGAGCGCACGACCACGCGCGACACCGGACTAAGACAGTTTTAAACATTTAAAAATGAGTTGGAGACCAGTTGGACTCTCATTTGAAATCATAACAGAAGCGAAATCAGCTCAGTCTCCATAACGCACGACTCTTCCTCTCTATCAGTTACACTATCGAAGCCATCAATCTCTCTACCATGTAATCATCCACGATTTCTTCCAAGTTCCATATCTACTCAACTTCTCCAATTGTAGTATAAAATTAGGGCTTCTGATTTGGTTGGGCAGAACAAACTTGGGGGGTAATATCATCATTTGTTCTTCTTCATTCTCAGTCATATCATCTGTGCGATCTTTATCAACTACAAATGGGACCTAAGCGAGCACGTTCTATTTCATCTTCTTCTTCATCTTCCTCGGGCAGTCAAGGAGAGGACATTATTGATCACACCAAGTTTCTAAACTTGGAATCTCAGCAGAAGTATTACAGAATTGTGGTGAAAACGTTCGTCAAGGAGCACGGTTTCAAATCGGAGGGGCAAGATGGTCAGTTATGTGCTATGATTCGGGAGAGAGGCTGGGGTGGACTGACTGCCACTCCCACGCCCATTCCGATGAGCATAGTCCGAGAGTTTTATGCCAATGCCAAGGTCACCATTAGTGGTATATCTCTGGTTTGCAGTGTCAAGATAGATTATAGACCCCGTGCCATTCGAACCATTTTTAGACTTACCGATACACCACCAACGGGGGCTGCTAATTGGTTCACCAGTGCACATGTGGAGATAGACTTGGAGTTGGTTATTGTTGAATTGTGTGTGTCTGGCACGAAATGGACCTATAAATCCGGAACGAATCATCCTCACATATTCCCAGCCGCAGCCCTGAACCGATATGCAAAGGCATGGAATTTGTTCATATGTTCCAAGCTCGTCCCTTCCTCTCATCAGCATGAGATCACAGCGGAGAGGGCAATTATTTTGTGGGGCATAATCACTAGGAAATATATTGACATTGGTCATCTCATCCATCAGAATACGTTGCGATATCTGTGGGGAGGCACCATTTGGAGCATTCCACACGCATCAGTGGTTACTATGCTATGTACTCATCAGGGATGCAACTGGGGCAACGAACAAATGCAATACCCAAGCCAGGACATAACTCATGCCACCATTGCAAAATTTAAGGATTGGGTAGGAGGTATACCACACCCACGCGGATGAGGATTTATCATTCAGCCTACTTTCCCAAAGCCACCACAGCAGCCCCTCAAACAGATGAGGCAGGCCCGTCCACGCAAGCACCTGCTGCCTATAGTAATCGCCAGCTCCGAAGGTTGGAGCAAAAACTCGATGCCATGTACGATAATTTCAGAACGTTTGTGACGGGACTCACGAGGGCCTTGGTCAAGGCTTTTGCGCAGCAAGGAACGACGCTAGAGTGGCCTCAGTTTGGGATTGCAGTGCCATATCCACCACCAGATTCACCACCTGAGGAGGGTGGTACCACTTATCATTAGGGGAGTTTTCATTACCCTTTACCTTCATTCAATGGGGCATTGAATATTATATGTTTGGGGGTATTGGGGTAGTAGTATAGTTGCATGTAGTTTTTGCATGATTAGTTTAATTTTTGCATCATATAGTTTATTTTTGTATATATGTTCATGTTTAATTTTCATGTCTCACAAAGCCTAGCCTGATGGAAATTTTGTCTAGCCGATGATGATAGTGAATTTTTGAAGATTTTTAAGTATTTAGGGATAACATGAGCTGAGATATAATGTTTTACACAATGCAATTCATAATACTGTTTAAATGCTTTCGGTTTGCATGAATGTGTTCACAATCACTTGTAGGTATAAGAAGTATGTGTTACATTGCTCAATAGAAAATGTAGTGTCAAAAAGAGAAATATGTGGAACATGGATGTAGACTTGCAAAACATTGACATTCAAACTTTGAGAAAACATGAGTATGCTATGTATATAAAAAAACAAATAGCAATAACGTGACTAGTCGTATTTCGGGGCCCTAGCTACTTGAGTAAATACGCCCGTAGGGGTGTCTTAACACCTAGCACCCTAAGGTCTTTCATGGTCTGGGAGTCGTTGGTTGAAAGCTCGCTAAGGGGCAGCAGTGTTTGCCTAATTAAATGAGGCATTGCACAGTCATGTGAGGAAAAAAAGAAAAAGAAAAGAAAAATAGCAATAAACACCGCGAGAAAGAGCAAAAATCGCCATCGTGAGTAGACATAAAGCAGTTAAGCCCATTGTTGAACCTCAGTTTGTTTTGATATGTTGGAATAGTCTTCATTGCATATGTATACATGAGTCTTGATTTAAACTATAATTTTCTGTTTTTAGCAATTTAGTATGTGTATTCTTTGCTGAGATCAAGTTTTGGTGAACATAACACACACACACAGCATCTCTATAGCATTTATGAATTATCTGAGTGCATGACAATATGCCTACAGTTTGGTTTGAATCTGTATTCTTGAATCTGTAAAAATTCGCTGAGACATTTTGGACTGAATTTATGTGATAGCTGGAACAACGTGAGACTAGTTGCATCATAATTTAGTTGCATAGTAATATAGCTACATTTTCATTGTTCATTAGTATGCATTGCTTGAGGGCAAGCAACAGTTCAACATTGGGGGTATTTGATAAGTGGGTTTTATACCTACTTATTGGATAGCAATTCACGCGAACTGTGCCCTTCTCAAGTACATTTTAATGTGTTTTTAGTTGCATTTCAAGATATTTTGCATTGTATTTACTTAAAACTCCTTTGGTGTAAAAGTGCAGGATATGGCACGATTTGGTGATGTAAATGGCATGAGGCTATGGACGCATGGTGTGAGAATCAATTGGAGCAGGAGGCTAACCATGGATGGACAAAAGAATGAACAACAGAACAGATCAGTGTAGCAGCAGAACCAGAAATCACAGTTGCAGAAGCCGCGCGACAGAATACGGTTGAGGACGTACGCCCGCGCGAGAACCTGGCTGGACAGACATTGTACACTACAAGTTGCGCGCCCGCGCGGGGATAACAAAGGAGGGGCGCGCGGCCGCGCGCGTTGCCTGAGGCTGCTGAGCAGTTTATTTTAATTTCGAATTTTAAGGGTTGTAATTGATTTAAAACGATTTCTGACTTGTGTCAGACGTATTATTATTCAGTTTTTACATATTTTCATTTTCATAACTAGGGTTTACACTCTGAGAGAGATTCCAACGTAGAAGGAAGCCTAAACTCTACTTTTTTAATTCTTTTTGGGATTTTCTATCATTGTGGATATTTAGTAGTATTTTGCTAGATTTAGATGAGGATTTGAACGTTACTAGTGGATTATAATCAGCAATTGGGTTTGATCGTTTCTATCTTTTCATCTTTCAATTGTTTGTTTATTAGCCATATTTAGCTTTGATCCCATAATGGCTTTTGGTTCAGTCATGAACTAAACTCCATTATGGGATTCTAACGTATTTTAATATGTAATTTAGTTGCATGCTTTAATGTTGGATTGTTTTACATATCATATGGGATTTCTATCATGTTTTTTTTACATCTATGAATGCTTGCTCACCATTCGCTTTTAGTACTTGTATGGAATTGACAATGAACATGCAAGTATGGATTGTAATCATGATAGCATACGTATATGGGGCTGTTTTGTATGGCTTGTGTATTTCGTGAATCAGATAGACATATACTGTTTCACCGTATGAGTTAGAATAAGGGCTTGTGCTTAAATTCAATATGATTGCAATTTCACATAGACATATAGTGTTTTTTTTGTTATATTAATGATTACATGGAATCTATCGCTTGTGGATGATGTGTAAGTAGGTCAAAGTACATTGAAAAATTGCTATGACTCTTTTAGTGTTCTTGTCTATTTTCATGTGATATGTGAACAAGTTTTGCATGATAGTGGTGATTAAATGAAATATTAAATGAAGTTAGGATCTCATTACTTTCAGATTTGATTTATTACATCTTTATTATTATTTTAGTCGTTATTTGCAATTAGAGTAATTCACCACTCATATTCATTAGTTTGAGTATATAAATATAGTGATTTAATTGATGCATAGTGATTTAAATTAGACAACTTTTCCTGTGGGATCGATACTTTACTTGGTCTGTATTACTTGTTGACACATGTATGCTTGCATGAGTTAAAGCTCTTTTGTTAGAATTGAAAAAGAGGCAAAACTAATCCTTGTGATTCTCCTCCTTTTATAAGTATGTTAATATGTCTTTAAGTCTTCTTGGAAGTCCTTGAGTAAATCGAATCAAAACAATCCTTCCCGAACTCAAAATTGGATAAAACTCGTATTTTCTAGGCTACCCCCGCCCCGGCGGGGGTCTAGGCTTGAAAAGGGTCCGCCCCAGCAGGCTAGGGGCCTGTTTTGGAGCTGACATCCCAACCCCGATGGGGGTTTTGTGAAGGAACATTTTCTGCTTTGACGTCCTTTGGGAAAATTGCTATAACTTCTTCGTCTGAACTCTGATTTTGATGATTCAAGTTGTTCTGGAAAGAGAAGACTTAGATCTACAAATTTCATGCTTTGAATTTTTTGAAATAAGGACTGAAGTAATGTTAAAAGTGGCTCTGAAGTGGCTTCTATGTAAATGACCACCCGAAACAGTGACGTTCGACGTCCGTTCGTACAAATATCATAACTCTTGCATCCGAACTCCGATTGGAATGATTCAAGTTGTTCTAGAAAGCTAAGAAGAAGCTCTATAATGTAATCTAAGTTCCAAGCCAAAAACATGAAATGAGCATAAAAGCCCAAATGATGTCCGGATTGTTTTTCTTTGCGATTTCAACTCCCAAGCATATAATCTAAAAAATGAATACAAAATGCATGAAAAGTAACTAAGAAACATGAGATTAAGAAAATAATTCAAGTAATAGATACCGGATAAGTAGGTATAAAACTTACTTATCAATGTCTTATCTATATTATGATTAGGTTTCTCCCATGAGGTTTTGTAATCCCCCATTTTTTTTATTTTAGTCTAAAATTAGCACACACAAAATCTGATGGTCCGACGCGCCCCGCGCTGCTCTATTTTCTGCTGCGACATCCATTGGTAAAACATGCATAACTTTTGATCCGTTAAGAGTTACGGGGACTGCAACCTATCAAATAGAAGATATCAACGAGATCTACAACTTTCATTCTTTGAGAATTAACAGATTCTGGCAGGATTATGAACAAAATCGTGATTGAAGTAGCTATTATGTAAACGACAAGCATGACAACTCTGAGCTTTGACCTTTGTTGATAAAAGGCCACAACTCTCGCATCCGAACTCCAATTGGGATGATTCAAGATGTTCCAGAAATCTATGAATTACATCTATAATAAAATCATCATCCCATGCCAAGAACATGCATCCAACGTTGTGTTAAAAGCCCGATAATCTTCCCTTCTTGCATTTGCTTGTATATTTTAGTCCAAAAGATGTCTGAATTGTTTTTCCTTGCTTCTTCATGCCAATGTTGTGTTATAGCCTACAAAATAACATAAAATGTATGAAATGAATGCACAATACATGCAAAGTAACTACGAAATATAAGTTTAAACAACTAATTCAAGTAATATATACCGAATAAGTAGGTATAAAACCTATTTATCAAATACCCCTAAACTTAAACAGTTGCTTGTCCCCAAGGAACACAACAAAATGCAATGCAATAAACTAAGAAATATGTCATCTAATCTAACATGCTAACGAATCCAAATATCAGCCAGATTAAAATTCACAAGAATTGCCTCATAGAAACTAAAGAAATTTCAAACAGAGAATCTAACCAAGAACAAGGCCATAATGCATATTATTTTGCAAATCGAACAAATACTTCACATAATATGCTTCTTTGAAGGAAAATACAGTTTCAACTCAAGAAAAACAGTAAACAAATTAAGTTCTAAGAAAACTACGCAATAACTAAGCTAAAGAGTCAACAAGGGGTTTATTCTGCTTTTATTCACTTACGAGGGCAATTTTCACACATTCCCATGGTTACACCCGACTGTGCAATGTCTAGTCCTTTTAGGCTTTTCAGTGATACCCCTTAGCGAGCTTTCAACCAACGACTCCCAAACCGTCAGGCTTTAGGGCGCTAGGTGTAGAGACATCCCCTCGGGCGTACTTACTCAAGTATCAAAGGTCATAAAACTAAACTAGCCAAAGTTTTTATTCATATAATATTTTTTTTTCCTTTTTCTGGATTTTCTTTTTTTTTTTCCTTTTTTTCTTTTTTTAAGCATGCACACCCAATGAATTCCCCCAAACTTAAGCTTTTGCGTAATCCTAGTCATTACTAACTGTTTACTAAATCTCTTTCATTAAAACACACATTTCTCACTAGAAGACAATTATGTGACCATTCACACTGTGCAAATCATAATAGTTACTCTAAAGTGCAATCTGGTTACATCAGATTCAAACATATATAGATTTACATCATGCTATGACATTACAACCAGACCTAAGTCATCAAAACTGTTTAAAAATCATGTAATTCCAATCTCATCATAGGCCAAAAGAATTTCAAACCAACTAAAAACTTGTGTTCATGTAATTCCTCTCTTTCAACATCTATATCATTTGGCACTTTCGGTTGCAGATTTGGTTTGGGCTAGCCATCAGTCTCGGAATCCAAGTCATAGGGCCAAGTGTATTAAGAACAAATGTTTGAGGCATTAAGTAGCTATTCCATCTGGTTCACAAAATTTTGACTCGATATCTCTTTATTAATCCTCATCTCCTCACTTGAAGCTATGAACTTGGACAACAATTCCTCCACCCTAGAATTATCTGTCTCAGTTTTGGAATCCATGTATTACAGACCATGTGTGGAAGTAGTGATGAGTTGTTCCATCTGGTTCTGAAAATTATGGCTCGATATTTCTTGACTCATCATCCTTTCCTCTTGGTTTGCTATGAGCTTTAACAAGAATTCCTCTAAGTTTGACTTTTCTTCTTGTCGCCATAGAGATGGACATGAGAATTTCGGTGCGTATGTTGGATTTGGAACAGAGTATTGATCTTCATAATTGTAGTTCCATGAAGAATCTGGGTGATACCCCTAAGCTTGATGATAATTGGCATATGCATACTGGTTGAGGTAGTTACCCCCGTACTGTACCGACCCAAAACTGATGGTGCATTGATTACTCGAGTGATTACCAGCACAATAATTGCAAGTTACTGCTATCCTTCGATTACGTTGGGCTGCAACTACATCCAACCTCCTCTAAAGTATCTCAAGTTGTGCTGATAATGCATCAATTTCATTGAGTCCATCAATCCCTGTGTCTCTGGCTGAGTCATTGTAACAACCCGATATTTTCTATATAAATAAATAAAAAAATTTGTGTATAATTTTTTTTTTATTTTAAAGATGAGGATTT
The DNA here is from genome assembly GCA_020205505.1 of Panax japonicus. Taxonomy (NCBI): domain Eukaryota; kingdom Viridiplantae; phylum Streptophyta; class Magnoliopsida; order Apiales; family Araliaceae; genus Panax; species Panax japonicus. The sequence goes on from CM035111.1 coordinate 31,723,507, forward strand.
GGACAAGATAATGTGTATATGTATTTATGTGGTAAAAAAAAATATAATTATTACATAAATGTTTACAAATAATTTTATTTTAGAATTATTGATTATTATAAAGTATATTCTTATAATAATTACTTTTATAGTAGAAATGTTTTTATTAGTTATTTTTCATGAAAATATAATCATATATTATTTAAATAATATATGGAGTGATTTTTAGAATAAATTATAATAATTATTTTATTATATAAATTTTAGTACATATTATTAAGTTAATTATTTTACCTTAATTATTAAGGTTAAATATGGAAGAATAAATCAGATATGAAATTCAAACACTAATTTTGGATTTTTATCCAGGGATGAGAATAATAATAATATAATATTAATTATATTTTGATTTTTCAGTGCTATAAATATGTACTGTATCTACGTATTGATGATGGTTGGTTAATTATGGTGTTTAATGTCAAAACCCTAGCTTTAATTTGTTTAACCCTATTTTTAAATTTAAATGGGAAATTCAAATACTGATATATAACTGTGTTATATGATTTATATTGTGTGTTATATAACAATTTGATTAATTAGGTAAACCCTAATTAAAATATAAAAACCCTAATTAATCTTTAGAAAACCCTAATTTCATAAATGAGAAACAATAATTTAAAACTCAAATTAGAGTTCGAGATTGGTTGTAATCGTGATAAGGTAATTAATTTACAAGTATTAGAATTATAATTATTAATTAGGAAAACCCTAATAAATTTTGGAAACCCTAGTTAACTAGAAACCCTAATTCTAAAATTAGTAACCCTAATTTGCTAATTTGGTAACACTAATTTGTTAATTGTAAGCTATATGCTAATTAGTGGACACTAAAACACTAATGTTCATGTATAGTGTAATTAGAAAATTAATCATAATTAATAAACCCTAATTTTAAATTTTTAGAAACTAAAATTTATTTAATTTTTTTTGTACAAACCCTAAACTGAAAATCCTACAAATGCTATGTACTAAACCTTAGGGTTAAACCCTAAGGGTCAAACCCTACGGGTTTGCAAGATTATAAGAATGCCATTAAAATTCCATGCGAAAAGACTAAAATACCCCTCTTTGGATATTTTTATTATGTAATTTGTGTATCTATACAAATGTGGAGTGGGTGACCTAAATGTTGACTTAGTGACTTAAATTGCCAGCAATCAGCCACTTATATCATCTGTAGTAACCCCGAATTCGGGCACCAAATCACCGCGGATCCGGTTCACTATTTCTATCACTATTTGAGGAAGATATAAACATAAATTGTTTATACATTACATTACACACTATTCCCCAAAATCGAGTAACCTTAACTTAATACACATTTCATAAAATATCTATTACACAACCATATTTATCAAACTATTCTATTACAAACTAGCTGCACTTTATATCCCAATCTGAACTTGGCATTATCTTTTCTATCAATGATTCATTTATTTAAGAATTATTTCTATTCTCAATTCAAAATAAATCTTATTTATCTATACAATATTTCCAAACTACCAAATACATTTGATAAAATTATCAATTATTGATTTATACAATTTCTAATTCAAGAAAATGTATTCATTTTGTGCATCGCTCAATCTTCATCATCCGTATAGCAAATAATATTGTCTAACATCATTAACCTGCAAAAAGTTTATGTTTGCAAGATTGAGCTCGACAGTCCAGCAAATTTAATAATCTATCATGTTTCACATAGCACACAATTCTATATGCACTACATTTCCTTTAATATGCATATCTGCATGCAACATATATTCTTTACTAAACATATCCTACATGCATCAATAATTTCTTACAAAACATTATCTCATGCATTATACATTTCAAATTTATCGAGTTACATCATACAACATGTAATCACATTTTGATTGAGTTCCATAACCCAATTAACTTAGTCATATTTTGACTTTCAACAATTCATAGAGCATAATATGTAATTTAACACATAACACATTCCATCCACAAACATAATAGAACTGAAAAACTTGCCTGCACCGTTGATTACCGCAACGCAATTTATAACGCTTTACCCGAAGACCTAATATTTATAATATAGATCTCCAATATTAGAAAAATATCATCACAGTATATTACTGTTATATTTATATCCACAGAATAACCTAAACACATTACCACATAACCGTTTTCAGTCTTTACAGCACATAAGACTAGATATCAAGTCAAACTATTGCAGTCTGAGTTGAAACCGACACAATTCTATCATCCCGACGGTCTAGTCAGACGAATATCGAGTTTAAGTACAATTAAACTCTGTCTAACCACTTAACAATTAACACCGATAATTTCTAATCAGACAAAACATTTTTCCTATGCTCGTAATAATTTTCGGATAATTATTACCATTTATTAACATTTTTCAATCCTTAAAACCGTATTTAAATGAATTAAATACCAAATAATACCTTAATCCTTAATATTTATTTAATATAAAATATTAATAAAAATCATAACATAATATTATAATATAATTATAATATCACAAAGTATTTTTAATACTTTAAAAATTATTTTTATATGATTTTCCAACACTTTAATCCTTTATTCGATAATTAATATTAATATTAAAATATTAATATTTTCATGCCCAAAATATCAAAAGTTATATTTTATAACTTAAAATATTTTTATAATACTTAAATCATTTTTATATGATTTATAAAGCATTAATCCCATTTTTCCTTAATTTATTTAATATATCTAATAAATAAACTAATTATCATTAATATTGATTAATTAATGAATTTCATCACAAAATATTAAAAGTCATCAAAAATAACTTAAAATATTTTCTAACACCATAATATTATTTTTCATGATTTTTCATGAATTAAAAACTATTTTTAAATATTTTATTTAATATTATAATTAAATAAATAAATACCATTTATATTCCAAAAATACTAAATATTTTTGAAATATACTCAAAATAGTTAAAAACTATTTTTCAGACTTTAAAATAATTTTTCATAATTTATTTTGTATTTTTAATAATTAAAAACCATTTTTTTTCTAATTTTAAATTAATTTCCGAAAAAATAATAATAATCTGTCACTAAAGGCCTATAGCGACACTTTCTGTCGCTATAGGTGTTCTTAAGTGTTCTTGAGTGTTCTTGACAGTGTTCAAGGGTCCTTGTTTGACCGGTTTTAATTCTATGCTCCTAATGTTTTCTGGGCTGGAATTTGTTTTAACATTATAGTACTAACGTAATACTACAATCACCAACTTGTTTCATGGCCATACAACATCCGATCAGAGAGATATTGGTCATCAAAAACTCTGACAATGATGTTCTTCAATTTCTGGGTTTTCCAGAAATTGAAGAACAGTCGAGGTGCCTGTTTTAGATCCTTATAAATTTCATTTTACGTTCGTTTTATGTGATCTAATGGTTATATCATGTAGACAAGATGTCAGACTACAACTAAAAAGCATCAGATCATCAAATTAACATCACAAACAAATTATCTAGCTCGGTCAAAGTAGTAGTCCGGACTGTTCTTGAACATTTCTGGGTTTTCCAGAAATGTTCTTGAACAGCTTGGTCAACGATAGTTTGACCATTAATTTCTACAATTAGGATACGGATCTGAGTGATATAAAGGCATATATGCATAGCCTGCATGTCATTCTACAAGATAAGACCAACAACATCACATAACAACTTAACCATAGTAAGATCTGAGACGTTAAAAATGTTGTCAGACCACTGAAAATTTTCTGGGTTACCCAGAATTTAACTTTTCGTGAACGGTCAACGGTCTTTGACCGGTCATATTTCTTAGTCCATTCATGATCTGGTTGTTTTTCTTGATCCAGAGCACAGTAGACATGACATAGAATACATGTATAACATAAAACACACTAATCATCTAACAGAAAAAGATCTAGAGGCTCTGACATTCATTGTCAGACCTCAGCTTTAAAATTTTTCCAGATTTCTTAAAATGTCAAATCCGAGCACTTTGATGTTATGGGTTTGTGTTTTGACAACCCAGATCATCATTTGACACATTAAAATACACATTTAACCAATCAATTACAACATCAAACATCAGATCATAAAATTTTAAGATTTAGGGTTTATACCACTTTTATGCTTTGATCTATGATTCTGATCATTTGATCTGTTTTTGGTACACGTGGGGCTTGAATTGTGACTGATTTAACTTAGATTTTCGGAGGTTGAGAGAGAAGTAAGAGTTGGTGAGAGCAAGTTTGGCAAATAAGCAAAAATGTGTACATTTTCTCTCTCCCAATCTTTATATATTGCATGATGCATGTATGGTGTTGAAAAAGGCTGATTTGCTGGAACTTTTTAGCACATGGCTAGACTAGGATAGCTCTAGGGTTGTTCACCAAACCCATGATTTTGCAAGATTTGCAAGAAACCTAAATAATACACTAAAAGGGCATTTTTGTCCTTTCCTTTAATTTCTAGATTTTGTATTAGGGTTTAGGGCTTAGATTTTATCCCACAAATAATTAGCAACTTGGATTTTCAAAAAATTTCCAATTAAATTTTAAAATGGAAAATTTTAAATTTCTAACTTATAATTAGGGCTTCCTAATTATATCATAATCTCCTAATCATGAATCAATCTTTGTTAATTAGGACTAATTTATCCTAATTAAATTTTTTTATTAAGCACTTAGGGCCATAATTGCACATTAGATCTCAAAACCACATTTTAGGGTTTTTAAATAAGAAAATAATATTTAAATTTTAAAAATTAGATTTCCTAATTAGATTAGGGTTTCTAATAACTCATAAATTGAAATAATTAGGATTATGGTTTCCTAATTAACATTGCTACTTTTAGCAATTAAATCCACCACTAAATAATTAGGATTTCTGACGGAACAATTAGGGTTCCAAAAATTAGAAATTAGGGTTTGTTAATTAATTAACCTTACCCTCATTAATACTTAATTAATAGCACTAAAGCATTAAAATTCTTCGTTATATTCCCAGATTAGGGTTTCATTTTATCAGAATCTGAAATTAGGGTTTTCAGATCTGGTATTAGGGTTTTCAAAAAATCAATTAGAATTTCCAGTAATTCATTAGGGTTTTTCCTAATAAATTTAATATTAATGACGTTTAACCTTGTACATAACATTGCATTCCCAATCTAGGGTTTTCAATATCCGATTTAGGATTTCGTACTCCCGAAACTAAAACTAGGGTTTCCATAACCGATTTCTAGGGTTTCTTATAAGACGTTAGGGTTTTCTAACTGAACGCTGTCGTTCTTAATATAAACTTAGGGTTTATCACAGATGTAATTTACCTGATCAACCCATGACCCTTAACCACATTCTGAACACATCATTAACCATAAACACAGAACATAATTTACATAAATCCTTAATCTTGAATAATTCACCTATATCCTTCACCGAATTTTGAAATCCTCAATTCAATCCCAATAACATCATACGCATACACTTATTTTCTGTCTAGATCTATTATTTGACCTAAAATCAATCATTTAAGATTTTCATAAATTGTCTAATTTCTCGGGTTATCACATTCACCCCTCCTTCTAAGAATTTCGTCCCCGAAATTCACCTTACACCTTACACCTTACACCGTGCACCTTACACCATTCACACATCTTTCACCTGCTACCCAATACAACACTCACAAGGGTAAAAATTTTAAAACTGTGCTGAGAAATCGTATAGACTGTTTGTTTTTCATTTTCGCAAAAGTTTTATGGAAATTCATCCGCAAACCGTCATAACTTACGGACAAAAAAGGTGATTAGCCCATTATGCCCTGTACTGATCAAGTACTGCTGGTCGGAACAATTTGTTCCTCTTATCCGCCTTAGGCGCACAAAATTTCTTACCTCAGTCTGATTTGATTCCGCAGCAAAACAATTTGGTTCGGGAAAACTTCTTTCAATAAACACTTGGAGTTTTTGAAAACATTTTTGAGAATGACGTCATGATGCCGCACTGTATTTAACAGTCCGTTGAGGATTTCGTCATTTTGTGACTTTGTTATACTACATCATACTGTAGTGGGCTAACGATCCTTAGATCACATCCAACACCAAGTAATTCTGCATTGATAACTCCATCATTTTTTATCATCTCTGCACCAGGTCACATGGTACATAAGTGATAAATAAAAATAATTTTTCTTTTTTTTAAAAGGCACATAGTGCGTATTTAGCTTGATGTCAAAAATTGAGGTTTAGCATAGTTAGGGTTTAGGAAAACCTAAGTCTCCACTAATGATCATATGCTTAACAATCTATCTGTTCCTATAATCCTTAACACTCCATTCACACAAAACTATACCCAGTTCATAAAACCACACTTATGAGTCCATAAATTGCCACAATCGTATGAGTTCACGAACTTTCCTAGACAGACCTTTGGCGTCCATTTGCTGAGGGGTTCATAAACATTTCATATAACTATGCGTCAAGTATGTCACATAAGTATGAGTCCTAAGAACTCGTACTTAATCTTATATCCTCTACCTATGACCTATCTATCTGTCATGCACATGAGAAAGGAATCACCCTCTTAACACGCATATAACAAATAGCGTGACACAAACATTTCAATGATTATCAATGCCAGAAACTAAGTGGTTTTCAAACTAAACTTGGCCACTAATCAATATAGGAAGCTAAGTGAACAATTCCCCGCCCATACAAAGAATTGGTCAACCTAACCACTACATTGACCAGGAAGCTACATTCTAAAACCAAGTACTAATTCCCCGCCCATACAAGGAATCATACAACTCAGCTGCCGACAAGAGTCCTCAATTGAATCCCCACCTAATATTTAACCCCCTTTTTCAATACGAATTTAATTCGTATTCATAATCCATAACTTTTTCATGAGTTTTCATAGTACCATTTCATAGTACAACTGATACACAGCATCTTGCTGTAACCTTTTCAATCATAAGATTGATTCTTTCTGACTGTCATAACCTTATCAGATCACGGGGTGATCTTATCATATATATTACAATTTATTTATATGCCCGTGATCGTTTTGTTTTACGAACTTCTATCCCTGCACTTTCAGTCTTTTAGACTTGATCTATTCACCATTAATGTTCAACTTTATTATCAGAGTTAGGGAACTCTGTGTCTTTACACTCGCCGAGATTCATCTTTGAATCTTACTGACCAACTAACTCTATTTGAGTTAGTCTTATCCTAATCACTGCGGTTATTGGTCTCAGGTATTCCTACCTAAGCTTCATAACCAACAGCTCTGATACCAACTATAGTAACCCCGAATCCGGGCCCCAAATCATCGCGGATCCGGTTCACTATTTCTATCACTATTTGCGGAAGATATAAACATAAATTGTTTATACATTATATTACACACTATTCCCCAAAATCGAGTAACCTTAACTTAATACACATTTCATAAAATATCTATTACACAACCATATTTATCAAATTATTCTATTACAAACTAGCTGCATTTTATATCCCAATCTGAACTTGGCATTATCTTTTCTATCAATGATTCATTTATTTAAGAATCATTTCTATTCTCAATTCAAAATAAATCTTATTTATCTATACAATATTTCCAAACTACCAAATACATTTGATAAAACTATCAATTATAGATTTATACAATTTCTAATTCAAGAAAATGTATTCATTTTGTGCATCGCTCAATCTTCATCATCCGTATAGCAAATAATATTGTCTAACATCATTAACCTGCAAAAAGTTTATGTTTGCAAGATTGAGCTCGACAGCCCAGCAAATTTAACAATCTATCATGTTTCACATAGCACACAATTCTATATGCACTACATTTCCTTTAATATGCATATCTGCATGCAACATATATTCTTTACTAAACATATCCTACATGCATCAATAATTTCTTACAAAATATTAATTCATGCATTATACATTTCTAATTTATCGTGTTACATCATACAACATGTAATCACATTTTGATTGAGTTCCATAACCCAATTAACTTAGTCATATTTTGACTTTCAACAATTCATAGAGCATAATATGTAATTTAACACATAACACATTCCATCCACAAACATAATAGAACTGAAAAACTTTCCTGCACCGTTGATTACCGCAACGCAATTTATAACGCTTTACCCGAAGACCTAATATTAATAATATAGATCTCCAATATTAGAATAATATCATCACAGTATATTAATGTTATATTTATATCCATAGAATAACCTAAACATATTACCACATAACCCTTTCAGTCTTTACAGCACATAAGACTAGATATCAAGTCAAACTATTGCAGTCTGAGTTGAAACCGACACAATTCTATCATCCCGACGGTCTAGTCGGACGAATATCGAATTTAAGTTCAATTAAACTCTGTCTAACCACTTAACAATTAACACCGATAGTTTCTAATCAGACAAAACATTTTTCCTAGGCTCGTAATAATTTTCGGATAATTATTACCATTTATTAACATTTTTCAATCCTTAAAACCGTATTTAAATGAATTAAATACCACATAATACCTTAATCATTAATATTTATTTAATATAAAATATTAATAAAATTCATAACATAATATTATAATATAATTATAATATCACAAAGTATTTTTAATACTTTAAAAATCATTTTTATATGATTTTCCAACACTTTAATCCTTTATCCGATAATTAATATTAATATTAAAATATTAATATTTTCATGCCCAAAATATCAAAAGTTATATTTTATAACTTAAAATATTTTTATAATACTTAAATCATTTTTATATGATTTATAAAGCATTAATCCCATTTTTCCTTAATTTATTTAATATATCTAATAAATAAACTAATTATCATTAATATTGATTAATTAATGAATTTCATCACAAAATATTAAAAGTCATCAAAAATAACTTAAAATATTTTCTAACACCATAATATTATTTTTCATGATTTTTCATGAATTAAAAACTATTTTTAAATATTTTATTTAATATTATAATTAAATAAATAAATATCATTTATATTCCAAAAATACTAAATATTTTTGAAATATACTCAAAATAGTTAAAAACTATTTTTCAGACTTTAAAATAATTTTTCATAATTTATTTTGTATTTTTAATAATTAAAAACTATTTTTTTCTAATTTTAAATTAATTTCTGGAAAAATAATAATAATATGTCGCTAAAGGCCTATAGCGACACTTTCTGTCACTATAGGTGTTCTTGAGTGTTCTTGACAGTGTTCAAGGGTCCTTGTTTGACCGGTTTTAATTCTATGCTCCTAATATTTTCTGGGCTGGAATTTGTTTTAACATTATAGTACTAACGTAATACTACAATCACCAACTTGTTTCATGACCATACAACATCCGATCAGAGAGATATTGCTCATCAAAAACTCTGACAATTCTGTTCTTCAATTTATGGGTTTTCCAGAAATTGAAGAACAGTCGAGGTGCCTGTTTTAGATCCTTATAACTTTCATTTCATGTTCGTTTTATGTGATCTAATGGTTATATCATGTAGACAAGATGTCAGACTACAACTAAAAAGCATCAGATCATCAAATTAACACCACAAACAAATTATCTAGCTCGGTCAAAGTAGTAGTCCGGACTGTTCTTGAACATTTCTGGGTTTTCCAGAAATGTTTTTGAACAACTTGGTCAACGATAGTTTGACCATTAATTTCTACGATTAGGATACGGATTTGAGTGATATAAAGGCATATATGCGTAGCCTGCATGTCATTCTACAAGATAAGACCAACAACATCACATAACAACTTAACCATAGTAAGATCTGAGACGTTAAAAATGTTGTCAGACCACTGAAAATTTTCTGGGTTACCCAGAATTTAACTTTTCGTGAACGGTCAACGGTCTTTGACCGGTCATATTTCTTAGTCCATTCATGATCTGGTTGTTTTTCTTGATTCAGAGCACAGTAGACATGACATAGAACACATGTATAACATAAAACACATTAATCATCTAACAGAAAAAGATCTAGAGGCTCTGACATTCATTGTGAGACCTCAGCTTTAAAATTTTTCCAGATTTCTTATAATGTCAAATCCGAGCACTTTGATGTTATGGGTTTGTGTTTTGACAACCCAGATCATCATTTGACACCTTAAAACACACATTTAACCAATCAATTACAACATCAAACATCAGATCATAAAATTTTAAGATTTAGGGTTTATACCACTTTTATGCTTTGATCCATGATTCTGATCCTTTGATCTGTTTCTGGTACACGTGGGGCTTGAATTGTGACTGATCTAACTTAGATTTTCGGAGGTTGAGAGAGAAGTAAGAGTTGGTGAGAGCAAGTTTGGCAAATAAGCAAAAATGTGTACATTTTCTCTCTCCCAATCTTTATATATTGCATGATGCATGTATGGTGTTGAAAAAGGCTGATTTGCTGGAACTTTTTAGCACATGGCTAGACTAGGATAGCTCTAGGGTTGTTCACCAAACCCATGATTTTGCAAGATTTGCAAGAAACCTAAATAATACACTAAAAGGGCATTTTTGTCCTTTCCTTTAATTTCTAGATTTTGCATTAGGGTTTTGGGCTTGTTAGGGTTTAGGGTTTAACCCTTTAGGATTTAGATTTTACCCCACAAATAATTAGCAACTTGAATTTTAAAAAAAAATTTCAATTAAATTTTAAAATGGAAAATTTTAAATTTCTAACTTATAATTAGGGCTTCCTAATTATATCATAATCTCCTAATCATGAATCAATCTTTGTTAATTAGGACTAATTTATCCTAATTAAATTTTTTTATTAAGCACTTAGGGCCATAATTGCGCATTAGATCTCAAAACCACATTTTAGGGTTTTTAAATAAGAAAATAATATTTAAATTTTAAAAATTAGATTTCCTAATTAGATTAGGGTTTCTAATAACTCATAAATTGAAATAATTAGGATTATGGTTTCCCAGATTAGGGTTTCATTTTATCAGAATCTAAAATTAGGTTTTTCAGATCTGGTATTAGAGTTTTCAAATAATCAATTAGAATTTCCAGTAATTCATTATGGTTTTTCCTAATAAATTTAATATTAATGACGTTTAACCTTATACATAACATTGCATTCCCAATCTAGGATTTTCAATATCCGATTTAGGATTTCGTACTCCCGGAACTGAAACTAGGGTTTCCAGAACAGATTTCTAGGGTTTCTTATTAGACGTTAGGGTTTTCTAACTGAACGCTGTCGTTCTTAATATAAACTTAGGGTTTATCACAGATGTAATTTACCTGATCAACCCATGACCCTTAACCACATTTTGAACACATCATTAACCATAAACACAGAACATAATTTACATAAATCCTTAATCCTGAATAATTCACCTATATCCTTCACCGAATTTTGAAATCCTAAAAATTCAATCCCAATAACATCATACGCATACACTTATTTTCTGTCTAGATCTATTATTTGACCTAAAATCAATCATTTAAGATTTTCATAAATTGTCTAATTTCTCGGGTTGTCACATCATCCATTCATGCATCCACCACTTCTATAAATAGATCAAGAGAGAGAGAAAGCCACATTTTTGCTCATTTTGTGCACAACACTCAACCTAACTCTCTCAATCCCCACACCTCCGAAATTCTTTAGTTTTTCAGTCACAAAATCGAACCCCACTAACATCCATAACAAAAACAGAAGCCAAAATCAGAATTAATCAAAGAACGTATAAATCCTAGCCAAGAAATATATCTATCGATCTGTTGTTTGATGTTAAAATTTTGTGTTAAACATGTTAGATATAGTGTATAATGATGATATGGGTTGCTAGATGTTAGATCCATAACATCTAGAGGCTAGGATTTGGCATTTTACAAAATCTGGAAAAAAGTTCAACAGTCGTCTAACAATGAATGTTAGGTCCCATAGATCTCGGCCTGTTGTGTGTTTTTGTTATTTTAAGCGTTGATCTTGTAATATGCTATGAGATCTTTGCTCTGGATCAAGAATCAGGCCTAGATCAGTTGTAGATTGTAAGTTATAACCGGTCAAAGGTCGTTGACCGGCATTGACTGGGTCATTTCTAGGTAGCCCAGAAACCGAGAACTAGCTTCTGACAAGCATTTGTTGGCCTTGGATCTGTCCAGTTGTTGATGTTTTGAGTTTGTTGTTGAACCCATATTGTAGTATGTTATGTTAACTGTTGATTCATGTTTTTATAACCTTTATATATCAAATATACTAGATTCAGTGACCGGTCAAAGTAGTTCAGTTGATCACAGTTCATGTTTTCTGGGTAACCCAGAAAACGTTTGAACGTGTCCTCTGACATACTTTGACCAGCATAGATCTCGCAGTTGTGTTGTTGTTGTTATGATTTTATGTAATAGATCTCTTGTCCTACATGTTGGCTACACACTGCAACCTTTAAATCACTAAAACATTACAAGGATTACAAGTTGTAGAAGCCCAAAAATGGACAGTCGAACTGTTCTTCATTTTTGGGTAACCCAGAAATGAAGAACAGGTCTGACAGTCCCTTTGAGGGCACAGATCTCGTTCGTTTAATGCTTATTGATCATGTTTGTTGTTGGATCTTGTAGTCTAACATTAGTACTACAAGATCTGACAAATAGCATACCCAGAAAGACAATCTATACACAGTTCACAGTTCTTGGTCAAAGTAGGACACTCGATAACTGCACTTGAATTTCTGGGTTTGGCCAAGAACACGAATAATGCCTATAGCAACGGTTCTGTCGCTATAGGCAGTCTTTAGCGACACTTTTATTAAAATTAAATATTTAAATTCTAAAAATTATTTTAAAATAGTAATTAATTTTTGAAAATTACAAAAATTATTTTAAAAATATTTTTCAATTATAAAAATTAACTTTTAATAATTTGAAATATTTTTCATAAATATTAGTATTTATTTAAATATTATTGATAATAAATTTATTGATTAAATGCATTAAATAAATTAATTAAAAATGATTTTATTATATTAAAAATCATTTTAAATGATAATAAGTTATTTAAAAATATTTTAAGTTATAAAATATAACTTTTAATATTTTAAAGCAAATTTCATTAATTATTTAATATTAATGATATTAGATTTATTTAACAATTAAATTAAATAAATTAATTAAAAATGATTTTAATATTATAAAAATCATTTTAAAAGAAAATAAATAGTTTAAAAATATTTTAAGTTATAAAATATAACGTTCAATATTTAAAGGTAAATTTCATTAATTAATTATTATTAATGATATTAAGGCTTTTTAATAATTATATTAAATAAATTAATTTAAAAATTATTTTATTAATATAAAAATCATTTTAAATGAAAATAAAGTGTTTAAAGATATTTTAAGTTATAAAATATAACTTTTAATATTTAAAGGATGATTTTATTAATAATTTAATATTAATTTATTATTAATGATATTAAATTTATTTAATAATTATATTAAATAAATAGTTTTAAAATGGTTTTATTAATTTAAAAAGAATATAAATGAATTAAAAATATTTTAAGTAATGATTAAAGACTTTTAATATTTTGATAAATAGTACATTAATATTTAAATATTAATGGTAATTATTTAAAAATAATTTTAATTATTTTAAAAATCATTTAAGGGTAATATTATTACTTTAAAAGTATTTTAAGTTATTATAAATAACTTTAACATTTTGAAAAAACTTTCATTAATAGTTAAATATTAATTAAATATTAATGATAATAAAATTGATTAATATTTAAATCATTTAATAATGATTCTGATGTTTGAAAATTCATGATAAATTATAATAAATATTTTAAAATTATATTAAGTCATTTAAAAATAATATGACTAATATTTATAGATATTGAGTTACAGAATAGAGTTTTAGACTCGATAATTACCCGATAAAGCTGTCGGTACACCGAAATGTTTCAGAAATTGATCTGAACTTAGATAATTTGATTAGATATGTGTTTATTTGTGATTCAATGGTTGTTAAACATGAGTTACAATGTGATTAGGTTATATGCTGACTGCGAAATGCAGTACTATGTGTTATAGTATGTTATTCTAATCGGTAAAATGATCTTATTACTGATAGGTGTTATATAAAGATAAAACTAAGTTGCAAATTGTAAGCAGCGCATCAGGCAAGTATCTTACCTTTGCATTTTCTTTATGCAATGGACATGAGTAAGAATATTTATGAATTATATTATTACTGTACAGATTATTAACCTTATATTATATACGCTAATTGATTATCAACATGTTAGTATATGGTAATTTAGAGAGATATATATATTCTGTTCGTTAATTTCTATAAATGGTTATACAAGTGTTATATATATATATATATATATATGTGTGCGTGTGTATGTGTGTGTGTGTGTTGAATTATAGATTATTGTTGAACGGGATAAAACCTTTGATTTGGAACCCAGACAAGTTTGAACATCCCTACACGAGAAAACTGTTTATGCACCCATGGTGGACAGAGTGAACAATACCCTCGTTCTTGCATGTAGTATTGATCAATGCAGGGCATAACGGGCTGATCACCCCCCGTGCCCGTAAGTTATGACGGTTTGCAGATGAATTTCTGTTTAACCTTTTCGAAAATGAAAACAATGTTTATAGTATGTCACCTTAACCCTAGTTATAGTCAATATGTAGTTTCAAAAATTTGAAAGAGAGTTGTTATGTTATTATTATCGGTTCAGATTACTTCACAACTATTAAATTGTTGTAGAAGAGTAGTACAAAGAAAATATTTAAATTCTTTCAGCTTATATATAATTGTTATTACTTGTTGGGCACTCAAATGCTCATCCTTGCTTAATTTAAATGTTTTCAGCTAAGTGTGAACGACCAGAGAGCTCTACTAAGAACAAGGGGAATGAGAAGGTTATTGAATGAACGAAATGTTATTTTATGTAATAATTAACTTTATTAAGACAAGTATGATATATATTATCTAGCATGAGTTGTAATGAATGTTTAAAGGTTACGTACTTGGGATTCAGACTCTGATGAATATGTAAATTAAGTTGATCTTTATATTATTGT
This sequence comes from Panax japonicus, assembly GCA_020205505.1. Classification (NCBI taxonomy): domain Eukaryota; kingdom Viridiplantae; phylum Streptophyta; class Magnoliopsida; order Apiales; family Araliaceae; genus Panax; species Panax japonicus. The sequence continues at coordinate 31,738,649 of CM035111.1, forward strand.
TATTATTATTAGTATTATTCCGCTCATAGAAATGGTATCGTGAACCACCGAGTTCGGGTTTTAAGTACCCGAATTTGGGGGCTTTACAGTCATACTCGAATATGGCCATTGATACTTCCATCCAGTCATGGTAACTGAAAAGAGAGAAAAATAGGAAGAGAATTAAATAAAAAGAAAAGAAAAAAAATATTTAAATTAATACTATTTTGATTGAAGCTAATATTGGCAAAAATTATTAAACTAATTCTCCGGCAACGGCGCCAAAAACTTGTTGGGTAAAATCTAATTACGTACAATCACGCAAGTATACATGGTCAACAAGAAATATAATGTAAGTAAAGTATCATTCACACGAAGAATTATTATTATAAATTACCAAATACTAACTCTTAACCAAACTGATTTTATTTAAACAATCAATTTAAGGTTATGAATTAAATTATTTAATTAAACTAATCCCAATTAGCACTAGTTAAAAATCAGATTATGGAGATTTAAGATCACAACTTTACTTATTGCTTCATTTCACTTCTTATCAATTATGCTTACTATTCTGAATTGTTAATCAAGAACACAGAAGTAAATATGATCATCTCTCAATGCATCATACTCAAATCAACTTAAATTCACAGACAATACAACTTAAATCAATTTTTATCATGAATAGTACCCCGGGTGAATAGTACCGAGTGAATAATACTTCAGGAATAGTACCCGGTGAATAGTACCCCGGCATGAAGAGATTAAAAATTAACAAAAATATTTAGAATAATATTTCCGTGAAAAGATACTAGATGAAGCGCAAATTTCAAGGATATTCTACTAATTTCAAGGAGTATAGAAGAAATACTTATCAAAATGAGTGTAAAATTCAAATTCTAAAACGAAATAATATTACTTAATACTACAGAGTATGAAAGAAAATATTATTTCTTACGAATTTTGAAAAAAAAATATCCCTTACCTTAAAATGAGAGTATTTCTGACTGGTAGGGCGGGGATATTCTTGAAAAAAACTTATAATATTTTCTACGCTCAAAGCTTCCCTAAATCAAAAGAAATACGCTCAATATTATAGAAGAAGAATTCTCTGATTCTGGTGTGATTTTCAAATCTAAACTAAGCATCCTATTTATAGGAGAATGGCATAGTACTATTTAAAATGAAAAATTACGGACGCACACTGCAGGAATCGCGGGCGCAATTCACCAAAATATTTTTTTTTATTTCACATAATTTTTACTATGCAGCACTATGATGCACTATAGAGTACTATTCAAATAATAAAATATAATATATTCTACTTTATATATATATATATATATATATATATATATTCACACATACCTTCACACACACTCACACATCACACACACTATATATATATATAAGTAATAAAACAAAACTGAGATAATTTTCTACCGATGATTTTAAAAAATGAGTAAGTGGGAATCCATGTAATAAGCCACATATACAACAAATACTTCATATAAAAAACCCCTCTATTTAACTGAAATAACTTGGCTTCTCAAAACACATTTTTACTAACATTTATTCATCATTAATATTATAGCTCGCAATATTAACAATCAGATCATTCCCATGAAAGAGGGGCTTTTCGATAACGAGTTCTCCTTATTGGCGCGCAATTAGGTGACCAAACCCCTTTCCTCAACAGAACTTTCTTGTCATTGTCAATAATACAAATAATAATATGAATAACTTTTTTGTCTCAATTATTGATTTAATAATATAAAATATTGTGACAATAATTGAATCAATAATGTGAGATACTATGCAGCAATTACTGTGGCAATAATTGAGCAAAACTGAGTGACTTCTCACGTAAGCATCAATAATCAAAGATATTGTGCAATACTGTGTGCTACTTCTCAACCACACGTATTACTGTACTTCTATCTTTTTTTGCTAAGTTTGTTTTTGTATAGAAGAGAAAGAGAGATTAAACAATCGCAAAGAGGCATACCCCAAAAGCTTTAGGATGAACCTCATGGGACAACCCCCAAAGTGGTCAACTAAAGACCAAACGAAAGTACAAAGTACATCACATAATACTAGCTTAAAAATGAAGTAAGCAGAAAGCCTAAACAACCTAACAAGTGAATCAAAGTATCCAGAGTGATCAAGAACGAGATCCAAAAGAGCCAAAAAGAAAGTAGCCCACTGGGCGAGGCCGAGCAGCAACTACTAGCAAGAGGCGAGCACCAGTTGTCAAAACCAGCCCCTGCCCCACCTCACCCAAACTAAACAACCCAGCCCAGCCCAGCAAACCAAAACAACCTAACCTCCCACCCAACAAGAGATGTGAGCAGAACCGAACAGCTTGTGCCGAAGCACAACCGAGAAGCCAGTGTCGAAGAGCAACAGCTGCTAGCGAGCCTAACACCAGACTAGCACTCCACCCAACATAAAGCACCAGCCCTTCCACACCCACAGAAACCAACCCACGCCTACTAAACCAAAACATCCCCTCATCGCCCAATCTGGACATATATGGACTAAACAGACCATGCTTACAATAATATACCACCAAATCAGCCGAAACAAACATAAAACAACATTAAAACCCAAATCAACTGCAATGGTCTCAACATATTCAAGCAAGAGGCGAGTTCAGAACTGAGAAGCTTGTGCCGAAGCACAACCGAGAATTCCGTGCCTAAGAGCACCAGCTAGCAGGTGGCGAGCAGCAGCTGCTAGCGAGTCCAGCACACCACCCAATATAAAGTCAGCCCCTCCTCGCCAACAGAAACCAACCCACGCCTACCAAACCAAAACAACCCCTCCTCGCCCAATCTAGACAGGTATGGACTAAACATACCATGCTTATAATTATAGACCACCAACTCAGCCGAAACAAACATAAAACAACATTAAATTCCAAATCAACTGATATGGTCACTATAGATTCAATAGAACCAACAGCTGGAGTAAAACCGAACATAACCAACCACTCGCCCGATCAAAAATCAAAACTACACAGCAGACCAGATACCTCCATTATTGAAACTCAACAGACCATAGAACACGCCCTATCAAAAATCTGAACTGCAACACAGTAGTCTGAACATCACTCCCAAACATCTGGACTACAACCACGCTCTGAGACTAGGACGGTTCTAAGCAGCCAATAGGAATTTAGAAGAAGAAGACAGTCTGGATTTGACGACGTTTAAAATCTCCCTAACCAATACACCCAAAGGCACCTTAATCTTATCATGGACAAAGGAATTCCTAGCAACCCAAATGTTGTACACGGTAGAAGCAAAAACAGGCTTGAGGATATCAGACCTAATGAAACTTCCTCTAAAATGGATGATGAAGTCCACAAGATTTTTCCACCTCATTGGAACATTAGGCCAGCCTCCAGCAACAAGTACAGAGGTAAGGGCAGAAGATGAATAGGTACAATCAAAGAACAAGTGGGAAAAAGTCTCAACATGAGTTTGGTAAAAAGGGCAATTTAAAGGACAGAAACTAGAAAATAAAGAGAATATGTCATTAGTATGCAATCTGCGACGTAAGGCCAGCCACAAGGTAAAGGAGAACCGAGGAATGTGATGGAAGTGCCATAACAATTTAGCTCAAGGGACCTTCTAAGTGTGTGAATGAATAGAATCCCATATAAGGGAGGCCTTAACAAATTTAATATCACAAGTGCCCCATAAAAATATGTCCTCTGAAGTCGAAGGAGCAGGGAGAGAAGCAAACAAACTTCGAAATTGCAGAACCTCATGATGGTTACTAGAGAGTAACAACCAAGCACCCAAGGATATGATAGCGAAGATATGAGCATTCATAGGAATTCTGGAGTTGGAGAGAAGTGACACTGATGGGTTGATGGCCTGACCATTCAACCACGGATCATGCCATAGACTGAAAAAATTCCCATTCCCAACAGAATAATTTAGGAAATTATGAGCATTATGACGTAATTTTAAATTCTTATGCCAAATCCAAGAACAGTCCGCATGGATAGAGATATGCCAGAAATTATTTCTAGAAAGCACAGTAGCATTGACCCACTTAGCCCATAAGTAGGTTGAAGAAGGGGAAATAACCTTAAGAAGATAGAGGATGATGAGACTTGAATTCCATTCAGTGAGATTTTTTATGGCTAGTCCTCCTTCACAGAAATGAATGGATAAATCCTTCCAAGATACTTTAGAGCCATAGCGAAGAAAAGAAGATCATTTCTAGAGAAATCTACACATAATAGATTGAATAGCTCTCATAATCGATTTAGGAAAAATAAAATGGGCTGCCCAGTACGACTGAATGGCGAAAAGCACTGTTTTAATCAAAAGCACTCTTCAAGGGCAGTAAATCTTTGAATCAAAAGCTGACATTCAGAGTGGAAGAGACGAGAAGAGATTAGGGGAACTCCAAGAAACATGATTGGTAGGACACCAATCAGAAAACCCAACAACATGTAGATACTATCTATGACATCATTGGGGCCATTGGCAAGAAAATGCACTTTTAAAAGCATTAGGAATAAGGCCGGAGAACATTGAGAAAGACTGAATACATGAGTAAATAATTAAGATCGAGGACAAGTCCCCATGACAAAAGAGGAGAACATCATCAGCAAAGCACACATGCGAAATGTTATAAGGCTCAGCTTTCCAGTGAAACTTGAAATTAGGCAGCAGAGTTTCCTTAGAAATAATCATGGAGAAAGCTTCCATAGCAAGGATAAACAAATATGGGGGTAAAGGATAGCCTTGACTAAGACCCCTTGCTCCCTTAAAATAACTAGCTAGAACGCCATTAATTTTAACAGAAAACATAGGCGTAGTGATACACACTTTAATCCAATTGATAAAAATAGGCGAAAACTGAAGGAGGCTCAGTAAATCCAAAAGAAATCCCCAGTCAACAGTGTCAAAAGCTTTTCGGATATCAATTTTTAGAGCATAACGAGCAAGACCAGAGAGTTTGTGGTAATTCCTAAAAAGTTCCTGCACAAGGAAAATATTGTCGCTGATACTTCTACCAGAGATGAAGGCAGACTGAGCATGATCAATAAAAAAATGAAGAACACACTTGAGCCTATTGGCAAGAATTTTTGTAATGCATTTATAGATGGTATTGCAGCAAGAGATAGGCATAAAATCAGACATACAAGAAGGGTTTTCGATCTTCGGGATCAAGGCAATTACTGTAGAATTGACACCACTTGGTAAGTGCCCAATATTGAAAAAAGAGTGGACTGCCTTGGTAAAATCATGGCCTATAGTATACCAATAGTGTTGAAAAAAATTAACGTTGAATCCGTCAGGGCCAGGGCTTTTATTCTTCTTCATGGACTGAAGCACCTCGAGGATTTCAGTATCAAGAATACGAGCAGACAGAGCAGCGGCCTGGGCAGAAGAGATCCTCTTAAAGATAAAAATTTTTAGCTTATCACGGCCAGGATAGGTACAAGGAGAAGCCCCCAACAAATCCTGAAAGTAATCCACTGCCACCTATTGGTCCTCGATAAGAACACCTGAGCAGTTGAAGATGGAGAGGATCTTGTTGTGGTTCCAATTACTGTTAAATACATTAGCAAAGAACTTCATATTCTTATCACCCTAGGTAAGCCAAATAGCACAAGATTTCTAAAGAAGGATGGAATCTTCAAGAGACAAAGCTTTCCAGAGAGACTGGGAGCATGTTGTTTCTTGAGAGAGCAGAAGAACATTCAAGGAATCATCCTGAAGAGACAACTGATTGGCAGCCAACTGGGCTTGCAAACAGCTAACGTCACCGTGTATTTCAATAGTTTAACGGTAAAACTTTTATCGTTATTTTTATAAAAGGTTATTTCTGTCGTATTGTAGAGTGGAAGCAAAGGGGGTAGTGGTAAACTGGTTATTGTAGACTCAACTCTGCCGTGTCGACCAATTGAACAATCATCCAACATGAAGGTCCAGAATGCAATGCAAGGTATGATTCTGATTAGCTATCTAAACGGCTGCATGTTATTTAATTTAACAGCCACTTGTTAATTTATGCCTGATGAATTTATGTAGAAACTAGATTCTCTTCGGGAAGAGTTAGACTATTCCCTAAAAATTAGAAAGTGTGAATAATGATTTCTTTTAAGTTGATGGGTAGACAAAATCCTAAACGAATGTGGTTACCGGCGTCTTAAAAAAATAGTAGTTATTTTGTTAACTGTGCAAGATGGGTTCATAATAGAAATAACTAATCTATGATAGGAGGTAAGATATATGAAAGAGTAAGAGGAAAAGCTTTTTAGGTGGAAAATAGTACAATTTTTTATAGCATAAAGGAAGAGTAGCTCCAAGATTAAGGTGTCAAATTTAACATCGATACTAAAGGATAGTTGAAATTAGAAGGAAGAAACTAGGTTTCGCTAACCAGGAATTGAAAATGAATTTTTGAATAAAATTTATATATTGAATCAACTAGGAAGCACAAAATTATATATTGCCTTCGATATTACTGTTGATGGCACTCATATGGTGACTAAGTCGTACAAACCTTTGTATGGATAGAGGTTTTGTGTATATACTTGGTTTATCACATTGATAATCATTGGAATATCGGTATCATGCTATCAAGGTATATGTGGTGGAAAGGTGATTCTTTTCTCATGTATATATTTGATAGTTAGAGGTTTTTAAGAATAATTTAGATGGTTTTGAGGTAGCCTTACCTCTATAGTTAGAGCGCATTCGTAATTTTTTTTTCTTCATTTTGCGGTGAGATGATCGAACAAGCTCGATTGTAATCATGTGACAAAGTACGAACCATTATGGTTGTGCTACTAGGAAATTTTTATCCAGATAGTCGACTAGAAAGATCATGTGTATAGGAATGACTTAAAACCTTTTGTGAAGGTGATATGGAGGAACCACAGCGTCAGAGATGCTACGTGGGAACTTGAAACTGAAATGACGAAGAATTACCATGAGTTATTTGTTTTGTCTGCGTCTTCGATTCTGGGGACAACATCTTTTTAAGGAAGGAAGAATGTAACGATTTGATTGTTTTAGTTGTGATTCTGGGGACAGAATCCTTGTAAGGAAGGAATGATGTAACAATCCAAAATTTTACTTGTAATTTAAAATATTTATTAAATTAAATAAATATTTTATTGATGAAGTTGTTGTTTTGGAATTTAAAATATTTCTTGGAATAAATGAATATGTGAATTTTGTTAGTAAATATTTATAAATTATATTTATTAGATAATATTCTAAATTAATTTAATTTATAGTTATTATGTTGTAAGATAACATGAGATATTATATTGTTGTTGTGATGTGATAAATTAAGATGGTATATTAATCTATTAAATAAAATTATAATGAGAATATAATTTTGTGATATGTGTTTAAGCTGAATATTTATTTAAAATATAGTATGTGTAATTAATTTAGTTAATATAATGTTGGATATGGAAATCCAAATAAATAGTATGTGATTATGAATTATAAACTAAATTGTTTATTAAAATAAAATTAAAGTAGTTTAATTTAGTTTTGACCAAACAAGACTTAAATATATTAAGTTTTTATTTTAAAGACTTTTTGCTAAACAAAGCCTTATGGCTTTTGGATTTCTTTTAATATTTGAATTATAAATAAAATAAATAAATTAGATAAATCAAATAATAAATATAACATAATTATAGCATATACGTTAATAATTTGTAACTGGTATTATATTAAGTATGCGTATTAAGCCATATCGGTTTATTTTAGTTTACGTATACTTTTATTTGCTAAGCATAAGATTACAGAGAATAGAGAGAGTTGAGAGGAATATTTTTAGAGAAGTTCAAAGAAATTCGTGGTGTTCTAGCAAGAATTACCGAACAATAGAAGGTATTTCAATAACTTTGATTATATATATTTATATATATGTATATATATAAATTTTTTAGCATATTTCTAAGTTCTGTGAATTCATCTTTTTAGAATTGTTGATATACAATTGATTACTTGTTATTGTATATGTTTGTGATGATTAGAACTAGTATTTAGTCAAGAATTATTATGCTAATTTCGTTTAAAAGGAAGAAAACTAATTACAATGAATATTTTCTTATATGGCTTATGTAAATACCAAATTTGGTGGTTAGTTTTTATGTTAATCGATGAATTGAGTCTTGCATATGTTAATTCGGTAAGAAGCGAAAAGAACGTAATTTGAACGAAGTGATTTGGTCAAGTATAGAGATCACAGTGTTTATTTTTGTGAAAAATATCAAAATTTGAGTTTTTATATGAAAATGAGGAATTTGAGAAATTAAAGTAGTTTAAGTTGTTGTTAATTGTTCTATATTGATATATATATGAGGAAACATGTTTGTAATAGTTTTATATCATTTATTTGTGTTAATTTCACTATTTGGGGGGTAAAATTCGTGTTAGTTGGGCTAAAGTCGGCTACTGTTCATGCCGTTTATGCGTCTGTCTGTGCACCTGCACAGCTGCGCCGGTGCCAAGGCAAAAAATGGCGCAGCTGCGCCTGTCCCAGGCTTGTGTATAGCGCACCTACGCCATACCCTATTCTGAGATGGTGAGTTCTGTTGCTGCTGCAGAGTTAGGGTATCAACATAACTTGGTCTAAGGTTATATATGTTAATGTGTCAAATGTGTATCGACATGGTTAAAATAACATAGTGTTATGTGGTTAGTGATTCTAAAGTTATAAGAAGTTAGTAGACTATGAAAATGACATGTTGTGATTTATTGAGAATGAGGATTAGTAAATGAGTATTATGAAGGTTACCACTTGAAATTTTTGATATTTATATAGTAGCATGAGACTTGTACTAAATTAACAAGCTTAGCTATAATGGGTGATGTTTTGGAAGTGGATGTTAAACATGTCTAATAGATGTTGTGATTGCACTAAAATGTATTAGTGAGTTTCAGTTTTGTGTTATGTGATTTATTTATATGGCTAGACCTTAAACTAAAGGTTATAACGTAACTAAGATAAGAAATAAATTGATGAGATTCATGTATGTAGCTAATTGATGTCATGATCCTAATAGTATGTGTAGGATATTGGAGTGCGTGAATTATAATTGTATAGCTTACGCAAGAGGCAAGTTCCCTAACCTTTGCTACTTTATTATTCAGCAAGGTTACTTTTCACTGTTATGTTATGCTCATGCAAATTCTATATCTCTAGTCTCTTGTTTAACAATTTATTGTCATTCAAATTCTTTACCCTAATTTATTGTTGAGCAAATTAGTTAATCTTTATTTCTTTATTTCAAACGATATTACTTTGGTTATTCAAAGTCTGTAATGTTATTTATTCAGCTACTAATAACTGTGGTTTGATCTTCGTTCTCTAATGTCATTGTACTATCCTACATTATTGTACCGAACTCTAAGTTGTCTAGCAATTCTTTACCAATTCAACTAATCCTTAGTTGATGACTGTTCTAAACTCTAAATTACCCTTGAAGTCAACCCAAACCAAACTTCCTTTGGTTTGCATATGGAAACACACAAATTTTGAAATCATATTGTCGATGATAACATTTGTTCAATTTAGAAATTATTAATACTCTAGTTCTTATTGATTCATCGATATACATTGTTCATAAAGATATTATAATCAAACTCTTGAATAGTTATTTGTTTCTATATGATTCAACCAGTACTTCGTTGATGAGCATTCTAAAGATCTAGAATTCCTTGAAAGTTAATTCCTAACGAAATTTCATTTGGTTCGAAACCTGATGGTCTAAGATGAGATGAACAACCCTATTATTAGGGGATTATTTTAGAAATACGCAATAGCGTTAAAATGTTTACACAATACATAGTACAAAGGGCTGATCACCTGGACTATGGAATGATGGTTCATATAGTCGTTTAGACTGTTAAAGGTTACAGTAGAAACACCTGTTAACCTAGGACGAAGATGATGATTATAGTCTTTTAGACTGTTAAAGGGTAAAGTATAAATACTTGAGACCTAGAGTATAGTTCTTGGTCTTGTGACCCACAGTGTATTCTTGGATGTTGATATCTATTGTTAACCTAACGTTCATTATTCCTTTGAACTCATAGTTGTTGAATTAAAGTTTATTGTTCTGGTAAGAAAAATTTACCATTGAAAGTTCAGTTATTATAATTAATAAAATGTTATTGTATACTATTCTTCTTGTGAGCAATTGTTTGTTCACTCTTGCACTAAACAATGCAGATGAAGTTAAGAAGTTTGAAGAGATTTCTTCAAGCAAGGGCAAGGACAAAGTTCTTGATTAGACGACAACGTTTAATTTATCTTCTATTTATGAAGCTTATGTAATAGATTTAATTATGATCATGTTTTAAATTTTCTGCTGATGATTTTAATAAAGGTTAGATGACCTGGGATTTATCTTTGATTATGTAACCCTTTAATGGGATATTGATTGTTTAAACTTTTGAGTTTAATTATATCCTTTGTTTATGGGTAGTTAGTTATGATTTAATTGGATGGTGAACACCAAATCTGTGGAATTGAAGTACCCGAATTTGGGGGTGTCACAAGTTGGTATCAAAGCTTTAGGTTATGAACCTTATGTGGGGAAACCTTATGGCTATAACCTTCTAGGAGATCAAAAACATAGAGGTGATAAACTCTTATCGAGTTCTAAGTAATGAAGTAAGGAAATTCATTGAAGATAAAATGATAAAAGACTCTATGTGCTTATGTGTTAATGACTTATGTGCTCGTGAGTACTTAGGAGTAGCAAGTATTATACATATCAAGTTTTGGGGTTGTGTAACCTTTGTTGTCAAAATTACTGACGAAGGATGATAAGGATTAAGAGCCTTGGAAGTTGTACAGTCTGAGTATGGTTGGTATTGGGAAAGCCATACCCGTTGATTTCTGTTGTAGACCTTGGGTATAGGCTTGAGTTTGAACGAGGGGATAAAGTTGGGGTGATAAAGGTGAAGGATGAGAACGAGGGGGGAATTCCTCCAATGAGGTGTATGGTCATAACATTGAGTTATAAAAGAAGGTCGAGAAATTAGAAGGTCTAGCCGTAAAGCACCAAGTCACGTTAGCACAAGAAGATGTCGCGACTCAAGACCTTACTACACCATTTGCAGATGTAGAGAGGATATTAGCTCAGTTAGAAAGGTCAGAATATTAAAGAGGATAGTTATTAGATGGGAATGAGATTGCGCAGGAATGATTGGGGAAAGAAATCAACAAAGCGTGCGAGAGCTGAAGACACATGGGTGAAGGCTCCTAAATGCATAAATCGTGTTGAAGACAAGTCAAAGAGCGCGAAGCGAATGATGAAACTTAGAATTTAATCTTCCAATCTCCTGCCGATTCGTATCGTGGAACAAGAGTGCAATGAAGTTGTACAACGTGGAATGTTCTTGTAGATTGCAAAAAAAATAATAAGATGATATATAAACTATAATGAAAATTAATATATGTGGATCCTAACTTTTGAATTAAATAGTGGGATGTGATAAAGTAATCCTAGAATTTTATTATTTCGGGATAAATAATATAAATAGCAGTGTGGCTATTTTGTGATTAGGTGATGTAATAAATTAATAAAGTATTATCATTGTTTGTTAAGATATATTATGTGTTATCTATAAGTGGTTAAGATAAGTTTAAAAATGTTAATGTGTGGATGAATGATGATCTAATAGTTCAAGTTTTAAACAGTAAGATGTCGCCTAGAAGTAGACAACAACGTCAACAGAGCCCTAAGGAATATAGATCCAATAGGGAAGCTAACGCAAATTCAGTGCCACAATTGGTGAATTTGCTGGTGGGAGCACTGGAAAATCCACTGAATTTTTAGCTGTATAATCAAATCTCGATGTTTCAACCAAATTCGTTTACAATAGGGTTGGAGAGAACGATTGATGTAGACGGGGAAGGTAATACGCTGACATACAATCAAGAACAGAAGGGAAAAAAGAGTGAAGATGATAAGGTGGGTCATAGTCATACTGGTATCGCTCGGAAACGAAAGTGGGACAATAATATTAACGCTGAAAATCAGCAAGGGAAGGAAAAGAAGAAGGTGGAGGCGTGTAGCAACTGCGGAAAGAAATATGAAGGTGTTTGTTTGAGGGGAAAAAGGGTTTGCTTTAATTGTGGATCGAAGGATCACATTGCACCAAAATGTTCAGAAGGCGGGGGAGAGAGGAGAGAGAATGGGGGAAGGAGCAGATGAGAGAGAAGGAGAAGGGGAGAGAGAAAGAGAAAGAGAAAGAAATTTGGACGGGATTTTGTTTGTGTGAAATGAAATATGAGCCTTTAGATTAAGTAAGAATGAATCTGAGACGTTGTTGTGCTTTGTCAAATTATAGAATTCAAATTGGGTTTTATTTTACTATATAAAATTTTATTGCATAGTACTGCATAGTGCAACATAGTATAATCAAAGAAAATTCAACGAATACAACCGATTGCAGCACCCTTGATTTTCTTTTACTGTGCAATCCGTGATTTTTCCTAAATAGTATCCTACCATTTTAATATAAATAGGATGCTTAGTTTAGAATTGAAAATCACACCAGAATCAGAGAATTTTTCTTCTATAGTATTGAGCGTATTTCTTTAGAGTTTAAGGAAGCTTTGAGTGTAGAAATCAGTGTAAGTTTTCTTCAAGAATATCCTTGGTATATCAGTCAGAAATACTCTTGTAAAACCCAACTTTTTGAATAAAGATGAATTTTCTATAAATATTATTTTTGAATATTATGGAGTGAAATTGATATAATGTTATAGTTGTGGGTAATATTTATAAATTTTGCAAAATACACAAGTTGTTATATAATATTCGATTGGTCGGAGAATATTCGTTTTAACAAGGAATATTCGTACAATGGCACAATCATTGGTGGACCCCACAACGGAATTATTGTCGGATTGAGAAAACGACAAAAATACTTTATGAAAATAACGACGAAAGTTTTACCATTAACTGTTGAAACACCCGGTGTTAAAAGAACAGTAATACGCGTGGTTGCATAGTAGCACACGGTATTAATTATTGATGCTTACGTGATAAGTCACTCAGTTTTGTTGGTATTATTAATGTTATACAGAAAATCTTTTTATATAAAACAGAATACTTTTATAAAGTTATTGTATAAATAGAATATATTATATTCTATTATGCATAGTGTTGCATAGTGTCAGTATAGTGTTTTGCATAGTAAAATCTTTTTATATAAAATAAAATACTTTTATAAAGTTATCTATTTTATTAGACTATAAATAGAATATATTATATTCTATTATGTATTGTGTTGCATAGTGTCTGTATAGTGTTTGCATAGTAAAATCTTTTATAAAGTATTCGTTTTATTAGATTATAAATAGAATATATATTTTATTTTATTTAAAAGATTTTGCTTTAAATATGGACCGTCAGATTAAAGTAAATCAATCTGGACCGTTCTTGAGTTAGTTACTATGCAGTCCATTTTTCTATAAATAGAAGCTCATTCCTTCATTATTTTCTTACGAATTCACTAAAACTCTAGAGAGATAAACTATAGAAAGAAAGAAGAAAGTATTCTGCTACTTCACTACTTATATATCCAGTAATCTTCTTCTTAAGGTAGGGAATATTATTTGTTGTACTCGTAAGGGGTGTTATTCTTTTGTATTCATGAAGAGAACTTATGTTATTCCATTTTTTATTATTCTGTTTGAATAACCTGTATACGCGGGCTACCCTATACTTGGTGACATTCTTCTATTATTCCGTCTTTACTATTCTATTGGAATATCCTGTCTGTGCGTTTTACGCCAGACCTGATTTCGTCTTTATTATTCTGTTGGAATATCCTGTCAGTGCGTTTTACGTCGAACCTGGTTCTGTTTTTATTATTATTCTGTTGGAATATCTTGTCTGTACGTTTTACGCCGGACCTGATTCCGTCCTTATTAATATTTTGCTCGAACATCCTGTTGGTGCGAATTTCGCCTGACCTGGTTTCGTTATTTAGTATTCTGTTGGAATAACCTGTCTATGCAAAGTATCGCATGCATGGTGATTTCTTTTGTTATTCCATTCTTTATTATACTCAGTTGGTTAAAGTTTTGACTTCTATACTCCATGAAATTAGTAGAATATCCTTGATAATTGTGCTTCATCCAGTATCTTTTTATGGAAATATTCTTCTGAGCATTTTTGAATTTTACTTTACAAGGCAGTATCATGTTGATAATTTGGACGTTATTGGTTCTTGGACAAATTAATTCTTGAACTTGTTTTATTGAATTTTTATATCATTGTCATCATCCTCATATTTATATTTTTTTTAAAGTCATTTGTGCCTTGTAGTTTATAGATGGACTTGGTATGATTATGACCAGGGATTATTCGGTGTGATAATGACCGTAATGTTACAAATGATGTGGTAAAAGTCCTCATTGGCCCGTAGTGTATTGATGGACAGTTGTTGGCATGATCATGACCATTAATGAATACACAAATATTCTTGGCCCGTAGTGCATGGATAATTGTGGTCGTGATACTAAAGAATATCCATGGCCGTAGTGCAGGGGTGATTCGATGATGTGGATTATTTATTAAGCTGAGTCCCAGAGATAAAAGTGATGAAAAACCTTTTAAATCATAAAAGATAGTAGATTTTATTCTCTACTTGACTCTTCTAATGGATTGCTTATTCCGCTGCAGTTAAACTTGATGTTTGTTATATTGTATCAGTTTAACACTGTTTAAGGCTAATGATAATTTATTCTGCATTATCTTAGTCATAATATTTTTTACTGGGCTAGTTGAGCTCACCCTTTCTTTCACTGTTCTCTTCAGGAAATGAGAATATAGCTGGAATGAGTCGGGGAATGGAGTGATGGTCCTAGATAGTACATTAGTAATCCTCACTATTATGTGAAATAGTGTGATAATAATTGTAATGAGGACTCCTTTTGAGTTTGTATACTCTCTAGTAGACAATATTTGTATTCAAACTCACAGTTTATGTTTTGTCATATTGTACACGAAAGTAGTATTATTAAGTTGTATTTGAATTCTGTACCATGTATCTGGCGACTCAAGATGGGTGATGTATACCTAATTTTGGGGGCGTCACAGTTGGTATCAAAGCTTAGGGATATGATCCCTGGCTAAGATATGAGACTAGAACTAGGAGGGGAGAGACGGGGAATTCCTTCGCTAGTATGACCTACTTAAATTTATTTTGTATTTAAATTGGTTGGTCAGAGTTTAGAGATAATATGTTACATGTCAACTAACCCTTGTTTTGTGGCAGTATCTGAAAATAACATCCGAGAATGTTGAGAATAGCAATGGAGCACAAAAGACCGTTGAGTCTCCACATATCAATAATCAGGATAATGTGCATTAGGAAGGCGATAATCCTCATACAAACAACAACACAAACCAAATGATGAATGATGGATTGTTCAGAGGCTTTATGCAATTCATGTAACATCAGGCGAGAGCGGCTCCTGTCCGTAATGTAGGTGGAAACACTGAAAACTCTTAGACAGTCACCGCTAAATAGTTTAAGGAGCTGGGACCACTAGAGTTTATTGGAGAGCCAAAACCACTTAAAGTGGAAGCATGGATAAAGCAGATTACCAAGATATTTGATGTCTTGGGATGCTCCGAGGAGCAAAAGGTTCCCTTCGCCACCTTCATGTTGCGTGAAGAGGTAGATTACTGGTGGGAATCTGTAAAACGTACCCAGCCTGACGCACTCAAGATGTCTTGGTAGAAGTTCCCAGAGCTATTAAACGACAAGTACTTTCCCGAGAGTATTCGTCACATGAAAGAAGTGGATTTTATCAAATTGGAACAAAATAATATGACCGTGTCGCAATACGAGGCTAAATTTGTAGAGTTATCATGGTTTGCATCCCATTTGGTCGATAATAAGGAGCGAATGACGCGAATATTTTTAAGAGATTTGAAACCGGAGATACGTCAATATCTTATTTCTCATAAACTGTGTTTGTACTCAGATGTTGTAAATAGGGCTCAGTTATTGGAGCACGGTAACGAGTCAACGCAACCAAGAGAAAGCAGCCGGCAGCATGAAAATACCAGTGGTATCAGTCACCAAAACGGTGACAACAAACGTGGAGGGAATCAACATGCCAGAAATTGTAACCACTTCGGTGGTAATCATGGACAAGACAGTAAAAATGGACATTTTAAGAAAAGGAGATTCAATAATGATGGAAGGACGTCACCAATAGCACCCGTTGTTAAGGAAGGAGAACGACCACCTATCATATGCTTCAAATGCGGAGGGGAGGGACACATCAGTCTAAACTGAGCGATGCCATCCAAAACATGTTATAATTGTGGAAGAGAAGGTCACTTAGTCCGATTTTGTTGTTCACCGAAGACAAGTTAAGCCATGATGGAGGCACCAAAGGCCGTCCAAGAAAAGTTAAAGCCGGTAGTGCAAGGGATAGCATTTGTTGTGACCTCCTAGAAATCAAGGAACCCGAATGAGGTCATCACGGGTAAGCTTATCATAAACTCTAGTGAAGTCTATACCTTATTTAATACCGGTTCTACCCATTCTTTTATTTCTCCTACTTGCGCACAACGATTAAATTTGACTCCGGAGAAATTAGACTTTGACTTATCTGTAGAAACTTCATTGGGAGAAACCTTCATTACATCCACTGTTTATAAGTCTTGTTTGGTTCAAATTGGTACCCTCACATTACCTGTAGATCTTATTTCCTTAAAAATACTTGCATTTGACGTAATTCTAGGGATTGATTGGTTAACTACTCATCATGCAAAAATTGATTATTTTCATAAGATTGTTAACTTTCATATTCCTAACCAATCTGTTATGTGAATTCAAGCCACCAAACCATTAAAATCAATCACTGTCATCTAAAGCCATAAAGCTATTCGTTTATTGAAAAATGAATGTCAAGCTTTCTTACCTCATGTCACGGATCTAAACGAAAATACGTCAGTTTTGAATGATATTTCTATTGTTAATGAATTTCCTGACGTATTCCCTGAAGAACTTCCTGGCCTAGCCCCAGAGTGTGAAATTGAATTTTGTATCGACCTTGAACCTAGTACAAAACCTATTTCCAAAGCCCAATATCGAATGACTCCTATTGAACTTCAGGAGTTAAAGACCCAACTACAGGAATTGTTAGACATCGGTTTCATTTGTCCTAGTACTTCTCCTTGGGGTGCTCCTATTCTATTCGTGAAAAAGAAAGATGGGAGTATGCGACTTTGTATTGATTATCGGGAATTGAATCATGTCACCATCAAAAATAGGTACTCAGTGCCACGTATTGATGACCTGTTTGACCAGTTACAAGGAACCAAATTCTTTTCAAAGATTTATCTTCGTTTCGGATATCACCAATTGAAGATTAGAACCGATGACATTCCAAAGACGGCTTTCAGAACTCGGTACGGGCATTATGAATTCCTAGTCATGTCCTTTGGATTGACTAATGCTCTTGCTACCTTCATGGATATGATGAACCGAGTATTCAAGGAATATTTGGATCACTTTGTGGTCATCTTTATTGATGACATCCTCATATATTCCAAAACCCGTGAAGATCATGAGCAACACTTGAGGCTGATACTCCAAAATCTTCGTGAATATAAGCTTTATGCCAAGTTGAAGAAATACGAGTTCTGTCTTGAGGAAGTAGCATTCCTTGGGCATGTGGTATCAAGTCATGGAATTTCTGTTGACCCAGCAAAGATTGAAGCTATTCAAAGCTGGGAGCAACCTAAATCAGTGACCGAAGTACGTAGCTTTCTCTGCTTAGCTGGTTATTATCTAAGATTTGTAAAAGGGTTTTCTCGAATCGCTACTCCACTAACTCAGCTGACTCGAAAATATACAAAGTTCGGTTAGAGCGAGGAATGTGAGAAGAGTTTTCAAGAACTCAAGAGGAGACTCAGTTTAGCACCTATTCTGACAATACCATCTGGTTAGGAGGGATTTTTCATCTATAGTGATGCTTCGGGCAAAGGGTTAGGATGTGTTCTCATGTAACATGAGAAAGTCATATAGCCTATACCTCACGACAACTCAAAGAATATGAGAGGAATTATCCTACTCATGATCTAGAGTTGGCAGTTGTTGTCTTCGCACTAAAGATTTGGAGGCATTACTTGTATGGGGAGAAAGTGGAGATCTTTACGGATCATAAAAGCCTCAAATATTTCTTCACTCAAAAGGAACTCAACATACGACAACGACGTTGGCTTGAACTGTTGAAATATTATGATCATACCATCCAATACCATCCTGAAAAAGCGAATGTGGTAGCTGACACATTGAGGAGAAGATCATATGCAAGTGCGAATGCGATATTGTCAACGCAAAGGCCCATTTTGTGTGACATGCAAAGGATGGAGATAGAGTTAAAGACTCCAGAGACCCATGTGATGATGGCAAAGATATGAGTAGAACCGACTTTAATTGATAAAGTTAAAGCTGCTCAAGCTACAGACCTGGAGCTGATGCGTATGAGGAAGAAAGTGCAAGAAGGTGTTATGCCGGAAGCAAGAATCGATGAAGAAGGAATACTTCGAGTCAACTCCAGACTTTGTGTTCCTAACGACCCTGATTTGAAGTATAAAATCATGATGGAGGCGCATAATACACCATTTGCAATCCATCCTGGGAGTACCAAAATGTATCATGATATTCGTCATACATTTTGGTGGAGCAATATGAAGAGAGAGATAGCGCTGTTTATCTCAAGGTGTCTAACGTGTCAATGAGTCAAGGCGAAGCATCAAGTACCAAAAGGTCCATTGCACCCACTTGAAATTCCAGAATGGAAGTGGGAGCACATTACCATGGATTTCGTTACCGGTCTTCCCAAAGTTTCTAAAGGCATAGATGTGATTTGGGTCATTGTTGATAGATTGACCAAGTCTGCTCATTTCTTACCGATACGAGAAACTTATACACTTGAACGTCTTACTCGTATGTACATAAACGAGGTTGTAAGATTGCATGGTATGCCAGTATCCATAGTTTATGATCGAGACCAAAGATTCACTTCAAGATTTTGGGTTAGTTTGCAAAAAGCTATGGGCACGAATTTACGATTTAGCTTGGCATATCATCCTCAGACGGACGGAAAGTCAGAGAGGACGATTCAAACTCTTGAAGATCTATTAAGACTCTGTGTCCTTCACTTCAAGGGAAGTTGGGACAAGTTCTTACCATTGGTGGAGTTTTCCTACAACAACAGTTATCAAGCAAGTATTGTCATGGCTCCATTCGAAGCGTTGTATGGAAGAAAGTGTCGTTCTCCAGTATGCTGGGATGAGGTGGGTGAAGCAACTTTGTTGGGACCAAAGTTGGTATGTATGACTACGGAAAAGATTCAAACGATCCGACAACGTATAAAAACCTCACAAGATCGACAAAAGAGTTATGTTGATCTTCATCGAAAGGACGTGGAATTCGATATAGGAGATTATGTGTTGTTACGTGTTGCTCCATGGAAAGGAGTTACGAGATTTGAAAAGAGAGGAAAGCTCAATCCTCGATTCATCGGCCCATTTTTAATCCTTGATCGAGTAGGAACTGTGGCCTATAGACTCGCTTTACCACAAAATATGTCTCGTGTTCATAATATTTTTCACATATCCATGTTACGTAAATATGTGGAAGACCCGAACCACATTATTGAGTTAGAACTGGATGACATAGCGGAAGATTTGTCGTATGAAGAGGTTCATGTTCAAATCTTGGATAAGAAGGAACATATTCTACGCTCCAAGGTTATACCTCAAGTCAAAGTTTTGTGGAGAAACCACGATGTTGAGGAAATGACTTGGGAGTTAGAATCTGAAATGAAATCAAGGTATCCTTACCTCTTCAATATACCAGGTACGTACCCTAATTTCGAGGGCGAAATTTCATTAGAAGGGGAGATTGTAAAACCCCAACTTTTTGAATAAAGGTGAATTTTCTATAAATATTATTTTTGAATATTATGGAGTGAAATTGATATAATGTTATAGTTGTGGGTAATATTTATAAATTTTGCAAAGTACGCAAGTTGTTATATAATATTCGATTGGTTGGGGAATATTCGTTTTAACAGAAAATATTCGTACAACGGCACAATCATTGGTGGACCCCACAATGGAATTATTGTCGGATTGAGAAAACGACAAAAATACTTTATGAAAATAACGGCGGAAGTTTTATTGTTAACTGTTGAAACACCTAGTGTTAAAAGTACAATAATACGCGTGGTTGCATAGTAGCACACAGTATTAATTATTGATGCTTACGTGATAAGTCACTCAATTTTGTTGGTATTATTAATGTAATAATACAAAAAATCTTTTTATATAAAACAGAATACTTTTATAAAGTTATTCTATAAATAGAATGTATTATATTCTATTATGCATAGTGTTGCATAGTGTTTGCATAGTGTTTTACATAGTAAAATCTTTTTATATAAAAAAAATACTTTTATAAAGTTATCTATTTTATTAGACTATAAATAGAATATATTATATTCTATTATGCATAGTGTTGCATAGTGTCTGCATAGTGTTTACATAGTAAAATCTTTTATAAAGTTATTCGTTTTATTAGATTATAAATAGAATATAATATATTTTATTTAAAATTTTTTTCTTTAAATATGGACTGTTAGATTAAATTAAATCAATTTGGACCGTTCATGAGTTAGTTACTATGCAGTCCATTTTTCTATAAATAGAAGCTCATTCCTTCATTATTTTCTTACGAATTCACTAAAACTCTAGAGAGATAAACTATAGAAAGAAAGAAGAAATTATTCTGCTACTTCACTACTTATATATCAAGTACTCTTCTTCTTAAGGTAGGGAATATTATTTGATGTACTCGTAAGGGGTGTTATTCTTTTGTATTCATGAAGAGAACTTATGTTATTCCATTCTTTATTATTCTGTTGGAATAACCTGTATACGCGGGCTACCCTATACTTGGTGACATTCTTCTATTATTCCGTCTTTACTATTCTGTTAGAATATCCTGTCTGTACATTTTACGCTGGACCTGATTCCTTCTTTATTATTCTGTTGGAATATCCTGTCTGTACGTTTTACACTGGACCTGGTTCCGTCTTTATTATTATTCTATTAGAATATCCTGTCTGTGCATTTTACGCCGGACCTGATTCCGTCCTTATTAATATTCTGTTGGAATAACCTGTCTATGCGAAGTACCGCATACATGGTAATTTTTGTTGTTATTCCATTCTTTATTATTCTGCTGAAACATCCTGTCGGTGCAAATTTCGCGTGACCTGGTTCCGTTATTTAGTATTCTATTGGAATAACCTGTCTATGCGAAGAACCGCATGCATGGTGATTTCTTTTGTTATTCCATTCTTTATTATACTCAGTTGGTTAAAGTTTTGACTTCTATACTTCATGAAATTAGTGGAATATCCTTGATAATTGCGATTCATCCTGTATCTTTTCATGGAAATATTATTCTGAGCATTCTTGAATTTTACTCTACAAGGCAATATCATGTTGATAATTTGGACGTTATTGGTTCTTGGACAAATTAATTCTTGAACTTGTTTTATTGAATTCTTATATCATTGTCATCATCCTCATATTTATATTTTTTTTGAAAGTCATTTGTGGCCTGTTGTGCATAGATGGACTTGGTATGATTATGACCAGGGATTATTCGGTGTAATCATGACCGTAATGTTACAAATGATGTGGTAAAAGTCCTCATTGGCCCGTAGTGCATTAATGGACAGTTGTTGTCATGATCATGACCATTAATGAATACACAAATATTCTTGGCCCGTAGTGCATGGATAATTGTGGTCGTGATACTAAAGAATATCCTTGGTCATAGTGCAGGGGTGATTCGATGATGTGGATTATTTATTAAGCTGAGTCCCAGCGATAAAAGTGATGAAAAACCTTTTAAATCATAAATGATAGTAGATTTTATTCTCTACTTGACTCTTTTAATGGATTTCTTGTTCTGCTATAGTTAAACTTGATGTTTGTTATATTATATTAGTTTAACACTGTTTAAGGCTAAAGATAATTTATTTTGCATTATCTTAGTCATAATATTTCTTACTGGGCTAGTTGAGCTCACCCTTTCTTTCACTGTTTTGTTCACTAAATGAGAATATAGTTGGAACGAGTCGGGGAATGGAGTGATGGTCCTAGATGGTGCATTAGTAGTCCTCACTATTCTGTGAAATATTGTGATAATAATTGTAATGAGGACTCCTTTTGAGTTTGTATACTCTCTAGTAGACAATATTTGTATTCAAACTCACAGTTTATGTTTTGTCGTATTGTAAACGACAGTTGTATTATTAAGTTGTATTTGAATTCTGTACAATGTATCTGGCGACTCAAGATGGGTGATGTATACCTAATTTTGGGGGTGTCACAACTCTTCTTTTAAGGTAAGGGATATTATTTTTGTTTAATATTCGTATGAAATAATATTTTCTTCTATACTCTGTAGTATGTAAGTAAAATTATTTCGTTTCATATTCCTAATTCTACACTTATTTTGATAAGTACTGCTTCTATACTCCGTAAAATTTGAAGAATATCCTTAAAATTTGCGTTTCATCTAGTATCTTTTCACGAAAATATTTTTATGAACATTCTTGTTAAATTTTAATCTTTTCATGTCGAGGTACTATTCACGGGATATTATTCACTTAGGTACTATTCACCAGGGGTACTATTCATGACAATAATTGATTTCTTTTCTGCCCAAATTATTTTTGATACATGAATATTATTCTTGAATTTTACTCCACAAAGCAGTATCATGTTGACAATTTGGACATTCTTGAACTCTAGATAAATTGATTTATAATTCTTTAAAATTTATCCTTGCTCTCACTTAATTGAATTTTTATATCATTGTCATTATCTTCATGCTTATATTGTGATGAAAGTCATCCTTGGCACGTAGTGCATAGATGGACTATTTATTGGTATGATTATGACCAGGAATTATGTATCGGTATAATCATAACATGCAATGTTACAAATGATGTGGAAAAAACCCTTATTGGCCCGTAGTGTATTGATGGATGGTTGTTGGCATGATCATGACCATTGGAGATAATAATGAATATCCTTGGCCCGTAGTACATGGATAATTCGTGGATGTGATACTAACGAATATCCTTGGCCCGTAGTGCATGGATAATTCGATGATGTGGATTATTTATTGAGTTGTGTTACAGTGATAAAATATTGATGATGAACTTTTAAATCATAGAAGATAGTAGATATCATGCTCTACTTGACTTTTCTAATGGATTATTTGTTCCACTGCAGTTAAACTTGTTGTTTACTGTATTCTATCAGTTTTACACTGTTGAAGGCTAACGATAATTTATTCTGCATTATCTTAGTCATAATATTCTTTACTAGGCTAGTTGAGCTCTCCATTTTCTTTCATTGTTCTCTTCAGGAAATGAGAACATAGTCGGGACTAGTCGGGGAATGGAGTGACGGTCCGAGATGATGGTTGTAGTAGTCCTCACTATTCTATAAAATAGTGTGATAATAATTGTAATGATGACTCCATTTGAATTTAGATATTGTCTATGAGACAATATTCGTGTTAAAACTCTCAGCTACATTTTTGTCGTATTGTATAAGTGAAGTTTGTATTTAAATTATGTACCATGTATTTGGCGACTCAAGAAGGATTGTTTATACCTATTTTGGGGGCGTTACACACACACACACACACACACACACACATATATATATATATATATGTATATATAACATATATTAAGGTTCTGATTTGTTAAAATATAAAAGAAAAGAAAAAATGATTAGAAGATAAATTATAATTTAATTTGGGTTATCTTGTAAAATTGATGTAATTGGAGGAATTAATTTCATATTCATATATATTATAATTATTAAGTAACTTATAATTGTATTATTATTATTTTTATTGGATCGGGCGGAGGGAATTTAAAAAATATAATTGGAATAAAAATTTAGGTATTGTATTATTGATTCTAGGTACGGATTCCGTACTCCTTCAGCGATACTCTTATTAAATTTAATTTGTTCGTTTTGTTTCTCGTTTTGAAATTAGTTATTGTTTCCCATAATTATTCTTCTCAAATTCATGTGATAGCTTTGTCTTGGTATTGATACTTGGAACTCGTGTCTGTACTCTTGATTTAGTGTATCATCTTTTGTATTTATTTTTGATTTTTGTAGAAAGTACATGTTAATATTTTTGGAGACATTGAGCTAATTCATTTTTAGTTAACATGTACATATTAGAACCCATTTGTATTAATATTATGTCGCATGTGTTGTGACATAGTATTTTTGTTAGAATATATCGTAGGGTATACCTGAGCTATAACCACCTGTGGGGATACCACAGGCATGTGCTCTTGGCACCGAGGTATGACACCTTCCGTGGCGGTGTGATCAGTCCACAGCGTCTCTGATTTGTGCTCCGGTGGGAGTTAGTCATTTGGTGTTTTGTTGTGGGAGGAGTATGGGTCGGCCCTAGTTTTCTGTTCTATTCTGCGAATTAGTGATGTTTGTGCCAAACACGCCTTACGATTTTACATGCATTGGATTCGCGGTCCAATGTGTGTGAGTTGTGTAGACACTCGAAATTTTATGTACTACTGTTACTAACATTGTAGGAGGACAGATTCATCTTTTAAGAGAGAACCCTGAAAGACGATCCAAATCCATGCCTGATACTACCAGAAGTTCAGCATCAATCCCAGATCGCAATCTGGGAATAGCAATTCCAACCTCTGATGTAACCCCGAGGCCTGCAGATCCAATACCGAAACACACACCAGAGAAGACCGATTAATCTCAGAGATAACCCCGAGGTATCCAGTCTCAGTCCCAACAATGGGAATAGCCACCAAACTTGGTGATAACCCCAAGGAATGCAGTTTTGGAAATAACCCCGGAAATGCTTGTTTCAAATGCAACCAGCTTCAATCTCAGCGCTCACAACGAGATACACTGCACCAACCCGGCAATAACATCGAAAAGATAGGCACACCTCAAAGGTGACAATGCGGACCTTCAACAATTCCAGCAGTCCAATCTCAGCGAAGTCTAAGCAACGTCTGCTTTATCAGCCCAATCCAGCGATAACACCGGTGAGGGGCAACATTGTCATCTCGTCAACACGATGCCACATCACGTCTCTACGCAACGATGTCCCACAAGACTAATCAATCCCGAGTGACTATTGTGCGGGGTAACGGATGAAAGTTGAAGCTTGAAGACCGGAGGGCATCGTCCCATCTTCAATGACTTCGTATAAACTCTAATCCCATGTCATCGTACAACTCTCGACAATGGCGGTCCGCAATAGGTCCTTTATACCTCAAACGGATGCTCGAATTGCACTTCTGAACGTTCAAGTAGACATTACAGTGCCTGAGTGAACGTACTTCGAGACGACCCAACCCGACAAACCCGGGCCCACACGGGTTGCCTCTGGTGCACCTGCGGCTAAAATGCCTATAAATAGAGGGCTTGGGAAGCCCATTTTGCAAGAGAAAAAGGCGAGGAAGCCCTGCCCAATTTGCTCTGCACTCACCCAATGCAGTGTACTTTTCCCTTCTAAACACCTGTGAGCTCATATATAGCCCTTTTGTACCTACAAAAGTCAGTGTTTACCCACTCTAAAGATATAGAAGCCTTCTTTATCAGTTAGCTGTAAGCCTTCTCACACACTTTAGAGTCTTTCTCTTCATCTTTGCACACACCCTTCTACACGTTGAGAGTCGTATTACTTGCTTTTGCCCGGACTTCGGTCCATGGTTTCATTTCAGTCTTTATATATATATATATATATATATATATATATATATATATATATATATTGACTAACATTATCGAGTTATACCTCAATTGAGCCTAGACTTCGGTCTGGAGCGTTTATTTACTTTAATAAATATATATTTACATTTATATATATTAACTGTGTGTCGAACTTTGTTCGATGAGCCTAGACTTCGGTCTAGTGCATTTACTACTTTATTATATATATATATATATATATATATATATATATATATATATATAAAAACTTATAAATATTAACTGTGTGTCGAACTTTGTTCGATGAGCCTAGACTTTGGTCTGGTGTGTTTACTCGCTTTTATATATATATATGAACTGTGGTCGAACTCTATTCGATGAGCCTGGATTTTATATCTGGTGCGTTTATTCGCTTATATATATATATATATATATATATATATATATATATATATATATATATATATACGGTCCGGGTCAAATGCATACCGCTTATCTTACTCACCCGTGCTCACCCCCTTTTAGGCGACGGTTTCGGTCATACAATCGTCGCCTATACTTTTAGTGACGCTATATGTTGTCTGTCGCTAAAAGTATAGGCGACGGTTATATGACCGAAACCGTCACCTAAAGGGGGGTGAGCACGGGTGAGTAAGATAAGGGGTATGCACTTGATCCTTGTTATATATATATATATATATATATATATATATATATATATATATATATACATTTTGTCCCACCTGGAGTTTACTTCGTGGTGGTTGATCGCTTTTACAACTTTCTTTATATTTCGTCCTGCCTGGAGTTTACTTCGTGGCAGTTGACCGTATTTACAGCTTTATTTAAATTTTGTCATGCCTGGAGTTTCCTCTGTGGCGGTTGATAGCCTTTAACAGCTTTATTTACGTTTTATCCCGCCTGGAGTTTCCTCCGTGGCGGTTGATAGCTTTTAACAGCTTTATTTACATTTTTGATCCCCCATGGAGGTGCTTCGTGGTTGGTGATCCTGTCTGTATATATATATTTACAGCTTTTATATATATACATGCTTACTGCTTTCATACAAATTACGGTATCTTTTGCGCCTAAGAATCATGTGATCACAGATTCAGCCTATTGGATCTAGATTCGGTTCCCGTGATGGACATTTTCAGCTGTAAGCAGCTTTAAAATTATTATGAGGTGTCTGAATTTCCTCATATGGTTTCCATACCCACGAGGAAGTCGGCGTCATTTTGTATATTATTTTCATACGGATGCCTCGCATTCGTAAAATAAAATCAACCAAGCCAAACACTTAATAAAATGGGAGTGTAAAAGGTCTCAATTACTATTGAGCATCAGGGTTTGAAAAACCTTTTTATAAAACATCATTGCAATATCTTACTAAAAATTGAATTTTTACATAAATTCAAACCCTGTGTATATAGGTGCGAACGAGGCCTCGCACTACTTCCAAATAACAACACATTGACCCACACACACACATATTCAGATAATAGTTTCTTGAAAAGAGGCGGTCACCGTGGTAACACGGATGTCGGGGGTGCCTAACACCTTCCCTCAGCATAATCAAGTCCCCGGACCCTAATGAATCTCGGTTTCACCGACCCGTTTAGCAGTGTCACATCACTGGGTCAATGTGCAAACCTTTTCTCGGTTGTGTTGGTACAACCATTTAAAAAACCAACTGGCGACACTTACAGTCCATCGTCGACATTACACATGTCGAACCTTTTTCACTTGTTTTTTCAAACAAATCTCACCTAAAATGAGAACACCAAAGAACAAGTAATGGAAAGGGACATCCAAAAATCCCGACGTCGACAGGTGGCGACTCTGCTGGACACTCGAGTAAGAGAACTTAAGCCGCTATTATTAACTTCCCGTCAAGTAGATTGCGATGATTTGGGAACCTTCATGCCAAAAAGCCGCGAGAGTAACCTAAGATAGGTCAGCCTCTGATAAACCCAAAGCGGAGGAAAGTCTCTTCATGCTCTCATTTTAATTACTTGTAAACACAATTACTTGTAATTTCATTCCATATCTATTTCCATGTAATGAGAAATATGAAGAAGTGTGTACACATACATATTTTAATTAACATGCTACAAATAGCTGACATCCATTTTGCAGGATAAAAATTCCTAAAAATGACACATCACATAGCATGTTATTATATACATCCCCTAAAGACTAAACTATGCAAGTCTTTCGCAGGGAATCAATCGGACCTACTACCCGTTCAAAGTCCAAAAAGGCAACAGGCCTGCCGCCAATCATGTCGTCATCCGACCAGACTGAACTTAATCCAGTTTCTCGCAAAGAATTCGACGGATTAAGCAAACAAATTACAGATTTGGTTATTCTACTCAAAGAATTACACCAGTCTACACAGGGTCGGAAAATACCCGTACATGTTGAATCCTCCACACAAGGGGAAATCCCAATTATTACCATACCTGAACCACAGTTGGATACGACCAACAAAACTCTTGATGTTGTCCATCCCACTGGAGATCCAGACACTGGTGACATCAAAAAGAAAGTCCTCCAAATGGAAGAGACCCATCGTACTATCAAAGGAATTGGAACACACGGGAGTGTTTTATATGATGATCTGTGTATTTTTCCTGGTGTTAATTATCTAGAAAAATTTAAAACTCCTGACTTTGAAAATTATAACGGGTTAGGAGATCCTTACACACATTTAAAGGTGTTTATTGGAGAACTTGGATCTTATGCAGAGGACGAAAAGCTCAGAATGCAATTGTTCCAAGAGAGTCTAACTGGAGAATCCCGTTCGTGGTACACAAGATTAGACAACTCCAAAATCCATAGCTGGGAAGAGTTAGCACGTGTTTTCCTCACTCAATACAGCTTTCAAACTCAGATAGCTCCTGATCGGTATCAAATTACCAAGATCAAGAAACAGTCTAACGAGTCTTTCAGAGAGTATGCTCAAAGGTGGAGACGCCTGGCTGCCCAAGTTAGTCCTTCCATGACAGAATCAGAAATGGTCATGACTTTCATAGACATACAAGAAGCTCCCTTCTATGAGATAGTTTTAGCAGGCATCGGCAAACCATTTTCTGAAATGGTCAAACATGGGGAGATGGCTGAGATGGGATTGAAGTCGGGAAAGATTCAAGACCTAGCTGCACTCAAAGCTGTTGTGGATCACATCCAATCTGGAAATTATGGGAACAACCCCCGAAGGATCCATAAAAAGAAAGAATAAGATGTTTCCCTGATACTACAGGGTCAAAAAGGCAATCAGAACATGCCTATTCAAAGGAGAAACTACACTCCCTTTTCAACACAGTCTGTAAACCCTCCAATACCAAAAGGTGGAGAAGTCAAACTCCCTCGAGTGTTTACACCCTTAGGGGATACCCTCGAGAACATCTTAAATCTTCTGACAACACAGAAGAAAATTACACATCTTCTTCCACCAGCCAGCCCTAATGGACGGGGTTTCAATGCTGCTAGGAAATGTGCTTATCATGCCGGGGCACCTGGACATGATACTCAGGATTGTTGGGCCTTGAAACACAAGATCCAGGACCTGATAGACAATGGAGAGATCGTGGTCACCAAACCAGATCAACTTCACGTACAAGACAACCCTCTTCCTCAACACAAAGAAGAAGACGTCAACATGATTAATTGGAGCAATGGACAGAGTTCCAACTTCAGCTATGATTCTTCCCAGACCATCAAAGACGGTGATGACAGATGGGATTATGCTAAGTTCCAGTTCATAATAGAACGAAAGATGAAAGCTCTCTGCAAACAAATTGAACAATTGGCGGAACTGGTGACTTATCAGCATCAAGTAACACGTCAATTAATCAGCCAGGAGCATGCCAGTCTCCTACCTCTTGTCATGAATATTCCCTCGTCACTTTTAGAAAATGAAATGCTAGAAGATAAAGTTACGAAGAGAGCAAATGCCAAAGCCCGTCGGGATTTCGCCAACAAAAGGGAATTCACCTATCCGGGCCAACCTATGGAGGAAATCCTTAATATGTTAATCAATGAAGGAAGGATCAGTTCCATTCTACCTCCAATCAACCCCCGTTTAGGGCGATACAACTCTGATGGAGTATGTCAATATCACTCCCAGTCTCGTGGTCACTGCACAGAAGAATGTTAGGCACTCTGCCACCTTATTCAAAATCTAATCGACAGTGGTGTCCTGCGCCTAGCAGACGACGATATTGTGTTACGTGCAAGTGAAGATGTAAGCCCTACTAAGTGGAAGAGTGTGGTAGCAGTTATATCCACTAAAACTGATGGGATTAACAAATCACTCACAACGCCAATAATTCGACTCAAGGGAATCAATAATCCTTTAAAAGTGGCCGCTCTCGAGCCAATTAAATTGTTGTGCAGAGCACAATATCCTATTGTTAGCTTGCGCATAGTTCCATGGAATTATGGAGAACGTGACAGATCCACCTCACATACAACTGCTACAGTGTCGAAGGAAAATCCATTGTATCTTCCCCAACGGGTGATGAAGCCAACCACCAAATCAAAGGGGAAAATACCCATGGAGAAGATTGAAGAATTCCTCTGCACTGTGGGTCATAATGAAGCTACGGTGGTTTTAAGCTTGAAAGAAGCTCCACAACAAATATCAATTTTGGACTTGGTCTTAACTTCCGAGAATCACCGAAAGGTCTTATTAAGGGTTTTAGAAGAAGCCTATTTACCGACATCAGTGGATACTTAAAAGTTTCAACATCTGGTTGATCACATTTTCAACAACAATGTGATATCCTTCACTGATGATGACATACCGCCCGAAGGGACCGGTCATTACAAGCAGTTACACATCGCGGTCTTATCCTCCGGATATATGGTAGAGGTAGTCTTAATAGATGGAGGTTCCTCTCTGAATATCTGCCCATATGCAACCTTGGTGAAGATGAACATCAATCTCAACCGAATTCGGAGTAGCCATACTATCATCAAAGCTTTTGATGCAGCCCGGTGAAATTCGGTCGGAGTAATTGAGCTGCCAATAGAAATTGGTCCTCACACATTCTGCGTATCTTTCCATGTTCTCAAGATAGATTCGGGATACAACCTGCTCTTGGGACGACCATGGATTCACATGGTTGAGGAAGTCCCCTCCACTCTTCATCAACAGTTGAAATACATTATCAACAATAGCCTGGTCACAGTCAACGCTGAACTAGAGATTCCTCAACACAGAGACATGTCATTCATCAATGCCATTGCCGATGTGGAACCAGTCAGTTTTCATGCTTTGGAAATAAGCAACACCCAATACCATGCTATTGGAGCACCATTGCTCGAACCCAAGATTTCTGCCGAGGTAATGTCGGTCACTCAAGAAATGATGTCGTTGGGTCATAAGCCGGGACAAGGAT
The DNA here is from genome assembly GCA_020205505.1 of Panax japonicus. NCBI lineage: Eukaryota > Viridiplantae > Streptophyta > Magnoliopsida > Apiales > Araliaceae > Panax > Panax japonicus. The sequence goes on from CM035111.1 coordinate 31,769,906, forward strand.
TGGGTAAAGATTGTCAGGGTATCAAGTACCCAATTCACTTAACCAGACAAGCTGGAACAGCTGGGTTAGGCTATTCTGCCAGTTCTAGTCACAGGAATCCTCATAAACATCCGTAGATTCCTTCAGCTTCAACCATGTGGGGTTTATCTTCGCCTTCAAACTCTGAGTCTGCACAACCTCCCGTAAAGGTGTCAGCCAATGTAATGGCTATGTTATGTCCCAAGCCGGTACCAGTGAAAGGAAAAAAAATCTTTGTTCCAAATCCCGCAGTGGAAGAAGAGGAACGAAGAATCAAGCAAGACGTCATCCGAATGATGTCCGATATACGCATCATCGTTCATGATGAACATACCAACAAATACACCCCAGACGATGATTGCCCTGATGTAATGGCCATCATTCGGGATAGGGAGGATGATGACAATACCTCCATCACTGCGGTCCACCCAGACTTTGTTCTTGCTAATTGGATCAACATTCCTTGCATTGGTCGTCAAGGGTAAAGCGGGCAGAAACTCTTTCTGCCCTGTAGATATAATAATTGCTTACTTTTTTGTACAGTATTAGAAGTTTATTTTGCCAGTATATGCTAACACTGTGTATGATCAATGCATTTCATATATACTAAGTGAAAGCATATTTTGTTTCAGGACTCTGAATTTAGATGTGTCTGTACTTGTTGATACGGTGCCTTTTCTCCACAAGGATTGTACCTTTGATATAGAGATGAATTCAGTCTTGATGGATATACAGGATGACATTGAGGTGCCTCCAAAAATTCAAGAATGGGTCAAAGACAAGCCCAAACCCAACCTTGATCAAACCACTTCTTTCAATCTCAGAACCTTAAAAAGCCCTAAGTTAATCCAGATTGGTTCAGACCTTACCCCAAACCAACGGAATGACATGATTACGCTATTAACCCAATTTCAGGATGTGTTTGCATGGTCTCATGAAGACATGGTGGGTTTGTCCACTGACATTATCCTTCATCGCCTTCCCATTAAAGAGGGATGCCAGTCAAGCAAAAGCTCAGGCGATTAAAACCTGAATGGAGTTTAAAGGTGAAAGAAGAAATTATGAAACAATTTCAAGCTGGCATCATAATGGTGTCTAAATATCCTGAGTGGATATCCAACATTGTGCCCGTGCCTATACCTGGAGGGAAGGTGCGAGTTTGCGTGGATTACTGGGACTTGAACAAAGTTTGCTTAAAAGATAGTTTTTTCATGCCATTTATCCACATTCTCATTGACAATACTGCGTAATACGACATGTACTCCTTTGCTGATTGCTTTGCGGGGTATCATCAGATTATGGTTGCCAAGGAAGATCATGAAAAAACTGCTTTCATCACTCCTTGGGGAACTTTCTGCTATAGATGGTTGTCATTCGGCCTCATCAATGCCGGAGCTACCTATCAACGCGCTATGATGGCTCTTTTCCACGACTTAATGCACAAAGAGATCGAGATCTATGTGGATGACATCATTGTCAAGTCCCGGAAGGAGGACGACCATATAGACCATCTCAGAAAGTTGTTCAACAGGTTACGTAAGTACAACTTGAAGTTGAATCCAGCTAAATCCGCATTTGGCGTTAAATCAGGCAAGTTGCTAGGATTTCTAGTCAGCCACAAAGGGATTGAGCTGGATCCTGCCAAAATCCAAGCCATCACGGAAATGCCTATTCCTCAGACAGAGAAGGAAATATGAGGATTTTTGGGAAGAATCAACTTCATTAGCAGGTTTATCTCCCAACTCACAGCAACCTGTGAGCCAATCTTCAAGCTATTAAGGAAGAACTCTTCCATGAAATGGAATGACGAGTGTCAGAAGGCCTTCCTTATAATCAAGAAACAGCTAGTCAAAGCTCCCATTTTGGTACCACCCAGGGATGATGTTCCCCTATTTATGCATCTGTCCATAAGTGACAATGTCATGGGCTGCATGCTGGGACAGAAGAACAATAGAGGCCAAGAACGGGCTATCTATTACCTCAGTAAAAGGTTCAGCAGCAGTGAACATAAGTACACTTTGATAAAAAAGACGTGTTGTGCTTTAGCATAGGCTTCCATGAGGTTACAACATTATCTCCATGGTCACACAACCCATCTCATATCCCGTGTGGATCCTCTCAAGTACCTGTTCAACAAACTTATGTTAAATTGCCAGCTATCCAGATGGAAGTTGATCCTTCAATAATTTGACATTATATATGTGACTCAAAAGTCCATCACAGGTCAAGGAATTGCGGATCAACTGGACGCCGCACCTTCAGGGGATTTCAAACCCTTGGAAACATATTTCCCCGATGAAGGAGTAATGACAGTGCAACAACACCATCAGTACGATACGCGCCAATCATGGAAGATGTATTTTGATGGAGCTGTTAATATGGAAGGTTCTGGAGCTGGAGCAGTTCTAGTATCTGATACGGGGGAGCAGTATCTCGTTGCCATCAAATTATAATTTATCAGCACCAACAATACGGCTGAGTATGAAGGCTGTCTCATGGGGCTAAAACTTGCCCGTTCAATAGGCATTAGGCGGTTAACTGTCTTTGGAGATTTGGAGTTGGTAATCAAACAATCCACCGAAATCTATCAAACCAAGGAACTATATTTGTTGCCTTACCATCGGCAGGTTATGAAGATGGCTTTGGAGTTCGAAGAAATTTCTTTGCTCCATATTCCTCGCAATAGGAATGACTTTGCGGACGCATTAGCACTTTGGCCTCCTTGATTCGCATATCAGACAAGGAACACTTGCCGAGCATCATGATTTCCCTGCACAAGGCCCCAGCCTATGGGAATTACATTGGAGAAGTATCGGATGAGCTACCTCCCATCCAACATCCTTGGTATCAACATATCAAGGAATATCTACGAGATGGATCTACACTCATTGAGGCAAGCCCGACTGAGTAAAGGCGGATCCATCGACTTGCTATGAAGTTCTACCTGAGTGGAGATGCGCTCTACAAAAGAGATGCAGTACTAGGTCTCCTCAATTGTTTAGACAAAGATCAAGCCCAAAGGCTTATGGATGAAATCCATTGCGGAGTCTGTGGCCCCCATATGAGTGGCCCCTCCTTGTTAAGAAAGTCCTCAGGACAGGACATTACTGGCTATCTCTTAAAGCTGACTGCAATGACCACGTCAGGAGATGCTATATGTGCCAGATTCATGGGAATGCTATACACGCCCCTCCACGGGAACTCCACAATATGAGTTCACCTTGGCCCTTCTCAATGTGGGGAATGGACGTTATTGGGCCCATTAGCCTAAAGCCAGCAGTGGTCATCGGTTTATCTTCAGCATGATCTACTACTTTACCAAGTGGGTGGAAGAAGCCTCCTTCCCCAGGGTTACCAAAGAAGTCATCATTTCTTTCATCAGAAACAAGTCGTTTGTCAATATGGACAACCTGAGGTGATTGTATCAAACAATGCTAAGAACCTCAACAATAGAATAATGGAGGAATTATGCAGTAAATTCCACATCAAGCATCTCAACTCTATCATCTATCATCCAAAGATGAACGGTGTTGTTGAAGTGGCTAACAAAAACATCAAGAAGATTATGCAAAAGATGTCCGCCAACCACAAAGATTGGCCTGACCTATTGCCTCTTACTCTGTTAGCCTACAGAACCTCAATGCGCACTTCCACTGGGGCAACCCCCTACGCATTAACCTATGGGATGGAAGCATTGCTCCCCATAGAAGTTAAAATGGAATCCCTCGGAGTGTTGTGATAAGTAGGTTTTATACCTACTTATTTGGTATCTATTACTTGAATATGTTGCTTAAACTCATGTTTCTTAGTTACTTTTCATGCATTTTGTGTTCATTTTGTAGGTTATACGTTTGGGAGCAGTGTGAGCGACTATTGGTAAGGAAAAGTAAGGAAAAAGCAATCCGGACATCGTTTATGCTTTCATGTTCGATTCATGTTATTAGCTTGGAGCTTGGACTATATTGTAGAGTGTTTTCTTAGCTTTTCGGAATATCTTTAATCATTCAAATCAGAGTTCGGATGAAAGAGTTATGACATTTCTAGCAACGGACGTTGAACTTCACCGTTTTGGGTGGTCATTTGCGTAGCAATCACTTCCAATCCAATTTCGACCATCATGCATTTGTTATTTCTAAAAGCTCAAAGAATGAAAGTTGTAGATCTCGTCGATAGCTTCGATTTGATAGGTCGCGGGCCCCGTAACTTGTAGCAGCCCCGAATCCCGGCCCCAAATCGCCGCGGATTCGGTACACTGTTACTACCACTATTTGCGGAAGATATAAACATAAATTGTTTATACATTACATTACACACATTACCCCAAGGTCGAGTAACCTTAACTTATACACAAATCATAAATTATTTATCACACAACAGTATTTATCAAAGTATACTATTACAAACTAGCCGTACATTTTATCCTAAGACGGACTTGGCATTATCTCTTTCCTGTATCCGAACGCATTCGCCTTATCTGCAATGTTTTATCATGATATAGCAAGGGTGAGCATGAAAGTTGCCCAGCAAGTTTATATACAATAATATAACGATATATCATGATTGAAGAATATGAATAATAAACTGGCTATAATTCATCAATATAATTGAGAAATAGCACGAACAAACTATTGACTGAACAAGTTTTAAACATAAAAAAACATTTATGAACCAACTGGTAATGAAGGTGATCAGCCTTTCATACCTGACTTATACATGCAAAATGTACAGAGTACAATTTTCATGGCAATCATCAATGATTAACCATAAGCTTGAATAACATACTCTTATTAGAGTTTAGTAAAAAGAAACTTGCCTGAACCATTGATTACCGCAATGCAATTTATAACGCTTTACCTGAAGACCTAATATTAGTAATATAGATCTCTAATATTAGAATAATATCATCACAGTATAATACTGTTATATTTATACACACAGAATAACCTAAACACATAGCACATAACCCTATCAGTCATTACAACACATAAGACTAGGTATCAAATCAAACTATTGCAGTCTGAGTTGAAACCGACACAATTCTAACATCCCGACGGTCTAGTCGGTCAACACCCGAGTTTAAGTTCGATTAAACTCTGCTTAACCACTTAACAATTATCCCAGATAATTTTCTAAGCAGTCAAAATAATTTTTATTGACTTATAATAATTTTCAGATAATTAATATCATTTATCAAAAAAATTCAATCCTTAAAACTGTATTTAAATGAATTAAATACCACATAATTATTTAATCATTAATATTCATTTAATATAAAATAGTAATGAAAATCATAACATAATATTATAATATAATTACAATATACCAGAGTATTTTTAATACCTAAAAATCATAATTATATGATTTTTAAACACTTAAATCCATTATCCGATAATTGCTATTAATATTAAAATATTAATATTTTCATGCCAAAATATCAAAAGTTATATTTTATAACTTAAAATATATTTTATAACACTTAAATTATTTATATATAATTTATAAAGCATTAATTCCATTTTTCCTTAATTTATTTAATATAGTTATTAAATAAACTAATTATCATTAATATTGATTAATTAATGAAATTCATCACAAAATATCAAAAGTTATCAAAAATAACTTAAAATATTTTCTTTTATCATAAAAATAATTTTTCATGATTTTTCATGAATTAAAACTATTTTTAAATTATTTATTTAATATTATAATTAAATAAATAAATACCATTTATATTCCAAAAATATTAAATATTTTCGAAATATACTTAAAATAATTAAAAACTATTTTTCAGACTTTAAAATAATTTTTCATAATTTATTATGTATTTTTAATAATTAAAAACTAATTTTTTCTAATTTTTAATTAATTTCCGAAAAATAATAATAAAACTGTCGCTAAAGGGCTATAGCAACACTTTCTATTGCTATAGGTGTTCTTGAGTGTTCTTGAGCTTCATAGTCAGAGTTCGTGTTGATGGTTTGACCGAGATTTAATTCAGTGTTCTTGATGTGTTCTGTGTTATATAATTTGATAATATTGTAGTACTAATGTAGTACTAGAACCCTAAACAATTTACAAGATTAATACTTGAACAACCAGCAAGATCAGAGCAACAGAAAACCTTCTCAGACCGTTTTCTTCAAATTCTGGGTTCACCAGAATTGGGGTACCTAATTTGGTGCTCTTTAATTTCTGATTCTAAGCATTGTTTCTGCGATCCAAAAGGTCCAACATGTAATACACATGACAGGGTACAATATCATATAACAAGATCCATGTAAAAACATAACACGAACAAGATCTGGCATGGTCAAACCATGTCAGAAAACTTGCTCTTAATTTTTCTGGGTTTTCCAGATTTTTGTCAAAACTGATGGTCAAGGCTACTTTGACCTTTAATAACTTCGATTCAGTGAAAGATCTAAGTGATGTAAAGACATATATATGTAGTCTACATGTCAGTATACAACATTAAAGCAATAACATGGACAAACTATCAAATAACAACAAGATCTAAGGTACAGAAAATATTGTCAGGCGAGATCTGGGTTTCTGGTTTGCCCAGAAACCCATTTTCATGACTGGTCAATGCGGTTTGACCGCTTGTAACTTACGATCTAGACAAGATCTGGACTTGCTTCGAGTTTCAGAGTAAAGACCAGATAACATACTATCAATATAAACAATCAAATCACAAAAACAATTAACAGATATGAATCTATGGGCTCTGACATTCGACTGTCAGACCCCAAATTTCTATTTTTCCTGATTTTTGAAAAATGCAATTTCGTGCACATTGATGTTATGGATCTATGATCCAACAACCCAGATCTCTAATTGACACCCTATTACACAACTTTGAACAATCAATTGCAACAAATAACATAAAATCAAAGGATTTCAAAATTTAGGGTTCTTTACCATTTTGAGCTTTGATCCTTAAATCTGTTCTTTGATTCAGTTCTTGGAAGGCTAGAGACTTGATATAGTCTTGTCTTTACTCCCTTTCCATTCTCATTTTCGGATTTTAGAGAGAATGGATGGCTAAGAAAAATAAAGTGAGTTTTCTCTCACTTTAGCCTTTTATATTTATTTTTTTGAATTCAATGAATGTGGCTGATGTATTGAGTCTTTTAGTCACATGCTAAGCTAAGTTTAGGTCTAGGGTTGGTGAACAACCATCTTAGGTTTAGATCTACACTCCAACCCTTAAATAATACACAAAGGGCAAAATGGACATTTAGCATACTAAATTAATGGCATTCTTGTAATTGGCCAAACCCTTAGGGTTTAGGGTTTGGAAATATTAGGGTTTAGGGTTTGGAGCATTTAGGGTTTAAGTTTTAACCCTTAACTTTGTAATTTAATTTCTAACATTTCCGAATTTTGGTTATAAAAATAGAAAATTAATATTTCTAACTTATAATTAGTATTTACTAATTATATTATAATTTCCTTAATCATACTTAAATCTTGTTAATTAGGATTAATAATTGCTAATTACGTAATTAGGGTCAAAATCACAGATTAGGGTTTATAACCCACTAATTAGGGTTTCTAATAGAAAATAAATTTTCTAATTTTAGAAATTAAATCTCGTAATTAGATTAGAGTTTTCTAATTACTCATAAATTGAAATAATTAGGATTAGGGTTTCCTAATTAGCATTGCTAATTTTAGCAATTAAATCCACAATTGAGCATTAGGGTTTCTGACGGAACAATTTGGGTTCCAAAAATTAGAAATTAAGGTTTGCTAATTAATTAACCTTTACTCTCATTAGTACTTAATTAATACCACATAAGCATTATAATTATCCTTTCTATTCCTAGATTAGGGCTTCATTTTATCAGAATCTGAAATTAGGGTTTTCAGATCTTGTATTAGGGTTTTCAAATAATCAACTAGAATTTCAGTAATTCATTAGGGTTTTCCCTAATTAATTTAATATTAATGACGTTTAACCTTATACATACATTGCATTCCCAATCTAGGGTTTTCAATATCCGTTTTAGGATTTCAGATTTCCCGGAACTGAAACTAGGGTTTCCAGAACCGATTTCTAGGGTTTCTTGTTAAACGCTAGGGTTTTCTAACCGAACACTGTCGTTCTTAATATATGATTAGGCTTTGACACATATATTCTTTATCTGGTCAACCCTTGACCCTTAACCACATTCAGCACACATACATAACCATAAACACAGAACTTAATAACATAAATCCTTAATCAAGAATAATTCACCTATATCCTTCACAGAATTTTGAAACCCTCAAAATTCCTTCCCAATAACATCAAACGCATACACTTATTTTCTGTCTATGTCTATTATTTGACCTTAAATCAATCATTTAAGATTTTAATAAATTGTCTAAATTCTCGGGTTGTCACATAACTCCTCTCGGTTTAAAGGTTATGGTAATTTTAGTAGAGGAGGTTCCAGCAGAAAATTGAATTGGCAGATTGGTACCCAGTCGGGGCTGGACCTTTTTAACCTTAGGATCCAGCCGGGGCTGGATGTCTGGGAGCATTAGCCGATTTCTATCCAGCGGGGGTTGGATATTTTGAAGGCAAATACCCAGCCGGGGCTGGGTATGCACGAAAAAGAGTAGATTTTGTCCGAATTTCAGTCCGAAAAGGATTGTTTCGAGTTGTTTGATTCAAGGACTTTCAAGAGGACTTAAAGACATGTACAAAGGCTTATAAAAGGAGGGGAATAACACAGATTAGAGGGGATTATTGATAGATTAAGGAGTTTTTGGAAGAATTCTATTAGATTAGATTAGAGTAAATTAGATCAAAATACTAGTTTTTAGGATATTTGGAGATTGATGCAACTTAGAGACCATTGAAGATTCAAAGTAGGAGCAAGGAGGGAGCGTCAAATCTACAGACAATAGATTCTATCTTCCTTACTTCTTCTATTTTTGTCTTTTAATGATTATTCAATTGTAGACTCTTAGTTTAAATTCAATAATCATGAACTAATTTTTTGTTTGAGATTACAATGGATCTTATTGTGTAGTTTATTTTAATATGCTTCGTTATCAATTATTATGTTCTATTGAGATGATTGTCTATTGTGATTTGGACTTAATTGTTTAATTGTTTGGCCATCAATTACCGTGATAATCTATATGAACTCGAGAGATGAAGTATAGATTTAGATCTAATCATGATAGCATGTGTCCAGGATTTTGTTAATAGCTTAAACTTGATGAGTGTTAAGGTAGAGATATGCTTGACATCGCATGTAATCGGATAGAGAACTTATTCTTAAACTTTCTTCAATTGTAATTCACATAGAGATATAGTGGGTTAGTTGATTAAGGTGTTTAACGGATTTCTATCTTAATTGTGGATTGACGTTAATACGGTATTAGTGCATCGAGAGGTGGTTAATACTACTCTAGTGTTCTTGATTAACAATTCAGGATAGAGAATAATTGATGAGAAGTGTGTTAACTTAAATGAAGCAATAAGTGAAGTTGTGATCTTAAATTTCCATTATCTGATTTTTAATTAGTGGTAATTAGAATTAGTTTAGTTAAATATTTTAATTTATAACATTAAATTCATTTGTTTAAATAAGATTGAGTTGGTTACGGGTTAGTACTTAGTGATTTTTATTAAATAATTCTCTATAGGAACGATACTCAACTTATCACTTTATTACTTGTTGACCACGTATACTTGCGTGTTGTGCGTAACTAAATTTTACCCAACATGTTGATAGACGCTCAACTGGATGAAGACCAATGGGTACAAGGTAGGCATCACCAATTGTCTTTAATAGACGAAAGGCGAACCGCGTCTATCTCCCGTGGTCAGTTATATCAACAAAGGATCGCCAGATCCTACAAGAAAAAAGTCCGGCTACGACAGTTTAAACAACATGACTTGGTTTTGAAGAAAATTCTTGACAACCAAGATCAAGCTAAAGGAAAATTCGCTCCTAACTGGGAAGGCTCGTTTGTTGTCAAAGAAGTATTGACAGGAGAGGCGCTCTCAGATTGCAAGAAATGGACGGCGATGAATTTCCACAACTCATCAACTCAGACGCCGTGAAACGGTACTATGTCTGAAGTAATTCGCAAACACCCTGGTGCATAATTATCAGGTCACCAGTCATTCTGGTTCTTTAACCCTTTACCACCTACAACTTTCCTACACTTTGCCCCTCAGGGAAACATACATTTTAAGCCAGCAGCCTGATTTTCTCCTTTGCGTTCCTACAACTTAGGTCATCCCACCACGGATTAAACCTCTTGCGTTTGCAGTTTGGCTACCCATACATGGGATCAAACTTCTCATACCTACAGTTTATCCTCAACCTAGGATTAAACTTTCTCCTCCCCGCACTCTGACCTCCACATGGGATTACACTTTTCTTCTATCCCTGAGGGGGCGAACTACGTCGACCTGATCTCCTCTTCAATAGGAGTACGTAGGCAGCCATGTCACATGGCCCGGTCGCAATAAAACAAAAATAACAAAAACATTTCTACCCTTACAAAAACAAAAACAACCAAAAACATTCCTACATCATGTCAGTCAGATACAGCATTGAACCTCTTACACCAGGTTTGAACTACGCAGACCTGATTTCCTCTTCAATAGGAGTACGTAGGCAGCCATTCATGGTGCGGTCTCACCCCCCTACCAAAACACAAACCCTTGTCAACTGGTACTGGGATCATCCTTCAATACACTACATTTCATTTGGCTTCAGACCAAAGGGATGAAATTACCTGAACTCCTCCCAAATAGGAGATTTGGCGACCATCTAAGTTGCAGTCATACCTTGAAGAGAAACACCAATCCATAAGAGATGGAATTAACTAAGCTTCTCCTAAATAGAAGTACTGGCGACCATCTGTGGTACGGTCAATCTCAGAGAAGAAAGCCACACTACTCTCCACATTTCCACCCAGAAACCAGTTCCAAGACACCAAAGATGGTAGGGATACATATAGATCGATGATCCATTCTGAACTATCCAGAGATAACTCAATGTCCATCCACCTAGGAGGAATTTAGAATACATCAAGACCATAAGCCTTGAAGCATCAGACAAAATATCAAGCAAATAGCAAGGCATACCTAAAAGGGAAGTGATCCAAAAATATATTTTCCGATCATATATAATGTTGTTTGATATATATACAATGTAAACTGTACATGACAAAATGGCTAAGCTAGTCTGTACAGATAAATACAAGCTCATCTACAAGTCAGGATATATGCGAGCTAACAAGCCCAACATGGCGTCCCTCTCAGAAGATGGAGGCGAAGCTGTGGTGTCCTGTACGAGAATATCCACACGACCCAAAAGATTTGTAGCCATCTGCATGGTGACCATATGATAATCAATATATGTGCTCATCTCTGGGATCATGCCAGTGGTAAGGGACCTCACTGCAGTACTATCTGTGACGGCTGCATCCCGAGGAGATATAGCACTATCCCATTCAACTATCACTGCATCTCTGCCTAATATAGCCTCATCCCACTCAACAACAGCGGCATCTCTGCGATCTAATGCCTAGCCTCTCTCTAATAGAGCTGTGTCTCTCCCATCAAGGGCAGTCAACATCATAGATCGAGCCAGATCTCTCTCAAAGGTCATCAGATGAAAACTATGCTCTAAGTACTGTGCCGAGTACTGAATCACAAAAGTACTGGTACTAAGGGAATCCAGAAGAAATGTTGGCAACCCAACAGCGGGATCCTCCTCGATGTAGGTATCAATGTCCTCCCTGGGCTTTGCATCGTCTGACTCACTATCCAGTACTACAGATACTGCTGCAGCCAATAAAATCTCTATCTCCATCCATGCGGAAAACTCTGCAGAATAACCAGGATGACTAACAGAAAAAGAAGCTATCTCACGCCGATCCCAACAAGCATACACACGGGATCGGTCCTCTGCTGAGAGATATCAAGAAGCTGAATGCTGACCTATCGCCCCATCAAAAGGATAGAAATCCTAGAACTAGTCGAACTGCGACATCACGGCCAGTGGGTGATAAGTAGTCACTCCCCTCAATCCAGCAAGAGGGAGGAAATCCATGCCCGGAGCATGAGTAATGAAGCTGTATGGTGAGCAAAACCCCAAGCACGGCAATATGCTGAATGGATCTCTAATATCTGCCAAAAATGCGGACCAAGACAGAGCATCTGTACACTCCTATGGCTAAAAGGAGTATGACATGGCCACATCATGTGAGAAGCAATACCCATGCCGTCTATGGGTACCAACTGGTCTCAAGTGTGATATAAACCACATGTACAACATGACCGAACTCCCAGTAAACACTCCTGTAGGATACGTGCAACAATAAGATGCCGACCGCAAGGTCTCTGCTACAATCATAGGTATAATGGTGCGACCCTCTCTAAGAGCTCTCACAGCCATAATGACACCAATGTATATCTCGTCCGTATATCGTGGCATATAGACATACGACAATACGCATATCATCAGTACATCAACCATGGCCAAACGCCAATGGTCCTCTAGTGCGGTGAAATCCCCGGAATGTCGTGAGTAGCTATCCTCTGAGCCAAATCTGTCGTACAAAAAATATTGGGATATCACATGGCTAGAGGTCAGCTCGTCCTGCACTACTCTGCGCCAGAATCCTGTGAGAGTCATGAATCATCTACTCATGTCTCCCAGAGCCAAATGCATGCAAGGTCTGTCTAAAAGTAGCATCGTCAACCGTGTATACTCCTCCAGGGTAAGAGTCAACTCATAGGTACCGAATCAGAATACCTGCCTATCTGGTAGCCAATGCTCTAGCATCTCGTCTACAAACCCTGTAGGAACCTGAAAAGGAAATAAAGTCATGGTATGCTACAGCAACTGATCTACGGTCACCCTATCTGGTGGTGACATGATATCGTAGCACGATCGCATACCCAATGCCACCAATGATGGTGGGGTATGATCTATACGGCTAACTGTCGAAGAAGACATCTGTACGGGCCGTGTCATAAGACCATCCAGGGGTCAATGTCGAATATCTCTGGACATACATACATATGCATAACATGATACATGCATAACAGATAATGGATGGCAATATTATATAGAAAATGAAAAAATGGTGTATAAATTCCTAAGTATATCATCATCTAATGCATCAGCTCTGTACAGCTACAAATACAGGGAAATGGGGCACAGCCACCCAATATTTAACAGAGGCCTATCAAAAGATATAACGAGAATATACATCACAAGAAAACCAGGGTCTCAATGTCTACATTCTTAATCCTTTCCACCTGATGTAACTCCTCCTAAGTCGCTGGATCTCTATCAACAGGGATGTCAGGCCTATAAAGAGGAGGATCTACGCCGGCAAAACCGAATGGGTAGTTTGAGGGGTCAGCGCCTGAGCTGGAAGGAACAAATGACTCCGCCTCTGCTGGATCTCTGCCCAAATGCCGGATAAATATGTGTGCCTGATCCAACTGGCGGGTCAGGCTATCAATCTGGGTTATATGAGTCAGAGCTCGGACACAAGCTACCCGATCTATCATCATCAAAGATCTTGGAACCATATCCCCTATGAACTGTGTGGCGCGGGACTGGGCTCCAATAGTGAGAGGGGACCACCACCGCTGGAACTTCTCCTGAGTACATGGACCCTCTGATAATGCAAAGCCGTCAACCCCCAACAATGGGATATCAGTGATGGGTGACTATGATACGGGCTAATGACGCTTGGCAGGAGGCAAGATCGGTACATGGATCTCCCTTGTAGTGCTCCTAATAGCACGCTCTCCTAAATAGAGCTCCCAGCCTCCATCAGTGAAGAGAGGAACTCTCCTGGTAGAAATCAAATACTCGACTCCGGTCGGATGTCCATCCTCAAAGCCGATGATCAAATGCTCCCCTAAATAGGGAATCCATGTAATGGTACCCGCCATCAGCAACTCCAGCTGCATACGGCAGTGAGTGAATCCCTCAGCTACAGGGACTTCCGGTAAAATAGAATGGTGCCATCCTCGTCCTCGTGGATAGGTATCTAAACCTAACACACTCACAGGTCGTAAACATGGGAGCCTATCATAGGCCCAAAACTGCCAACACAATGGCAAAACATCTGCTATCAGTAAACACTCTCAAACCTATGAATGGGAAAAAACAAGAGAAATACTCACCAGCAAAAATGGGTAAAATCCTAGCCAAGCCTCAGTCAAACCCTGTGAGCGCATGCGCATGCCCCAGAGGAAATAGGCGAAGGTGTAAGAGCCCCAATCATACTCTCCTATACGGTCCACATCACGTGTGGTGCTGATCAAAGTGAAGGATATCGTAGAAGAGTTATCTGCTATGAAACAACCTCGAATGATAATCAGGAACAATCGCCGCAGAACGTGATCCCTGATCCTAACATCATCAGACATGGGCTCACTCAAAAGCCCACTCATAGCATCTACGTTCAAAAGACCTGAACGCACAGTCCTGCCTTTGAGCGCCTCCGCCGGAACTCCTAATAAGGATCTGACTGCTGTAGGGGTAATATTCGTCATGCAAGGCACTGGCTTCCCTCCAAACTCCATACCTGTGATAAATCGCCAGTCCATAGGCGTCATCATCACCTCGCAATCTAGTAGATGGAGTGATTGAGTCTGATGAAACCATCGCTCAGACAATGCCCTGAGATAACCCTAGGGACAGCGATGGGGAAGGATGGACAAGAATGCCCCTAATCCCCACTCATGCACTACCACTCTGTAGTCAGGATGAAGCGCCTGGTACATGGAGTGAATGATAAACCAGTTTCCTCGAGGCTTTGTAAAACCAGGAACCTGCATGAAATACAGATCAACATCAGAACCCTTTAATCCTCATCAATAGGAAAGAAGGAAGATCAAAGTCTAACACCATACCTCGTTAGCATGCAAGTACATCGACGGATGTTTGCTCAAATCACCCAGCAACTCTGGGTTTGCCACCTGAATGCTCGGAAGCTCCCTACGAGGGACATGTGCAGCAGAAGCGAGATCCTAAATCAGAATATCCGCCTCCTCGTCCTCAACATCTGGCACATCTACCCGGACAGGACGAATCACGGCCTCCACCAACCAACGAGGTTGTCTAACAGAACGGGGATGAGGCACTTCGGAAGCCCTTCGCCGTACGCCAGAAGTGGTCCTATAGGAACTTCTCGGCTGATCCAGATCCATAATAGCTGGACAACAAGTCTCCAAATCACCTCAGAAAGGGTATGGTATTTCCTTACCTGGAGCTTTCCAAAATACATGTATGACTATATGCATGCATGCATTTACTTTAACATATTATAGAGTTAAAATGCATGACTACCCAATGCCTACATTTGGAAAAATTTTGCCATAGTCCCCTTTGAAAATAGAACTATCCACATGCACATAGGCATGTCTAGGTGGCCATTCATTAGCACACCTGCCCCAAAGTCATATACATAATATATGCATTAAAAATCAAAATCATCATGCATAAGGCCAACCTCAATGCTAGGAGTACTTTGCATTTCTACCTTTTGCTCATTGGACCTCAAATAGGACAAAAATTAGCAGAAAAAGGTGCCAATTTGACTATCTCAAAAGTCAAAAAATTTTACATCATTATGTTCAGCATGGTTTAATACTAACATTTACTATGTTGAATATTTTTTATCAAGTCATTTGTGCATACATAATCACTACTATGTGTTTAGATGCATTTCGTGCAATAACTCACAATCCAACAGATAGAAACTGGAAAAAATACATGCATACGTTACCAGGATAGTGTAGAACACTTGTACGGTGACAGAATTTGCAAAAAGTAACCCGAACTCAGCAAATCTGAAGATGGATCACGGTTTTCTCTTTGCGAAGCAAGTTAAAAGTGACTTGTAAGACCAATCTGCTGGAATTTATCATCCATGATTGGCCGCAGGCCCACCTGCGTCTGTAGTAGGTGCACCTGTGGCACCTCTATGTGGGTCCCACCCCTCTGGCTCGATCCAGTTCAAAGTGCAAAGGAGTTTTCACGGACTAAAAAGGTCAAATCGAGAATAAAAACGCCACGCGATTGAGCAAAACAACATACAATCCTGGTTTTCTCATATGAGACTTTGAATCTGTACATCGCCCATTGGTAGTCGCCCGAACACTAGGTATACCCTGCCAATGATCTCATTTGTCACAAATCACATTTGGCAATACCTCGTACAGGTCTGGTGCTGCCAACTCCGAGTCGTTACCCTAAATGAGTCCCCGACGGGGGTTACAACGTATGTCCCCGATGGGGGTTACAACGTAGATCCCCGGTGGGGGTTACAACACGTTCATCCGTTGATATGTCTATCAACGAAGGTCAGGCAGCCTTGACGTTATTTCAACCGATGGTAAGTAAACCCATCGAAGCATTGAGAACTGTTCGATAGTTGCGTACGTACTCACGCGTCCCCAGTAAATCCCCGGCGGGGGTTACAACGTATATCTCCTGCGGGAGTAACAACGCATGCTCAGCCGTTGACACACATATCAACAAAGGTCAAGCAACCTTGACATCATTTCAGCCGATAGCGTTTAAACCTATCAGAGCTCTAGAGTTATTCGAGGTTTTCATACCCAACTGCCTGTATTCCCCGGCGGGGGTCACAACGTAATGCTCCGTTGATCTACACGACAGCAAAAGTCAAGCAACCTTGACAATCTACAGAATCTTAGCCGTTGATCCACACGTCAGCGAAGGTCAAGTAGCCTTGACAGTATATCCCACAGGATTTCTCAGCCGTTGATTCACATGTCGGTGAAATACACATCAATGAAGGTTAGGCATCCCTGACAGCATATGTTGTTGGCAGTAAATCCAACAGAATCTTGACATGTCCTGGCAATACCAACCTGGAAAGGTCAATGTTATCAAAGAGGATAGATGATGGAATATGTTATACACATCCTCAAACAGATCAAGCTTTATCCCCACGGATCTCTTGCACATAAGAGGTACCTCTTCGGGATCAAGTTGTTGGGTTTCGACAGAGAAAAACGCAGCGGAAATTGAACAATTCAAAGTAATTTTCGAAACCCTAAAATAGGATCCATGCGAAAATCAATTAATTCAGAGGGTAGAAATTTTACCGATTAGATTTGCTAGAACCGATCCGGTCGAATCTCCAACGCAATTCAAGCGGACTGCGTCTCTACAGTATCCACACGAACGCTCTGCACGAATCGTCCTACGATCTGCAGAAGAGGGAGTGTGGTACTAGCCACCAAGGATGGATTTTCAGAACTTTTCTCTCTAGCTTCTCTCTCAAGAGCGGCTAGGGTTTGGTTATGAAATGAGATGTGTATACGAAGTGGAGGCTACATATCATATATATAGCGAAATAAAAACCACTATTCAAAACCTTAATTTGTAAAATCCGAATTTATATATATATATATATATCTTAATTAAGTCTTACTTAATTAAGATACCTATATATATAAATTATCCTATTAATTTAAATTCGTAATTTAAATACTATCAATCATATTGATATATTTAAATCCTTTAAATTAATTCCCTTTTAATAACGTTCTATGTGTGTGACCCTATAGGTTATTATTACGTTGGCAATAATTTTAAAATCATATTAGAAAATTATAAATAGTGAGCGGCATCTAGTAATGCATCACTGCTACCCAAGTAATAATAAGATCGATGATTCGATGCAACCTTTTCGTGACCAATATTTCAATGTAATCTAATCCTTTTAACCTTAATATCCAAGATTAAACTCGAGTCATGGAATCTGTCATACTCTTCGTAATTTAATCTGAGTTTTCTTGATCAATGAGTAGACTATATGAAACAAATCACTATTTGAGCATGGCCATGCATTTCATAGTCCTACTCAATCAAGAGTCCTATGGATATCATCACTAATATATAGGAAGGTTAAATTCCATCTAGATCACTCATATTCCTCACACGATTCATGATGTACCCAATAATCACCTTTATAGTCCACCCTGTTAAAGGTGACATTTGATGATATCAAAGTACATAAATTCCCGTGTAGTAATATAGTGATTTCAGGTCGGAGGACCATTACATCATTGTCGCTATGAGAATTGCCAATGACATTTTACAAAATGTTCCATGTAGAATTCTCATGGTGGGTCTGTCCAGTACATCGTTCTCTAAAATGTACCTATGCATTGACTTAATATCTCATATATTTATGACCATTGAGATTTGGCCATCAGTCAATCCACATACTAGTCTCAATGCATTATTGTTGTCCCATCAACAATGATACTCGACTAGGGACATTTAAGAACAATGATACTAATAATAATTATATAATCTCATGTTCAAGTCACATACTTGCAACTATATAATTTGTATCACTATTCTAAGGATTTTTATTATGTTGTCATTTATATAACGCAGTAAATAAAATCATAATAAAAGCATTCATTTATGCAATCAAATATAATATCAAAACGTTAAGCAATTATATCAAATAGTTAGCCTCTAGGGCATAATCTCTAACAGTCTCCCACTTGCACTAGAGCCAATCACTCATGTATCTAATACCCATGGAACTAGTGTGACCGTCGTGCTTCTGCTGCGACAAAGCCTTGGTCAGTGGATCTGCAACATTATCATCTGTTGGTACTCTTTCTATATGTACATCTCCTCTATCAATGATTTCACGGATGAGATGGTACCGCCTAAGTATATGCTTGGATCGTTGGTGAGATCTGGGTTCCTTAGCCTGTGCAATGGCTCCATTGTTATCACAGTATAACTTAACTGGATCAACAATAGTTGGAACAACACCTAGTTCAGTGATGAACTTTTTAATCCATACAGCCTCCTTGGCCGTACAAGAAGCAGCAATATACTCAGCCTCTGTTGTAGAATCGGCTACTGTCTCCTGCTTAGAACTTTTCCAGCTAACAACGCCACCATTAAGGCTAAATACAAAACCTGACTGAGATTTATAATCATCATTATCAGTCTGGAAACTAGCATCTGTGTAACCCTTTACTGCTAGTTCGTCTTCACCTCCATATACCAAGAATGAATCCTTAGTCCTTTTAAGGTACTTGAGGATATTCTTGACTGCTGTCCAGTGACCTTCACCTGGATTCGACTGGTATCTGCTCGTCATGCTCAAAGCATACGAGACATCCGGACGAGTACATATCATTGCATACATGATAGATCCAATTGCCGAAGCATAAGGGATCTTTCTCATACGCTCCTCATCATCTTGTGATTGAGGACATTGGGCTTTAGAAATCTTTACACCATGAGTCATGGGTAAGTGCCCTCTTTTTGCCTTTTGCATGCTGAACCGTTTCAGCACTTTATCAATATATGTACTCTGACTTAGGCCGATCATTTTTCTCGATCTATCTCGATAGATCTTGATACCTAAAATGTAGGCTGCATCGCCTAAATCTTTCATGGAGAAACATTTTCCTAACCATGTTTTTACAGCTTGTAATGAAGGAATGTCATTCCCAATAATTAATATGTCGTCAACATATAATATTAAGAATACAATGTGACTCCCACTAACCTTTTTATATACACAAGGTTCATCTTCATTTTTAATGAAACCAAACTTTTTGATTACTTCATCAAATCGAAGTTTCCAACTTCGAGAGGCTTGCTTCAATCCATAAATGGATCGTTGCAGCTTACATACCTTTCCAACATCCTTTGGAATGACAAAACCCTCAGGTTGTGTCATGTACACATCCTCAAGGAGATTTCCGTTAAGGAAAGTAGTTTTGACATCCATCTGCCAGATTTCGTAATCATAAAAAGCTGCAATAGCAAGTAAGATCCTGATGGATTTAACCATTGCCACTGGAGAGAAGGTTTCATCATAGTCAACACCTTGAATTTGTTTGAAACCTTTTGCTACCAGTCGGCCTTTATAGGTTTGTACATTACCATCCATGTCGGTTTTCTTCTTGAAAACTCATTTGTACCCGATTGGTTTTACCCCTTCGGGTGGATCAACCAAAGTCCATACTTGGTTAGTATACATGGATTCCATTTCAGATCTCATGGCTTCAAGCCATCTCTCAGAATCTGGTCCATTCATAGCTTCTTGGTAGGAAGCAGGCTCATCCTGATCAATGAGCATCACATCGCCATTTTGAGTTACAAGATATCCATAATATCTCTCAGGCTCTTGGCGTGTCCTACCAGATCTACGAATTTCTTGTGTAATTTGAGCAGGTTCACTTTCCACAACATTTTTTGGTTCCTGCTCATGTTCCAACTCAAGTTCAATGATATTCTGTTGTTCTTGAATTTCTTCAAGTTCTACTTTCCTCCCACTGTTTCCTTTAGAGACAAATTCTCTTTCTAGAAAAATACCAGTTCGAGCAACAAACACTTTGTTCTCAGAAGGTTTGTAGAAATAATACCCTTTTGTTTCCTTTGGGTATCCCACAAAATTACATTTGTCAGATTTGGGTCCGAGCTTGTCAGAATTCAGACGTTTTACAAACGCCTCGCAACCCCAAATCTTCATGAACGACATACTAGGACGTTTCCCAGTCCACATCTCATATGGCGTCTTCTGAACCATTTTTGTAGGAACACGGTTTAGTGTGAATGCAGCTGTCTCTAGGGCATGACCCCAGAAGCTTATTGGAAGATCTGCATGACTCATCATTAATCGTACCATGTCCAACAAGGTTCGATTCCTCCTCTCAGACACACCATTCCATTGTGGTGTTCCAGGTGGAGTGAGCTGTGATATAACACCACACTCCTTTAGAAGGTCATCAAAGTCTTGGCTTAAGTATTCACCTCCTCGATCAGATCGAAGGGCTTTTATGCTTTTGCCAAATTGGTTTTGAACTTCATTCTTGAATTCCTTAAACTTTTCAAAGGATTCGGATTTGTGTCTCATAAGATATACATATCCATATCTACTGAAGTCGTCAGTAAATGTAATGAAGTAATAAAACCTACCTCTTGCTAACGAACTCATGGGTCCACATACATTACTATGTATAAGTCCCAATATATCGCTAGCCCGTTCACTGTGTCCAGTGAAAGGGGCTTTAGTCATCTTGCCTAATAAACAAGATTCACATTTTTCATATGATTCAAAATCAAATGAATCCAAAAATCCATCTTTATGGAGTTTTGATATGCGTTTCTCATTTATATGGCCAAAACGACAATGCCAGAGATATGTCGGATTTGAATCATTTGATTTAAATCGTTTTGTATTTATGTTATAGATAGGCATTTCCAAATCAAGAATATAAAGACCGTTAAACAATTGTGCAACACCATAACAGATATCATTTAAGTAAAACGAACAACGATTGTTCTTAATTACAAATGAAAAACCTTTCTTGTCCAAACAAGAAACAGAAATAATGTTTTTGCTTATAACAGGCACAAAATAACAATCCTCTAATTCTAATACTAGCCCTGTGGGCAAAGATAAATGATAAGTTCCTACGGCCAGTGCAGTAACTTTTGCTCCATTCCCAACACGTAGGTCAACCTCGCCTTTTCCCAAAGTCCTACTTCTTTGAAGTTCCTGCACATTTACACATATGTGAGAACCACATCCAGTATCCAATACCCATGATGTAGAAGTAGACAGGTTAATTTCTATAACATATATACTTGGATCAGAAGTCACACTTCCTTTAGATTTCTTCACTTCTTCCAAATAAGCATGACAATTCCTTTTCCAGTGTCCAGGTTTTCCACAAAAGTGACAATCACCTTCTTTAGCCACCCCACCTTTAGGCTTTAAAGCCTGTTTGGTTCTGGGATTAGGTCTATCACCAGATTTAGATCCTATCTTTTTCTTGGCCTTCCAATTTCCCTTAACATTACCCTTTTGTACCATCATTATGGTAGCGGGTGCTGCCTTTTTCATGTTGTTCTCAGCAGTTCTTAACATGTTCAACAACTCAGTAAGGGGTTTCTCAATTTCATTCATTAGATAATTCATTACAAATTGAGAGTAGCTGTTGTTCAATGATTGTAAGACAAGATCAGTTTGGGCTTCTGCAGTTATTGGAAAACCCAACCTATCAAGGTACTCAATATACCCAATCATTTTTAGCACATGTGGACCAACTAGGTCACGTTCACCCATCTTGCAGTGATACAACGCTTTGTTTGTATCATACCTTTCCTGTCGAGCATGTCCTTGAAACAATTTCTTGAGATGCTCGATCATCTCATAAGCATCCATCAACTCATGTTGCTTCTGAAGCTCAGGGGTCATGGTTGCTAACTTGAGACAACTCATGTCCAGAGCATCATCTTGATGCTTCTTGTAAGCATTATGCTCTGCACGTGGTGCAGTGACAGCTGGAGCTTCAGGAATCGGTCCATCAAGGACATATAGCTTACGCTCTTGTTTGAGGACAATCCTCAAATTCCTGTGCCAGTCTAGGAAATTAATCCCACTCAGCTTGTCCTTCTCAAGGACTGATCGTAGTGAAAGTCTACTTGTATTGTTGATGTTTGCCATTTGATATCTATAATTTATAAGTGCCAAATGATAAGTCAATTTGCAGAGTTGATATTATGTAATTTGATAATAGTATATTCAAAATATACTCCCACTATTTTATTCAAATTAATAGCCCTCACCATTAACTCGAAAAGCATTTTTCTATTAAATCTTTCTAGTGAGCCAAGATCCATATTTCATTATGACTTAAGTTAGCTTTGGCTAATCTCTTAAAACACAATTATTTAGGTAGACAATGTTTTTGTCAATTATATCATATATAACTCTTGGATAGTTTGGCAAACAACATTTGTTTCTAGTCCATCTAATGGTACCCACCAAACTCTATGCCTCTAAGTCCTCAATCCTATTGAGATAACTTAGTTAAGTCAGGCCCAATGATTTTAACAGTTTGGATATCACAATTATCCTATCGCATCTTACCAAGATAAATAGGGTACTTTGTTTTGGCAAACCTACATCTATTGATCAAAGTCTTGATGAGTGTTTTTCATTAGAAGGCATCTGATTTAGACTTAATAATTTAATGAGGGATTTTATAAATTAATTCAGATCTCACCATTTTTAATCTCATTAAACATGCACATTATTTATCACATCATATCACATACAAGCATAAATAAAGTGCAAAATTAAATGTGTCACAGTTATGGCCCAATCCACTGTCAATCTTTTCAAGCTAATGAAAGATTGAAGGTCAATCTAAGGTGGTAAAAGACTTTAAAATAAAACGCTTCCTCAAGCATGTGCCTCCTCTCCATCAAAATCTTTTATCGTGTTCTCCATCTTGACATCTTCATCCATTACAGATTATTACATGACATAAAGAAACCTCGAGTTACATTCGAGGGGATTTAGATGAGAAGAGAATATTACATTAGAGTTTATAGAAAGGCACGACATGCAAGCCGTATTTTAAAACTAAAAACCACTAACCTATGGGTCAAAAGGTCATAACTGTGCACCATGCATATCACAATAAGCACATAACAATTTATATATAATTAAAGAAAACTATATATAATGTAGGGGTTATGACGCCCCCAAATCCAGGTTCTCTAACCTCAGATTCAGTGCTCACGATCCAAGGAAAAATCCAATTTTTCAAATATAACCAGAAATTGAAAAATTTAAAATCCATCAAAACCATATATCGTTATTATTGGGGACACGACCATCGTGTGCTACGACAAGGGGGGTCCAGGGGGTAGGAATTTTTTTTTAATTACAATCTGTATTGCAGAATTTTTCCTTATATTTAATCCATCAAAACCATCATAATAACAATATACTCGGTACATATCATATATGTCCAGATTCAATGAATCATATTAAATCGAATCTGCAAAACAGAATATCATATACTCAATTTTAGATCGATAAAATCAGATCGGAAAAATTTCAGATCGGTAAAATCAGATAATCATATATCATATATATCGATTCCAATTTCAGATCGGTAAAATCAGATCATCATATATCATATATATCGATTCCAATTTTAGATCGGTAAAATCAGATCGAAAAGTTTCAGATCGGTAAAATCAGATCATCATATATCATATATATCGATTCCAATTTCAAATCGGTAAAATCAGATCGAAAAAGTTTCAGATCGGAAAAAATTTTGATCAGAAAAATTTTTTGATCGGAAAACAACATATATCAAATATTTCTATTCCAATAAACACGTAATCTGAATCAATCATTTCGCAAGTAGCTCTGATACCACTGTTGGGTTTCGGTACAGAAAAACGCAGCGGAAATTGAACAATTCAAACCAATTTCCGAAACCCCAAAACAGGATCCATGCGAAAAATAATTAATTCAGAGGATAGAAATTTTACCGATTTGATTTGCTAGAACTGATCCGGTCGAATATCCAACGCAATTCAAGTGGACTGCGTCTCTACGGTCTCCACACGAACGCTATGCACGAATCGTCCTACGATCTGCAGAAGAGGAAGTATGGTACTAGCCACCAAGGAAGGATTTTCAGAACTTTTCTCTCTAGCTTCTCTCTCAAGAGCGGCTAGGGTTTGGTTATGAATGAGTTGTATACTTAATGGAGGCTACATATCATATATATAGCAAACCAAAAAGCACTATTCAAAACCCTAATTTGTAAAATCCGAATTTATATATATATATATATATATATATATATATAGGGACCGGTTCAGGTCCGGGAGTCCGGATTTTAACAAAATCCGGACCTTTTTTTTTTTTTTTTTTGCTTTTTTTTTTTTGAAACAACTAAAAAAAAAAAAAAAATTTATGGAATTGGAATTTTTACATTATACAGTGTTTTGGGTGTGATTTGGATGCCTATAACGAAACATGTTTGTACAGTCTGGGCAGACTGTACATACATTGGTTGGTGTGGGTGTTAAAAACACACCCAAAACACTGTATTATTGAAAAATTTCAATTCCATAAATTTTTTTTTTTTTTTTTAGTTGTTCTACAAAAAAAAAAAAAAAAAAATTTGGGTCCGGATTTTGGGTCCTGTCCGGACTCCCGGACAGGATCCATTCTGTATATATATATATATATCTTAATTAAGTCTTACTTAATTAATATACCTATATATATAAATTATCCTATTAATTTAAATTCATAATTTAAATACTAGCAATCATATTGATATATTTAAATCCTTTAAATTAATTCCCTTTTAATAATGTTCTATGTGTGTGACCCTATAGGTTATTATTACGTTGGCAATAATTTTAAAATCATATTAGAAAATTATAAACAGTGAGCGGCATCTAGTAATGCATCACTGCTACCCAAGTAATAATAAGATCGATGATTCAATGCAACCTTTTCGTGACCAATATTTCAATGTAATCTAATCCTTTTAACCTTAATATCCAAGATTAAACTCGAGTCATGGAATCTGTCATACTCTTCGTAATTTAATCTGAGTTTTCTTGATCAATGAGTAGACTATATGAAACAAATCACTATTTGAGCATGGCCATTCATTTCATAGTCCTACTCAATCAAGAGGCCTATGGATATCATCACTAATATATAGGAAGGTTAAATTCCATCTAGATCACTCATATTCCTCACACGATTCATGATGTACCCAATAATCACCTTTATAGTCCACCCTGTTAAAGGTGACATTTGATGATATCAAAGTACATAAATTCCCGTGTAGTAATATAGTGATTTCAGGTCGGAGGACCATTACATCATTGTCGCTATGAGAATTGCCAATGACATTTTACAAAATGTTCCATGTAGAATTCTCATGGTGGGTCTGTCCAGTACATCGTTCTCTAACATGTACCTATGCATTGACTTAATATCTCATATATTTATGACCATTGAAATTTGGCCATCAGTCAATCCACATACTAGTCTCAATGCATTATTGTTGTCCCATCAACAATGATACTCGACTAGGGACATTTAAGAACAATGATACTAATAATAATTATATAATCTCATGTTCAAGTCACATACTTGCAACTATATAATTTGTATCACTATTCTAAGGATTTTTATTATGTTGTCATTTATATAACGCAGTAAATAAAATCATAATAAAAGCATTCATTTATGCAATCAAATATAATATCAAAACGTTAAGCAATTATATCAAATAATTGGCCTCTAGGGCATAATCTCTAACACAAGTCGTTATCAAGAACGCGGGAATTTGGTGATAACTCCAACATCAACATCCTAATAGATTCGGCTTACACATCGAATCTGGTCAGCATTGCCAAATCCCCAGTTGAAGCAACAGGGATCCATCAATCATCCCCAGCGTGTTGGGCTACAACCCCGTACACATGCATCATACATTTGCATCATTTTTCTACCCATGGTACCATGTTTGTCTTGTTGCGTTTCAAGTGTCTAGGATTCTTTATCCTACCCATGCATCGCCATGAATGAGTATGATAAAGAAGGGCATCTGTAGACACTCAAAATTTTTTGTACTACTGTTACTAACATTGCAGGAGGACAGATTCATCTTTTAAGAGAGAATCCTAAAAGATGATCTAAATCCATGCCGGATACTACCGGAAGTTCAGCATCAACCCCGGTTCGTAATCTGGGAGTACCTATTCCAACCTCGGATGTAACCCCGAGGCTTGCAGATCCAATACCGGAACACGCACCGAAGAAGACCGATTAATCTCGAAGATAACCCCGAGGAATCCAGTCTCAGTCCCAACCATGGGAATAGCCACCAACCTTGGTGATAACCCCAAGGAATGCAGTTTCGGCGATAACCCCAAAAATGCTTGTTTCAAATGCAACCAGTTTCAATCTCGGTGCTCACAACGAGATACACTGCACCAACCCGGCAATAACATCGGGAAGACAGGCACACCTCAAAGGTGACAATGAGGACCTTCAACAATTGCAGCAGTCCAATCTCAGCGAAGTATGAGCAACGTCTGCTTTATCAGCCCAATCCGGCGATAACACCGGTGAGGGGCAACATCATCATCTCGTCAACACGATGCCATGTCACGTCTCTATGCAACGATGTCCCACAAGACTAACCAATCCCGAGTGACTATTGTGCGGGGTAACGGATGAAAGTTGAAGCTTGAAGACCGAAGGGTATCGTCCCATCTTCAATGACTTCGTACAAACTCTAATCCCATGCCATCGTACAACTCTCGACAATGGCGGTCCGCAATAGGTCATGTATACCTCAAACGGATGCCCGAATTGCACTTCTGAAAGTTCAAGTGGACATTACAGTGCCTGAGTGCACGTACTTCGAAACGATCTGACAAACTTGGGCCCGCCCGGGTTGCCTCTGGTACACCTGCAGCTCAGCCGCAGGTAAAATGCCTATAAATAGAGTGCTTGGGCAGCCCATTTTGGAAGAGAAAAAGGTGAGGAAGCCCTGCCAAATTTGCTCTGCACTCACCCCATGCAGTGTACTTTCCCCTTCTAAACACTTGTGAGCTCATATATAGCCCTTTTGTACCTACAAAAGTCAGTATTTTACCTACTCTAAAGATATAGAAACCTTCTTTATCAGTCATTTATAAGCCTTCTCACACATTTTAGAGTCTTTCTCTTCATCTTTGCACACACCCTTCTACACGTTGAGAGTCGTGTTGCTTGCTTTTGCCCGGACTTTGGTCCGTGGTTTCATTTCAGTCTTTATATATATATATATATATATATATATATATATATATATATATATATATATATATATATATATTGACTAACATTATCGAGTTATGCCTCGATTGAACCTAGACTTCGGTCTAGAGCGTTTATTTTCTTTAATATATTTATATATTTACATTTATATATATTAACTGTGTGTCGAACTTTGTTTGATGAGCCTAGACTTTGGTCTGGTGCGTTTACTGCTTTATTATATATATATATATATATATATATATATATATATATATATATATATTAACTGTGTGTCAGACTTTGTTCGATGAGCAGACTTTGTTCGATGAGCCTAGACTTCGGTCTGGTGCGTTTACTCGCTTTTATATATATATATGAACTGTGGTCGGATAAGTGTGTGTGTGTGTGTGTGTATATATATAAACGAATAAACGCACCGGATATAAAATCCAGGCTCATCGAACAGAGTCCGACCACAGTTCATATATATATATATATATATATATATATATATATATATATATATATATATATATATATATATATATATATATATATATATAAGCGAATAAACGCATCGGATATAAAATCCAGGCTCATCGAACAGAGTTTGACCACAGTTCATATATATAAGTGTGTGTGTGTGTGTATATATATATATATTGTCCCAGCTGGAGTTTACTTCGTGGTGGTTGATCGTTTTTACATCTTTCTTTACATTTCGTCCTGCCTGGAGTTTACTTCGTGGCAGTTGACCGTATTTACAGCTTTATTTGCATTCTGTACCGCCTGGAGTTTCCTTCGTGGCGGTTGACCATATTTACAGCTTTATTTACGTTTTGTCCCGCCTGGAGTTTCCTCTGTGACGGTTGATAGCTTTTAACAGCTTTATTTACATTTCTGATCCCCCATGAAGGTGCTTCGTGGTTGGTGATCCTGTCTGTATATATATATTTACAGCTTTTATATATATATCTGCTTACTGCTTTCATACAAATTGTGGTATCATGTGCGCCTAGGAATCATGTGATCACAGATTCAGCCTATTGGATCTAGATTCAGTTCCCGTGATGGACATTTTCAGCTGTAAGCATCTTGTAAATTATTCTGAGGTGTCTAAATTTCCTCAGATGGTTTCCATACCCACGAGGAAGTCGGCATCATTTTGTATATTATTTTCATACGGATGCCTCGTATTCGTAAAATAAAATCAACCAAGCCAAACACTTAATAAAATGGGAGTGTAAAAGGTCTCAATTACTATTGAGCACAGGGTTTGAAAAACCTTTTTATAAAACATCATTGCCATATCTTGCTAAAAATTGAATTTTTATATAAATTCAAACCCTGTGTATATAGGTGCGAACGAGGCCTCGCACTAGTTCCAAATAATAGCACATTGACCCACACACACACATATTCAGATAATAGTTTCTTGAAAAGAGGCGGTCACCGTGGTAAAACAGATGTCGAGGGGTGCCTAACACCTTCCCCCCGCATAATCAAGTCCCCGGACCCTAATGTATCTCTGTTTCACCGACCCATTTTGCAGTGTCACATCACTGGGTCAATGTGCAAACCTTTTCTCGATTGTGTTTGTACAACCATTTTAAAAAACTAACTGACGACTCTTAACAGTCCATCGTCGATATTATACATGTCGGACCTTTTTCACTTGTTTTTTCAAACAAATCTCACCTAAAATGAGAACACCAAAGAACAAGTAACGGAAAGGGACATCCAAAAATCCCGACGTCGATAAGTTGCCTGTGTGGCATTAATTGATTTGTATGTGTGGCATTATTTTACTAGTCTGTGTGGCAAGGTATATTTCTATTTTGTTTTGAGCTCGGTATGAAATAACCCCAGCCATTTGCTTCAGCCTATTATTTTGTTGTATTTGTTTTGTTCGCTACAGTTCAGTTCACTGAATTATGTTAGTTATTTCAGTTCTTTATTTTGTACTCTATATCCGTACTGGGCATTTGGCTCATGCTGTTTTTTTCTTCTGGCATGTAATCAGGGGGGTCAAGGGCAAGTGTGATGAGAGCTCCCTTCTATCCAATGGTTTATATATATTTTGTTAGGCTATGATACATTGATTTATTTAGAGTTGTAATAGTTATTTCATATTGTGGTTTAAGGCAGTGTGGCATTTATTATGGATTGTCTTATGACATTTAATCATTATGAGATTATTCTTTTGTGGTTTAGAGCCTTGTTATATATTTATCAGTTTTGTTATGTTTTGAGTAACCTCTCTTTCTATTTCGGAAATGGGGTGTTACATGACACTACATCTCGGGACTGTACATCATCTTGCACGATCATGTTGAAAGTTATGGCGGTGGGTCGGTTTGGCAGCATTGGTCCAGTAAATCCAGAGTGCTACCACTATTATTTCCCTTACTTCCACCCGTTCCTGCTCCTCCTCCTGCTTTCCATGGACAATCCCTAGCCAGATGATCCCTTGACCCACAAGTAAAACAAGCCCACTTTTTAAGGTTAGGGCAATTTGGCGCTATGTCGCCTTCCTTACCACACTTGTATCAAACCCTCTTACCCTTTATGCATACCCCAAGGTGATTCTTCCCGTAGGTAGGACAAGCCTCCACCTTTTTCTTCTAACTTCCTTGCTAATTTCTAGTAGACACATTATCATTCCACTTCCTCTTCTGATTATTACCACCACCACTATTACTGCCATTAGTTTTGTTGTTCTCACATTCATTCTTCTTCTTCTTTTGTTCCTGATTGTACCTAGTCAGGGCATCGCTTCATCCTTCTGTAGTAATTGCCTTTGCCAAAACTCTTGTAAAAGTGTTCAATTGGAACATTGACACCTTGTTGTATAACCATGGCTTCAACCCTTCTTCAAACCTCCTTTCATTTCTCTCATCTGTATTTACTTGATAGGTTGCGAACCTAGCCAACTCGTTAAATTTTGCAGCATATTTTCGCACTGTCATGTTTTCCTGCTTCAATTCTAGAAACTGAACCTCCATTTGGTTCTAAGAGCTCGTTGGGAAATATATCTCAAAGAACATCTCCTTAACCTAGCTCATGTGATAACACAATGTCCTCCTCTAACCTTGTTCATCTGCTACCAGTAGCTAGCCTCTGACTTCAGCATAAACATTGCAAAAGCGGTCTTCTGATCATTGTTGACCCTCACAATGTCAAATACCTTCTCCATTCCCATAATCTAGGTCTGAACTTTGACTTGATCCATGGATCCCCTAAACTCTAGCGATCCTACCACCTTGAAATCCTTGAACGAGGTAGCTTGAGCTTGCGGCTGATTCGCAAATTCTCTGGTTAACAGGTTTACCAACTGCTGCACAGGATTAGCGTTGGCATTTCATTGTTATTAATGATCGTGGATCCTTCCTGAGCTTGTTGATGTGTTGGGCGTCTTCTTGGCGGCATTTTCTGTTTAAGATATACGCTTATTAGATCATTACTCAATCTCTTAAGTATTTAAGGCTTAACTTAAACAATTTAGGATTATCATTTAACACATAACAACTTGAATAAACATCGATATTTTATTCATTAATAACTTTCAAAACATAGAGAGATAGCATCACTACTATTTACATCAACTATCTCGAGATAAAGAATCTTGAGGATTAAATCATCATATTCCATTGCTTATATTCACACTAGAAATTACATTATTAACTACCATAGATATTCACATAACTCATATTGTTCCTATCACGGCCTACTAAGATGCGAACAACTTCTCTGCGCTCTTCTTCCATGATACGAAACATCGTCCTACGATCTAGCATGTACCAAGGTAAGTCCTTGAACTTGAATGGATAGTACATAACTCAGTCCTAAGCTATGTTCATCGCATTGTGGAATGCACAATCCATCTCCCCCATCTTGGCCTTCTTTGTCTGCACCTCTTCCTCGGCTACATCTGCACGCTGGGAAGCATCCTCGTACGCATCTTCATCCCTTGCTCTCTTGGCGGACTCTTCTCTTAGATCATCCTTCATCCTCGTAATCTCTGCCATTAGCTGCTCCTTGTCACCCTCCACGTGAACTAACTTCCACTCCACATTTCCAAGACGTACATTAAGACCCCGAATTTCCTCATTTTTCTAACCTATAGTGGTCTGGCGTTCATCTGCCAGCTCCTCCAATTCTCTGACTTTATCCTGAAGCTCAATGTTTCGGTCATACACTTTTTCATACATCTGAGCTGCAATAGAGTTCGGTGGGAACTCATCTTCCTCCTCAAGGTCCTCCTTCGGATCAGTCTCAGGCTCACGCTCCTGACCCGCAACAGTGATCAATGGAGATGGCTCTCTATGTACCAACTGCTCCTGGTTGAAATGGATATCTCGGGTGTAAGACCCCAAATTTTATGAAATGAAAGTATTCAAATTTCTTATAATTATTATTCTATTTAGTAAATGGTTAAATTGATAAAAGGTTAAATTTAAGGGTGATATTTGAAAATTTTACAAAGTAAGCAAGTTGTCATAAAATATTCGTTTGGTCAGGGAATATTCTTTTTTTCAGGGAATATTCGTACGACGACACAATCATTGGTGGACCCCATAACGGAATTACTGTCGGATTTAGAAAGAGACAAAAATAACTTTTTTATAAAAATAACGGCAAAATGTTTACCCTTAACTGTTGAAATACCCGGTGATAAAAGTACAGTAGTACATGTGGTTGCACAGTAGCACACGATATTGTACAGTATCTTTGATTATTGATGCTTACGTGAGAAGTCACTCAGTTATACTCAATTATTGCAATAGTAGTTGATGCATAGTATCTCATATTATTGATTCAATTATTGTCACAGTATCATCTGCACACTATTTTATATTATTAAATTAATAATTGAGATGACAAAGTTATTCATATTATTATTTGTATTATTGACGATGTCTAGAAAGTTCTATCGAGGAAAGGGGTTTGGTCATCTAATTGCACGCCAATAAGGAGAAGTATTTATCGAAAAGCCCCCTCTTTCCTGGGAATGATCTGATTGTTAATATTGTAAGTTATAATATTAATGATGAATAATTATTGAAAGATTAAAATGTGTTATATATATTTATTAACGATAAATGATGAGATTTAATTTAATAGTTAGTCAAGACTAATTAAATAGTTTGAACTAACTAAGAAATAAAAAGTGTATATAAAACACAAGAAAATGAAATTAAAAATCGAATTTTAGTTTGGAGTTGAATTTGAAAATGCGGACGAGATATTTGAGTCCGGGACAATGAAATTAGTAAAAATAGACTATAACCACAAATTTTGTCGGGGTTGACTTTTTGGTCAAAAAGTCAACAGTTGACTTTTTCGGGAAAAAGTAAACTTTGAAAATTCAAAAATGAAATTATTGATAAAAGTATTTCCATTGTTTTGAAATTATTAGTGTTAGTGGAAATCGATATTTATTTCGATAATAGTTAATTTTTGAATGTTAAATTGACCAAACGAGTAATTAATAGGTAAATGAGCAATTAATTGCTATTAGTTCACATGCAAAGAACTATTGGTTCACATGCAAGGAACTATTGGTTCACATGCATGTACTATTAGGGGAGGTTATGCAAGATTGATAATACTTGAAGGACTAAATTAAAAATGGAGGCAATGATGAAGGTACTAAACTGTAATAAGTCAAGCCCCTAAACGTACAATTATCGAAACTATATTTTTCTATAAATAAAAGCTCATTTCTTCTTTCATTCTCACCAATTCACTAAGATTCACAAGAGAAACTATAGAGAGAAAGAATAATAGTATTCTGCTACTTCACTATTGCAGTATTCAGTCTTCTACTAAGGTAAGGGGTTTTATTTATGGGGTATTATTCACTCGGGATATTATTTACGGGGTACTATTCACTCAGGGTATTATTTACACGGTACTATTCACTCGGGGTACTATTCACTCGGGGGTACTATTCATGAAGTACTATTCATGAATTACTATTCATGGGGCACTATTCATGAATTACTATCCACGATTCACGACAAAAATTAATTTCTTTCTTTTCAAAATTATTTTTGATACATAAATATCATTCTTGAATTTTACTCCACGTTTAGTTATCATGTTGATGATTTGGATATTCTTGAACTCTGGATAAATTAAATTATAAATTTCTAATATTTATCATTGATCTCACTTTATTGAATCCTTATATCATTGTCATCATTCTCATGTTTATATTGTGGTGAAAGTTATCTTTGGCCCGAAATACAAAGATGGACTGTTGATTATTAATTTTAAAGTATTATATCTTTGCCCATAGTGCAAAGATGGACAAGTGTATGACATGATCATGACCTATAATGTTATAGACAAATGATGTGGTAAAAGTCATCTTTGACCTGTAGTGCATAGATGGATTGTTGATTGGCGTGATCATGACCATTGGTTTTACAATTGAATGTCTTTGGCCATAGTGCACAGACAAACAATTGATTGGAATGATCAAGACCATTGGTTTTATAATTGAATATCTTTGGCCCGTAGTGCAAAGATAGACAATTAATTGGTATGCTCATTGTTATTACATTTGAATGTCTTTAGCCTTTGGGGTAAGGATATTGAGTGAAAATTCTATTAAGCCTTTGTGGCAAGGAGAAATTATTGATTATTAGTTTTACAGTTGAACATCTTTGGCCCGAAGTGTAAAGATGGACTGTTGATTATTGGTTTTATAGTTCTATGTCTTTGGCTCGTAGTGAAAAGATGGACTGTTGATTTACATGATTATAAATATGAATTATAAATTTAACTATAATCTTTTATGGTTCAGGTGAAGACATATGATGAAAGTTCTCTTCGTCTTGGGTACAAAAAAACTGTTGATGGATATTACGGGGATAAAACATTAATGATGGACTTTTAGTTTGGAAAAGATAGTAGACATTATGTTTTACTTGACTCTCTTCTAATGGATTGTTATTTCCGCTGCAGTTGTTGATCTAAAACTTGTTGTCTATTGTATTCTATCAGATTTTTTCCTGTTGAGGACTAATGATAATTTATTCTATATTATCTTAGTCATAATATTCTTTACTGGGCTATTTGTGTTCACCCTTTGCTTCACAATTCCTTTCAGGTAATAAGAGTGTAAGTAGGTCGAGCGAGGATAACAGGGGAATAGTGTGATGGTCCGAGACTGTGGAAGTTTCCCAATACATTATAAAATAGCATATAATTGTATTGAAGACGTAAGATGTGTGTGTCGTATTTTATACGTCACTTAATAATTGATTTTGGCGAACAAGAATAGGGTGAGGAGGACCCGAACTTGAAATCGTCAAAAATACACCCCAATAGAATGAGGAGGAGGACATAAATTGTAAGGACCCGGAATTTTACATAATTTTTACGAATAATTTTTTTATTATTATTATTATTTATTATTATTTATTTATTGATAATTATTTTGAGCTTGCAGAGTATGAATTCAATAGGCTAGTCAATTTGTTGGCTAAACAGTGTAAATAAGGTAATAAAGAATACATGATTGAAATCTTGTGGTGACTTTGTTTAATAATACAGTTATTATTATAATTATATTCTGAGATATTTGGTTAAGGATTATTACTGAACCGATAAGGTGTAAAATTAGTAAACACTAATAATCATTTAGGAAACCCTAATATTAATTAGGAAATTCTAAGTTTTGATCTGGTAAACCTAAACCCTGATAATAAATCCTAAACTTAATTAGGGTTATCAATAATAAGTTGTGCTACTGAATATCATACTAGATATGTTGATGTAAGATTAAGTATAAAATTTTATTAAAAAATCAAGTGAGGATTAGGAAGTCCTAACCTGGAATAGTAAACCCTAATTGGTAAACCCTAATTTCAGTTCTCAAAATCCAAAACCCTAATTGGGAATATCAACACCTTAATTCGAGAGTTCAAATGCTAAGTATAAAACCCTAAGGGGTAATAATTGTGGGATATATGTGAAAAGACTAATTTACCCTTCAAATTATAGGGGAAATTACTAAAATACCCTTAGTAGGGGTAAAAAGACCAAAATACCCTTGAACTTATCTTTTTACAAAAGATAAACATAAATCTTGGTGATTCATCAATATGATTTGCCATGTGTCTAAATCTATAACCTAAATGACCAAATTACCCTCAAAGTTGAATGGGAAATTACAAAAGTACCCTTAGTACATAGGAAATTACTAAAAAGCCCTTTTCTTATATCTTAAGCAAAAGATAATCTCAAATCTTGATGATTCATCAAATTGGATTTGCTATGTGCTAAAACTGAGTCACACCAGCCATAACATGCCACCTAGCAACCAATGGATTCATTGAATCAAGCTTGTGATGTATTATAACCCATTTATCTCACCAGTACAAAGTACCTAATAGACAACACTTAATAGACAACGTTTTTTATAAAAACGTTGTGGTATTTTTTTTTACAACGTTTTTAAAAAAAACGATGTAGATATATATGCAAAAACGTTATCTATTTAAAAGAGCATTTTTTATATTTTAATTAGATAACGTTTTTTTTAAAAACGTTATCTATGAAGAAAAACACGGAGCATGAATTGAACTTAAAATTAAAAGATACGTCTTTTTCTCTCTCCAAGGGCTAGTTAGTGCAGAGAGCCTCAGCTTCTTCAATGGCGAACCGCGTCTCTCTGAAAACCTCGTCTTCTTCTCATAGATTCCATAGTCCAAAAATCAGCGAGAAGGACAGGCGGTGGGATGCCGCCGCGGTGGATCTGAACAACAGCAAAAAAACAACTACGATTTCTTTCTCTCTTTGTGGATCTGACAGTGATACACACACAGACACACACACACACACACACACACATATATATATATACAGTATTCTGATCGGAATTAATGGCGTCAGAGCAGTTAATGGCCAGCGGAGGACCACGTTGGGTTCAAATGCAATCGGAGCCCTTGCCGTCGATTATATCGTCGTTTTTCTCTTTCCGTCATAACCCTCCCGAGTCAACTCGAATGTTCGATGAGTTGCCCAAGGCCACAATTATTGAAGTCTCTCGTCCTGACGCCGGCGATATTAGCCCCATCCTTCTTTCTTACACCATTGAGTTTCGTTACAAACAGGTACGATCTCTGCCTGTATACAAAATTCAGATTGCTGGTTCATTACTAATTACTATTGTGTTCATGCTTAAATTCATGAATCATATCGTTTATACGAATTTGTATCATTAATAGGTCAGAATTTCAGTTGTAGATGAAAGTGAGAGTGCTTGTGGATGTTTGAATTTAGCCATGGGAGTTGATTTCTGAATTTCAGTACTTTTTTGAAGGTTTTTGTTCCTTGGTATTTGATTTTTGAGGCATGCTTTCTGTCCAAGTGGACTCTTTTCTTGCATACTACTAGATTCCATTCCATATTCTTATTTTTTTTTTGTTTTATTATGAAGAAAAATGGAATTTTGTGAAGTGGGTTGTTTGTTATTTCCCGTTTCTTTGGAGAACTAAGTGTTTTCTTGAAACTGGTTTGGTCAATTTTATGTATTTGCTTGTAAAGATTCCTCAATTTTGCATTTGGAATATTTGGGTGTGATTCTTTGGTTGATTCAAAGATGGATTCTAAGGAAGCCAAAGTTGCTCAATTCTCTGGTTATGTGGCTGAGCACTCGGCTTACCATTACGGTGAGCAGAGTCTTTTTAGTACCATTATTGGCATGGCTCAAGATTTTTTTGGCAGTAATAACATAAACCTTCTTCAATCGAATGGGGAAAATTCAATAACTGGCATGAGGCTGCTTTATTTATGTGAAATCATTGCCTCTTCTCATATTGTTTACAGGGCAACTAATAAATGGAAGGTTTTAAAGGAGCTAGAGAAGGCCACTAAGGTGTACTGGAGTGCCAAAGACCGATTACCTGTGCTTAATCCATCTATCATCTGTGCTTATTTTTCTATTTATGGTTTTCGTTGCTGCATTTCTCTCATTGGCAGGTTCAGGAAGTGATGGATGAAATTGGTCCTGCTGGAATTCCTTTCAGTGTCATATCAAAGGCTGCTGAACTTCAGCTGCTTTATTCTGTTGACAAAGTACTACTAGGTAACAGGTGGTTGCGGAAAGCCACTGGAATTCAGCCCAAATTTCCTTATATGGTTGACTCATTTGAGAAAAGGTACTCCCAACCATTTTCAGTATATTGAATGTGAAATGAAGACTTTGAAGCAAAATTTTGTGACCCATAGATTATTTTTGAGGGTGAAAGAGAAATCTTAAACCAGTCTTTAAAAGGCCATGCTTATAGATCGTCTACCCATAAGTGAAAAAATCAACATGATCATCATATTCTGTCAAGTCAAGTAATAGTCGGAGTAGGGAGAAAGCCCCATCCACAGTTTCTGAACTTCGAGAGTTCTAGTGTCTAGTGGTGAGGTTTATTTTCTGCAAACCTTAATTGCAGAGTGCAATTTCTTTTTACCATAACTTTTATCATATAGTCTTGCAGGCTGAAATTATATTTCTTATTTCAAATATACTCTTGCAAGTCTTTTAAATAGAGTGGTATTTTTGCATTATTTAATTCCTGACAAATTTAATGATTCCACAAATTCTTTTGGCAAAACTGCTAACTATATGTTATGAATTTCTTGCAAAAATGTTGCTAGCTGAATTTGTTAGAATAATTTTGTAAAATGGAGTATTCATGCAGCAGCCTGCCATCCTTAAAGTTATAGTTATTTACTTCTTTGTAAATTATATTTGGCAAATATCCATCTATCATTTGTGCTTATTTTTATAGGTAATATTGGCCCTATGTATGGGGATTAAGTGGTCAATGAATCTATCAGCAACGAAAATCATTTTGTAGCATTACTGCATTAGGAATAGTGAATCTATTATCTATTGTGAAAGAATTATTGAATATCTGGCTGCACTGAACGAAACTAAACTGTTATTACATTAAGTGGTCAATGACTTGGTATACAGGTTGTACCAATGTTTTCTTATAGGTAATATTGGCCCTATGTATGGGGATTGTTTACCAATGTTATTACAAGTAACAAATGTGATTTGCTATTAATCTAGATGTTAGTGCTTCAAAACTTTTGCAGATTGATGTCAAGTCCTAGAAGTTGATGGGGAAAAAGCTGTTGTTCAGATGATAATTGTTTGATTGTGCAGCCTTGAGTTGGTACCTGTAACCCTTCTAGGATACCTGCAATAGAAAGAGCAACCAACAAAATCTGGGAACCTTTTACAAGTTCAGTCTCATTGTCTTTGAAAAAAATTTAGTTTCACTTGTATTTTTTAATTCATGTTGTTTCATAATCAATGCTTGAGATATTTGAAACTGTAAACGAATGATATTATTGGGATCGATGTATTTTGAATGGTTGATACATTTTGGTTTTAAATTTAAATGAGAATTTAGACCTTTTAGCTATATATCATGACATTAGTATATTGCAGGTGCATTGGTAATATAGGTGAACCATAATTTTTTTTTATTTTTTTTTCTTTATCTGCAACATTTTAAAAATATTGTATAAATTGGTTAAAAACGTTGTCTAATATACTAAACAACAACGTTTTTTTCCAAAAAACGTTGAGAAATCATACATTTTACAACGTTTTTAAGCATCTGCTAATTTTTGGAAGACAAATCTACAACGTTTTTTTCTAAAAAACGTTGTGTATTGTGTTTAACTACAACGTTTTAAAAACGTTGTGTAACAGTGTCAAATAGACAACACCCTTAACCACTACGTTTTTCTGACAGAAACCACAACGTTTTTTCCGCGTTGTCTATTTACTGTTTTGTAGTAGTGTCTCTTGCTTTAAAAATCTAAGGGTAGCTAGACTTCTCTTCTCTAACCCCACAAATTCTACACTTAAAATATATCATTTTGCAACCCCCAAGCAGTTCATAGCAACACAAGATCAGAATCAGAAAGCACAAATCAAGAATTGGTCTAAAAAGGTAAGAACACAAACCCTAATTTTAGATCTTGAAAGCTATATTAAAAGTTATGATTTAGTGTTTATATATATGATATAACATGTTAATAAGTGATCTAGGTTGCTAAAACACCAATCCATAACATTTAAAAGCTTCAAAATGAAGATTTGAGAAAGCAGTTAAGAACCCTAAAATTGTGTCTGACAACCAAATGTCAGGCCTCTTAGATCCCAATCTGTTAGTTGTTTATGTTGTTTGATGTATTGTAGTTGTAGTATGCTAGGATCGTAGTGAACTAAAAGTGGAAACAGGATCATAGGATGTATAGATTGCAAGATATTGATGGTCAAAACCCATTGACCGATCACGTTTTCAAATTTTGTAAAACCCAGAACTCAAGAACAGCGTCTGACAAGAATTTCAAGAGCTCTGATCTTCACTCCGTCAGGTGTTTGGATCGTATACGTGTTATACTATTGAAGCTTGTCATGTAGACTACCAGCCCATGACCATATATCACCCATTACATCAAATAAGAGTAAGATATGATAGATTAAAAGTAGGGTCTCGAAACTGGTTACCCAGATTTCGGGGTAACCCAGAAAGTTCTTGGACATGCCTGACAGTCAGTTTTACGGTCTAGATTCTGATCTTCTGATGTTTTTATGCACCTTTAGATGTTGTATTAGTGTATTTTGACATGTATACTATATAATGGTTACCTTATAACACATATCTAATACATAAGATCCAAGCTATTAGATGTTCAAGTAGGGGGTTGACACTGATCGAGTTTATGGGTTATCCAGAAACTCAAGATCAGGCCTTGTGGGGTAGTTTGACCATCTATAATTTGCTTATATGATACAATTAAATCACCTAATTATTTTATGTCCATAGTACTACATCAGTACTACACCCTTGAACCATTTTCCGGATCAAGAACACACTCAGTTGGAAATTAAATCCAGTCAAACCCATCACCTGAGTATTGACTTTCGTGTTCTTCAATTGGTGAAGACACCAATAGCGACAGTCTGTCACTATAAGTGACCTTTAGCGAAAGTTTGGTTTAAAATTAATAAAAATAATATTATAAATAGAAATAAATACTGAATAATTATTATAAATTAATAATTAATTCCTAAAATATATTTTAAATTATGATAAATAAGTTTTAATATTTTGACATGAAATTTCATTAATATTAAATTTATTTGAATATTAATGATAATAAAAATTAATTAATAATGCTATTTAATAAATTAGTAAAAATGATAATAATTTATTTTAAATAATAATAAATGCAAACAAATGATTTAAAAATCATTATCAGTTAAAATAAATTATTTAAAAATAAATTTGATGATTTAATAATTATTATGAATAATTAATAATTATTTTTAATGATTGCTAAAATCATTTTTAAATTGCTAATAAATTAGATAATAATAATAATAAATCATTTTTAATATTATTAAATTATTTAAAAATGAAACTAATGATTATCAATAATAGTAAAATTATTTGAAAATAATAGTGATGATTTAAAAATCATTGTGAATGATTATTAATTACTTAAAAATAATATTAATGATTTTAAAATCATTTTTATTAATAATAAATTAGTTAAAATTAATATTAATCATTGAGAAATGGTTCTAGGCTCTAGAAATTATTATAAATAATATTTAAAGTAATATTTAAACTTTCAAACAAAGTTTACCCAAAAAGTAATTTGATAAATTATTCAGTCAAGTTATAAAACAGTGAATAGACATCGAATACAACCCAGACACTAGTAAATTGATAAGATATCAACTGTTATTGGTTCTAATTACTGCAATGAACATATTTAGGTTACGTAGACAAATTCAAATATTATAAATTAGTTGATCGTTAGGCAGGCAAGTTTTTCTTAACTCAAACTCGAGCTATTATTTTTCAAGTACGTTAGTGGAAAATTATTGTTGATTATTCCACATCTACGATTAATATTGAATATTCGCATTCAATGCAAGTTTTTCTACACTTTGTGCAAACCTCATATTTCAAATGCTAGCTTCATTTAAATTATTTTATTAAATGAAAAATTTTATATTTATTAGTTATGATCTGGTGATATACAGTGTATATGGTTTATGTTATTCAAAGGTGATGATTTCTTGTTCAAACATAACCAAGTCATATGAGTTATTATTATGGAAAAATGTGTTTGATTTGATATCAAAGTATAGTTTATGATAAACCAATTTTGTTTGGTACCGATATATATACTGACACTATTAGAACCGGCAGTCATGGACTGCCGGTGGGCAATTATGGTTGTCCTTGGCAGTAGTAAGTTGTCACCGACATTTATAGCAATGATCGGATAATATTTAGAGGATGATATGCATACTCCTAGTTGTTTGGTTGAGCAGATTAACCCAGATTTCTAAGTCTACATGAATGACAGAAATTCGATATGGGCAGGGTTTGTCTGACAAACGTCAGTATATACATGTGACATAACTCTGAACTTTATGTTCATCCAATCAAGATTTAATGTGTGTGAAACAACTCTGAATAGTATGTTCGTTTAATATATATATATATATATATATATATATATATATATATATATATATATATATATATATATATATATATATATATACAGCTTTAGTATATGTATAACTTCATTTATTGTTCA
Source organism: Panax japonicus (assembly GCA_020205505.1). NCBI lineage: Eukaryota > Viridiplantae > Streptophyta > Magnoliopsida > Apiales > Araliaceae > Panax > Panax japonicus. Next base: position 31,812,239 of record CM035111.1, read on the forward strand.
AAACTTGCTGAGCTTTCTGTAGCTCATCCCTGTAAATATTTTCTTCATTTGCAGATAGAAGGAATATATTCCAGCAGTTCTGATATTGTGGATAAAAAGGCTTAATACATGGATATCTATTGAAAACTATAATTTAATAGTAACAATCTTTTGAATCAATGTAACGATATATTATTAATTTGTTTAATGTATTATTAGTTTGCAGTATTTAATTATCATTCTAATGAAATTAGAAAAGAGTACAATATCTATATGAACTATATATCTGAATGATAGTGTTAACAGACATTGGGCTTCTCTGATGCACTGAGGTAGCACTTCACTCAGTTCCAAGAACCCTACCATTAATACTATGGAGGTCAGATAGATAAGAATTATATATATGGAAGAAATGTCTAAACCTGTACATCCATGCGAGGGTACTCAATTACAATAATTGTTCTAACGAGAAATGCTATTTACTATGAGTACTGTGAATCTTGGATTTATAGGAGTTATTATCTTATAGAATATTTACGTGAGCACCAAATTGACTACAGTGAAAGTAGAGAATTTGGGGGCGTCACATAAATCTTCTCGTGTTCCTTTGAAGACTTGAAATATTTGTTGTTGTATCTTATACGGTAGTGTAATAATTTGGGTGTGTATATTGTCATATTATATTCAGTACAATATGTGTATTGAAACTCACAGCTTATGTGTTGTCATATTTTGCACGACAGTTGTATAAATGAAGTTTGTATTTAAATTCTGTATCGTGTATCTGGCGACTCAGAATGGGTTATGTATACCTATTTTGGGGGCGTCACATCTGGGCTCCTCATCTCTAGGCACTCGGGGTTCCTCCTCCCCAGCCCGACTAGATCCTCCAACATCCGACATCCTGACAACATAGTTTTAAGTTTTAATTACTAATTGATACTCACGAGCACATAAGTATATCACATAAGCACATAAAGTCTTTTATTATCTTCAATGAATTAAGGAATTCATTTCTTAGAACTCGATAAGAGTTTATCACCACTATATTTTCAATCTCCTATAAGGCTACAACCTAAGGTTTTTCCACAACATAAGGTTCATAACCTACAGCTTTGATATAAACCTATGACACCCAAATCCAGGTACTTGAATTTCCCACATATTTGGTGTTTACTCACCAAAATAAATAGCATTTATCTACCCATAGTAAAGATAACAATAAAATTTAAATAAAAATCCTCTCAATAAAGGGTTACAACAACTTAAACAAATAAATACCAGATTATCTAATTTTAATACATCAAATACGGAAACATCATAAACAAATAAGTCTTAAACATCTCATCATAAGTCTTAACATAATTATTCTCAAATATGTAGAGTTAGAAAAACTTACGCGACTATAATCAAGTGAGAAATAAAGAACTTGCTCAACGATTACATAATATAAACTAAGAATTTACTCAATGTAAGATTAGAGTTTGGAAACTCGCATAATCATAATCAAGATAGGTTAAGGAACTTGCTCAACATAAGGGTATGGTTTAGAAACTTGCCTCGTGAGTAGATTACACGTTTACTTTTCAAGTTCCTCAATTTAAATATCCTACATACCAATTCATATTCACAATACTAGTTAATTATAATATAACTAGCACCATGAGTACATTCTCTTCTCACTAAACTCTGATTATGATTTAACATTAGTTCTCGCACATTATTAAACTTCACGAACGACGCGTTAACTACACATTCGACTCATCATGTAAGAACATCATTGGCATGTTAAGAGTCTGTTTTAACATCACATTACATGTTTAATACATTTTCGTGTTCACTAGATTGGGTTTAAATTACATTCTCTGAACTTGTATACATAAATAGATCTTTCTGGGCAGTTCTGCTAAGTGGCGATGCAGCACGCCCCATTGCTCAAGAATCGGCGATGTAGCGCAGCCCTGGCACTACAGCCCTGGCACTACAGCTCTGCTGTTAAGCCTATAGTCAGGCGTTGCAGCTCTGTCTCAGAGCTGCAACGCGCCATTTACACTGGAGACCGGTGTTGTGGCCCTGCAATGTGCCGACAAGCCTTCTAAGCGGCGTTGTCAAATTAGGCCAAAACTTCACACAAACAACGAATTCAATATTACCCATGTGTTCTGAACTTAACAAAAACATTTAATGACATTCCTAGAATGCTTTTAAAATCTTAAGTCACATAAACAACAAGATTTAAAGTCACAATTTTGATATTTTTGTGAAAAAATTCTTTTTTTGACATTCTTAATGAAATCAACTACTACGAACTCGTTTTTCAACCAAATCAGTCCATACAAGTTTCGTTCTTTTCGTTTTTACGTCTATAAACATAATCAATCATCAATTTACCGATTAATATGCAATTTAAACACAAATTTTCATACTTTTAAGCCATATTCATACATATTTCTCTGTAAACTATAAAACTCCAATTAAACACAATTACATGAATTTGATTACTCTAAAACACATATAAATCATATATAATTGAACTATGCATGCTAATAAACATCTAACATCAAGTTTTTAACAAATAATTCATGAATTTCCATTTAACAAAGAACTTAAATATACGTTCATAGAGAAACTTAAAAACATAAATTTAAAACTAGAATTAAGAATTTACCCTTGCTAACTCTGTTAAGATGATATAAACATTTAATTCTCCAAATCTCTTCTTCAATTCACACAAAATCTCTCAAACCTCTCTCTTTTCCCTCTGAGTTTGTGATATCTAGACTTGAAAGAATGAAGACGTAATATTGATAATGCGTATATAATATAACTGATGTGGATGTGGGTAGCAGTTAAGCGCAGTCTAGCCTTAACTGCTTCCACATTCTCAAGGTTATGTTTGGCTTACTTATTTAATTAACTTTCTAATTTATTTTAATTAACTTATTTATTATATAGTTTATTTGTCACACTTTCATTACTAAAATTTTAATATTTAAATTCAATTAAATTAAAGCCAGTATTACCCATTAAATTACATCATCACATAATTAAATTCTCGTTTATTAAATATAACACATAATTTATATTCTCAATAAATCTCTAATTAAAAACAACATTAAAATTATTTAACAACTCATTTTATTTAATTATCTCAATTAAATTCACACTTTGAACTATAAAATTATTCCACGTTAATTTAATTAATGTGACACACTTAATTAAATTAATCTACCACAATTCCATCAAATATTTATTTAACTCAATAAATAATTTAATAAAATATTTATTTAATTCAATAAATATTTAAAAATTAATTACAAAAGTTTCGTTCATCAAAAGAACCCGTCTGTTGAGCCATTACAGTTTCCTATGCCACAGCCGATGCCTGCTTATCCACCTTCCGACCCAGATGTTAAGGAGTTGCCACCTACTGCCTAGCCATTTTAGGGGAGTCCTCTGTACTTTATTCATATATATTTAACATTGAGGACATTGTTTAGTTTAAAGCTTGGGGGTGTTTTGCATGTTTAGTTATCATGTAGTTTGGCATGTTTAGTTTATATTTAGTTTAATTTAGCATTTAGTCTATTTTTCATGGTTAGTTATCAATGTTAGTTTTCATTGTAGTTTAGTTTGTGTGAATAATTTTCGTTTTTAGTTATTTATAATAAAAAAAAGTTGGAAAATGGAAAATCACAAAAATAGTAATTAAAGTTAAATGTTTATGTGTTGCATTTAGTTAGTGCGTAGTTGCATGATTCCAGCTTGTTAGATAGTTGAAGTTAATTTGGCCTATGATGAGACTAGGGTTGCGTAGATAAGAATTAGTATTGACATCTAAGGCTTAGATGTAATTTCATAGCATGACCTAAATCTTTGCCTGTTTGAAATTGATGTAATCAGGATAGCACAAAAGAATGACTATGTTGACTGACTTAGTTTAAATATTCACATAATTGAATTCTTAAGGGAAAATAAAATTTAATAAAAGAAATTTGTGAATTAGTGGTGAAGGCTAAGATTAGGCAGAAACCTAAGTTTGGGGGAAGATATGGGATTCGTATAAAAAAGAGAAAAAAAACATAAAGAAAAAATATGAATAAACACTATGGCTAGTTTAGTTCTGTAGCCTTTGTTACTTGAGTAATTACGCCTAAGGGGATGTCTCTACACCCAGCGCCCTAAAGTCATCTGGTTTGGGAGTCGTTGGTCAAAAGTTTGCTAATGGGTAGCACTGAAAAGCCTAAGAGGACTAGACATTGCACAATCATGAGTAAAAAAATATAGGAAAAAGAGCAAAAAAAGCCTCGGTAAGTGAATAAGAAAGTAAAAATATCCCATATTGACTTCTACTTTGGTATTTGTGAAGTTTTAACCAGATCCTTGCTTGTTTACGATTTTCTTGACGTTAAACTATTTTTCTCCTTTAAAGAAACGTATTATGTTTCCTATTTGATTTGCAGTCAGTTTTCATGATTGTTGAGCACACACGCACTATGTCATTAATAACAGGGATTGATTTGGAGATTGGTATGAGGTTATTGACATGTCTTGGAAAGATTTTTTGTTCATGTCTATTGTGATTTCTCTGAGGCAATCTGATTAGACTTTGTAATGTCTGATAACTGGATTCGTAGGCATGTAGGTAGTTGCATTGTATTGCATTGTATCGTGCTTGAAGACAAACACTGTCTAAGTTTTGGGGAATTTTATGAGTGGGTCATACCTACGAATTGGATACATTTTTGGACTTAAACGGTTGCTAATCCGTGTGTTTTAGTATTGTTTTATGTTGTAGGTTCAATTTATGTTGGCTAAGGCAAGGTTTGATTAGCAAAGCAGCAAAAGCAGTAGAAACAAAGCAAAAAGTTAAAGAGTTAAGAGAATACGGCCGTCGGGGCAGGGGTTTATAGTGCAAAGTTACACGCCGGGGCGGGGGTCCACGTCATCAACAAAACTTGACGCCCGTCGGGGCGGGGGTTACCAAGAGTAAAAAGCCCGTCGGGACAGGGGTGTGCGGCAAGTTGGCAGACTTCTGTTGCAATTATACTTTCGGTGTTGTGATGCTGGTGGACTCAGTACGTAATTGGGACAAGTTAGAAAGCTTATTCAGTTGCAGAGAAGGATTATCATTAACTACAATCATCATTAAACATCACAATTAACAAACCTTAGTTTTTTTATCAAGATTTTGGAGGAATTGATGCAAGGACGTTGGAGCACAAAGTTTGCAAAGAATTGAAATAAAAGCGATGGTTCTTTTTACTGTTTTTATTCTTTTAATTCAGTGTTGTAATTCAGGATGCTTGATTCTTTGATCTTTTTAGTTTTTAATTCATTCACTGTGACGCCCCCAAAATAGGTATACATCACCCATTTTGAGTCGCCAAATACATGGTATAGAAATTAAATACAAACTTCTTTTATACAATACGACAAAACGTAGCTGAGAGTTTTTACACAAATATTGTCTCATAGACAGTATTCAAACTCAAAAAGGAGTCCTCATTACATTTATTATCACAGTAAATAGTGAGAACTACTAAAACAACCATCTCGAACCATCACTCCATTCCCCGACTAGTCCCGGCTACGTTCTCATTTCCTGAAGAGAACAATGAAAGCAAAAGGGTGAGCTCAACTAGCCCAGTAAAAAATATTATGACTAAGATAATACAGAATAAATTATCGTTAGCCTTCAACAATGTTAAAAAATAAACAACAAGTTTAACTGCAGCGGAACAAGCAATCCATTAGAAGAGTCAAGTAGAGCATGATATCTACTATATTATATGATTTAAAAAGTTTATCATCAACTTTATAACTGAGACTCAGCTTAACAAATAATTCACATCACTAAATTATATATGCACTACGGGCCAAGGATATTCATTAGTATCACATCCATGAATTATCCATGCACTACGGGCCAAGGATATTCATGTAATCACCAATGGTCATGATTATACCAGCAACTGTCCATCAATGCACTACAGGCCAATGAGGACTTTGACCACATCATTTGTAATATTACTGGTCATGATTATACCGAATGATCCCTAGTCATAATCATACCAATCAACAATCCATCTATGCACTACGGCCAAAGACGATTTTCATCGCAATATAGGCATGAAGATGATGACAATGATATAAGAATTCAATTAAATGAAAGCAAAGGATAAATTTTAAAGATTTATAATTTAATTTATCCAGAATTTATTAATGTCCAAATTGTCAACATAATACTATTTTGTCATGAATAGTATTCCGGGTGAATAGTACCCCGTGAAAGTACTTCGAGAATAGTATCTTGTGAATAGTACTGTATAAATGAATAGTCTCCATGAATAGTACTCCGTCATGGAAAGTTTAAAAATTAACAAGAATGTACAGAAAAATATCCTTGTGAAACGATACTAGATGAAGTACAAATTTCAATGATATTCTACTAATTTTACGGAGTATAGAAGCAATACTTTAACAAAATGAGGGTATAATCAGGAATACGAGACGAAATAATATTACTTACATACTACAAAGTATGAAAAAAAAAATATTATTTCATTCGAATATTGAACAAAAATAATATCCCTTACCTTAGAAGAAAACTGGATGCTGGAATAGTGAAGTAGCAAAATACTCTTCTTCTTTCTCTCTATAACTTCTCTCTCTATAATTGCTCTTGTGAGTCTTAGTGAATTGGTGAGAATGAAAGAAGAATGAGCTTCTATTTATAGAAAATATAGTTTCAATAATTGCACGATTAGAGGCTCGAATTATTACAGTATAGTACCTTCATCTATACCTCTATTTTTAATTTAGTCCTACAAGTATTATCAATCTTGCACCACCTCCTCTAATAGTACATATATGTGAACCAATAGTTCCATACATGTGAACCAATAGTAATTTGCATGTGAACTAATAGCAATTAATTGCTCATTTATCCGATTAATTGCCTGTTTGGTCAATCTAACATCCCAGAATAAATTATTATCGAAATAAATATCGATTTCTACTAACACTAATAATCCCAACACAATAGAAATATTTTTATCAAGAATTTCATCTCTAATCAACACGAACTTATTCATCATTAATATTATAATTCACAATATTTAACAACCAGATCATTCCCAGGAAAGAGGGGGGTTTTCGATAAGGATTTCTCCCTATTGGCGCGCAATTAGGTGACTAAACCCCTTTCCTTGATAGAACTTTCTAGACATCGTCAATAATGTAATAATAATATGAATAACTTTGTCGTCTCAATTATTGATTTAATAATATAAAATATTATGCAGATGATATTATGACAATAATTGAATCAATAATATGAGAGATATTATGCAGCAATTACTGTAGCAATAATTGAGTATAACTGAGTGACTTCTCACGTAAACATCAATAATCAATATCATGTGCTACTATGCAACCACGCGTATTACTGTACTTTTACCACCAGGTAGTTCAACATTTTAACGGTAAAACTTTCGCTGTTATTTTTATAAAAAGATATTTCTGTCATTTTCTAACTACGACAATACTTCCGTTGTGGGGTCCACCAATGATTGTGTCGTCGTACGAATATTTCTTGTTAAAACGAATATTCTCCGACCAATCGAATATTTTATAACCACTTGCTTACTTTTCAAAAATTGTAAATATTACCCACAACTATAACATTATATCAAATCCAAACCATAATATTCAAAAATATATTTCGAGAAAAAATTAATCTTTATTCATAAAAGTTGGATTCTTACATTCGCTATGAACTAAATTCCCTTATTAAGCCTATGATGGATCTTTTTGCCTAATGAGGATTGCCATGCTTCTATTTTAATTTTAAAATGTTATTTTTTAGTTTGTTTATTATGGTTTTATGCTTAATTTATGAGTTGTTTAATCACCAATTCGTTGTGAACCTATATGAACATGAGAGATGAAATATGGGTTTAGACTTAATCATAATAGCATGTGATTTATGCGTTTTAATGGATTCATAATTTATGTCTCGATTAAACTTTCTTTAATTATAATTCACATAGAGATATAGTGAATTAGTTAATTAGGGTGTTCTGCTTAATTCTATTGTAAGACCCCAACTTTTTAATGAATAAAATCGAATTTCCTCTAATTATTATTGTGAATAAGAAGGTGTTAATTTGATATAATGCTTTGGTTATGGGTGAAATGTGCAAATTTTGCAAAATAAGCAAGTGGTTATAAAATATTTATTTTTGTCGTGGAATATTCTTGTTGTCGGGAAATATTCGTACGACGGCGCAACCATCTGTGGGCCCCATAACAAAAATGGTCGGATGAAGAAAACGAAAATTTTGAGTTTTTATAAATAACGGCATAGTTGTTACCGTTAACACTGTCGGAATACCCGGTGGTTAAAATACAGTAATATGCGTGGTTGCACAGTAGCACACTGTATTGCACAGTATTGTTGAATTATTGATTCTTACGTAAGAAGGCACTACTCAATAATTGTTACAGTAGTTACTGTTCAATATTTTATTTTATTAATTCAATAATTGATGCATTAATATTTTATATTATTGTTATTTCAATAATTGTCACTGCACAGTATTTCCCATTATCAGATCAATAATTCATATTATTTGAATAATATTATGAGATAGCGTTATTGGCAATGTCTAGAAAGTTCTGTCATGGAGAGGTTTGGTCACCTAATTGCACGTCAGTAAGGAGAAATCCTTATCGGAAAGCCCCCTCTTTTTTGGAAACGGCCTGGTTGTCATAATTGTGATTCTGTAATATTATTTATGAATAATTCATTATTGAGTTATATGATAAGGAAATATTTATTTTATGTGGATATAAATGATGGATTTATTTATTTTATGTGGATATAATTGTAGGAATAAATGCTGAGGTATTTTATCAGTATTTTATCGGAATGAAGGTATTAAAAATCGTATGTATATGGATTTCGGGCATTTTCTGTTTGGAATTTAGAAAATTTTAAACTTACAAAGTTGTAGAGAATTCGATTTCGTGTGGAATTGATATAAAATTCATATTTTTCAGATAAACGGGCTATTTTTTATGAATTACTGAAGTTTCGAAAAATAAAATGATTTTTATTAAAATTGGGTGGGACCCACTTTTGTTTTTAACATGTGGGCTGTAAAATTGGTTTTCAAGATTGGAATGCTGGTCTTGGATGGCTAGCATGCGTAGAAAAAAAAAAGATTAATAATTTTTTATTATTTTAGTCTCCTTTGGCATTCTAGCATTTTTATATAAATAGGCACTTAGGTTAGAATTGAAAATCACTCCAAAAACAACTTTTCTTTCTCTCTAGATTATCGAGCATATTTTTGTGAGTATTTTGATACTTTGAGAGTTGTTGTTCAGTGCAAGTTTCTGTCAGCACTATATCCTAAATTCAGTCAGAAGTGCGGTTATTTTGAGGTAAGGGATGTTATTTTCTTCGTAAATGATATTATTTCTTTCAATATCATTATGCCGAAGTATTGGTCTGAACTTTTTATCAAATTTGGAACTTTTTGTGTCGGGGTTACTATTCACGTATATGGCACTATTCACGTATACGGCACTATTCACGAATACGGCAATATTCACCGAAAATAAAATTTTCTTCTTTTTGTCCAAGATGTCTATTATGGTTACTATCTTTGATTGTATCCATGTTTTGATCTTTATTTTTGAATTCTAGTTTAAAATTTGTTATTATGGAGTATTATTGAACTTGGATAAACTGTAATACGAATCCCTAATATTTGTCCTTTTATTTCACTGGATTCATTTTTTTTAAAATATTTTTCATCATCCTCAGTTCTAAATGATGATATTACTGAATATCTTTGGCCTGCAGTGCAAAGATGAATGATTAACTGATGAATATCTTTGGCCCGTAGTGCAAAGATGAACAGGTGTTGAGATGAACATGACCAACTGGTGATACAAATAAATATCTTTGGTCTGTAGTGCAAAGATAAATATTTGATTCAAGATGTATATTGATTGATGTTGCAAGGATAAATTATTGATGATGGACTTTTAAATCTTAGAAGATAGTAGAATTCTTTCTCTACTTGACTCTTCTAATGGATTGCTGTTTCCGCTGCAGTTGTTGATCTAAAACTTGTTGACTATTATATTTTATCAAAATTTTTCCTGTTGAAGACTAATGATAAATTGTTGTATATTATCTTAGTCATAATATTCTATACTGGGCTAGTTGAGCTCACCATTTTCCTTTTTGTTCCATTTTTCTTCCCAGGAGGTGAGAACATAGCAGGAACTAGCCGGGGTATAAAGTGATGGTTTAGGATAGTTGTATTAGTAGTCCTCACTATTTTGTAAAATAGTGTATCAATAATTGTAATGAGGACTCCTTTTGAGTTTGTATACTCTCTATTAGACTATATTTGTATTAAAACTCAAAGTATATGTGTTGTCGTATTTTGCACGACAATTGTATTACTGAAGTTGTATTTGTTTCTGTACCATGTATTTGGCGACTCAGAATGGGTGATGTATACCTATTTTGGGGGGGGTCACATCTATCATCTGTGAATTTAAGTTGATATGGGTATAGTGCATCGAGAGATGGTTATATCTGCTTTCATGTTCTTGGTTAACGAACTGGAATTGTTAATTTGAATTAAAAAGAAGTATGTCAATCAAAGTGAAGCATAAAGTGAAGTTGTATGCTTAATTCTTCAATATCTGATTAAAGTTTGTGGTAGTTAGTTGATTTTTCTTTATTTAGTAATATTTCATTAATTTCATCATTAAATCATTAGTTTAATAAAATTGAGATAATACAAGATTGGTAATTGTTAGGATAAAATTCAATATTTGTCTATGTGGGAACGATACTCTATTTATCATTATATTACTTGTTGATCACGTATACTTGCGTGATGTGCGTATTTAGATTTTACACCAAAAATATGCAACTTTTATACTTGTTGGGCATGTAAATGCTCATTCTTACACAAATTAAATGTTTTCAGCAAAACTGGAGCGTGTTGAAGGTTCTGGTAAGGACAAGAGGAAAGGAAATATGAACAAATAGAAGATATGGCTATCTATCTGTAATAAATAGAAGTATTGTAATAAGATTAAGTAAAGTATCATGTTTTGTAATAGCTAGTAATTACTTACATATTGTCAGAATAATGTAGATATATGAATGTGGATTTTTAGTACTATGTGGCACCAAATCCTGGGTTTAAAGGTACCCAAATTTGGGGGCATCATAATAGTGACCTACGTTCAGGTCACTACAGCAGTCTGATGTGACATATCACAGCCGAAAGCAAGTTGACACATACTCTGCCAAAAGTCAACAATCAAAGATCTTCTAGGATCGAAGAATTAAATGAGCAACGACAACTTTCAAACAGGATAATCTTGAGGACGTTTATAAGAGGCACGCAGATTCAATCCAACAGTAACGATCATATATCAAACAAGTTGAACTACTGACAAACTCTCAAGAACACAACTCTACGATCTTACAGATCTAGAACATCTTGTTATGTTGCTAAGTCATTTTGTGTTTATCTTAAAGCAACTTAGCAGCACCCCAAAACACCTTATTCATTCTGTGATTATTCAAGTCTTAATGACCTTTGTAATCAGGTTTTAGTGACCTTTTTATCCAAGTCTAAGTGACTTGAAGGGTTCTATGTAAACCAGTCTTAGTGACTTATTCCAAGTCTAAATGACTTGAAGGAATCTTGGTGATTCAATTTTTGTAATTGTTCTTTGTGATCACCCCATCCTTGGTAGATTTTTTACTCGAGGGGCAGAATAGTGGACTAGGAGATATTTGTTCTCTGAACCACTTAAAATATTTTGTCTCTTTACTTTCAGCATCTACATTTCTGCAAAGTCATTTATATTTCTTTGTGACTTAATTCCATCTGAATGCTAAATTTAGAATTGAGACTTTCCTAAATCTTTGAAAGGGAATTTTCAAATCATCATTCCTTTGTGCATAATTAATTAACCTGCTTAATTTATAAGTTGGTAATACTCTTTAAAAATTAATGTTTTTAAAATGATCTATTCAACCCCCTTCTAGATCTCTAATGCTTTTAGAAAAACAACAATTTTATTTCAAATAGGAGATATTTGGTTAATCAATGTTAGAAAAAAATCTCACTTATATACATTTATTAAAATTTAAGTTACCATTAAAAATAAAAAAAACCATGATGGTAACTTATTAAGGTACAACAATTTTATGTTTAAAATTAAAATTAAAAACTAAATATTAAATTTAAAAACTATATAAATTGAATATTAAATTACAAAACAAAAACAAAAAAAAACATATTACTAACATTGAATTACAAGTTATTGATAATTGTTAATTTGTAGCCATTTTATAATAAGTTAAATTAAAATTTTAAAAAATATCTTATAATCATTATATATATAAAATAAATAAGAATTAAAATAAACATTGCAAGGGACACTTAACTAGTTAATATAATAAATAATTCTCCAGAGCTTGTTTTAATTTTATGTATAAATAAATCTTTTGAGTATTAAAATCAGAACCGGACACATGTCCATGGTCAACTATGACCGAAAGAGACATGTAAGACTTCCTGCACCGACCAACGGGTTTGGGACTGGGACTGGGACTGCTGAGGGAATAATACTATAGTGACTAAACATGGTTACAAAAAAAAATGGATAAAAAATAATCTGTCAAAATATAATTAGTTAATAATTTATCATAGCCGCGTGATTTTTGACTAAACGATAACTCTTGTTTTATGATTTTCATGAAATCAAGAGTTCAATTCTTAGGTGTGCGAGTATGATGTGTATGAAAATTAACAAAAATAAATAAATTATTAAACATAGGTGAGACCAATAATTATAACATAGCAAAATAGGGAACATGATGCTTCCAAAACCAGCCTGTTGAATACCAGTCTATACTCTCCTAGGGAGAGTTGGCTCATCCGTAAAAACCACCATTTGCAGCTAGTACTATCTTCTTTTTTTGCTAATTTGGGGGTGAGGGTTAACCAAGACCAATCGGTTAGTACTCTCTTTTTATGTGAACTATAAAGGAAATCAGCCAATGTTCACGCGGTTAGTACTCTCTTTTTATGTGAACTATAAAGCGTAAGCATGTACATAAACGTATTGGAAATAATTGATTTCAAAGGCAAATAATTTGTGCTACTACATGGAGCATAGTGAATTAGTATTTTGCTGAATAAGGTAAAGAAAAAGGCAAAAGACTGCTTGTGAACTGTACAACGCATTGTCTCCTCCAGCTGGTGCAGACAGTTTATACATCTATTTCTCTCGCAAAAGAACCTGGTCAGCATTTCCAATGTCACATAACTAGTCTCTATCTGGTATATGCTCGTAATCGCCATTTTCTGGAGATTCGTGTGCTCCAGGTTCCATTCTTCCTGAAAAACAAGTGCCATGTTACGAGTCTATTTCCTCGAGTAATTCTACGACCACAAACTATGCACAGACAGTTGTGCACAAATGGAGAGAAGAAACAGGGTGTGGGTCCTACCATTTAAATTATTGACAAGGCTTAGTAACTTTTCACATTATTTGTTTACTATCAATACAAGGGGTAATAGTGTTTGTACACAACTGTTGTGCACATAGAATTACTCATTTCTTATTGTCATGTGCCCTATCTCTTTCCCAAAATAAATTAGAAAAATAACAAAAAAAAGGAAGGAAAAAAAGTGAACGAGGTATACACCTTTACGACCTAATTAGAGAAAGCATATTACCTGAAAAGTCATAATCAGCATTGCTTCTTGTATCAGTGCCACTCCAATCATTCGACCATGGAGGTGTCATCTGCATGCCCCTAGGTTGAATCATGAATTGACTGCCTGAAGGATTAACTGTCGCCCGAAAGCCTGCACTTGAAACTGGAACCGCACCAACTGCTGATGGCAATTTGTTTGCCAAAGTGTTGCCTTTTACATCGACTACTATATCCTTTTTGGTGTCAATTAGAAATGCACCAACAATCACCTGTGGACCATATTGAGAGTCAAATACAAAGAGAAAACGAAGATATTTTTTAAACCTTTAGTAGTTAAAAGCCATCTATGAAACCATCTTCGATCACCAAATGTGAAGCATTTATTGAGGTTTTTGATTAGCATCAAGGTACCTATTCAGAGCGAGAGACCACTGAAAACGATAGTCCTTTCTGATCTCTCCTTTTTTCTCCCAAATCCGTAGAAAAAATAACAAATAAATAAAAAAAACATAAATATGCAGAAGCACACATTATAACATATAAAATGCTACCTGAATTGGTCCTGCAGCTGTCAGAGGTCCACCAACTCCCCCTCCAATGATTTGGCCATCCGTACTAGAAAGACATACACTGAGCCCGCCAGTTCTACCTCCCAGCTCAGTATGCACATAAGATCCACAAAGTGAAATTATGTCAAAGCGTCCCTAATACCAGAATAACTATTGAGAAATTTCCAATTATACAGAAAACAAGTTCACTTTGCAGTAAGAGGATTAACAGTAGTCTTATACACAGATAACATAGTAATTTGGGAATGATGTGGACCTCTTGATAAGATTTCTCCACCGTTCTATTTTATCATGACTTTAATTTTATTTATTCATTTTCTTTAATATGTAATACTTGATGACACTCGGGCACCATGTGATAATCTACTAATCATCCATTTTCCAAAGAATTTGGCCAATGCAACATGATGCGTTGTCTTGTTTTGAACAATTTTTTTAAAAAAAATATTTATTGTCAAGTTGGGTGAGGGGAACATAGAGCCTAACCTCAACTTTACAAAAATCTGGACCCCTTCTAAGGCTGTTAAAGAAGGCCCTTATGGGCTACAAGACCCTGACAAGTTTGAGCCCTAAATCTCACTATTAGGGGGTGAGAGGGATACCACTATCGTTTTGAATATTCAAATATGACCATCACAAAAAAAATAAAAAATAAAAATTACTATAATAATTGAAAATTAAAAAATGATATATTTAATTTTAGAATAGAGTAAAAGAGTATTTACCACTAAAAACTTTAATTATTACCCAAACACATGTTTTAACCTTTTCTCGATCTCTTTTTACCAACATTCCATTGGATCAAGGGTGTAGCCAGAAACTTGAGTGGGAGGGGGCGAAACCTTTATAAATTTGTTTACTATCAAAGTGGTACTCGATGCTCTGAGATAACGAAATTCATTTATGATTAAGTTAGTAGTAAATTTCTCTACAATCTTGTAGAACATGATCAATACATCCGTGAGAAAATCATCATACATCTTACTATATTTTTGACGATTTTCATGGCTAAAAATACTCGTCCCATAGTTACAGTCGAAACTAGAAGAGTAAGGATGAGATTAACCAACTTGTAAACAAGGGTGTAAATTTTAAATTTTCTACTATTCATCGACCAATGAAGATAGACTAGAAAACAATGTTAACTCCTTAAAGCTCGGATTTTGAAATATATCAAGCTTTTACAATTTTCTGTATTGCAAAAAAAATTAATAAAAAAGTAAACAAATTAGGGTCTACCTTTGGAAAAGGAGGGGCGATTTGGGGAGAGAGATATTATAAGTGAAGCTTTTCATTTTAATCTTATTTAATTGACTCGAAAATTACATTGGGTTTTGATATGTACTGAAACATGAAAATCAAATTTATACGTTATTTTGGGCCTATTATTAGTTTATACTCTCAAAATATGAGCCCACTATTCTAAAAAGGATTACAAAATGGGAACAACAAATCTAAACTACTGACAAAATACACAAGTACTATTATATGCTAGGCAAAAAAAGTAAAAGGGGCCCATGGCCCCCTCAGGTCCCAACATAACACCATCGCATTGGACAGTTTAGACTAGGCATAAGCTTTTAGGAGGGTCACTTTAACAAGTACTTTCATATTCATAAAGCTTCAAGCAAACTATTTATGTGAATCGAAACCAAAATTCAGTTGTTCATCAAGTCTCAAAAGAGATGCTATTGTCTTAACATTATAAGCAATACAAGCATACTATAATTAGAAGAGTGTTGAATCTCAACATTCAAAGAGTTTTTGTCCAGTTTTGAATATTTCCTATGTTACATGGACTCAGATGTAGTATTCGGTTGGATACGGTATTTTGAAGAGTCCAAAACGAATACTACTCAATTTTGCTAATTTTTTACACTAAAATGAAATGTCCAGAGTAACAATACCCTTGTCCGATTGTCGAGTGTTAGACATGACTTATCTTAGGGCAAAGTGAAGAGTCCGTGTAACATTGGATATTTCAAGAAGTTTCAGACATGTTCCCGACAGGCCGAACAGTGGTTGTAATATAATATGTCCAATATCTGTCTGAAAGTATGCTATGGATTTGCCATTTTTCTTTTTATGTAGGAGCAGCCTCCATTAATATAATCACATTTTATCTGAAATCATTTATTACTTTATACCTCATATGTAATGCTGCCTCCAGATGTGGCTGGCTGGCGTAAAGATGCATTAGAGATCGAACCAGATGCAGAGAGAATACAAATTTCACGCTTGCTCTGCTGCATGAACAGCATGATTTTCTGTCCCACATCCTACAGAAAGCAAACAAGTAATTGATTAAAAGACGGCGTGAAAACATTATATTTCTAGGATAGAATCAAAACAGACAAAGTAGGAATAAAAATCAAGTACTTTTGTCAAACTCAATAACATAGAATTTCACAAACCACTTCATAAACTACATCTGCAATTTACCGGCAGTCAGTAGCAATAGC
The DNA here is from genome assembly GCA_020205505.1 of Panax japonicus. Lineage (NCBI taxonomy): Eukaryota > Viridiplantae > Streptophyta > Magnoliopsida > Apiales > Araliaceae > Panax > Panax japonicus. The sequence continues at coordinate 31,829,029 of CM035111.1, forward strand.
TTTTAGCACAAAGTTCGAACTTAGAAACGGCTATTCAATCTATTCCTATTTTAAAGGAACTGTATGGAATTTGAACAGAAGTTAAATGCTGAAATAGCTTTTAGCAAAAACTTCACATCAGAAACTGCTATTTGAAATCCATACACTTCATTTAAAAAAAATTACAAAAAAATGAAAAAGGAAAGAAAATATTGGACCAAGTTGAAGAAATAAATTAGTGTACCTAATACTCCATATGTTTCGTAGTATCACTTTTTTTAGTTTGTTGCCTCGCATATTAACATGTGCCAAAAACACATTTATACATTATACTTTTCAATAACATTCAATTTAGTAGAAATATATTATACAAATATACTAAGAATATATAATTATATTTGAAATCTAACATATACTTATGTAATCGACATGTACTTATCAAAAAAAATTGTAATCGAAACATGTATAAAAAACTAAAAAAGTGAAATTTATGATGAAATGGGATGATTAGTACATTATCATGGGTTATCGTGCACAAATATTAAGAAAACATTAGATGAAATAACACCATGTCATATCCAAGCACTGGAATATGATCCCATCAAAATGATCCATGATAAAACAGTCCAGCAAAAGAGTTCAAGGATCAGCAATAAATGTTTGAATAGCTCAAACTATATACCTAGCCCTAGTTTTTTCTAAGAAAACTATAGGTTTTCTAGAAAAGAAAAATCTTAGCAACTAAATCCATTATAAAGTGATTAAGAAGGGTGTTGGAAAACCCAAAGGTTCATTCTATGCAACTGCTAAAATGAGTTGTTCGAAGTTATGAGCACGTAGCATGATACCAATACACGGCCAACCATGGTTCAAAGTCGCAGTAGCGGCCTCGAAATGTTTTTTTTAAACTCGGTATTAATATCGGTTTTGGAATCGGCTAATACGCACCGTTACGCTCTTTAAGACCTTCAAAAATTATGAAAAAATATTTAGTCATAATAGCAACAAAGATGGATCAATTAGATAAACAAAAAAACACCATTTAGTATACATAGCATTGTCTAAATGATAGTAGAGACATCTCGCATACTTGTCTAATACTATATTGCAGAATAATTGAACAATAGGTTTTTAAAACACTCTAAAACGTATATAAACATAACAAAAGAATTTCAATAATTTTAATACTATATTGCATAATAATTGAACAATAGGTTTTTAAAACACTATAAAACGTATATAAACATAACAAAAGAATTTCAATAATTTTAAATCAATACTTCTCATATTCCTGCACTACATTATCATCATCTTCTTGTTCCTCGATAATAGTTATAATTTTTTTTGATAAGTTAGTATGTACGTATACATTTTTACATATGAATATTTATTATTATTATTTGATAAGTTAATATGTAAATATACATATTTTATTTATTTATTTATTATTATTATTATTATTATTATTATTATTATTATTATTATTATTATTATTACACCCTTAGTCCACAAAAATAGTCCCATTTTTTTATATTATTACTTATTATTATTCCCTCTGTGCACTGTTATTTCGCTTTTATTTCTTCGTTGTGCCGTTATTTCTCCTTGGTACCTCGTTCTTTTTTTCCGCTATGTCGTTATATTCTTCATTACGTCGTTATTTCTCTTCGTTACGCTGAAATTTCGACTACACACGACCTTTACATTGATAATTTTGGCATCACGGCAGCTACTTTGAACTATACAGCCAACAATAAACACCTAAACATAAAGAGTTAAAAGAACTAAACTAATGTTACCTAAATCGTAGTTCGATGCGGTACGTGTAACAAAATCTGGAATGAAAAATATCACTTTTCGTGGTACAAAGTACGACAAGGGTAAGCTTTTCGAATCGCTTAGTTTTTACGAAATACATTTATTTGGAACGTGAGATGCAATTAAAACTAGTTGAGATATAGTTAAATCAATTTTATTTCTAAGCGTAGTGTCACAACAAGAGCATTTAAACGAGATTTAAAAAAAGACCCACATATGATTATTATACTTTGTAAATATCCTTGATATTATAGAGGATGAGTCTAAATAGTCAGATCCTTATCTTCCATTAGATTTATATTTAATCATTGGCTATATATAAGAGGATGCTCATTTGTGAAATTGTAATCATGCTTGTGCAACAAACGTTAAAGAAAATATAGAGAAAAATTTTGGATCCCTATATTTGATGTTCTGGAACAAAAAAAATGTACCAAACGTTCATACGCAATTATCTACCATGTCCCTATTTGGTCTGTCTACTAGAAATCATAAACTAAACAATAACATACAGCACATGAGAAAATTTTCTCTTACTGGAAAGAATAACATACAGCACATGAGAAGAATTTCTCTTACTGGAAAGAATAATTGTAATTTACTAAAATAATTTAGACAGTAATATATGCCCAATGTACTAAGATCATACAAGTAAATCTAATTGAAATGTTAAACTTTAAATTTAACATAAATTCTCAGGCATTATTCATGCAATATTTCTAGATTTCTTGCCAATAAGTCCTGCATCAACTTTATCCACAAGGAGAAAGATTAATTCTATTAATACTGAGTTTAAGTGAAATAAGGAGACTATGCCATAAACTATCCATACAAAAAAAGCCGCACAAAGTACGAATGAAACATACAATAATGTATTCATAGTCCAGTGCGAACGGAATAGTCTTACGAGCGCTGCTAAAGTTATGAGTCCGCTATTCTCTAATTACAACATTTTCTTTCGATCAAATTTATGATGACAATAAGTTATAGGAAATAGAGAAACAACTAGAATAAACATAAATTCGTGTCATGTCAGGATGAGTATAAATGCTTAGAGAGTACATTTTATCTTTGGTGAGGATGACAGGCATATCATCATCACAAGCTCAAAATAACGGACTGTCTTATACCTAGTAATATGAATACGAACATATGTTCCTGGATGAAATTGCAAAACTTTAAAATAGATAATTGGGCTCATATAATATATTTAAATCCAACAATTTATTAAGTTAAAGAACTCTTTTTTTTGCGAATAATTTTGCCAACAGAAAAGTATATGATTATTAGAATGGTCATATTCAAACATACTTCTCCAGCAGCCACAGTAATAATATGAGGTGTGAAACCTTGCCCCGCACTGCCTGCATTAACCAAATAGAAAAAGTAACAGTAAGAAAGTATTGCTATATGGTCCACTAACCCAATGAAATCAGCAATTATTCGAACTACTACTCAAAAAAAAGGGAAAAAAAGCTAAAAGGATAAACTTGCGTCATTGAACAACATAATATGTAAACGAATTGTACCTTAGAAAAGAATAATATTTCAAATTTCGATACATGGAGAACATAGCCTTAGATGTCGATTCATGGAGAAAATAGCTTTAAAACTTTCAAATGACATATAGTGCTTCAGATGTTAAATCAGAACAGCTTGAAATGACCACAAAGATATGTCAACGTCATATAACTAGAGAAGCCAGAAAATTATACATTTTATTGTACATTTTAACGGCCACTACCAAAAGAACATTATCTATTTATACAATGCTATATATGTTACCACCCACAGCGTCTCTCCAAGCTACTACCATCTACAGACTGCAATTTGTGCCGGGCAAAGCATATCTTGAAAAAGTTCCAGTTCAGGTTTACAGAATGCTTTGTACAGTAAGCATGATCCCCATTTGAACTTCGAAGTAAGAAAGAAGAATATACAATATTCTATTAACAAGTAATAAGCAGCAATTTTACAGAGTTTGAAGGCGACACTACCAACAAAATTTTTCTACGGACAGTGATTGTGACTTCTTTAAAAACGTATTACATATAGATTCATACAACATAAGTTTTTCAGAAACTAGATTGCTAAGAATGGTTCAATTATTTAATAAATGAGCATAGTTGTCCAATACTAGAGAACAAGATCCTTATGGTCTATGCATGCATTGGTGAAAAACTGAATACACATGTTTTGCTGAAAGAAAAGGCCTCAATAGTGGGGACTTCTTAGAATGATGGATCAAACGTAGAGTAATGTCTACAATTCCTTGGTTACTAGCATTGGGTTTTAATGTATGAAAACAACATACATTAGGATAGATGAGGAAATAATTTGCACTTAAGAATAAAGTTCAAGAAGAGCTATTTACATTTTATAATTTTTAATTCTTAAATTATGTAAGAACAATAAAAAGGAACACAAAAATAAAATGGAGAAGCCAACAACGTAAATGTTGCCTTTTGGTTCTTACAAAAGACATCAGTGAGAGGGGTGGGGGAGAGAGAAGAAGAAGAAGAAAATGTGTGACAAAATGATGGAAGATATGGAGAATTACAATTCTCTAACTTTTTAGATATGTTTTTCCCCAATCCCTAGCAGCAAGAACTATTAACTGGCACTTATAAATTATAAAAGCACAAACAAAATTACTAAACCTCTTTGAACCTGATAACAGACTAGGACACCAAAGTTCCTTCTGAAACCCCTGAATACACTTCATTGAGCAAGACACTTACAAGAACATTCAACGCAATTGCTCCTAAATAGTAGAATATTAAGATTACAACAATAAACGATATTGTTACAAATAAAACTCAACAAAGCCTGCCATTCACGTCCCACTTGAGGATCACTCAAAGCCCCAAAGTATTAGTAAACTATGTGTGGTCAATTAAATTGCATGAATCCCTAAAGTTTGTACAAGTCATCCCACAGCTTGTATAAGACTTCACTAAGAAAGAAAGAAAAAATAGAAAAAGATTCAATGCCTTCTTTAAAGTGAATTAAAACTCTCAATCACAAGAAAAAGCAACGGAACCAAGTGCATAAGAGAAAGAGGGAGCTTGAAGAGTAAATATTAACTAAAATTTGATAGTTAATATAAATGACAAGAAAGGTAAGTACAATTCATCCCATTTATCTGGTATTTAAAATGCATTTTTTTTAATATAATCCTTTTAAAGATAAAAGTAATTCTTTCAAATATAAGTGCAAATCCTTTATTTTAATATAATTCTTTCAAATTATTCTCTGGTATTTAAAGTGCATTTTAAATAATCTATAATTTTTTTATTAGCCAATTTAAATAATAAACATATGAAAACTATACTCCCTCCGTCCTATTTAGATTTTCTGCCAATTAAAATTTCCGTCATTTCAGGAACAAACAAGAATGGTATAAAAAATATTACTTCATGGACAGAACGTCCATAATTGAATAAATTAAAAGTTATATATATATATATATATATTAATATAAACGCACACATATGTATGTATGTATGTATAGGTGATTAGATGAGAACCCAAACCCTTCATGGACCTGCTGACAAATTGAAAATTTAGGGGAAGAACTGTAACGCTATTAGTTGTACAATTGAAACTTCAAGGCAATGTTCTAAAAGGCACTAGGCGGGAGGCGGGCGGCCGAGATGGGCCTAGCGCTTAGGGGGCCTAGGCAGGGCCTGGGAGGGGCCTAGGGGAGATTTTTTTATTTTAAGTCAATTTTAATATTTTATCTTACATTTATCCAAACAAAACAATAATATAAAGTAAAATAATTTATAATAAAGATAATAAAGGCATTTGCTTAAAGTTCAAACACATCCATATTGTTAATGTCAAAGTTCAAACACAAACATGCAATTGTTCAAAGTTCAAACATATTTTTAACGTATTAGTTTTATTCATAAACACGATTGCTATTAAATAATAAAATTTAAAATTTCAAGAAATTAATTCAATATTAAAACTTAAGAAACTAAACATATAAATTTAAGAATTATATTGAATTAAACTAAATATTACAAATGTATCATCATTTATATAATTTGAAGTTGGTACAAGTTCAAAAAATTACAACTATAATAAAATTATCTATTTTGACTTGATATTGTTCACTTCTCGTTGTGATTTGATATGTTATAATATATATTATGAATATGGTAAATCATTATTAAAATAAATATATCAAGATCTGGTTTGGATAGTTATTAAAATAAAAAAAACCTCTCCGCCTAGACCCTACCTAGGCCCCGCCTTATTTTCTAAAGGGATTTTTTTTGCCACCATGGGGGCCTAGCGCCTAGGCGGACCTAGGCGGGGATTTTTAGAACACTGCTTCAAGGTGACATTGTATTTGGACTTCCAAAAAAGTAATAAATGACATCTAAATGGTCAATTTTATGCAGCTATATTTCATTTTGAAACAACACGTAAAAATTGGAGAAGGTAGTGTATATATTAAGCTACCTTTGGTCGAACGGTACACCACTACATTAGGCTTAGAAAAGATTGTTTATGTTTAAGTAGTTTCTAATATTGGTTGATTCTTTGTTGTTCCTATTTGTTCGGTATCCTTTCTTTTCCTCAATAATTTCATCTATTATTAAGCAGTACTTGTCCCTTTTGGCTGTAAGTTTTTGTACCAGGCGATGATTATGCAATTTACTTGTTTCAAAAATGTAGCTGTTCTGGGTTCACTATCACTGTTTTACCTTTACCAGGTCTGTTTAACAGTCTTCTCATTGATCCGGTCAGTCGATTCTGCTCCTGCTGGCTTTGGGTTTCATGCATGATGCATCTTATAGTGATGCATTCTAGCTTTGGTTATAGATGTATATATGTCTGTGGTTTCTTTCGTATTCATTACGTTCCTTTTGTCGATGCGTTTTTGCTTTATTCCAAGGGCTTGCCCTTGGAACTCCCTGGGCAATGTCCCTAGAAAGCTTTATATTCTTTTTTGGTTCTTTCTTGCTGAACTTCCTTACCGACAAAAGGAAATTCAAGTGCTGAGAGGTTTCTATTAAATTATGACTGCACACAAGTTTAATACAGGATTCTTGTATTCCGTACACACGCACACAAAGACTAATGCTCCATTTATCTCAGGTTATCATTCTCTTTCTTACTCTCCTCTTGCATCACTTTATATTCGATCATTGCCACCGTTGACTTAGTTAACTAGAACACCAGGTACCAAACAAAGACAGCATAACACATGCAAATTCAAGTCATAAAGTAACTAGGTAAGTAATAATCAATATAGACAAATAAATAGAAGGTTTAACACACAATCTTTCTTAATTATTGAAGAAACATGTAGAACTGATATTAAATTTAGCACATCACCAGATGAAAAAGTAAAAGGAAATGTTTAACAAATATGTAAGCAACAAAGTTGATGAACAGAAACTACTAAATAAAAACTAATGAAAAGGCTATATGAAAATGTTTCATGTTATCCAAAGATACAGTTGCACCAAAAATTATCCTCATATCAATATGAGGTTAAAGAAACTCACCACCCAAACACTAAATTAAAATTATCCAAGGGTTTGCAAATTATGCTTTGTAATTGTTATATGTAATTGAAAAATCCCCAAAAAGAAAAGCACTAAACTCAATGCACTCTAATAGCAAAGACTAAGATTGCATTTGGATTTATGGGTTTAATGGATTTTATAACAGAATATAAGCTAGATTAGCATGAAACAACTTGATATTAAATAGATAGAATAACATGGATTCTACTTGTACATTGATCTTACCAACATATGTATTCTACCACTCTTCTTGAATGGGTAATACTACATTCACCTGAAGAAATCCCAAAAAAATAACAAGATGCAACCTTTATAACACAATTGTAGAGGAAAACGTTGCACATGTCGAAACAAAACAAATTCAACAAATGCAACATTTTCCTATAGGATTGTGTAGGTAAAAAGTTCCATCGGTGCTATTTTCGGTGCCCATGTCTTTGTTGTTCTTTAATATTTTACAATCCCCTTCATCAAATTCACATAATTTGCAACTGTAGCCTAAAAGAGGAGACCCATTGCGCTTTCTAATCGTTACATGCAAAACACAAAACAATTCCAAAATGGAAATAAAATCCAATTCAATTAACAATTCCAGAAAAATAAGAGTAAAGGAAAGCTTTGACTAGGACCCACCAAGAGCAGCCAATTGTGATTTCATAGTAGAAGAAGAGGAAGCGCCGCCGGCTAATGGTTGGCCCTTCTTCATCGAGGTCGACGCCGTAGAGGCCGCCGAAGACATTCTCTTTGCCGCCGCCGCTTGCTCCGGCGTGCCGTACTTTCTAGGTCTCCCTCTCTTCCTCCGTACGGTCTCTAACGGCGACAAGACCGCCGCCGGTGAAACAGAATGAGGGTATACCATGTGGGGAGTATTGGGTAAAATTCCATTGGTGGGTGAAGCGGCGGTGGTGAGATTATGTTGCGGTGGCTGTTGTTGGGCTGTGGCTGTGGCTGTGGCTGTGGCTGGTGGTGGTAGTAAGAGCTCAGTCCACTTTCGTTCAGTTCCATTAGATTGTGAGGGATAGGAGATTTTCTTTTTTTTTACTTTTCTGATTTTTGGATTGATTTTTGTTCTTTTCTTTTTTGTCCTTTTTTTCTTTCTTTTATTTATGGCTAAAATACAAAACTAACCCTTCAATTTGTATCTTTTTTACAAACCTCTTTATCAAAAATAAATTATTTGCATAACTCTCCCTCCAAGTTGTATAAATATTAAAAAGTGCATATTGACTTCTAGTTAAAAAAGTGATAGGAAGTAACATAGTTAGGGTATAATACGAATAGAGTAGAACTTCTATAAATTAATACTCGATAAATTAATAATTTCTATAAAATAATATTTTTTCTCATTCCCAACTTGGGCTAATGGGATAAATTAATAATTTTGATAAAATAATACTTTTTAAAAAGATCATTATATATAAATATATGGTCTCATCAAAATTATAAATTAATAATTCTTTTAAATTACAAATATTGTGACGCCCCCAAAATAGGTATACATCACCCATCATGAGTCGCCAAATACATGGTACAGAATTTAAATACAAACTTCTTTGATACAGTACGACAAAACGTAGCTGAGAGTTTCAACACGGATAATGTCTCGTAGAGAGTATCCAAACTCAAATAAAGTCCTCATTACAATTATTATCACACTATTTCACATAATAGTGAGGACTACTATAGCCACCTATCTGGACCGTCACTCCATTTCCCGACTCGTCCCAGCTATATTCTCATTTTCTGAAGAAAACAATGAAAGAAAAAGGGTGAGCTCAATTAGCCAGTAAGAAATATTATGACTAAGATAATGCAGAATAAATTATCATTAGCCTTCAACAGTGTTAAATTGATAAAATACAATAAACATCAAGTTTAACTGCAGCGGAACAAGTAATACATTAGAAGAGTCAAGTAGAGCATGATATCTACTATCTTTTTTGATTTAAAAAGTTTATCATCAATTTTTTCGTTGAGACTCGGCTAAATAAATAAACCACATCATCGAATCATCCCTGCACTACAGGCTAAGGATATTCATTAGTATCACGACCACGAATTATCCATGCACTTCGGGCCAATGATATTCGTGTTTTCACTAATAGTCATGATTATACTGAATAATCCTTGGTCATAATCATATCAATCAACAGTCCATCTATGCACTACAGACCAAAGATGACTTTCATCACAATATAAGCATGAGGATGATGACAATGATATAAGAATTCAATTAAACGAGAGCAATGATAAATTTTAAAGATTTATTCTTCAATTTATCCAGAATTCAATATTGTCCAAATTGTAAACATGATACTGCTTTGTGGAGTAAAATTCAAGAATAATATTGTATCAAAAATAATTTGGACAGAAAAGAAATTATTTTTTTCATGAATAGTACTCCGGCATAAAAAGATTAAACTTTAACAAGAATGTTCAGAAAAATATTCTTGTGAAACGATACTAGATGATGCGTAAATTTCAAAGATATTCTACTAATTTCAAAGAGTATAGAAGCAATACTTAACAACATGTGTGTAGAATTCAGAATCTGAAACGAAATAATATTACTTACATACTACAGAGTATGGAAGAAAATATTATTTCATATGAATATTGAACTAAAATAATATCCCTATATGAATACGAAAGAAATAATACACATTACCTTAGTAGGAGATTGGATACTGAAATAGTGTAGTAACAGAATACTCTTCTTTTTTCTCTCTAATTCTCTCTTTATAGAATTCTCTTGTGAGTCGTAGTGAATTGGTGAGAATGAAAGAAGAAATAAGCTTCTATTTATAGAAGATTTCTAGCTTAGCCCTTGCAATGTGAAGAGGCAAGTGGCTTGACGACTGGTGATGTGTAAAGAAAAGTGGTTTGACGCCTGTAATGTGAAACAAGTGGTTCGACGCCTGTAATATGAAACGACAAGTGGTTTGACGCATGTAATGTGAAAGAACAAGTGGTTCGACGCCTGTAATATGAAACGACAAGTGGTTTGACGCCTGTAATATGAAACGACAAATGGTTTGACATCTGGTAAAGGCAATTACTATTGGCGAAAGTGACTCTTAGATGATGACATATGGGCCTCAATGGAATAAACCAAACTTACCAGAAACGTCTCATAACAGACTTCTTATTTATATCAAAGATTGAATAAATATTACCACAAATCATTTTATCTTCAATCAACACATCTTTAATCTTCAAACAATTATTCATCATTAATATTATAACTCATAATATTTAACGACCAGATCATTCCCAAGAAATAAGGGCTTTCCGATAAGGATTTCTCCCTGTTGGCGCGCAATTAGGTGACCAAACCCCTTTCCTCGACAGAACTTTCTAGACATCGTCAATAATGCAAATAATAATATATATGAATAAACTTATTGTCTCAACTATTGATTTAATAATATAAAATATTGTGCAAATGATACTGTGACAATAATTGAATCAATAACGTGAGATATTATGCAGCAATTACTGTAACAATAATGGAGTATAACTGAGTGACTTCTCACGTAAGCATCAATAATTAATATCGTGTGCTACTATGCAACCACGCGTATTACTGTACTTTTATCACAGGGTATTTCAACAGTTAACGGTAAAACTTTGGCCGTTATTTTTATAAAAAGATAATTCTGTTGTTTTCTAACTCCGACAGTAATTCTGTTGTTGGGTCCACCAATGATTGTACCATCGTACGAATATTTCCCGACAAAAAGAATATTCCCCAACAACTTGCTTTACTTTGCAAAATTTTCACATATCACCCTTAACTTTAATCTTTTTATCAATTTAACCATTTACTAAATAAAATAATAATTATATGAAAATCGAATATTTTCATTTCATAAAAATTTGTGGTCTTACAAATATATCTAGGGTAATCTTGAAAAATATGATTCTATTCTCGTTTGTTTTGTGTTGAAATTCAAATCTAAGTGAATTTTATCATTAATTTTTCTCATTGCGTCCAAAAGATCAAGTGTTGCATTCTCGAATTTGTAATAAAAACTTATGAAAAATTATTGACGTTATGAGTGCTTTCTTTCGCGTTATTATCTCCAAAGGTATTGTATCATCATCACAAGTATAATACATTAATTTAATAAGTATGATACATTGGATCAAAAAAAGTATGATATAAACATCAATAAATGCAATAATTTTAATGGTTAATTACATATTCTATTACATTTTTAAAAATAATTACAAAAATAGTGTACTCATAAAATATTTACACAATTAATACAATTTCATATTTATTTACAATATTAGTGCAATTATGATTCCTTAATTTAAGGAATTAGTATGCAATTAAGATTCCTTAATTTAGGAATTAGTTATCCCCATGACTTCTTCTGTCTCTCATCATCTAGAAAAACTACGGTTTTTAAATTCTCAACTATAGTTTTTAGATTCTCAAGAGCCATGGTTTCTGATGATTTACCCGCTGTGAGCTCTTGGATTGCATCTTCTAATTTTGCTTCAGCCAAGTCTATCTCAGAATCAGTTTTCAGAATTTCATCCTTAATCTTTGTAGTGTCTTCACGGATAAGCTCCATTTCTCTCCTTGCTGCCTCTACTTCTATTTTCAACTGTTCCAGAGTGACGACAAGACTTGATGATATAGAAGTAGCATTCTCTTCAGCAGCAGACACAACTTCCAATTCGGATTTCACCCTCAGCAGCTTTGAATTGAGACTCTGAATAGTTAAATCCACCTTCTCTTCTGTTTTTCTCAGTTGAGCTATTTCTAAATTAAGATTCCTTAATTTCGGGATTAGTTATCCCCATGACTTCTTCCCTAAAATAATTTAGCGATTTATTTTTTATGAATATTTGATTACCCACAAAAATTAAAATTGTTACTTTTGTACGAAGGTTTGGCTACCAACTGCATCATATTCATAATAATTTTATTTTTAAAATGTTATTTATAAGTTGGTAACCAATCCTTCATAAAAAGGTAACCCATTCAGTTTTATTGGATTACCAATTAATTATAAAAAAAATTAAGAACAATTTCCAAGTGTTACGTGCAGATGGTATCCGAAATGCTATGTCTAAGTTTCCATTTATGTAGCTGTTAGTTACTTATAAATAACTTTTTAAAAGTAAAATTATTTTGAATATGGTGCAGTTGGTAGCCAAACATTCATACAAGGTAACCATTTTAGTTTTTGTGGGTAACCGAATATTCATAAAAAAAAATTGGTCGTGATTTCCTCTTTGTTCGGCTACTCCGAATTCGTTTTTGGATCTGTTCTTGATGGTTTGGTAACTCCGACTTCTTCTTTTTTGATTTGTTTTGGTAACTTCGACTTCTTCTTCTTTTTCTTCAATTTTTTTTTGTTTTGGTTGTTCGTGATTTCCTCTTTGTTCGGTTACTCCGAATTCATTTTGGATATGTTCTTGCTGGTTTGATAACTCTGACTTTTTCTTTTTCGATTTGTTTTGGTTGTTCGTGATTTCTTCTTTTGTTTTGTTTTCGATTTGTTTGATAACTCTGTTCTTGCTGGGAATTGATATGCAATTATTTTTGAATTTGAATTTATTTTTGTTGTTAGATCCAAGATATTTGAATTTGAATTATTAATTATGGCAGTTATTTCTCCTTGATTTTAGGTTTCCTTATTATTATGAATTTAATCCTATACTAATTTCCTAAATTAAGGAATCCTAATTGCACTAATATTGTAAATAAATATTGAAAAATGTAATATTTTTGTAATTATTTTTTGATGCACTAATAGTGTAATTATTTTTTAATTGTTGTATATTTCTGTAAAGAACCCTAATTTTAATGTAATTAAATTTATGTTCACCGAATAGAAAAACACTTTTTAAATTAATAAATTATTAATTTATCGATAAAATAATAACTCTCTAAATTAATAAAATTTTCCAGTCCCAACAGTATTAATTGATAGGGGTTCTACTATAATACAATTAAGAAAATATAAATAAATAAAATTAAAATATATAAATAAATTTAAAGTTCAAACTAAAGATTACAAAATAAACTTAAAACATTAAAGTATAAAATAAATTTAAATCCAAATTGAGACGTCTGGATGTTTTTCACTATAAGGTCTTAACTTTTGTACTAATAAAACTTGAATGCTGACTTTTGTGATTTGTCAAAAGAAAAAAGGGGAAAAAAATAATGATAGGGGAAGAGGTATGTAAAAAAGATACATATTGTCGGATAAAATTTGCATTTCAACATTGATTTACCAAATGAATTGGGGTAAAAATTCCACTCTATGTAGTTGTTTGGATTTTACGGTGATTTACAAGTCACTAGCTTGTATTTTGATGCTTTCTTTTTATTGGTTTCTATATTTAGTTACTTGCACTTTATTTCGCATTGATATAAGAATTGAAAAAAATACTCCAATATAACATAAGAAAGTAGGAAAATGAAAAAGAAATAAAAATGTCAACAAACCTCTTTCAATTTCAAAAATAAGTAAAAATAACATACTTTTGGTTTTTATAAAAAAGAAAATTATTTATAAATGAAACTACATTACAATATTCTATGGCAAAGTTGATGGTGCAATAGAATTCGCACATGTGTAAGATACCAACTTTTATAAATAAAGATTTAATTTTTTCTAAATATTATTTTGAATAGTAAGGTGTTGATTTGATATAATACTATAGTTATGGGTGATATGTGCAGATTTTGCGAAGTAAGCAAGTGGTCATAAAATATTCGTTAGGTCGGAAAATATTCTTTTTATCGAGGAATATTCGTACGACGGCGCAATCATTGGTGGACCACATAACGGAATAACTGTCGGATATAGAAAGCGAAAGAAATAACATTTTCATAAAATAATGGCAATACTTTTACCGTTAAACTGCTGAAATACCCGGTGATAAAAGTATAGTAATACGCGTTGTTGCACAATAGCACACGATATTGCACAATATCTCTGATTATTGATGTGACGTACCCAAAATAGGTTTACACAACCTATTCTGAGTCGTCAAATACATGGTACATAATTTAAATACAAACTTCATTTATTCAACTGTCATGAAAAATACGACAACACAACAACTGAGTTTCAAAACAAATATTATCTCGTAGACAATATTCAAACTCAAATAAAATCCTCATTACAAATATTGTTGCACTATTTTACAAAATAGTGAGGACTGCTATAAAAACCATCTTGAGTCATTACTCCACTCCCCGACTAGTCCCAACTATATTCTCGCCTCCTGAAAAGAACAATGGAACCAAAAGGAAAAGGGTGAGCCCAACTAGCTCAGTAAATATTATTATGACTAAGATAATGTAGAACAAATTATAATTAGTCCTCAACAGGGAAAAATATGATAGAATACAATTGACAACAAGTTTTAGATCAACAACTGCAGCTGAAAAAATAATCCATTAGAAGAGTCAAGTAGAGAATGATGTCTACTATCTTCTATGATTTAAAAATTTGTTAGTTCCCAGAGGGCATACAATAGATCTAGAAAGGGGGGGGGGTTGAATAGATCATTTTTAATTTTAAAAATCTTTTCCATTTTCATTTATATTGCTGAGTAAATAGCAGATAACAAATTTAAGAATTATTTCAAACACAACGGAATAAGTTAAGGTTCCCCTTCATAGATGCTATGTTAACCATTTTTCTAGAGTTAGTTTAGATGTAAGTAGTTATCATATTAACATCAGTTATAGCATTTATAGATTCATAACGTAAATGACAGAATGTAAAAGACACAAGGGATTTTAAGTGGTTCAAACACTCAAGCTCTTAATCCACTCTTCTGCTTCAACAAGTAAGGATTCCACTAAGGAAGTCTTTATATCACTGAATCACTAAGATTCCTTCAAGGCCAGCAGCCTTGGAACTCTAGTTCACTAAGAACTCTTCAAGTAAAGCAAACTTGGAACTTCAGTTCACTAAGAACTCTTCAAGGCATGCAGCCTTGGAACTTAGTTTAGTTCCTTGGACAAGGACCCTTCTGGCTCTAGCTTCTTGTTGTTGTTGTTGGCGGTGGTGGTGGTGCTGAGTTGCCAAGATGACTTTAAGCTTGTTCATCCTTGATACTTGGTAGTTTGTTGTGATCCTCTTTGGATTCTGCATTGAGACTGGATCACCATTGGGAAGACTGCTAAGTTGATCATGAAGCTTGATCTCTTTAAGTACTTAGCAGTTTACCACTACTTCCTTGGTGCAGCTGATCTTGTGGTTGGTCCTTTTCTGATCTCATCTTGCACTTCTTCACCACATGAGGTTTGCTAAGTCTTTGCATCTTTGGTAGACTTCATCTGGCACTTAGCATCCCCTGAACCTTGATTGGCTTGTGTACAAATTTGGTTTTGTATTTGTTCTTCTTCAACTCTTGATGGTTCATGGTGATTTTTAGACTGGCTCTTTGAATCCTCTCTCTGATCTGCCAATCTTTTGAATGCTATTTTATTGGCCTTCTCGGCTCTCAGTTTAGCTGCCATTTTCAATGGCATTCTCATAGTTATTGAGTGAATTCTTTTTCTGTTAAGGATCTTCTCTTATCTTGCTTCACTTCTACTTTCATAGTCTCACTGCCACTGAGACTTATTCTAATTTTTCTTTGTAGAACTTGTAGACTCAACAACTTGTCAATGACTAACAACTTCTTCTTTTAAGCTTCACCTGTTAAATAGCCTTTCAGAAGCTTCCTATTGGATTATAGCTGTTAGAAGCTATTTGAATTGATTCGCAGGTCTCGAGTTATTTGGTGCAGACTGCAGATGTGACATTACAGCCCCTTTTTCACTTTTTTGACACTGCAGTCTACTATTTCACCTACCACATCAAAAATGTCACTTTAACGTGTCAGGCTGGTAGTCACCTTTATTACTTCTTTCTAATTCATCGATTAGAACATCAGGAGTTATACTTCTGCATCGATGCTTTCAATACCCAACGTTCGAATGTCAGTCTTTGCATTGAGACATTTCCAAGGCTTCAATACTCAAATGACTAAACTCTACGATTCTGATGCATATGACTGAACTCTAGGATTCTGAGAGTGTTCTCTAGATTTGCAATGCAGAACCTCTCTTCCTTTACTCTTGCAGTTCTTCAATACTTCTGCTTGCCTTGACATGCATTAGACATTGACAATTTATTTGAATACTCTGGCCCTCCTCAACTTCAAGACTCATCAGATTGGTCATGCTCAACTCTCTTTCTCCTTGTGATCTCACGTTCATATATCATCAATGGTTTGACCCATGCTCAGTCTTCTTTGTCTATTCTGTATAGGTTGGCCAATATCTCTATTATAGACCTCATCAGTTTCTACTTCTAATCTGGATAGCACTACGATCATGGTTATACCAAAGAGCATTATCCTTTGTTTATCTTGACAGCTATTACATTCCTGACTTTCTTTTATCAGTCACATTATCTGAAGTCTTCTCACTGTTGCTTGTGGAAGACTTCCCTCAACTAGCTTACCAATTCAATCAGGGTGCTGACTGAATTGATGCTTCGATCTTCTGTTTGCTTGCAAGCCATTAGGTGAATGCTCTCTGGCTTCCTTTAGGTAGATTTCATCTTTTACAGCTCTGATCAGAGGCTTCATTCTTTGGATGCTTTGGGAGTGATCATATGTTGAGAATCATGTTAACACTACGATTCTTCCTTGGCGTTGTGAGCATTGATAGGCTTTGTCGAAGACTTTGTTCTGCAGACTATGATATGGCTTTGGTTCTACAGACTCTACGACTCCGAGAGCAGATTGTATACCAGACTACGATTTCTGTTTTAATACTTGTTGTCCATGTCGTGTTTTGCTCGACTACGATTTCTACCTCTGATATGATCAGTAGACTCCACGACTTTAAGTGTGGTCTACGATTCTTAACTTTGCTTGATAGGTGCTTGAATTAACACTACAATTCTGAGTGAGGCCCTCCAAGGTAGACTACGATCTATAGCCACTTTCTTGATACTCTACGATTCTGCCCTGGCTTCTGCAATCCCTCGGTTGGCTCGATGGACTCCCATTTTGCTTTGATAGTCTCCAAGTTCTTTGTTTCTTCTAACAGACTTCTAAGTCTTGTGTAGTACTCGATGATTAGGCAGATCTATCTATTACATCATATAATATCAACCTAACAAGCTTGATCTTTCTATATTCAGTCCTTGTACATCATATTCTTTTAAGGACTTTACACAAGCTGTTTTATTCATGTAGAATCAATCTAACATATTTGATCATTTCAGTCTAAGTCCTTGTACATATATCCCTGTTGTCTATTTAAGGACTTTACAGCTTATTTTAATGCAGACATATTTGCATATTCATTCATTATGATCATAATCAAATCTTATATAAATATGAATATCATTCACATGCTTATTCCTAACAATCTCCCCCTATTTGATTATGACAAAAATAATAAGTGCATATGTATAAGATGAATGAATCTTAAGATACAGTGAGTTACTATATTGCTAGAACAGGCAAAATGAATGATATATTAAAAAGTATTTTGTGATGCCCCCAAAATTTGGTATACATCACCCATCTTGAGTCGCCAGATACATAGCACAGAATTCAAATACAACTTAATAATACAACTGTTGTGTACAATACGACAAAACATAAACTATGAGTTTGAATACAAATATTGTCTACTAGAGAGTATACAAACTCAAAAGGAGTCCTCATTACAATTATTATCACACTATTTCACAGAATAGTGAGGACTACTAATGCACCATCTAGGAACATCACTCCGTTCCCCGACTCGTCCCAGCTATATTCTCATTTCCTGAAGAGAACAGTGAAAGAAAGGGTGAGTTCAACTAGCCTAATAAGAAATATTATGACTAAGATAATGCAGAATAATTTATCGTTTACCTTCAATAGTGTTAAACTGATACAATATAACAAACATCAAGTTTAACTGCAGCGGAACAAGCAATCCATTAAAAGAGTTAAGTAGAGAATAAAATCTACTATCTTTTATGATTTAAAAGGTTTTTCATCACTTTTATCGCTGGGACTCAGCTTAATAAATAATCCACATCATCGAATCACCCCTTCACTACGACCAAGGATATTCTTTAGTATCACGACCACGAAATATCCATGCACTACAGCTTAAGATAATCATGTTTTCATCAACGGTCCTGATCATGCCATAAAATAATTCATCTTTGCACTGCGGCCAAAGAGAATCCATAGCCATAATCATACCAAAAACTGTCCATCAATGCACTATGGGCGAATGAGAATTTTTTTTACCACATCATTCGTCACATTATGATCATGATTATACCGAATAATCCCTGGTCATAATCATACCAAGTCCATCTATGCACTACAGGCCACAAATGAATTTCAACATAATATAAACATGAGGATGATGACAATGATATAAGAATTCAATAAAACAAGTTCAAGAATTAATTTATCCAGGAACTGATAACATTCAAATTGTCAACATGACACTGCTTTGTAGAGTAAAATTCAAGAATGCTCAGAAGAATATTTTCATGAAAAGATACTGGATGAAGTGCAAATATCAAGGATATTCCACTAATTTCATAGATTATAGAAGTCAAAACTTTAACCAACTGAATATAATAAATAATGGAATAACAAAAAAAATCACCATGCATGCGGTACTTCGCATAGACAAGTTATTCCAATAGAATACTAAATAACGGAACCAGATCAGGCGAGATTCGCACCGACAGGATGTTCCAACAGAATAATAAAGAATGGAATAACAACAGAAATCACCATGCATGCGGTACTTCGCATATATAGGTTATTCCAACAAAATACTAATAAGGACGGAACCAGGTCCGGCGTAAAACGCATAGACAGGATATTCCAACAGAATAATAAAGACGGAATCAGGTCCGGTGTAAAACGCACAGACATGATATTCCAACAGAATAATAAAGACGGAATAATAGAAGAATATCACCAAGTATAGGGTAGCCCGCGTATACAGGTTATTCCAATAGAATAATAAAGAATGGAATAACATAAGTTCTCTTCATGAATACAAAAGAATAACACCCCTTACGAGTACAACAACTAATATTCCTTACCTTAAGAAGAAGAGTACTAGATATATAAGTAATGAAGTAGCAGAATACTTTCTTCTTTCTCTCTATAGTTTATCTCTTAAGAGTTTTAGTGAATTCGTAAGAAATAATGAATGAATGAGCTTCTATTTATAGAAAAATGGACTTCATAGTAACTAACTCATGAACGATCTAAATTGATTTATTTTAATCTGACGGTCCATATTTAAAGCAATTTTTTTAAAATAAAATATAATATATTCTATTTATAATCTAATAAAACGAATAACTTTATAAAAGATTTTACTATACAAATACTATGCATGCACTATACAAATACTATGCATAATAAAATATAATATATTTTAATTATTGTCTAATAAAACATATAACTTTATAAAAGTATTCTATTTTATATAAAAAGATTTTACTATGCAAAACACTATGCAGGCACTATACAATACTATGCATAATAAAATATAATATATTATATTTATAGAATAACTTTATAAAAGTATTCTGTTTTTTATAAAAAGATTTTACTATGCATACACTATGCAATATTATGCATAACAGAATATAATATATTCTATTTATAAAATAACTTTATAAAAGTATTTTGTTTTATACAAAAACTTTTTTCTGTTTTACCACATTAATAATACCAATAAAATAAAACTGAGTGACTTATCACGTAAGCATCAATAATCAATACCGTGTGCTACTATGCAACCACACGTATTACTGTACTTTTACTACCGAGTAGTTCAACAATATTAACGATAAAACTTCTGCCGTTATTTTCATAAAATATTTTTGTCATTTTCTCAATCCACAATAATTCCCTTGCGGGGTCCACCAATGATTGTACAGTTATACAGATATTCCCTGATAAAACAAATATTCCCCGACCAATCGAATATAATATGACAACTTGCATATTTTGCAAAATTTATAAATACTACCCACAACTATAACATTATATCAAATCCACACCATAAAAAAATATATCGAGAAAATTAAATCTTTATTCAGAAAATCTGGGGTCTCACAATCTCCCCTCCTTATGGAATTTCGCCCTCGAAATTTACGTACGTACTTGGTATGCTGAACAGGTGAGGATATCTTGACTTCACTTCAAATTCTAACTCTTGAGGTATAACCTTTGAGCGTCGAATATGATCCTTCTTATCCAAGATGTTAACACGTATCTCCTCATACGTTAAATCTTCTGTTATCTCGTCCGGTTCTAAATTAATAATGTGGTTCGGGTCATCCACATATTTATGTAACATCGATACGTTAAAAACGTTATGAACACGCGACATACTTGGCAGTAAAACGAGTCTATAAGCCACAGTTCCTACTCGATCGACGATTTTAAATGGGCCAATTAAATCGAGGGTTGAGATTTCCTCTCTTCGTCAATTCTTGCTTCTAAAATAAAGCCCTCTTGAACCTTCTTCTTCACATTTATCAGCTCTTAGTGTATAGCTTGAGCGACTTTAACTTTATCAATTAAAGTCGATTCTACTCGTATATTTAACTCTATCTTCATCATTCGTAAGTCGTACGAAATGGGCCTTTGTGTTAACAACATCGCACTCGTAAACGCATACGATCTTCTACTCAACGTGTCAGCTACCACGTTCGCTTTCCCACGATGGTAGTGAATGGTACGATCGTAATCTTCAACAGCTCGAGCCAACGACTTTGGCGCATGTTACGTTCATTTTAGTTGAAGAAATATTTGAGGGTTGAAGAAATAGGTTTTGTACTGGGGTCAATACAAAATTCGATTTCACGCTCTAGGGGTAGGCTAAAAAGACTTCAAGAATACGTCAGGAAATTTATTAACAATAGAAATATCATTCAAAACTGTGACTCTCATCCAAGACTTGGATATCACGTCACATTGATACCTATCAACTTGCCATCGTCATTCACGACGTCGCCTACAGAAAGTCTGGCTTCGGTGCATTCCACTCAAGAAGTCAACAGCGAAAGGACCGGGGCTCTTTACTTATGGCTTGATATGACAATGATTGACTTTAGTGGTTTGGTTGCTTGAATTCGCATAACAGGTTGGTTAGGAATATGAAAACTAACAACCTTACGAAAAGCATGATGAGTAGTTAACCAATCGTTTCCTAAAATCGCATCAAAGGCAAGTATTTTCAAAGAGATAAGATTGACAGGTAACGTGAAAGTGTCGATTTGAATCAACAAGATTTATAAATAGTGGAGGTAACGAAGGTTTCTACTATCGATGTTTTAACCAATAAGTCAAAGTCTAATTTCTCTGAATTCAAATTTAAACGTTGAACGCAAGCAAGAGAGATAAACGAATGGGTAGAACCGGTATCGAATAAGGTATAGACTTCACAAGAATTTATAATTAACTAACCCGTGATAACTTCATTCGATTCCTCGTCACGAAAAACGCTCTCCCTTAAACTACCGAATTTGACTTGTTTGGGACAGTCTTTGGTGTCGTCATTACCAATGGAATTGACTTTCGCTATAGGGCATATTTCACCCTCAATTGCTTCGTCGTACTCCTGCTCCATGATCTGAATCATTAGCCTTCGATCCATATCGAATTGGGGTTGACCGCAATGTATAGGGTAATTCAAAACTCGATGATGGGTTCTCCCAATTGCTGTCGAAAAAGAGAAATACATATCATCTATTTTAGCTTTCTTGGATTGGACTTCTCTTTCCACAATATCAACGCGTCGTGTGGCTTTTACCCATGCATCTTTCATTCTCACTCGTTCAGTTGTTTCTTCTTTCAGCTGCTCCTTGACATTTGAATTCTCAGATTCCAGCTTTAATATCGTATACTCTGCCAAAGAGCGCTCCTGTTCATCTATCGCACATCGGGTAATACAATTTTGAATTGTTACATTCCTTTGTACCACAACCGCCTTCCGTTCTTCAGCCTACTCTTCTAACTCATGAATACGATTTTATAATTCTACATTTTGATCAATAAGTTCTTCTAATAAATCCTCCTCAGGTTCCTCTTCTTCCTCACTCTTAGTTGCTACCTTTGTGACTAACTTGAGTGCAACTTTTAATTCCTCAATCACCACATGGATATCTCTAATCACATTATCTTGGTTGGAGAATGAGGTATCTCCACGGTCTCATGTGCTCCATTGCTATTCTCAACATTCTCGGATGTCATTTTCAAATACTGCCACAAAACAAGGGTTAATTGACATGTAACATATTATCCCTATATTCTGACCGACCAATTAAATACCAAATAATCTTAGGTAGGTCATACTAGCGAAGGAATTCCCCGTCTCTCCCCTCCTAGTTCTATTCTCACATCCTAGCCAGGGATCATATCCCTAAGCTTTGATACCAACTGTGAAGCCCCCAAAATTAGGTATACATCACCCATCTTGAGTCGCCAGATACATGGTACAGAATTCAAATACAACTTAATAATACAACTGTCGTGTACAATACGACAAAACATAAACTGTGAGTTTGAATACAAATATTATCTACTAGAGAGTATACAAACTCAAAAGGAGTCCTCATTACAATTATTATCACACTATTTTATAGAATAGTGAGGACTACTAATGCACCATCTAGGACCATCACTCCGTTCCCCGACTCATCCCAGCTATATTCTCATTTCCTGAAGAGAAAAGCGAAAGAAAGGGTGAGCTCAACTAGCCCAGTACGAAATATTATGACTAAGATAATGCAGAATAATTTATCGTTAGCCTTCAACAGTGTTAAACTGATACAATATAACAAACATCAAGTTTAACTGCAGTGGAACAAGCAATCCATTAAAAGAGTCAAGTAGAGAATAAAATCTACTATCTTTTATGATTTAAAAGGTTTTTCATCACTTTTATTGCTGGGACTCAGCTTAATAAATAATCCACATCATCGAGTCACCCCTGCACTACGACCAAGGATTTTCTTTAGTATCACGACCACGAAATATCCATGCACTACAGCTTAAGATAATCATTTTTTCATCAACGGTCCTGATCATGCCATAAAACAATTCATCTTTGCACTGCGGCCAAAGAGAATCCATAGCCATAATTATACTAAAAACTGTCCATCAATGCACTACGAGCCAATGAATTTTTTTTTACCACATTATTCGTCACATTACGGTCATGATTATACCAAATAATCCCTGGTCATAATCATACCAAGTCCATCTATGCACTATAGGCCACAGATGAATTTCAACATAATATAAAATGAGGATGATGACAATGATATAAGAATTCAATAAAACAAGTTCAAGAATTAATTTATCCAGGAACTGATAACATTCAAATTGTCAACATGACACTGCTTTGTAGAGTAAAATTCAAGAATGCTCAGAAGAATATTTTCATAAAAAGATACTGGATGAAACGCAAATATCAAGGATATTCCACTAATTTCATGGATTATAGAAGTCAAAACTTTAACCAACTGAGTATAATAAAGAATGGAATAGCAAAAGAAATCACCATGCATGCGGTACTTCACATAGACATGTTATTCCAACAGAATAATAAATAACAGAACCAGGTCAGGCGAAATTTGCATCGACAAGATGTTCCAACAGAATCATAAAGAATGGAATAACAATAGAAATCACCATGCATGCAGTGCTTTGCATAGACATGTTATTCCAACAGAATACTAATAAGGAAGGAATCAGGTCCGGCATAAAACGCACAGACAGAATATTCCAACAGAATAATAATAAAGACGGAACCAGGTCCGACGTAAAACGCACAGACATGATATTCCAACAGAATAATAAAGACGGAATAATAGAAGAATATCACCAAGTATAGGGTAGCCCGCGTATACAGGTTATTCCAACAAAATAATAAAGAATGGAATAACATAAGTTCTCCTCATGAATACAAAAGAATAACACCCCTTACGAGTACAACAAATAATATTCACTATCTTAAGAAGAAGAGTACTGGATATATAAGTAATGAAGTAGCAGAATACTTTCTTCTTTCTCTCTATAGTTTATCTCTCTAGAGTTTCAGTGAATTCGTAAGAAATAATGAATGAATGAGCTTCTATTTATAGAAAAATGGACTGCATAGTAACTAACTCATGAACGGTCCAGATTGATTTATTTTAATCTGACGGTCCATATTTAAAGCAAAATCTTTTAAATAAAATATAATATATTCTATTTATAATCTAATAAAACGAATAACTTTATAAATTTTTTTACTATGCAAACACTATGCATAATAAAATATAATATATTTTAATTATTGTCTAATAAAACAGATAACTTTATAAAAGTATTCTGTTTTATATAAAAAGATTTTACTATATAAAACACTATGCAGGCACTATGCAAGCACTATCTAACACTATGCATAATAAAATATAATATATTATATTTATAGAATAACTTTATAAAAGTATTCTGTTTTATATAAAAAGATTTTACTATACAAAACACTATGCATACACTATGAAACACTATGCATAATAGAATATAATATATTCTATTTATAGAATAACTTTATAAAAGTATTCTATTTTATACAATTTTTTTTTTCTGTTTTACCACATTAATAATACCAATAAAACAAAACTGATTGACTTATCACGTAAGCATCAATAATCAATACCGTGTGCTACTATGCAACCACGCGTATTACTGTACTTTTACTACCGAGTAGTTCAACAATATTAACGGTAAAACTTCCGCTGTTATTTTTATAAAATATTTTTGTCGTTTTTTAATCCGACAATAATTCCGTTGCGGGGTCTACCAATGATTTTACCGTCATACGGATATTCCCTGATAAAAAAAATATTACTCGACCAATCGAATATAATATGACAACTTGCATACTTAGCAAAATTTATAAATACTACCCACAACTATAACATTATATCAAATCCACACCATAAAAAAAATAGATCGAGAAAATTAAATCTTTATTCATAAAATCTGGGGTCTCACACATTTGATTACAGCTGAATAGTAAACCTAAATTCTGGATCCAAAGTTAACTATTACATATAGAGATGTACATTCTTCTTCATGTGTGTCTCCTGGATTCCCTTCTGTTGTTGTCAACTCAACGATCGTTTTTAGAGAGATGTTTCAGTGAGTGATTTGTCACTAATCCCCATTGTTGGGAGATTGCATATTTAAATTTGATGTTGAAAGTAAAATATTCATGATTATATGTAAAGTCCTTCAAGAAATATATGTACAAGGACTTAGTGGTAGATCAAATTTGTTAAGTTGATCTAAGCTTTTAATGTTTATCATTCTGTAAACGAATGTATAGATAAATAGATCAAAGCTGTTAGGTTGATCTATGCCTTGAGATGTAATAGATAGGCTTCAACAAAATCGTGGTCTATCGAGCTGATCAAGAGATTGCAGAAGCAAAGGCAGAATCATAAGGCATCGAGAATCGTAGTGTGTCTGCCTTGAAGGGCCTCTCCTGAAATCGTAGAGTGGTCCAAACGTTTGCCACGCCAACTCAGAGATCGTAGTGTGCTCTCGAAAATGTAGAGTCTGCAAGACTAGCAACTGAAAATCGTAGTGTGCTATTCCTTAAGAGAAATCATAGTGTTCTCATTT
The DNA here is from genome assembly GCA_020205505.1 of Panax japonicus. NCBI lineage: Eukaryota > Viridiplantae > Streptophyta > Magnoliopsida > Apiales > Araliaceae > Panax > Panax japonicus. Next base: position 31,855,083 of record CM035111.1, read on the forward strand.
GTTAAGTATCGGATCAAGCACCAAGGTGGCAAGACACCACGATCAGAATCGTAGAGCATCATCTGCCTGTGTTAGAAGCATCGAGCCTTGCCCATTTGTTTAAGGATAAATCCCAACAAATGTGGAATGGATTATAAACGTTGAAGTTTTTGGTAGTCCCAATGACACAAAAGATATCCTTAGTATACAACAAAGAAACGTATTGAAGAAGCTAAGGAAAGTACTATGGGTCAGCAAAAAACACCTTTTCAGGTGTTAGGTGAGATAGCAGGCTGCTGTGTCAGTGGGCCATACTACTAATCAGAAGATGTATAGAAAGTCTCCATCAAAGCTCAGAAATGTCAAACGTATTTAATGCTTCAACGGATGTCTTCAACGGATACATTTCAAAGACCACATATATGCAAAACATCAGCAGATGATTCAACTAAGCAAGCATTGAACAAAAACGCTGAAGAACACTCAATGCTCAACTCTACGATATGAAAAGAGAAAGCTTGCTCAGCTACTTAATTCTTTCAAACAAGAGCTTAACGACAACTGAGTAGCTCCATTCAAGAACTCATCAACTACTATCAAGTGAAGTAAGAAGTTCCAAGTCAGAAGGACTTGAAGAGTTCTAAGTGAACTATGAAGAACCAAGTCTGCTGGACTTGAAGAGTTCAAAAGTGAACTGAGAAGTACCAAGACTGCTGGTCTTGAAGGAATCTGTGGGATTCAGAAAGTGTAAAAGATATCCTTACTAGATTTCCTACTCGAGGAGTAGAAGAGTGGACTAAGAGCTTTAAGTGCTCTGAACCATTTAAAATTATTGTGTCTCTTACATTCTTGCTATAACTGCCATAACTGTTATAATTGCCTCACTCTTATTAACTCACTATATCTTTAAGAGAGAATAAACACATCTTAATTCTGCTGTGTTTGAATCATTATCAAAACTAACAAAGTATTTCGAAAAGAATTTAAAATATCTATTCAACCCCCCTTCTAGATAACTATTGTGCCTCCAGGAACTAACACCCATCTTAGAGTTGCATGGATTAACCACTGATGTGCCCCAAGAGAGTTCGGGCACTAAAATTTTAAGGTGAATTTTCAAAACGCCTTTTCAAACTGTATTTGTAACTTCCCTCCACACGATCTGCATAGTGGGACACATGTTGAGTTTTGCCGGGCTCCATGATTTTAAATAGTGTGGAAAATACTGATCTGCCCTTAGTTCCCCCTGAGCTAATGTATTCTTTGGGAAGACTACGATCGTCGAGACTGCTCTATGATTATTGAGTTTTCTGCTGATCATACTCTACGATTATTTTCTGGCATGTTTCTTGTTATAAGCTCTGACTTAATATTCCTTCTAGGTTATTAAGGTTGCTCAGGAAGGGCCAACCTCTTAGATTGAACTAAGGGTCAGGTTTGTCCCTAAAGCACTTATCAGAAGGACTGTATATACTTGGTGGTAAGAATGTCATCACGATAGGTTTTTTGTCAAAGTTTGTTCACCATCATTGGACATACTTGATGTTGGCATTTGTCAGTGGAAGAGGGTGAGGTGCTTTCAGCTATATCAATTGTATGTTCAGGAGAGTGTATTGAGAAGTATTGCAATCGTAGAGTTAGTATGTTATACTCTACGATTGGAATGTTGATTGTGGGGAAACTCAATTTGAAATGGTGAGACTTGATGGTCAGTCTTAGAGTTTAGGAACTCTAAGACCATGAGTAAGGATTCATTTGATACATCAGCCACAGAGTTTTGAGACTCTATTTCTGGGAGAGGACTTGTTTGGATAACCCCGAGTTTAATTTCAGGAATCATTGAAGCTTATCTAAATTCCTGAAGACCGATTGGTGGATAGTTCATCATGCAACATTGTCTGGTGAAGCACCTTTCATGTAAATAATTTAAGATGGGCAACTAATGGCCAATCTCTATAGAATGGTCATCAGAGATGCAAGGAGTATTGAACTTTTATCTGAGCTCATCTTTGAGTCTAGCAATGAATTTTACTTCTGCTTCTTCTTAAGCTTCTTCATCATGATCTTCATATCCTCAGTCATTCTTGCCTTTGCATCAAGTTCAGCTGTCTTCAGTGTTTGAGAGTTTTGAAGGATTTAGCTTTAATGTGTTCCTCCTCAATTTTGTTATTGTTGGGCTTTAACATACTGTGGCTCACTTATAGTTAATACCTCCGTCTTAGAAGTAGATGGGCTAGCTTCTGCATATATATCCTTACAAGGTCACTTTTGTACTTCTCCTTCTAGCTGGAATCTTCTGAACTGATCTGGTATTTTCCTGATTAAATCAGTTTCATTGGATTTGTAAAGTACTTTTGAACTGGTTACTTCTTGATTTGCTGATCAGTTACTACGAACGTAGGTTTTATTATTCAGACTTCCAGGATGTTCCCTTTGGAATGATATGCTTTGCATGGATAGAACCAGTAGAACTCTTTTATTTTGTCATGCAATGGCCGTTGCAGCATCCACCTCTGATGGTTTGGCAAGTCTGGACTCTTCGATCGAGACGAATGAAGACTTCTTTGATTAATGGCTGCATTTTCCCTTCTAATGTAGATGGTTGGATCCTTGTAATCGAAGCTATCTGCTTTGGTATTTCTTGTGTGATTATATAGACCAAGTACCTACAAGTTAGGTAAATTTCTATTTTTGGTACCCCTGATTGTTTGGGTCCTGCTGGATTAGTTTTCTCAAAAACCCAATTCCTGATATGAATATATCAGATTTAGATATGATATTTATGATGTATGATGATGAATGTGTGAATGATAAAGCTTTTTAATATGACACTCCTTTACTATGATTGTTTCACCCTTTGCTTGTTTTGTTCACTGATTTTGAATGTTCTTAGAGTATGAATCAACTCTACTACTTATTTGTATCTGGTTGATTCATGGAGATGATCAGTTTTTAAGAATCCTCAAGATGCTCCTTGTGACACCCCCAAATCCGGGTACTTCAATTCCCACAGGATTTGGTGTTCACTGTCCAAACATCATGTATCTATCTACCCATAATAAATGAAAAAAACATAAATAGATAGAAATAAATCCTCTCCTTATGGAGTTACAATATCTGAATATAAATACGTCAATCCAAGGTCATACTAACCTTAAATCTCAAATGCGGAAACATAAACAAATATTAAGTCTTACACAATTTAAACATAAGTCTGAAACATAACATAACATAACAAATAAATAACTAGTTTTCATAACTTGTTAATCTTGCCCTTGCCTTTGCTAGTAGAAGGCTCGTCGGACCTTTCATTCTTTACTGCAATATTATTATTACGCAAGAGTGAGCACGATTGTCCACAAGTATAATAATATAGCAATAAAATAATAACATGCCAATTAATCAAAGACTTCTGAAATAAGAAAACTCGACTTTTGAATCAAGAATGAATAACAAGAATCAAAAGAACTTCTGAGGGTCATAAGACCTTGAACTACGTGCTAGGTTATCAAGTGTTTATACTTGAAACCTTTAATAGTCATAAGACTATGGACTCTTCTTCTCATACTTAGGGGGATCGGCACTTAGTACTATACTATGCACAATATCTTAATGCTAAAGCATAATTAATCCCCTATAACAAGGTTGTTCATCTCAGTTTAACATTAGAGTCCGCACCAAAGGAAGTTTGGTTTGGATAAGCTCAACAATGGTTCTGAAATTTAGAACGTTCATCAACTATGGACTAGTCGAATCAATAAGGGTTCGCTAGTCTTACAAGGTTCAACAATAATTGATATTCAATTTGAATAATAATGTTCAAGATGTATACAATCGAATAAGTATTGTATAACAGGAATCATCCTTTTAAAGAATGATAACATCTAATATGAAATCTTGACTTGAACAATAGTAAACAAGATAGAATAAGGAACTTGCTTTGTGTAAAGAAAAAAGGTTTAGGAACTTGCCTTGTGCGTAGGCTAAACGATTACTACTCCCGTTCACCAGAAGTCCTACACACATACCATATGTATTCACGACATTCATTAGTTACATTTTCACTTAATTATTTAATATAACTCCACTTTATTTAACAAATCATTACCCTCATAATTTAATTACTTAATTAAATTAGAATATTTTCATTTTCTTACTATTATTACACTCGAATAAATTATTTCAAAATAATTTCTATCGAATATTTATTTTATTCCATAAATATCTCAATTAAAATATTCATTTTATTTGATAAATATTTTAATATAATTTTCATTGAATATTTATTTTATTTCATAAATATCTCAATTAAAATATTCATTCTATATGATAAATATTTTAATATAATTTTTACGAATATTTATTTTATTCCATATATATCTCAATTAAAATATTCATTTTATTTGATAAATATTTTAATATAATTTTCATCGAATATTTATCTTATTTCATAAATATCTCAATTAAAATATTTATTTTATTTGATAAATATTTTAATATAATTTTCGTCGAATAATTATTTTATTCCATAAATATTTCAACCAAAATATTTATTTTATTTGATAAATATTTTAATTAATTATTTTTTTATTTTTATTTTTTATATTAATTTTTTTTGCCTGCCGGGGGCGGGGTAATTTAGTTTGGTAACACCTGCTGGGGACGGGGTTACCCACACTCAGTTTTTACAGTTTGCGAACATAACAAGGCCAATTTAGGCAAAAAAAAAAATCTCACACAAGTTAACATAGAACAACCCAATAAATTCCAAATTAAACCAACATGGTGAATTTTAATGCTACCCATGAAGTATAAACTTCACAAAAACATCATACAAAGGCTATAGCATGATTCTAACACTTTAATTCATGTAATTACACAATTTACAACATTTAATTTCACTGTTTTTCATATTTTATAAAGTTTTGATGAAAAATATGAATTTTAACACTACAGATTCGTTAATTCATCGAATCCATCAGTTTAAATTCTATTCTATTCGTTTCAACATACATAAGCATATTCAAGTATCAATTTTGATACAAACATATGATTAAAGCATTTAATTTGTACGTAAGGGCCATATGAGCCATATATACAACTTTTATACTCTGTAACTTCACAAAACCCAATTAACACATAATTACATGAATTTAATCACTGTGATTCATGTATACATGATATATAATATGTTATGAACAATTTATAATACATATATAGACATATAATCAAAAAATGTCAAATTTCCCATTCACGGAGAACTTTTAAAATACGTAATGGAAAAACTATAACTTTTCAAAATTCTAATTTATATATGCTTTCGTGGATCAATTAATTTAAAACAGACATAAATCACGTACAATTGAGTTATGTATGCTAATAGACATCTAACATTAAGTAATAAACAAGAATTCATGAAATCCCATTATCAGATAACTCAGTTGGGAGAAAATATAATACGTGAAATATAAAACTTAGATTAGGGTTTACCGTTGCTTTCTCTATTTGAAGGTGATACAAACTTGAATTCTCCAATTCCTCTCAAATAAATTCTCTCAATTTTCTCTATAGAATTTCTCTGATGAAAGTAGGAACTTATATGACGTATGATATAAGATATAAGTATAATACGTATAATATATAATGGGTGGGTTAGTGGCGTCAGTTAATCTGTAATGGGTTAACTGGTGCAACTCCCCTTAGGGCCTTATTTGGCTAAACTTTATTCTCCCTTTCCATTTATTTTAATTAACTCTTATTATATAGTTAATGGTCACACATCTAATTAATCAATTAATTTTATTTAATTGAATTAAATAAAATAGAATAAAATCACAAAAATTCACATAGTCACATAATTAAAATTCTTATTTATTAATTGTGTTAATTTATTAAATGTCTAATTAATTATTAAATTAATTAGAATAACATTATGCTTATTAATTAATTTATTTAATCAAATAAGCTCAATTAAATACATACTTTGAATATAAGAATTCTCCACATTAATTTAATCAATGTAACACATATAATTAAATTAATCTACCACAATTTCATCAATTAATTATTTAACCCAATAATTAAATCATCGAAAAATATTTATTTAATTTAATAAATATTCAAATTAAATTACAAAAATCTCATTTGTCACACTCCTCTAGTGTTGATCATACTCTATATTTTATAAAAAACACAAATCATTAGTTTTGTATATATTTGCATGCATACCAATCCTTCAGTAGGAGTTAATCCACTTAAGCTTAGTTGGTTTTAGATTAACTTACGACATACTCCATACTTCTTACAAGATACTATCTTCAAGCTGAACTTTGGGTGGAGAGAGAGTTTGTTGATAATTAACTTTCCAACCTTAATGTACTCTCTCTCTTACCCTTTTCATTAAGAGTATGGTCTCTTGGTAGAATATTGAAGTAGTACATAAGGTGATGCTGCATAATGTTCATGTGTGTGATAATGAAGAATCGTACCTTTACACTGTCAGTTTCTTGACAGTCGTTTGTCTTGCTAGAATGACGTTGAGAATTGTTGTGCAAATCTGTAAATTCATTGCTGACAACTTGTTGCTTCATTTGACCTTAGATCAATCAGGCATCGTCTTGGAGTTGATAACGTAAGAAAGTCTTGGCAGTTTTAGTTCTTTGATAATCTTGAGTCTCAAGGATCAGATCCAACTGATTAGCCAAGTAAACATTGAACAAAATTTTCTTTCTTCTATTGGATATATATTTCTCTGTATGTATAGGCCTTTCTTGAATTTCCATCACTTGTCTGCAGACTGTTGATTTTCTTTGGACATGGATTGGTCTTGTTGTTATATTAATTTAGAACCGGAACCAATCTAAGCAGCTTCAGGTGAATATGCAAATTTACATGTACACATAATTTTCAACATGTGAGTTCATCAGTAATCACAAGAGACTTACTACTAAACTAATTTTAGAATATGGTTTGTGCCTAGGATCATACTCAAAGCGTTAGCTTTAAGAATGTAATATGAGGACCTGCTTTGATACCAATTGTTAGTTCCCAGAAGGCACACAATAGATCTAGATGGGGGTTGAATATATCCTTTTTAATTTTAAAAATCTTTTCCATTTTTGTTTACATTACTGAGTAAATAGCAGATGACAAATTTAAGAATTATTTCAAACACATCAGAATAAGTTAAGGTTCCCCTTCATTGATGTTATGTTAACCATTTTTCTGGAGTTAGTTTAGATGTAAGTAGTTATCATATTAACATCAGTTATAGATTCATAATGTAAATGACAGAATGTAAAATGCACAAGGGATTTTAAGTAGTTCAGAGACTCAATCTCCTAATCCACTCTTCTGCTTCAACAAATATGGATTCCACTAAGAAAGTCTTTACATCACTGAATCACTAAGATTCCTACAAGGCCAGCAGCCTTAGAACTCTTGTTCACTAAGAACTCTTCAAGTCCAGCAGACTTGGAACTTCAGTTCACTAAGAACTCTTCAAGGCCTGCTGTGACGCCCCCAAAATAGGTCCATTCCATCCAACCCATTTTGAGTCGCCAAATACATGGTACAGAAACAACTACAACTTTTACAACCCATAAACTGTGAGTTTGAATACACACATTGTCATCTAGACAATATACATACCCAACTATGTCCTCAATACAATTATTGATATATTATTTTACAAAAATGGTGAGGACTACTAAACAACTCTCTCAAGGACCATCAATTCATACCCCGACTCGTACTCGCTATATTCTCGTCTCCTGAGAAGAAAAATGGAACAAAAAGGAAAAGGGTGAGCTCAACTAGCTCAGTAAAGAATATTATGACCAAGATAATATACAACAAATTATCGTTAGTCTTTAACAGGGGAAAAAAATCTAATAGAATACAATAGAACTCAAGTTTTAAATCAATATTCGCAGCGGAAAATATTAACAGGCCAAGGATATTCGCTACCGTACAATCTCGAGCGATATGTCCTTCCTTTCCACAATTATAACATACCTTGAACTGTTGTGGGCAGTTTGGACTGATATGTCCCTCTTTCCCGCATTTGTAGCATATGACCGGTGGTCTTTCTCCTCCCTTAGAACCAGTTGCTGCCGGAACTGTTGTCTTCACATGGTCGTTGTTAAATCTCCTCTTTTTAAAATCTCCTCCTGACTCGCTTCTTCTATTTTCATAGCTATGATTACCACCAAAGTGGTTACCATTTTTGTCCGTCTTTTTCTTTCTCCACTGGTTATTATTATTTTACTGACTGCTATCCCCAGTATGATCCTGATTGTGGTACCTCGGTTGACCGTACTCGTTATCTCGCTCCAACAATTGAGCCCTGTTAACAACATCTGAATAGAGAGAAAATTTATGAGAGATGAGATATTGTCGTATGCCGGGTTTCAAACCTCTCAGAAACATCCGCGTCATACGTTCCTCATTCTCCACCAAATGAGGTGCAAACCTGGATAACTCTGCAAACTTTGCCTCGTACTGAGACACCGTCATGTTATTTTGTTCTAATCTGATGAACTCCACTTCATTCATATGACGAACACTTTCAGGAAAGTATTTGTCATTAAATAGTTTCTGAAACGTCTCCCAAGACATGCTGAGTGCGGCTGGATGGGTACGGTTCACAGACTCCCACCAGTAGTCTGCCTCGCCACGGAACATAAAGGTGGCGAATGGAACCTTCTGTTCCTCCGTGCATCCCAAGACATTGAATATCTTGGTAATTTGCTTGACCCATGTCTCCGCCATGATCGGATCTGGCTTTCCCTTAAATTCTGGTGGTCCCAACTCTTTGAACTGCTTGGCTGTGACAACCCGTGAATTGTTATCATTTCCTCCTGTATTTTGAACACGAGTCTCCCTCGTCTGATTTTGCATGAACTGCAAAAAGCATCTAAACATTGTGTCGTTCATCGTCTGATCAGTGGTGTTGTTTACAGGAGGAACATTGCCAGCATGTTGCACGTTCTCCTCGTTGGTGAGTACAGGCGTCTCCACAGTCTCATTTCCACTGTTAATATTCTCAGTCGACATTCTCAAATGCTGTCATAAAACAAGGGTTAATTAAGGAAATCAATATATCACATAATATCCCTATATACTGACCAACTAGCAAATAACCTTAGGCAGGACACACTAGCGAATGATTTACTCGTCTCTCCCCTCCTTGTTCTATTCCCCGATCTCCGCCAGAGATCATATCCCTAAGCTCTGATACCAACTGTGACGCCCCCAAAATAGGTCCATTCCATCCAACCCATTTTGAGTCGCCAAATACATGGTACAGAAACAACTACAACTTTTACAACCCATAAACTGTGAGTTTGAATACAAACATTGTCATCTAGACAATATACATACCCAACTATGTCCTCAATACAATTATTGATATATTATTTTACAAAAATGGTGAGGACTATTAAACAACTCTCTCAAGGACCATCAATTCATACCCCGACTCGTACTCGCTATATTCTCGTCTCCTGAGAAGAAAAATGGAACAAAAAGGAAAAGGGTGAGCTCAACTAGCTCAGTAAAGAATATTATGACCAAGATAATATACAACAAATTATCGTTAGTCTTCAACAGGGGAAAAAAATCTAATAGAATACAATAGACATCAAATTTTAAATCAATATTCGCAGCGGAAAATATTAATTCATAGAAGAGTTACGTAGAGGATGAAATCTACTAATGTCTATGAATTTAACAGTCCATCAACAATATTTTTTTATCCCTGTAACATCAATCAATGCACATCTTGAATCATATATTCATCCTTGCACTACAGGCCAAGGATATTCATCTGTTAGTCATGTTCATCTAAACACCTGTTCATCTTTACACTACGGGCCAAAGATATTCATCAGAAATCATTCATCTTTGCACTACAGGCCAAAGATATTCAATAATAACATCCTTTAAGACTGAAGATAATAAAAAATATTTTTAAAGAAGCGAATCAAGTGAAACAAAATGACAAGGATTAAGGATTAAGGATTCGTACTTTGTTTTATCCATGTCCAAAAAGACCTCAAAAATAATCATAGTGGTGTAAAATTCAAGAATGATCAAAATATGGATACAATCAAAGCTAGTATCCACAATAGATATTTTGGACGAAAAGAAAAAAAATAATTTTTCTGTGAATAGTGCCGTATCGTGAATAGTGCCGTATACGTGAATAGTACCGTATACGTGAATAGTAACTCCAGCACAAAAGTTCCAAATTTGATAAAAACGATCAGCAATATTTCGGCATAATGATATTGAAGAAAATAATATCATTTAAGAAGAAAATAACATCCCTTACCTCAAAATAGCCGTACTTCTAACTGAATTTCGGTATAGTGCTGACAGAAACTCGCACCGTATAGCAACACTCAAAGTATACTCACAAGAATACGCTCGATAATATAGAGAGAGAAAGAGAGAAAACTTTGTTTCTGGTGTGATTTTCAATTCTAACTTAGCCCTCTATTTATAGGAAAATGTTAGAACGCCAAAGGAGACTAAAATAATAAATTAATATTATTTATTTTTAAAATTTATACGCATGCTTTTAAGACCAGCCACCAGCCATCTTTGAATAAATTTTCAGCAGCCAATGTGTTTGAAAAATCAAAAGTGGGACCCACCCATAATTTAATAAAAATTATTTTATTTTTCGAAACTTCAATAATTCGTAGAAAATAGCTCGTTTATCAGAAAAATTCGAAACTCGCGACTTTCCAAGGGAAATTCCATTCTCTACAACTTTGCAGAAGAAAATTTTTCCAAATTCCAAATAGAAATTGACCGAAATCCACAAACGGACGATTTTACAGTCTATACTCAATTTTCGGTCAAAAATTATGTCCACCGACACACAAAACATGTGTTAAACATTTAATGCCACAAAAATACTCTACCTCCTCATATACTCATATATCCCACATTCATTATAAAAATATCATCGTTAATATATTATTAAAATAATATATTTAAATGAATTATTTTATCAGAAAAAGATAAAATATTAATTTTCAACCATTGTTACATTAAAAATTTTCTCCATCTATATCCACATAAAATAAATATTTTATTTATCATAATAATCAATAATTAATTATTAAAAATAATATTACAGAATCACAGTACTGACAACCAGGCCGTTCCCAGGATAGAGGGGGCTTTCCAATAAGGATTTCTCCTTACTGGCGCGCAATTAGATGACCAAACCTCTCCTTGACAGAACTTTCTAGACATTGCCAATAATGTTATCTGATAATATTATTCAAATAATATGAATTATTGATCTGATAATGAAAAATACTGTGCAATGTCAATTATTGAAACAATAATAATATAAATATCAACGCAGCAATTATTGAATCAATAAAGTAATGAACAGTAACTCCTGTAGAAATTATTGAGTAGTGCCTTCTTACGTAAGGATCAATAATTCAAAATACTGTGCAATACTGTGTGCTACTGTGCAACAACGCGTATTACTGTCTTTTAACCACCGGGTATTCCAACAGTGTAAACGGTAACAACTACGCCGTTATTTTTAAACAACTTATATTTGTCGTTTTCTTCCTTCAATCGCTTTCCGTTATGGGGCCCACACATGGCTGCGCCGTCGTACGAATATTCCCCGACAGTACGAATATTCCACGACCAAACGAATATTCCCCGACAACAATGAATATTTTATAACCACTTGCTTATTTTGAAATATTTGCGTATTTTACCCATAACTATCCTCATTAATCAAATCAACCCTTACTATTCAAAATAATAATTAAAGGAAATTAAATTTCATTTATTAATTATTTGGGGTCTTACACCTGCAGCCTTGAACTCAGTTTAGTCCCTTGGACAAGGACACTTTTGGCCTTAGCTTCTTCTTGTTGTTGTTGGTGGTGGTGGTGGTGCTGAGCTGCCAAGATGACTTTAAGCTTGTTCATCCTTGATACTTGGCAGCTTGTTGTGATCCTCTTTGGATTCTGCATCGAGACTGGATCGCCATTGGGCAAACTGCTAAGTTGTTCATAAAGCTCGATTTCTTTGAGTACTAATTAGCAGTTTGCCACTACTTCCTTGATGTAGCTAATCTTGTGGTTGGTCCTTTTCTGATCTCAGCTTGCACTTCTTCACCATATGAACTTTGCTAAGTCTTTACATCTTTGGTAGACTTCGTCTGACACTTAACATCCTCTGAACCTTGGTTGGCTAGTGTATAGATTTGGTTTTGTATCTTATCTTCTTCAGCTCTTGATGGTTCATGGTGACTTTTAGACTGGCTCTATGAATCTTTTCTCAGATCTGTTAATCTTTTGAATGCTATTTTCTTGGCCTTCTCGGCTCTCAGCTTAGCTGCCATTTTCAATGGCATTCTCATAGTTATTGAGTGAAGTCTTTTTCTATTAAAGCTCTTCTCTTATCTTACTTTACTTCTACTTTCGTAGTCTCATTGCCACTAAGACTTATTTTAATTTTTCTCTGTAGAACTCGTAGAGTCAACAACTTGTCAATGACCAACAACTTCTTCTTTTAAGCTTCACCTGTTAAATAGCCTTTCAGAAGCTTGCTATTGGATTATAGCTGTTGGAAGTTATTTGAATTGATTCGCAGATCTCGAGTTATTTGGTGCAGACTGAAAATGTGACATGACATCCCCTTTTTTACTTTTCTGACATTGCAGTCTAGTATTTCACCTACCACATCAAAAATGTCACTTTAACATGTTAGGTTGGTAGTCACCTTTATTACTTCTTTCTAATTCCTCGATTAGAACATCATGAGTTGTACTTCTGCATCGATGCATTCAATACCCAACGTTCGAATGTCAGTCTTTGCATTGAGACGTTGTCAAGGCTTCAATACTCAGATGACTGAACTCTACGATTCTGATGCAGAAGACTGAACTCTACGATTCTTAGAGTGTTATCTGAATTTGCAATGCAAAACCTCTCTTCCTTTACTCTTACAGTGCTTCAATACTTTTGCTTTCCTTGACTTGCACTAGACATTGATTGTGACAACCCGAGAATTTAGAAAATTTTTAAAATTTTTAATAATTAATTTTGGGTTCAAAATTAGAACCTAGACAGAAAATAAGTGTACGCGTTTGATATTTTTAAGATAGAATTTTGAGGATTTAAAAATTCTGTGAATGATTTAGGTGAATTATTCAGGATTAAGGAAATACGTGAATATGGTTATGTATGTGTACAGAATGTGGTTAAGGGTTAATAAACCCTAAAATTATATTAAGAACGTCAACGTTCGATTAGAAAATTCTTAGGGTTTGACAAGAAACCCTAAAACCGGTTCTGGAAACCCTAATTTTAGTTTTGGGAATTCGAAACCCTAATTCAGGAATTTAAAACCCTAATATGGGAACTTAAAGGATAATTTTAATTCTTAAGTGATATTAATTATAATCTTAATTAGGGTAAAGCTTAATTATTTAGCAAACCCTAATTTCAAATTAAAAAACCCTAATTTTGGGATTTGAAACCCTAATTTTATAATTAGGGAAAACCTAAGTGTTAATTTAATAATGGTAATGTTAATTAGGAAATATGAATCTTAATTTTCAAGTTATGAGTAATTAGAAAACCCTAATTACGAAATCTAATTTATAAATTAGAAATATTATTGTTATAATTAAAACCCTAATTCGTGGTTTATAAACCATAATGACCATTTTGACCCTAATTGCTTAATCATCAATTTTAATTAGGAAATACTAATCATAATTAGCAAGATTTAAATTATGATTAAGAAATTTTAATATAATTAGAAAATCCTAATTATAATTTTGAAATATTAAATTTCTATTTTTGGAAACCTAAATTTTTAAAACATAATTTTTGAAATCCTAGAAAATCAAACTCTAAAGGGTCCAAACCCTAAACACTAAGGGTTTGACCAATGTCCAAAATGCCCTTAAAATGGATTGCATAAAGACTAAAATGCCCTTAATGCATTATTATTAGGTTGCTTATAGATCTTACCCTAAAGAAGTTGGTGAACCACTCCTAGCCCTAGCTTATGACTTATTGTCCAACACTCAGCAGCTATATCAGCTCCATGCATTGAATCAAATTCATAAACCAAATAAAATAAGAGAAAGTCTCTTACTTTACTTGACATGCTTGCTAACTTCCTTCTCTCTCTAAAAATTCGGGAGCAAGACTGATATAGACTGATAAGATAAGCCATGACCATATCCCAGCTTACCAAGAACAGATTCAAAGGACCAGAATCAAAGATCAAAGTTTTAAAGGTATAAAACCCTAATTTTCGAAGTTATTAGATTTGATGTTAGATGTTGTAATTTATTTGTTAAAGTTGTGTAATATGGTGTCTTTTAATGTTCTGGGTTGTTGGATCATGAATCCATAACACTTAGATGCACGATTTTGATGTTTTGAAAAATCTGGAAAACTAAAAAATTATGACCTGACAGTCGAATGTCAGAGCCTTTAAATCTTTATTTGTTATATGTTTTATGTGTTTTATATATGTTTTGAATATGTTCTATGTCATGAGGACTTTGATCTGAAACTAGAATCAGGGTCGGATCAAGTCTAGATAGTCAGTTATGCTCGGTCAAACGTCGTTGACCGTTCACAGAAATCCAAATCTGGGCAACCCAGAATTTCCAGATGGCTTCTGACAAGTTTAGCTAGTCCTTGATCTTGCAGCTGTTTGTCATTTTGGCCAAGTTGTTGTTGTTTAGCTGTAGTCGGTATGTGATCTACATGTAAAAGTAATTATAACACCTAGAAGCATTACAGGAGCAAAGATAAGTAAGGTCAAATGTGAGTTGACCTGGTGCCTGGGGACAAAATCTGGAAAACCCAGATTTTTCAAGAACAACCTCTGACCCTTACTTTGACCAGCCTTTTTATGTCACGTGTTATGTTATTATGAGAATAAGTTGTTATATACATGATTCTTGACATGTTGACTACAAGATCCAACCACTAGATCACACATATCAAACACATAACGCAAATTGTAGGGATCAAAAATGGATACCTTAAATTCTGGAAAATCCAGAATACGAAGAACAGCCTTGTCAGAATCTTTGGAGACCCAGATCTTACTGATATGTTGTTGTTTGGCCATGAAATGAGTTTGTGGTTGTAGTACTACATCAGTACTACAATCTTAACCCCATACGCGTCCCAAAAATAAAACGAACACTGTTTTAATCATGGTCAAACGACCCATCTTGTTGTCTGACATGAAGATCTGGACAGGCTCAAGAACAGGCCAAGAACACCTATAGCGACGGGTCTGTCGCTATAGGGCCCTTTAGCGACGGTTTCTATTTATTTTAATTTTTGATTTTCTGAAAATTAATTAAATAAATAGAAAAAAATGGTTTTTAATTATTAAAAATAGTTAATAAATTCAGAAAATTTATTTTAAATTCTGAAAAATAGTTTTTTTATTTATTTTGAGTATATTTCATAAATATTTAATATTTTTGGAATATAAATGGTATTTAATTTATTTAATTATAATATTAAATAAATTATTTAAAAATGATTTAAATACATGAAAAATCATGAAAAATAATATTATGGTAAAAGAAAATATTTGAAGTTATTTTCAGTGACTTTTAATATTTTGTGATGAATTTCATTAATTAATTAATATTAATGATAATTAGTTTATTAAATAAATATATTAAATAAATTATGGAAAAATAGAATTAATGATTTATAAAATCATATAAAAATGATTTAAGTGTTACAAAAATATTTTAAGTTACAAAATATAACTTTTGATATTTTGTCATTAAAATATTAATATTTTAATATTAAAAGTAATAATCAGATAATGGATTTAAGTGTTTAAAAATCATATAAATATGATTTTAAGGTATTAAAAATTCTTTGATATATTATAAATGTATTATAATATTATGACATGTATTTCATTAATATTTGATAATAAATAAATATTAATGATAATAGAATTATGAGGTATTTAATTTATTTAAATACAATTTTAATGATTGAAAAATCAAGATAAATAGTAATAATTATTTAAAAATTATTACGAGCTTATGAAAAATATTTTGACTGTTAATAAAATTATCTGTGATAATTGTTAAGTCTTAGGCAGAGTTTAATTGAACTTCAACTCAAAATTTTATCCGACTAGACCGTTGGGATGTTAGAATTTTGTCAGATTCAACTCAAACTTAAATAGTCTGACTTGATGTTAAGTTTTATATGTTGAATAGACAGATAAGATTATGTACTATGTGTTTAGGTTATTCTATATATATATATAATAGTATTATATTGTGATGATATTATTCTAATATTGGAGATCTGTATTACTAATATTCGGTCTTCGGATAAGGCGATTTAAATTGCATAGCGGTAATCAACGGTTCAGGCAAGTTTGTTTTTACTTAACTCTACTAAGAGTTGTTTTATTCGGATAAGCTTATGGTTAATCATCGCTAGTTTCCATGAATTATACTCTGTACATATTGCATGTATAAGTCAGGTATGAAAGGTTGATAACCTTCATTACCAGTTGGTTCAGATATATTTGTTCATGTATAATACTTGTTTAGTCATAAATTTATTCCTGCTAGTTCACAATTATATTGTGGAATTATAGCCAGTTTATTATTCAGACTCTTTCAATCATGATATATCGTTATATTGTTGAACTTAAACTTACTGGGCAATCCTTATGCTCACCCTTCCTATATCATGAAAAAACATTGTAGATTAAGACGAATGCGTCAGATACAAGGAAATGTTAAAGACAGTTCCAACTTAAAGTTAATGTGCGCGATTAGTTTTGTAATAGTGTAGTTTGATAATAAGGTTATGTTTTAGAAAAGTTATGATTTGTGTATAAGTTAAGGTTACTGGACCTTGGGGAATAGTGTGTAAATGTATTTTATAAAAAATTTATGTTTATATCTTTTGTAAATATAGTAATAGTGTTAGAATGATCGAACCGAATCTGTGGTGATTCAGGACCTCGAATTTGAAGCCCTCACATTGACAATTTGTTTGAATGCTCTCGCCCTCCTTAACTTCAAGACTCATCGGATTGGTCATGCTCAACTCTCTTTCTCCTTATGATCTCTCATTCACATATCATCAACGGTTTGACCCATGCTTAGTCTTCTTTATCTATTTTGTATAGGTTGGCCAATATCTCTATTATAGACCTCATCAGTTCCTGCTTCTAATACGGCTAGCACTACAATCTTGGTTATACCCAAGATCGTTATCCTTTGTTTATCTTGACAGCTACTGCATTGCTGACTTTCTTTTATCAGTTAAATTATCTGAAGTCTTCTCACTGTTGCCTGTGGAAAACTTCCCTCAACTAGCTTACCAATTCAATTAAGGTGCTGACTGAATTGATGTTTCGATCTTTTATTTTCTTGCAAGCCATTAGGTGAATGCTATGACGCCATCAAAATAGGTATACATCACCCATCTTGAGTATCCAAATACATGGTACAAAATTCAAATACAACTTAATTATACAACAGTAGTGTAAACTACAACAAAATATAATCTAAGAGTTTTAATAAGAATATTGTCATCTAGACAATATCCACACTCAATGGAGTTCTCATTACATTTATTGTCACACTATTTTATAGAATAGTGAGGACTAATAAAACAACCATCTGGACCGTTAATCCGTTCCCCGACTCGTCCCGACTATATTCTCATTTCCTGAAGAGAACAATGAAAGAAAGGGTGAGCTCAACTAGCCCAGTAAGAAATATTATGACTAAGATAATGCAAAATAAATTATCATTAGCCTTCAACAGTGTAACAACTGATAGAATATAATAGACAACAAGTTTTAGATTAACAACTGTAGCGGAATAAGCAATCCATTAGAAGAGTCAAGTAGGGCATAAAATCTACTATCTTCTATGATTTAAAAAGTTTTTCATCAACTTTATCGCTGAGACTCAGCTTAATAAATAAAATCAAATCATCCTTACATCACGACCAAGGATATTCATGTAATCATCAATGGTCATGATTATACCAAATAATCCCTGGTTATAATCATACCAACAACTGTCCACCAATGAACTACATGCCACTGATGATTTTCACCACATCATTTGTCACATTACGGTCATGATTATACGGAATAATCCCTGGTAATAATCATACCAAGTACATCTATGCACGTGATGCCCCGAAATCCGGTCTACTTTCAGACTCGGACTCCTTGTATCACTATTCCACTTCCTTCCAAATACACGTCATTATATAGATAAATATAATAACATATATTCAAAATCTCAGGTTCTCGAAACCTTAAAACCTCTTTCATTACAAATAATAATAATTACATTATTCTTTACATCTTACACGTGTGACTTTCATCTGCCACAAAGGATTCATAACTGTTCATTAAACTAGTCTATAGTTTAATTATATCATTCTATATTACAAGTCTTCACTTGTTCTGCACGCACATTCACATACTGAATGACACTTCGTCTGGATACCGATCAGCTTGATCCTTACGGGATCCTTAAGTTCTTTCTAACATCGTTCGCTGAAAATATTTTTCATTTAAAGCAAGTGTGAGCATTCAATTGCCCAGTAAGTCATAACAGTTGAACAAACAACTTCAAGAGTTTAAACATTTTTTAGAACTTCAATAACCGAATAAAGGTTATGAAGCAGCTTGAATAATAGGAATAGTCTCGATTCCTATCATATTAAAACATTTATGATATATTCTTTGCACTACTTTCATTCTTCTACCTTTTTCCATACATATCTTGTCTGGCTAGAATCATTAGCACAGACTTAACAATAACGGTTCATGTATAAATCGAGTATACTTGTATTGAATAGCTCAATCACAGAACAGTTCAGATTATAGAAACACCGAAGTGTTCAGATTGTGGCTCAATGCCTCCTATGTTCTACCACCTTGTACAAACATCGCACATTCGCACATAGACATAACTTCTCAAGTACAACATCTGAGAAGTTTAAGAAACTAACATTCATATAGCATGAATGAAGTTAGAAAACTTGCCTTACTCATAGCTACAGCTTACGCTGAACTGCTCAGTCCAAATCCCTATATAACACATAAGGAAATGTACGCACACCAATTAGTCATATACTTGACTTACGCATTGGTTTACTTAACTTTTATTTTTAGGGTTTGCGTTCATGTAATCTAAGTTTACGTGACTAACTTTCATTATCGGTTTACGGCTTCACGACGTACGAAGATGTCTTACTCAAAACGTTCATCATCTTTGATGTTTTACATTCTTATTGGGCCTTAACCCTAATTCTTATTGGGCCTATCTTGGGCTTGATTTCTCAAATTATTGGGCTTGACCTAATCCAAGTCTAATTGGATTCTACAAAGTCCATGAACACAAAGTCCATTAAGACTAATCGCATTCTACGCATTCCATTCTCGTAGTCTCGTATTCTCTTCATATATCGTTCGTACGATATTCGTATTATACATCGTACCAATCTTCGTACTATAATCGTATAATAACTCGTATCATACTTGTATTTCTCACACATAATAACCCTAAATATTATACGTGATCCTAAAATTCTCGGAACTCACTTTTCCAAACCATTAGGTTTTGAGTCCGCAGGCGAAAACTTCATTTTTGCCATAACTAAAATATTATTGAATATTCTGTCACGTCTCAAGATTATACGCAATCATTAACTTCTCGGAATTTCAAAATAAATCTCCGAGTAGAAACGGATGAATAGTGCCTATTTTGTCTTTTTTCCCATAAATATTTTTGTTCCCGAAAAACTTTTATTTTCATCTTGAAAATTCTTACTCGTTCAATCTAGCTCGTAGCCAAAATCCTCCCAACTTATAATCATCCTAGGTTATAGAATGATTAATAAACACATAACACATAATAGTATTAATAAAAATTCATTTTATTAATAACTAATTCTTTAACTTAAATTTTGGACAATCCGATTTTACTCGGGTTGTCACACTTCCCTCCTTATAAAAATTCCGTCCTCGAAATTTCTTAAAACCACACCCTTACCCGGGTCATCACATTCTCCCCTTCACAGAATTTCTTCCTCGAAATTTTAGCTTACTCTTCTTCTCAACTTCTCTTCAAAGAAGTTCTTATCTTTCCATCATTCCTAACCTCCATAACCTATCAAGAATCATGAAGTAGAAGGAATAGCGAGGAATATAAAATATCCTTTAAAACATCTCATACTTTTGTTGAGGGGTCAAATTGACCATGAACTCTTACTAGGTTAAACAGCCTTTCGCCGTAAACCTTTCTTTCCACGGTAAGTTTACAATCACAAAGAAGGTAAACTACCTCTTTCCATACGTAGGTGATCAACCTATCGTATATCCCCATTTCGGGGTATGTTCACCTCAGACTTAATACCAAAAAATTTGGATATTTCTTAAAACATTCGTCTAGTCAAATAAATTGACATTGACTACTTCTTTAAATTCTTTTCACAATACTTCAACACGTTTTATAACGTCATGATACCGTACTCTTCACAGTACGTTGAGGACTTCGTCAGGTTATGACTTCGTCATTATACATCTTACTATAGCAGTTTATTGATCCTAAGATCACATCCCACCAAGTTCAATTGCATTAACAACTCCATCTTTTTACCATCCTTGCATCAAATGCACGGATGATATAAAATTCATTTTGATATTTTAAAATCAACTTTTGTCTAGCCGAAGAAATTGGAATATACATACAAAACATAGCTCTTTTAAAATCCATTGGTTCCAAAAAGTTGAACCAATTCTATTTTTTTTTCAAAATCTACATTTCAGCACGATTTGAATAAACTTCGAAATCTAGCATAACTAGAGGATTTGGAATATCATATTCTCCATCTTCTTTCATTGTCTTATTGCGATAATACTTAAACTTCTCTAGCACCATTAATGCTAGATCTACTGAAAATACTTCGTTTTCAGTCTAAACATTCCTATTTCTTAGTACAGTCCATCAACTTGCCACACATTATGGGTTCAGGAACTTTCCACAATAGTATGAGTTTAAGAACATCCAGACAAACCTTAGGCGTCCATTCGCTGAGATATTCGAAAACTTACCATATTATTATGAGTCACGAACTTACCATAAGTATGAGTTTAAGAACTCGCACCTACTTATCGTTCTCTACCTATCAAGTATATACATGAGAAAAGATTCACCTTCTCGTCATATACATCTTAATAGCGCGACCAATTCCAATGATTATCATTGTAATAAACTAAGCAGCTATTACACCAAAGCACAAACCTCTGCCCATAACAAAGGTTCATAGAACTCAGCCATCACATGAGTCCTCAATTGAAATTTTACAACTTCTAAATTTCTCTTTACTTAATACGAATTTTCTTTAATCCATATACTAACCTTTACAACTCAATCTGAGTTCTTCTTCCCGTACTACTTCGTAGTACCATTCATTCATAGCATTTGTTATAAACCATTCATCGTTTAACAGCTCATCTGTTACTACGATTCACTATGATCACGTGGTGATCTTCTTCCTTAATCATTTAACTCAATGATTTCCTTATCCTTCTCTCTACGATTATAGTCTTAGGTACTCTTACCTAAGAGTTATAACCTATAGCTTTGATACCAACTTGCGACGCCTCGAAATTCGGTCTACTTTCTTACCCGGACTCCTTATATCACTATTCCACTTCATTCCAAATACACGCCATTATATAGTTAAATATAATAACATATATTCTAAAATCCCAGGTTCTCGAAACCTTAAAACCTCTTTCATTACAAATAATGATAATTACATTATTCTTTACATCTTACACGAGTGACATTCATCCGCCACAAAGGATTCATAACTGTTCATTAAACTAGTCTATAGTTTAATTATATCATTCTATATTACAAGTCTTCACTTGCTATGCACACACATTCACATACTGAATGACACTTCGTCTGGATACCGATCAACTTGATCTTTACGGGATCCTTAAGTTTTTTCTAACATCGTTCGCTGAAAATGTTTTTCATTTAAAGCAAGTATGAGCATTCAATTGCCCAGCAAGTCGTAACAGTTGAACAAACAACTTCAAGAGTTTAAACATTTTTCAAAACTTCAATAACCGAATAAAGGTTATGAAGCAGCTTGAATAATAGGAATAGTCTCGATTCCTATCATCTTAAAACATTCATGACATACTCTTTGCACTACTTTCATTCTTCTACCTTTTTCCATACATATCCTGTCTGGCTAGAATCATTAGCACAGACTTAACAATAACGGTTCATGTATAAATCGAGTATACTTGTATTGAACAGCTCAATCACAGAACAGTTCAGATCATAGAAACACCGAATTGTTCAGATTGTGGCTCAATGCCTCCTATGTTCTACCACCTTGTACAAACATCGCACATTCGCACATAGACATAACTTCTCAAGTACAACATCTGAGAAGTTTAAGAAACTAGCATTCATATAGCATAAATGATGTTAGAAAACTTGCCTTACGCACAGCTACAGCTTACGCTGAACTGCTCATTCCAAATCCCTATATAACACATAAGGAAATACACGTACACTAATTAGTCATATACTTGACTTACACATTGGTTTACTTAACTTTACTTCTTAGGGTTTGCGTTCTTGTAATCTAAGTTTACGCGACTAACTTTCATTACCGGTTTACGGCTTCATGACATACGAAGATGTCTTACTCAAAATATTCATCATCTGTGAATTGGTGAGAATGAAAGAAGAATGTGCTTCTATTTATAGGAAAATATAGTTTCGATAATTACACGTTTTGGGGCTCGAAATATTATAATATAATACCTTCCTCTTTTTCTTCATTTTTAATTTAGTACTGCAAGTATTATCAAACTTGCACCACCTCCCCTAATAATAAATAATATGAATTAATAGTTCATTCATGTGACTTAATAGTATAATCATGTAAAAAAACTAATTACAGTATAATACCTTCATCTATACCTCTATTTTTAATTTAGTCATGCAAGTATTATTAATCTTGCACCAACTCCCCTAATAGTAAATCATGTGAATCAATAGCACACACATGTGAACACATAGTTATAAGCATGTGAATTAATAGCAATTAATTGCTCATTTATCCGGTGACTTAACCGATTGGTCAATATAACCTCCAGACATTAATTATTATCGAAATAAATGTCGATTTCCACTAATACTAATAATTCCCACACAATGGAACTATCAATCTCATCTTTAATCAACACAAACTTATTCATCATTAATATTATAACTCACAATATTTAACAACCAGGTCGTTCCCAGGAAAGAGGGGGCTTTCCGATAAGGATTTCTCCTTATTGGCGTGCAATTAGGTGACCAAACCTCTCCTTGACAGAACCTCTAGACATTGTCAATATTGTAAATAATAATATGAATAATTTTATCGTCTCAATTATTGATTTAATAATATAAAATATTATGCAGATGATATTGTGACAATAATTGAATCAATAATATGAGAGATATTATGCAGCAATTACTGTAGAAATAATTGAGTATAACTGAGTGACTTCTCACGTAAGCATCAATAATCAATACCGTGTGCTACTATGCAACCACGCGTATTACTGTACTTTTATCACCGGGTAGTTCAACAGTTTAACGGTAAAACTTTCGTCGTTATTTTATAAAAAGATAATTCTGTCGTTTTCTAACTATGACAATACTTTCGTTGTGGGGTCCACCAATGATTGTGCCATCTTACGAATATTCCCTGTTCAAACAAATATTCCCCGACCAATCGAATATTATATAACCACTTGCTTACTTTGCAAAATTTGTAAATAATACCCACATCTATAACATTATATAATAATCAAAAATATATTTCGTGAAAAATTAATCTTTATTCATAAAGGTTGGGGTCTTACAACCTCCCCTTCTTATGAAATTTCGTCCTCGAAATTAGGGTGCGTACCTGGTATGTCGAATAGGTGAGGATACCTTGACTTCATTTCAGATTGTAACTCCCAGGTCATTTCCTCTACATCGTGGTTTCTCCACAAAACTTTGACTTGATGTATAACCTTGGAGAGTAGAATATGATCCTTCTTATCCAAGATTTTAACAGGTACCTCTTCATACATTAAATCTTCAGCTATCTCGTCCGGTTTTAATTCAATAATATGGTTCAGGTCTTTCACATATGTACGTAACATAGATATGTGAAAAACGTTATGAAAACGAGACATACTTGGCGGTAAGGCGAGTCTATAGGCCGCATTTCCTACACAATTGAGGATTAAAAATGGGCCAAAGAATCGAGGATTGAGCTTTTCTCTCTTTCCAAATCTCGTAACTCCTTTCCATGGAGCAATACGTAACAACACATGATCTCCAATATTGAATTCCACGTCCTTTCGATGAAGCTCAGCATAACTCTTTTGTTGATCTTGTTAGGTTTTTATACGTTGTCGGATCATTTGAATCTTTTCCATAGTCATACATACAAACTCCAGTCCCAACAACGTTGCTTCACCCATCTCATTCCAGCATACTTGAGAACGACACTTTCTTCCATACAACGCCTCAAATGGAGCCATGCCAATACTTGTTTGATAACTGTTGTTGTAGTAAAACTCCACCAATGGTAAGAACTTGTCCCAACTTTCTTTGAAGTCAAGGACATAGAGTCTTAATAAATCTTCAACAGTTTGAATATTCCTTTCTGACTGCACGTCCATTTGAGGATGATATGCCGAACTAAATTATAAATCCGTGCCCATAGCTTTTTGTAAACTAACCCAAAATATTGAAGTGAATCTTGGGTCTCGATCAGAAACCATAGATACTGGCATACTATGTAATCTTATTATCTCGTTTATGTACATACGAGCAAGACGTTCAAGTGTATAAGTTTCTCGTATCGGTAAGAAATGAGCAGACTTGGTCAATCTATCAACAATGACCCAAATCGCATCTATGCCTTGAGAAACCTTGGGAAGACCAGTAACAAAATCCATGGTAATGTGCTCCCACTTCCATTCTGAAATTTCAAGTGGTTGCAATGGACCTTTTAGCACTTGATGCTCCGCTTTGACTCGTTGATAAGCTATACACCTTGAGATAAATCCCGATATCTCTCTATTCATATTTATCCACCAAAATGTATGTCGAAGATCACGATACATGTGAATCCCGAAATTATGAAATGAAAGTATTCAATTTTCTTATAATTATTATTTTATTTAGTAAATGGTTAAATTGAGAAAGGGTTAAAGTTAAGGGTGATATGTGAAAATTTTGCAAAGTATGCAAGTTGTTATAAAGTATTCGTTTGGTCAGGAAATATCCGTACGATGGCACAATTATTGGTGGACCCCATAATGGAAGTATTGTCATAGTAAGAAAATGACAGAATTATCTTTTATAAAAATAACGACGAAAGTGTTACCGTTAAAACTGTTGAACTACCCGGTTGTAAAAGTACAATAATACGCGTGGTTGCATAGTAGCACACGGTATTGATTATTAATGCTTACGTAAGAAGTCACTCAGTTATACTCAATTATTGCTACAATAATAATTGCATCATATCTCTCATATTATTGATTCAATTATTGTCACAGTATCATCTGCATAATATTTTATATTATTAAATCAATAATTGAGACGACAGAGTATTTCATATTATTATTTACAATAATGACAATGTCTAGAAGTTCTGTCAAGGAGAGGTTAGATAATCTAATTGCACACCAATAGGGAGAAATCCTTATCGGAAAGCCCCCTCTTTCCTGGGAACGACCTGGTTGTTAAATATTGTGAGTTATAATATTAATGACGAATATGTTCGTGTTGATTAAAGCTAAAATTGATAGTTCCATTGTGTTAGAATTATTAGTGTTAGTGGAAACTGACATTTATTTCGATATTAATTGATGTCTGAAAGTTATACTGACGAATCAGGTAATTAATTGGATAAATGATCAATTAATTGCTATTAATTCAATGCTTATAACTATGTGTTCACATGTGTGTATTATTGATTCACATGATTTACTATTAGGGGAGTTGGTGCAAGATTGATAATACTTGCATGAGTAAATTAAAAAGGGAGGTATAGATGAAGGTACTATACTATAATTAATTTTTTCACATGTTTAGAACTATTGAGTCACATGATTTACTATTAATTCACATGATTTACTATTAGGGGAGGTGGTGCAAGTTTGATAATACTTGCAGGACTAAATTAAAAATGAAGAAAAAGAGGAAGGTATTATACTATAATATTTCAAGCCCCAAAATATGCAATTATTGAAACTATATTTTTCTATAAATAGAAGCTCATTCCTTCATTATTTTTCACCAATTCACTAAAGCTATAGAGCAATTATTATAGAGAGAAATTATAGGGAGAAAGGAGAAGAGAAGTCTGCTACCTCACTATTCAAGTTTTCTTCTAAGGTAAGGAGTATTATTTCTTTCGTATTCATGAAGAGAGCTTTTGTTATTCCATTCTTTATTATTATGTTGGAATAACCTGTCTATGCGAAGTACTACATACATGGTGAAATTCTTCTGTTATTCCATTCTTTATTATTATGTTGGAATAACCTGTCTATGCAAAGTACCGCATAAATGGTGAAATTCTTCTGTTATTCCATTCTTTATTATTCTGTTGGAATATCTTGTCTGTGCGGATTATGCATGACCTGGTTCCCTTCTTTATTATTCTGTTGGAATATCCTGTCTGTGCAAATTATGCATGACCTGGTTCCATTCTTTATTATTCTGTTGGAATATCCTGTCTGTGCGTATTACGCATGATCTAGTTCTATTATTTATTATTCTGTTGGAAATAACCTGTTTGTTCGGTCTATCGCATACATGGTGAAATTCTTTTGTTATTCCATTCTTTATTATTCTGTTGGAATAACCTGTATGTGTGGACTACTGCATGCATGGTGAATGATCCTTTGTATTCATTCTTTATTAAATTGTGGAAATGATCTGTCTACGTGGATTACCGCATGGCGGATGAAAATCCATTTGCAGTTTCGTATATTCTATTATACTCTTATGAGATATCATTTCTTTTGTACTCGTCATGAAATATCATTTTATTTGGTATTTTATTTACAAGTTACTATTCACTAGTTACTATTCACCTAGTTACTTTTCACTCTAGTATTATTCACTCGGGTATTCGGGGCACTTTTCGTGTCAGAGTACTATTCAAGAGTTACTATTCACGGGTTACTATTCACCCAAATATTATTCACTCGAGTATTTGGGGTACTTTTCATGCTAAGGTACTATTCACGAGGTACTATTCCCGAAGTACTATTCATAGGGTACTATTGCGGGGTACTATTTACCCGAAAAATACATTTCTTTTTTGTCTAAATTATTTTTGATACATGTATATTATTCTTGAATTTACTCTACAAAGCAGTATCATGTTGACAATTTGAATATTTTTAAACTTTGGATAAATTTAAAGTCTTTAATATTTATCATTGATTTCGTTTGATTAATGGTTATATCATTGTCATCATCCTCATGCTTATATTGTGATGAAAGTTATCTTTGGCTTACGTGCATAGATGGACTTGGTATGATTATGACCAGGAATTATTCGGTATAATCATGACCGTAATGTTAGAAATGATGTGATAAAAGTCCTCATTGGCCCGTAGTGCATTGACAGACAGTTTTTGGTATGATCATGACCATGGGTTCTCTTCGGCCAAGGGTGCAAAGAGGAATTGTTTTTATGGCATGATCATGATCGTTGATGAAAACACGATTATCCTTGGCCCGTCATGCATGGATAATTCGTGGTCGTGATACGAATGAATATCCTTGGCATGTAGTGCAAGGATGATTCGATGATGTGGTTTATTTATTAAGCTGAGTCTCAGCGATAAAATATTGATAATAAACTTTTAATTCGTAGAAGATAGTAGATATCATGCTCTACTTTACTCTTCTAAAATACAGTTGCATGTTTTTGGCTTGGAGTGGAAAGATGACCTGTTAATGAATATCTTTGGCCCGTAGTGCAAAGATGAATTTATTAGTATGATTATGAACAAGAACTGTAATTTGGTATAACCATGATCTTTGATGTTTCAGGTAAAGACAGGTGATGAAAATTATCTTCGTCCTGGGTGCGAAGAGGAATTTAGAACCACAATTATCATTATGAGTTATTCACATGACTGTGGACATAAATTGTTGATTGATTGATTTTACAATGATAAAACATTTTTGGTGGACTTTTAACTTGGAGAAGATAATAGACTTTATGGTCTATTTGACCCTTCTAATGAATTGTTCGTTCCGCTATAACTATGGTTGAAAAGTTTTATAATCTACCATATTTTCTAAATCTCTGATTTATTACTGATGAAAGTTATTGATAATTTAATTATCTTTAGTCATGATATTCTTTACTGGGCTAGTTGTGCTCACTCTTTTTGCTTCACAATTCCTTTCAGGTAATAAGAGTGTAGCTGGGTCGAGCGGGGGTAACAGGGGTTTAGAACGGTAGTCTATAGCTGTTGAGGTTTCCCCTAAAATAGTATGGAAATAATTTTATTGAGAATTTCAGATAAGTGTGTCGTATTTTATACGTCATTTTAACCGTTGATTTTGGTGAACCGAATAGAGAGAGGTGAACCCAACTTTGGAAGGGTATTTTGCCACTATCATACAAGATGTCTAATGACATACATCCTCGTATTATCATAAGACAGGGTTTGCACATCCACTTATTGAGTATATCTACGAGCACTACCTATATGATCTTGGAGTTTATTTAAAATATAATTTTCACTTGGAGACAACAAAGATAATTATATGTCAAGAGAAGACTCACCATTGGAAAGAAGATGATAGTAATCTTCTTATTTTTCTTTGGGGACTTTTGGGTAAACTAAGGATAATTCTGTGGACACATGATATCTGTTAGTTCCCAGATGGCACAATAGATCTAGAAGGTGGGGGTTGAATAGATCCATTTATTTCAAATACTTTTCTGGTTTATATTATATTGTTCATAATTAACATATAACAAACATAAGAATCTTTTCAAGCACAACGTAATAAGTAAAAGATCCCCTTCATTGATATATTCATAATCATACATACATTGTTCGTAGAGTAAGTTTAGTTATAAGAAGTTAAAACATACATAGCAGTTATAGTACATAATGTAAATGACATAATGTAAAAGACACAAGGGGTTTTAAGTGGTTCAGAGACTCAAGCTCCTAATCCACTCTTCTGCTTTTAACTAGCAGGATTTCCACTAAGGAAGGGCAGCACCCTGAATCACTAAGATTCCTTCAAGGCTAACAACCTTGGGACTCCAGTTCACTAAGAACTCTTCAAGGCCAGCAGCCTTGGGACTCCTCTAGTTCTCTAGGAACTCTTAAAGCCCAGCAGACTTGGAACTTCGTTTAGTCCCTCCGGACAAGGACTCTTCTGGCCCTGCTTTGTTTAGTCCCTTTGGACAAGGACCCCACAGGCCCTGGCTTTGTTGAGTTTTTGGAGTCGGTGCTGAGATGCTAAGATGTCTTCATGCTCTGAACATCTTATATACTTAGTAGCTTGGCTTGATCATCCTTGAAGTGCAGCTGAGTGTTACATGATGCTCAGCTTCTATGGTTACTCAACCACTTCAGATGACCCCTTATTGAACTGCCTTGAAGATCATTCTCCTTGGTACTTGATGACTGCACATGAGAGGCTTCCAAGCTGACTGTAGGCTCTTCTATTAGGTACTTAGAAGCTTTCTCATGCTTGACACCAAGATGGCTTTTATGATCTCCCTTCTGCTACTTGATGCCTTCTCATGATGGACTTGCTAAGATGACTGTAGGCTCTTCTCTATTGTACTTATAGTCTTCCCATGATGGACATTAAGATGTCATGATGCTCTTCTTTCTCTCGGCTGTTCTGAAAACTCTTCATGTAGTAGAACTCTCACTTCTACATAGCAGAACTCACACTTCTACTTCTTTCTTTATCTGACTTCTGAGTGTTCTTGGTGGATCGTAGAGTGAGCCTTCAGACTCACTATCTCACATGGTTTAGATCAGTCCACCTTCTCTCCAAACTCGACAACTCCAGCAACCTTTGATCTTTGAAGCTCTTCCTCATTTATACTCCTTCCCAATCCTTCCGTTAGAAAATAGTCGTTGAAGGCAATTCAAATCTCTTCACAGATCTCGAGTTGTTTGAGGCAGTCTGCTTGATGTGACATGTCATACTTTTTCTGACGCTGCAGTCTACTGTTTCACCTGTCCTATCAGATGTATCACTTTAATTGTCTTAGGCAGGTTGAAGACTTTTTTTACCTCTTTCTTATTTCTCGATCAGAGGTTGTCCTATTGCATCGATGCTCTCAATAAGCACTTGTCAGAATATTACCCTTCAGATTGAACCTTTGCCAATGCTTCAGTCTTCAGTTATTTGGACTCTACGATTCTGATGCACGTCTTCAAGGACTTGATCGTAGTGTCTTGTTCAGTGTTGCTTATTGATTGGTAGGGTTAACACTACGATCTTGAAGAGTGTTGATTGGATCTTCAATGTAGAACACCTCTTCTTTGTATTGTGCAGTGCTTCAATACTTCTATTTGCTTCGACTGTTCTCAGAGACTAATGGCCTAATTCCTTGTTCTGGTCCCCTTCTGAATATCAAGAAACTTCAGATTTGTGGCGCGTCCAGCTTACTTTTTCCTTGTGATCTCCCGTTCACTTATCATCAATGAACTGACCCTGCACTTAATCACTTTAGCCTTACCAATCAGAGGCTGACCAGTATCTCGATTCACTTTCCATCAGTTCCTTCTTTGTTCTGTAAACACTACAATCTTGGTTGCTTCCAAGATCGTTGTCTTCTGTTCACTTGATAGCTACTACATAAATTAACTTTCCTTAGTCAGCTTCTGAAGTCTTCTTTGGATCTCCTTGTGGAAACTTCATCACGAATGACCTTACACCTCAGTCTTAATGCTGATTGGGTTGGTGCTGAGATCTTCTGTTAGTCTGCATGCCATTCGTAGCTTGCAGCTTAAACCAGAGGCTTCGTTCCTTTGGATATTCTGGGAGTGCTCATTTGTTGAGAACCGTATATGTTCTACGATTCTGTCTTGGCACTGTGAGCACTTTTTTTGAGATCGTAGTTCTGCACTCTACGATTCAGCTTCAGCTGGTGTAGACACTACGATCCCGAGATCAGATCTTGACACTCTACGATTTCTGCCTTATGCTTGTTGTCTTCATCTGATCCTGCTTGGCTACGATCTTTGCATGTAATCAATAGACTCTACGAACTCAGAGTGTGATCTACGATCCTTGACTTGGCTTTGGCATTAGTAGACTCTACGACTCTAAGTGTAGTCTATGTTTCTGTTTTGGCTTCGGCAGAAGACCGGTCGTCTTGTAGGCAGGCTGTCTCTACGATTCTGAACGTGAATTCCTCAGCACACTACGATCCTAAAGAAACTCTACAATACACTACATTCCTTCTTCGTTTCCCCTGGCATTCTACGAACTCTAAGACTACTATCTTGCATTCTTCTATTCTGCCTCGATAGCTCTCAAGTTAACCTTGACTCACCTAGCAGACTACGACTTCTAGTGCAGTACTTGACGATCAGACTAGCCTATCTATTACATCATAAGATCAACCTAACAAGCTTGATCTTTCTATATTTATAGTCCTTGTACATCATTTCTTTTTAAGGACTTTACAGAGTTGTTTTGCTTATGTAGGATCAACCTAACATATTTGATCAATTCATTCTAAGTCCTTGTACATATATTTCTATTATCTATCAAAGGAATTTACATATTTTCTTAATGCAAGCATACTTGAATATTCATTCATATATATATCATAATCAAATCATATATTAAATAAGAATATCATTCATATGCTTATTCTTGACAATCTCCCCCTATTTGATTATGACAAAAACAATAAGTGCATAGCATGTTATGAATGAATCTTATATACAGTGAGCAGCTGTATTTCTAAAATATATAATCATGAATGTCATTTATATTGATATGGCAATTTATATAGTCAGACATTCTACATCCTAGATCTAGAACATACCTAACAGGTTAGAGATGTACCTCCTTGGCTCATGTATGTTTCCAGGATGCTTGTTGATCAGCTAGTGGACTATTTGTTCTTCTTGCTCTTGCTCCCCCTGGGATGATGACCTTCTGTCTTTGCTTGGTTCCTCTTCAGCATCTTTCTGATCATGCTCCCCCTCAGACTTTGCAATCATGTTATCATCATCTTCTGGCTCCCCTCAGAGGATGACTCTTTATCTGCATCTGCTTTCTTCTTCTTTGACTTCTTCTCCGTTAACCCTCTGCTCTTCCTTGAGTGCCTCTTGCTCCTCTTCTTTTTATGCCTCTTTTTCTCCCCATTTTTGTCATTAATCATTTGAGAGAGTTTGTCCATGTTGGAATTAAGCTGCTCCATCAGGTAGGAGGAGTTGACAACTTCAAACTTTAGTTCTTGCTAGCCTAGCTCAAGTTGCACTGAGAAGGTTTGCCTCATATCATCAATCTTGTCAGAGAGGGCTTGAATCTGCTCTTCATTGGCCTTCTGAATTCGTAGAGCTTCAGCCTTTTGATCTTGTATGGCCTTTTGATAGATGTTATCTCTCTCTTGGAGTTTGAGAGATACATCGGTCAAAGTAGCTTGAAGCTTGTGCTGGAAAGGATTATCTCCTGCTATTGTCTGCTGCTGTGATTCTTCAGTGAGCAGAGATATTTTCTCGCTTAGATCATCAGAACTCTTCAGTAGTTCCTGCGCCAAAGTAGTTTGATCCTTTTGTTGGGCAGCTTCAGGTTGAGCATTGGATTGGACTCTACGATCTTCATCTTTGGACAATTTTTCAAAGGCTTGGAGAATCTGAGCAATCGTTGAGTTTCAATCACTGGTTGAGGATGAGGGAATGTCTGATAGTAGTGCTTGAGCATAAGGAGGCTTCTGGTTTTGAGCTTGAACATCATCAACAGTAGAGTGAAAAGACTCTACGACCAGCTCCTTGGTCATGGCTTTTTGTCCTTCAAAATCCACTCTACGATCGTAGGGGATATAAAGATTTCCAGCATGTCGACAGACCTTGAAGTAAGGCTGGTTTGTAATCATCTTTGTAGCATAACTTTTCACCCTTGGGAAGTTTTGAGATACCAGTTCCATGCTTGTAAATGTCTTGTAGCACCAGCTGAGGTAGCTTCCATCTCCTTCAGTAAAGGCTTTTAGCCATGGCATCCACTGGAAGAACCATCTCATCAGCAGATCATCGGGGTTGTATAGAATGGTTGAGCAATCTTGCTCCATATTGTTCCAGTTCTTGGCTAAGTCAAAAGTAGTCATTCTTACTACTCTGAGCTGCTCATCTCCATAGTTTACCCATCTATCAGGTGGAGTTTCTGATGGTTCATTAGGAACTTCTACCACTATCCTTCTGGTGAATCTTACAGGTGAGAGGACATGGTAGAGTTCTGGTTCTTCTTGTTCCTGATCTTCAGAATTGGAGTCATTTTCTACTTCTTTTTTCTCAGAACCAGAATCATTTTGATCAGTTTCAGCAGAGAGTTCTTGCTGCATTTCATGACCAGAACCTTCTTCAGCAAGGATTTCCTCAGATTCTTCCTCTTCACTGCTGGTTCCATATTCAGCACTTTCTCCCGGAGATACAGACTCATCATTACTCAATTCAATGATGGCATTTGATTGGCCACTGTTCCTTTTGGAGGCAAACTTGGCTTGTAGTCTGTAGCTTTTCCTTCTTCTTGGAGGCTCAGGTTTGGGAGAGTCAGACTCTTCTTCTTCTTCAGAATCAGACTTCTCTGGTTCAGCAGACACACTTCCTTGGGGTTCAGCACAGGCAGGAACAGTCTCTTCTTCTATCATCTCATCAAATCTTGATTCAGTAAGGTGGCTGTTTGGATTGGTGGGGGCAAGTTCTTCTTCTCCAGACACAACATTACTTGACCTATCATCTTGGGTCATTGGGGCAGTTGCATTTGGGGAAGCAATTTGGTCTTCTTGAATTTCTTCTTCATTATCAGAGTGACTGCTCTGAGAATTGGCCACGGGGCTTGAGCATTCTTCTTTATCAGCAGATGCTGCACTTTCTTCCATCATACCAGCTTCATTTTCATTTCAAGATGTTGTCTGTGGGGACTCAGCCTTGACATCTGTTTCCTTTACTTCTGCTGACTCTTCGTCCCTTTCTTCAGCAGATGTACTGTTCTTGGAAGCTGAGACTGGTTTGTCTACCACCTTAGCTTTCTTGTTGATTGGTCCTTGAAGCAACCTACTCCTTCTCCTCTTTGTAGTTTCAGCAGTTAGGACTTTTTCTTCTTTGTCCTTGTTCAAGGAGGAGAGAGTTCTTGATGGGGCTTGAGCTTTCTTCACACCACCAACTCTCTTCACACTTCTAGATTTCTTCTTGACTTGTGTGATTTTTGCTGGTACAGTGTCATCAGACTCATAGTTTTCTACCTCTTCTGTTTTTCTCTTCTTTGTAGAGGCCCTGCTGCTGCTCCCAGCTGTCAGCCTTTTGTTCTCCTTAGGGTTCTTCTTCTAGTTTACAAATAATTGTGGAGACATTACTTTATGCACATTCAAGGTTTCTCCCTCATCATCCTTGATTTTCCCTCCTAGCTTCTTCTTTAGCACAATACTCAACAATCTACCATGAAACACCTTAGTCAGAGGTTTTTCTATGGATTTCTTCTTCTCAACCTTTTCTACCGACTTGGAGATTTGATCGATCAAGATAGATCCAAAGTCAATTTGTTTCTTCAGAACTATTGCAGACATTATCTTCAACTGTTGGTCAATCACTGTGTCATATGCAATGTTCTTGCACAGTATGCACTTTCCAACAATTTCAGCAAGGAATTTATACTCTTCAGGAAACTCCTTCTTCTTCATGTCTTTGAAACTAGGGTTTCTTTAGTACCCCATAACCTCCTTTGCTTGTTCAGTATTGACATTATCAAGGTTCTTCAGCCCTTGGTTAGGAAAACCTAGGCATTGATTGAGGTAAGAGGATTTTAACTTCGGAGACTGACCTTTAACCTTGGTAGTAAGGGTTTCGGAGTTGATGGATTTTGGGTAGAATTCTTTAACCAGGTCGATGTAGACTCGAGTATTTGCCTCAATGCATTCTGAGAATCCAGCTTTCTTCACAAGCTCGAGAATATCCCTGAACTTCTTTTCAGATTTCTCAAACGATTTGGTTCCAAGCTGAATGCCAGTGATTACTTGCCAGTTTTCCATTTTGAGTAGTTTGAAGAATGTGGGTATCTGAGTTAGATATGTTTATAAGAGATGGCTGAGTGTAATTTGGTAAGGCTCTGGAGGGTTAACTGATTTTGTCTCTTGAGAGGATTCTAGGGTTTGAAAATGGGAGGGAGAAAGGTTCGATAGCTTTTGGTAACTGTCCGTAGATTTGAAATTGTCTTTAAGGCCTTTCCTTCTAACTCTGCATAATCAGGGATGTGTCAACTGTCCATTGGTTGCACGTTGCCCAGTAATGAGCTGTAACTCCCCATAACTTTTCAGTTAGATGTTTCTTTTTAGAAGAGTAGTCGTTTAAACGACGTGGCTCTGACCGTTAACCTTTTGATTCATAGAGTAGCATGATAAGGTAGCTATGGACTCTACGATTCCCTTGGTTGACTCAACAATCAACTTTTGAGAGATGCTGCAGTGGATGGCTTTTACTTCTATCCTTACTTTTATGCATCATTGCTCAATCACTGATATTCAAACTTATCTCCTCATTTTCAATGGTTTAGAAAATGTCTCATTTTCCAAACTCCTTGTGAACTGGAGTACCCTTTGGTAGGATTACGATCGTCGAGTTGTATTCTACGATCGTCGAGGTCGTACTACTATCGTTGAGGTAGCACTACGATCGTTGAGGTAGCACTACGATCGTTGAGGTAGCACTACGATCGTTTAGTTCTCTTCAAACTCGACTCTACGATCGTTGACTGACTTTATCCTTGAGATGAACTTGATCAAGCATTCCTCCTGGGTTAAGGTAGCTCAGAAAGGCCAACCTCTTAGAGTGAGCTAAGGGTCAGGTTTGTCCCTGAGGCGCTTTCCAGATGGAATACTATAGCAGTGATTTGTAATGACATCTCATTCGACCTCTTCTGATTGGGAGGTTTTCTACAAGCTTTAGACAACTATATTGCTGAAATCGTTGTATCCTTCTGCTTCTTACACTACGGTCATATGTTTGATCGTAGGCACTTCACGATTGTAATAACCTGAATATTTTCTATATAAATAAATAAGAAATTTTGCGTATTAATTTTTTATTATTTTAAAGATGAGAATATGTGTCAAGTAATGTGTATGTATATATGTGATAAATAAAATTATTTATTTCATGAATAATTTCAAACAATTTTATTTTAGAATTATTGATCATTATAAAGTATATTCCTATAGTAATTAATTTTTGTAAGTAGAAATGTTTTTATTAATTATTTTCCATGAAAAACATGATTTTATATTATTTAAATAATATATGAAATTATTATTATAATTATAATAATAAATATATTATTATATGAATTGTTCAGAATATTTAAGTTAATTATTGATGTTATATATGAAGAATAAATCAGATATGGAATCCAAACCCTAAATTTGGGTATTTATCAATGGATGAGAATAATAATATAATATTAATTATATTTTAATTTTTCAGTGCTATAAATATGTACTGTAAATGTGGAGACTAATAATGGTTATTCAATTGTGGTAAATTAGGGCATGACCCTCAGATCGTGTTATTAAACCCTAATTGTTAAACTCAGTTATGAGTTCAAGACTGTGTAATAATGGTTTTATATGAATTTTAATGTGTATTATATAATTTCTGTAATTAGGAGAAACCCTAATTATTTAATTGAAAACCTTAATTTGTAAATTAGGAACCCTAATTGCAAATTTTAGAAACCCTAATTATTATTTTTGTGAATTATAATGATAATTAAGAAATCCTAATTGTTAATTTGGGAACCCTAATGATTAAACCCTAATTTTCTAATAAAACCCTAATTTCTATTAAAAACCCTAATTTAATCAGTGTGTTTAAAATTAAAATTTTATTATACTTTAATTTTAATCTTTCAAACCCTAGTAATTATTTGGGAAACTTTAAAATATAAAATCTAGTGATTAAACCCTAGACTCAAGCACCTTGGACAAGAATACCCTTGAGATTAAAAAAGAAATTACAAAAATGCCCTTTTGTCCCATTCTTGAATTATTGGTTAGACAAAATCTCCATCAAATCTGGCCAGCCACCCTACCCTATACCTAGCTAGGAACTACACCACCAGCACATGATCAGCCATTACAAGTCATTGCATACATGTTTTATATAGAATTCAAGAGAGAGAAAGTACACTTAATGGCCTAAATTGTTCACAAATGCATAGTCATATTCTCTCAACTCAAAACCCACGAAAATATAAGCTTGATTAGTCACATAATCAAGCCCTACGAAATCCAACAACGAATCAGTAACCTAAGATCAAGATTGATCAAAGTAAAGGTATAAACCCTAGCTTGAATTCTGACCTTTGATGATGTGTTAGATTTTGTTTTTTATGTTAAATGTGTTGTTAGTAGTGTCTAATGATGATCTGGGTTGCTAGATGTTGAATCCATAACATCTAGAGGCTCGGATTTGAAGATTTATAAATTCTGGAAATTTTTTGTTTTGATTTCTGACAACGAATGTCAGGCCCTGTATCTCTGCGATCTTTAATGATTTTTGTATTTTGAACGTTTATAGTTGTATTCTGATATGAGATCTGTACTCTGTATCAAAAAGAAGGCCTAGATAAGTTTGATATTGCACGTTATTCATGGTCAAACCACGTTGACCGGCATTGACTGGTGGAAATCTGGGCAACAATGAACTTGCCCAGAAAGCTCTGACAGCAAGTTCATGGGCCCAGATCTTTCTGTTGTTAGTTGTTTGGTTTCTTTTGTTGTAATAAGTTTGTTGTTTGTTGTTTATTCTATATATTTAAGCTTATAAAACATCTAAATGAATAACAGGATTCATGTAGTGAACGGTCAAACCATGTAAGATGATCACGATTTTCATTTTCTAGGTAACCTAGAAAACGTATGATCGTGATTTCTGACATTGGTTGACCGATTAATATTTGACGCGTTAATGATTGTTATGGTGCATATATGTGATATATTTCTTCATGTATATGTTGGTTAGCTACTGCAAAGATTAAATCACATAAACAACACCGGGATCATAAGTTATGGGAGACCAAAAGTGAACAGTCGAACTGTTCTTCATTTCTGGGTAACCCAGAAATGAAGAACAGCTCTGACAGCTTGTTCATGAGCCTATATCTTGAAATTATATTATGTTATGAACCTGTTGGTGGCTGGATCTTGTAGTCTTGCATGAGTACTACAAGCTCTGAGAAAGATAATGCCCAGAATAATCACCGTTTACAAACTATTGTTGGTCAAACTAGCTATCTCGTCAACTGACATGGGTTTCCTGGGTTTGGCCAAGAATAGCTCATGAACACCTAAGGCGACGGTTTCTGTCGCCAAAGGGCTTTAGCGACTAGACAGTATATATTTAATTTCTAAAAATTAATTAATTTAATTAAATAAATAGAAAAAATAGTTTTTAATTATTAAAAATAAAAAAAATTACTAAAAATTATTCTAAAGTCTAAAAATTAGTTTTTAATTATTTTAAGTATATTTCATAAATATTTAATATTTTTGGGATATAAAAAGTATTTAATTTATTTAAGTATAATATTAAATAAATTATTTAAAAATAATTTTTAATACATGAAAAATCATTTAAAAATAGGTTATGATATAAAAAGATATTTTAAGTTATTTTCTATAATTTTTAATATTTTGTGATGATTTTAATTATTAATTAGATATAAATGATGATTAAGTTATTTAATAAAGATATTAAATAAATGATGAAAAATAGAATTAATGATTTAAAATTTATATTAAAATGATTTAGAGATTATAAAAAATATTTTAAGTTATAAAATATAACTTTTGATATTTTGTTATGAAAAATATTAATATTTTAATATTAAGGATATTAGATTCATTTAATAATTATATTAGATAAAGTAATGTAAAATGATTTTAATATTAGAAAAATCATTTTTAAAGGAAAATAAAGTGTTTAAAGATATTTTAAGTTATAAAACATAACTTTTAATATTTAAAGGATAATTTCATTAATAAATCAATATTACTGATAATAATTTAATATTAATTATATTAAGTTTATTTAATAACTATATTAAATAAATAGTTTTAAAATGGTTTTATTGATTTTAAAAATCATTTAAAGTTATTATTAATACTTTAAAAATATTTTGAGTTATTATAAATAACTTTAATATTTTGGCAATAGTTTCATTAATAGTTTAATATTAATTAAATATTAATGATAATAGAATTAGTTAATATTTAAATCAATTAATAATGATTTTAATGTTTGAAAAATTCATGATAAAGTATAATAATTATTTAAAAATTATTATAAGGTTATGAAAAATAACATGACTGATATTTAAAATATCTAAACGACTATTGAACTACAGGATAGAGTCTTAGATTCGATATTTACCCGATAAAGCTGTCGGTATACCGAAATATTTTAGAAATTGATCTGGACTTACATAAATTGACTAGATATATGTTTGTTAGTGAATCAATAATTGTTAGATATATGTGACAAAGTGATTAGGTTATGCGCTGACTGTAATTAGCAGTACTATGTGTTACGATATATTATTCTAATCGAACGAATGATCTTATTACTGATAGGTCGCTGTATAAAAGATTAATCTAAGTTGTGTTATTGTAAGCAGCAGCTCAGGCAAGTATCTAAACCTTATGCACTACTTTTATTTCGTGCAAACAGGTATATCATGTTATGCATGTTTCCTAAACTTACTCCAATTATTATTGAGCAAGTAACTGATCTATTATTTATATTGTGCAAGTAGCCTACCTTTGCAAAGAAAGTTTCAGAATCATATTATTGTACCAGATTATTAACTCTATTATTATTGTTTATGTATTCAATCTTTGTATTCATACAAGTTCTTACATTATCCAATCATTGTATTATTGTATAATTCAGATATTTATTCTGTTCGTTAATTCGTATATAGTGTTAGACAAGTGTCCCCACTTGGATAACCATTGTATTTAATCATATGTTGATACATACTTATTGATTTCAAGTATGTTTACGTTGACTTAAAAGATGTCTAAGCTATTTGATTCAGTTAAACATAAAAATATTGTTGAACAAGATAGAACATTATTGTATCCAACCAGATTGTTTTGGTTCGGATTCCCGACTAAGTATGAACATCCCGAATATGGAAAAACTTTTGTGCACCTAAGGTGGATAGAGTGAACTGATAATACTGTTCTTGCATGTAGTATTGATCAATACAGGGCACATTGGGCAGATCACCCTCGTGTCCGTAAGTTATGACGGTTTGCAGATGAACTTCTGTTAAACCCTAGAGAAAATGAAAAACAGTGTTCATAGTCTGTCGACTGATCTCCAATTATAGTTTATACGTAGTTTCAAAGATTTCATATGGAAGTGATATGTTGTTATTATTGGTTCAGCTTACTTCACAAATGTTGATTCGTTGTAGAAGTGTCTTTCAAAGAAAACATTTAATTCTTTAAGCTAATATATATTGTTGTTATTACTTGCTGGACAATCCAATGCTCATTCTTGCTTTAAATTTAAATGTTTTCAGTTAAGTATGATCAGCCAGAAGGTTCAGGCAAGAACAAAGGGAAAGGAAAGCTGTTCGAATGAGATTTATATTATGTTGTGTAATAGTTATAGTTTTTTAAGAAAATGATACTTATTATCTATGATGTAATGAATGTTTAAAGGTCTCGTACCTGGGAGTAAACTTTGATGCATATGTAAATTAAGTTTGAATTTTATATTATTGTTATTATTATTAGTATTATTCAGCTTATAGAAATGGTATCGTGAAGTACCGAGTTCGGGTTTCAGGTACC
Source organism: Panax japonicus (assembly GCA_020205505.1). NCBI lineage: Eukaryota > Viridiplantae > Streptophyta > Magnoliopsida > Apiales > Araliaceae > Panax > Panax japonicus. The sequence continues at coordinate 31,896,293 of CM035111.1, forward strand.
CGAATTTGGGGGCGTCACAGGTTGGTATCAAAGCTTTAGGGTTAGAAACATTAGGTGGGATCGACCTTAGGCTATAACCTTAGAACAGAGGGAAATGTTAAAAATACAAATAACTCATATAGAGTTTAAACGGAAATGAATTGAATAAATTCATCGTTAAACAAAATAAAAGATAACTTATATAAAATTATTAATTGTTGTGTGTATATACTATATGTTAATCAAGATATTTAGTGTGTAGATGTTATGTGAGATAAGGATTAGCATACCCTCAGGTCGTAAAGGAGTCAACCTCCATAACCGAGCCAATATCAAAGCCAATAGCTGAAATAGAGGCTCACATTGAATGCTACCTCAATGAGGTGATTATACAGGAAAGTGTAGTGCCGGACCCAGAAATGATAGTATGACTGATAGGTAGAGTATAGTTACAAGATAAAAGATCAAGCTCGAGTTCTTAAACTCATATTTTGTGGTGAGTTCTTAAACTCATATGGTGAGGAAGGTTTGACGAACTAGGTATGGTTATGTGAGAATGGATTATTGAGGATAATAAAATATATAGAATGCTAAGTAATTGATCCTTAGTGAAGGCGTATGAAAAGAGTAGTGTTAATGTTATTTGAATATGTATGATTCTATGATGAGTATACGATAAGTATGTCTGTGTAAAGTAGTATTCTCAACTTTTGTATAAGTTGTGGCAACGATTCCCGACTATTATGTCACAAAGGGGATATCAGATATTTAAAGCAGTATGTGCTATGCTATGAAAAGTACGATGAATTAGTTAGATGAACATGATCTTATTTAATTAGATAATGCCGCCAAGACGAAAACGAAACCAAAAGGCAGAAGAACCTATCAACAAAGCTGGAGGACAACTAGACCCAACACAAAAGTTGGCGAATGTAGACGCTCAAGCTATGCAGAATGGATCACCAGCCGTGGGAAATCAGCCAAATAATCGATCGACAAACTTCAAAGACTTTAAGGCAATTGAACCGCCAGGATTTAGAGGATCAATTGACCATGTAGAGATGTTTGTGACAGCTAGAGTAACGGATGGGAAAAAGACAGCTTTTGTCACCTATACGATGAAAGGGGAGACAAATTTTTGGTGGGAAGCAAATCAAGCTAGAGCCGGAGAAGAAAATAGTGGCAGTAAGACTGGGAAAAGAAAAGGAGATAATTTCGGGAATACCAGAAGTAGGCTAGGAGGTGGAAAGAAACAGGTTGCGCAGTGTGGGAATTGTGGAAAGAATTACTCAAGGGAGTGTCTTAAGGGTAAGATTGTGTGCTACAGGTGTGGACAGGAGGACATATCTCTCCCAACTGTCCCAATCCAAAGATGAACAAGAGGTGTTTTAAGTGTGGATCAACGGAGCATAAGGTGAAAGACTGTCCGAAAAAGGGAGGGGATACATGGAGTGTGAGTAAAGGAAAAGGCAGCGGGACTATAGTTACAACGGAACCTACTTCAACAAACAAAGCAACAGAATCAACCGCAAGAGTTTTCAATATGACGGTCTAGTATACGGTTGCAACTGAGAATGCAACTCCAGGTATTATTCGTATAACTTATATATTTCGATATATATGATTTTCCAATATATAATAAATTATTTTATAAAAATATTTTGAAGAAGGAATTTGAGTTCTCTTAGCAATCGAACTTTCGTTTAATCAGATAGATAAGCTTTATGTTGAATAGTTAAAGATCGATTCGATCAAATTTGATCGAGATCTATTTGAAATGACTATGTATGCTATGAACCCTTATAAGTATGAGTTTTAAAACGGTGATTCCGGGGACGGAATCCTTATAAGGGAAGGTGAATGTAATAACCTGAATATTTTCTATATAAATAAATAAGAAATTTTGCATATTAATTTTTATTTATTTTAAAGATGAGAATATGTGTCAAGTAATGTGTATGTATATATGTGATAAATAAAATTATTTATTTCATGAATAATTTCAAACAATTTTATTTTAGAATTATTGATCATTATAAAGTATATTCCTATACTAATTAATTTTTGTAAATAGAAATGTTTTTATTAATTATTTTCCATGAAAAATATGATTTTATATTATTTAAATAATATATGAAATTATTATTATAATTATAATAATAAATATTTTATTATATGAATTGTTCAGAATATTTAAGTTAATTATTTTAGCTTAATTATTGATGTTATATATGAAGAATAAATCAGATATAGAATCCAAACCCTAAATTTGGGTATTGATCAATGGATGAGAATAATAATATAATATTAATTATATTTTAATTTTTCAGTGCTATAAATAGGTACTGTAAATGTGGAGACTGATAATGGTTATTCAGTTGTGGTAAATTAGGGCATGACCCTCATATCGTGTTATTAAACCCTAATTGTTAAACTCGGTTATGAGTTCGATACTGTGTAGTAATGGTGTTATATGAATTTTACTATGTATTATATAATTTCTGTAATTTGGAGAAAACCCTAATTATTTATTTAAAAACCCTAATTTGCTAATTAGGAACCCTAATTGCAAATTTTAGAAACCCTAATTATTATTTTTGTGAATTATAATGATACTTAAGAAAACCTAATTGTTAATTTGGGAACCCTAATGATTAAACCCTAATTTTCTAATAAAACCCTAATTTCTATTAAAAACCCTAATTTAATTAGTGTGTTTAAAATTAAAATTTTATTATACTTTAATTTTAATCTTTCAAACCCTAGTAATTATTTGGGAAACTTTAAAATATAAAATCTAGTCAAGCACCTTGGACAAGAATACTCTTGAGATTAAAAAGGAAATTACAAAAATGCCCTTTTGTCCCATTCTTGAATTATTGGTTAGACAAAATCTTCATCAAATCTGGCCAGCCACCCTACCCTATACCTAGTTAGGAGCTACACCACCAGCACATGATCAGCCATTACAAGTCATTGCATACATGTTTTATATAGAATTCAAGAAAGAGAAAGTACACTTAATGGCCTAAATTGTTCACAAATGCATAGTCATATTCTCTCAACTCAAAACCCACGAAAATATAAGCTAGATCAGTCACATAATCAAACCCTATGAAATCCAACAACAAATCAGTAGCCTAAGATCAAGACTGATCAAAGTAAAGGTATAAACCCTAGCTTGAATTTTGACCTTTGATGATGTGTTAGATGTTTTTTTATGTTAAATGTGTTGTTAGTAGTGTCTAATGATGATCTGGGTTGCTAGATGTTGAATCCATAACATCTAGAGGCTCGGATTTGAAAATTTACAAAATCTGGAAAATTTTTGTTTTGATTTCTGACAACGAATGTCAGGCCCTGTATCTCTGCGATCTTTAACGATTTTTGTGTTTTGAACGTTTATAGTTGTAGTCTGATATGAGATATGTACTCTGTATCAAAAAGCAGGCTTAGATAAGTTCGATATTGCACGTTATTCTTGGTCAAACCACGTTGACCGGCATTGACTGGTGGAAATCTGGGCAGCCCTGAACTTCCCTAGAAAGCTCTAACAGTAAAGGGTTGTTTGTTTAGTACTTAATGGGTCTGAATGGCTGAATCGGTAAGTGGTTGAATCATTAAGTGCGTTTGTTTTAAAAAAAAATCGTCTGAATGGCTGAATCGGTCAGATGCGTTGGCTGAATGGTTAAGTCCGAATTTTTGGTCTGAATGGCTGAATGGTTGGCTGAATGAAGTAAAAATAATAATAATAATAATAATAAAAATATTAACTATTATATTATGTAATATTAAATAAATTTACAACAATTTTGAATTTTTTTAGAGGGATAAAATATTAAAAATATGTCATTCAGATCTTTAAGATATTTCAGTTATCAAACAATTTTTTTCATTCAGATTCAGCTCATTCAGATTCAGATTCAGATTCAGATTTAGATTCAGATTCATTCAATTTTTATCAAACACCCCCTAAGTTCATGGGCGCAGAACTTTCTGTTGTTAGTTGTTTGGTTTCTTTTGTTGTAATAAGTTTGTTGTTTATTGTTTATTCTATATATTTAAGCTTATAAAACATCTAAATGAATAACAGGATTCACGTAGTGAACGGTCAAACCATGTAAGATGATCACGATTTTCATTTTCTAGGGTAACCTAGAAAACGTATGATCGTGATTTCTGACATGGGTTGACCGATTAATATTTGACGCGTTAATGGTTGTTATGGTGCTTATATGTGATATATTTCTTCATGTATATGTTGGTTAGCTACTGCAAAGATTAAATCACATAAACAATACTGGGATCATAAGTTATGGGAGACCAAAAGAAAACAGTCGAATTGTTCTTCATTTCTAGGTAACCCTAGAAATGAAGAACAATCTTTGACAGCTTGTTCATGAGCCTATATCTTGCAATTATATTATGTTATGAACATGTTGGTGGCTGGATCGTGTAGTCTTGCATGAGTACTACAAGCTCTGAGAAAGATAATGCCCAGAATAATCACAGTTTACAAACTATTGTTGGTTAAACTAGCTATCTCGTCAACTGACATGGGTTTCTGGGTTTGGCCAAGAATAGCTCAAGAACACCTAAGGCGACAATTATGTCGCCAAAGGGCTTTAGCCGACATACAGTATATATTTAATTTCTGAAAATTAATTAATTTAATTAAATAAATAGAAAAAAAGTAGTTTTTAATTATTAAAAATACAAAATAAATTACTAAATATTATTCTAAAGTCTGAAAATTAGTTTTTAATTATTTTAAGTATATTTCATGAATATTTAATATTTTTGGGATATAAAAAGTATTTAATTTATTTAAGTATAATATTAAATAAATTATTTAAAAATGATTTTTAATACATAAAAAGTCATTTAAAAATAGGTTATGATATAAAAAGATATTTTAAGTTATTTTCTATAATTTTTAATATTTTGTGATGATTTTCATTATTAATTAGATATTAATGATGATTAAGTTATTTAATAAAGATATTAAATAAATGATGAAAAATAGAATTAATGATTTAAAATTTATATGAAAATGATTTAGAGATTATAAAAAATATTTTAAGTTATAAAATATAACTTTTGATATTTTGTTATGAAAAATATTAATATTTTAATATTAAGGATATTAGATTCATTTAATAATTATATTAGATAAAGTAATGTAAAATGATTTTAATATTAGAAAAATTATTTTTAAAGGAAAATAAAGTGTTTAAAGATATTTTAAGTTATAAAACATAACTTTTAATATTTAAAGGATAATTTCATTAATAAATCAATATTACTGATAATAATTTAATATTAATGATATTAAGTTTATTTAATAATTATATTAAATAAATAGTTTTAAAATGGTTTTATTGATTTAAAAATCATTTAAAGGTAATATTAATACTTTAAAAATATTTTGAGTTATTATAAATAACTTTAATATTTTGGACAATAGTTTCATTAATAGTTTAATATTAATTAAATATTAATGATAATAGAATTAGTTAATATTTAAATCAATTAATAATGATTTCAATGTTTGAAAAATTCATGATAAAGTATAATAATTATTTAAAAATTATTATAAGGCTATGAAAAATAATATGACTGATATTTAAAATATCTAAACGACTATTGAACTGCAGGATAGAGTCTTAGACTCGATATTTACCTGATAAAGCCGTCGGTATACCGAAATATTTCAGAAATTGATCTGGACTTAGATAAACTGACTAGATATGTGTTTGTTAGTGAATCAATAATTGTTAGATATATGTGACAAAGTGATTAGGTTATGTGCTGACTGTAATTAACAGTACTATGTGTTACGATATATTATTCTAATCGAACGAATGATCTTATTACTGATAGGTCACTGTATAAAAGATTAATCTAAGTTGTGTTATTATAAGCAGCAGTTCAGGCAAGTATCTAAACCTTATGCACTACTTTTATTTCGTGCAAACAGGTATATCATGTTATGCAAGTTTCCTAAACTTACTCCAATTATTATTGAGTAAGTATCTGATCTATTATTTACATTGTGCAAGTATCCTACCTTTGCAAAGAAAGTTTCAGAATCATATTATTGTACCATATTATTAACTCTATTATTATTGATTATGTATCCAATCTTTGTATTCATACAAGTTCTTACATTATCCAATCATTGTATTATTGTATAATTCAGATATTTATTTTGTTCGTTAATTCGTATATAGGGTTAGACAAGTGTTCCCACTTGGATAACCATTGTATTTAATCATATGTTGATACATACTTATTGATTTCAAGTATGTATACGTTGACTTAAAAGCTGTCTAAGCTATTTGATTCAGCTAGACATAAAAATATTGTTGAACAAGATAGAACGTTATTGTATCCAACCAGATTGTTTTGGTTCGGATTCCCGACTAAGTATGAACATCCTGAATATGGGAAAACTTTTGTGCACCTAAGGTGGATAGAGTGAACGATAATATAGTTCTTGCATGTAGTATTGATCAATACAGGGCACATTGGGCAGATCACCCTCGTGTCCGTAAGTTATGACGGTTTGCAGATGAAGTTCTACTAAACCCTAGTAAAAATGAAAAATAATGTTCATAGTCTGTCGACTGATCTCCAATTATAGTCTATACGTAGTGTCAAAGATTTCATATGGAAGTGATATGTTGTTATTATTGGTTCAGCTTACTTCACAACTGTTGATTCGTTTTAGAAAAGTCTTTCAAAGAAAACATTTAATTCTTTTAGCTAATATATATTGTTGTTATTACTTGTTGGGCAATCCAATGCTCATTCTTGCTTTAAATTTAAATGTTTTCAGTTAAGTATAATCAGCCAGAAGGTTCAGGCAAGAACAAAGGGAAAGGAAAGCTGTTCGAATGAGATTTATATTATGTTGTGTAATAGTTATAGTTTATTAAGAAAATGATACTTATTATCTATGATGTAATGAATGTTTAAAGGTCTCGTACCTGGGAGTAAACTTTGATGCATATGTAAATTAAGTTTGAATTTTATATTATTGTTATTATTATTAGTATTATTCAGCTTATAGAAATGGTATCGTGAAGCACCGAGTTCTGGTTTTAGGTACCCGAATTTGGGGGCGTCACAACGATTATAGGTTGGGTGGCTGAAGGGTTATAAGTAGTACGTTTTGAGACGTTCCTACTGACTATGGATCTTCATTTGGTTCATCAGCCACAAAGTTTTGGGACTCCTATAGCTGGTACAACTTTTTATAATATATCTCAGTGTTGTTGTTCCTTAACAGATCACTGCTCCTCCGTTGTTGACTGATGTCTTTCCAGATAGATATGATTCCCTCTTCTTCAAGTTCATTTGATGGCAGCCTTGCATATCTCATTCTGACTGGAATCTCCATCATTGTTCGGATTTTCTTTTATCGTAGAGATGAGTATTTTAGGACTGATCACTCTACGATTATATGATAGCACTACGAACGTAGTCTTCTTTAACAGTTGTGTTTGTGAAGTTCTACTCTCACAATAAGTTCCGCTTGAATGATACTTGATAATCTTCTGTTGTGAACTTCCTTGAGGATTCTTCTCATATAGCATTCTTGATTGTCTTTTGAGCACATAAGACCTTTTTCCTTCTTTGGCTGAATGGCTTGCTTCCATATACAGATTAGCAGCCATGTGATCTCCATTCTGGTTAGCTCAGAGGGTCTTTAAGGACAGGCTTGGACAGATAGGAACTCTATCAGAATCATCTCTGAATTGTCCTTAGCCTTCTGCTGGTTGAGTCTTCTTGACTGAAGTCTTCTGCTTCATCATTCCTTAGTGTGGTCAGACTGACCAAGTACCTGCAGGTTTAAATATATTTCTATTTTTGGTACCCAGAGTTAAATGGGTCCTGCTAGGTTAGTTTTCTAAACCCCTGTTCCTCTTATCTAGATAATCATCATATTTATCACCAACATACATATTCATGCATGTAACTATCTTATGATAATACATTTTGAGATACATGATGGTGAGTGTGTATGGGATTTGGCATCTAATAACACACTCTCTATTTAAGATGGTTTCATCATTCACTGGGTCATGTTCACAATGTTTAAGTGTTCACAAAGTGAGAATCAACACTATGATTTAGGAGTATCTAGTTGATTCATTGAGGTGATCAGTTTCTGCGAATCTGCAAGATCCTCTTGCAAAACTGATCATGCTCTGTGTGTTGTCAAACACTTAGAACATAGGCTTGTACATACATACTAACCCATCAGCAAAGATTACTTCACATAAAGTTCATTCAGCCTGTGATGCTCTTATGACCCATTTCAGATTTCCTTTAAGATGTCATCTTCAACCTAAAAACTTGGATGGAGAGAAAGTTTATAGTCATTTGAGTTTCCATCCACTGGTTACTTTCTCTCTTCACCTTTTTAGGCAGATTATGACTCATTGGTAGAATAATGTTATAGTTCATAAGAAGATGCAATTATGATGTATACATTTAATAGTGAGGAACCGTACCTTTTTACTGTCAGTTACTAAACAGTCATTTACCTTAGATATACTGAGTTTAGGTATTGATGAGCATAACTTTACTTTTGCTCCTGACAGCTTATTACCCTTGATGGCCTTTAATCAATCAGTAGTGGTCTTGAAGATATAGGCCAAGAGAATCTCAGCATTAAGATCTTTGACATCCTTTAGCTGACAGAGTTTGCACCCAGCTGTTGGTTGGCCAGACATAAGTTTGAGAAGATCTTCTTTCTTCTCTCGATAAGCATTTCGTAGCATGTATGGTTTCTTCATCTTTCAGACTGGTGGGTGCTTGATTCTTTGTCATAATGTCTCCTGAGTTCTCTCGTCTGGTTTTCGGACTACAAGCTTGACTGCAGGCTAGGATTGGTCTTGTTGATGTAACAATAGAGACCATGGACCAATCTGAGCAGCTTCGGGTGTACATACATATTTAACCTATACACAATATTTCCAACATGTGAGCTCATCTGCATATAACAAGTTACTTACTGCTAAACTAAGTTTAGAACAATGTTAGTGCCTGAGATCAGACTCAAAGTGATTAGCTTTTGAATATAGCATGAGAACCTGCTCTGATACCAATTGTTAGTTCCCAGAGGGCACAATAGATCTATAAGGGGGAGTTGAATAGATCCATTTATTTCAAATACTTTTCTGGTTTATATTATATTGTTCATAATTAATATATGACAAACATAAGAATCTTTTCAAGCACAGCGGAATAAGTAAAAGATCCCCTTCATTAATATATTCATAATCATATATACATTGTTCGTAGAGTAAGTTTAGTTGTAAGCAGTTAAAACATACATAACAGTTATATCAGTCATAGTACATAATATAAATGACATAATGTAAAAGACACAAGGGTTTTTAAGTGGTTCAGAGACTCAAGCTCCTAATCCACTCTTCTGCTTTCAACTAGCAGGATTTCCACTAAGGAAGGGTAGCACCCTGAATCACTAAGATTTCTTCAAGGCCAGCAGCCTTAGGACTTTAGTTCACTAAGAACTCTTCAAGGCCAGCATCCTTGGGACTCCTCTAGTTCCCTAGGAACTCTTTAAGCCTAGCAGGCTTGGAACTTTATTTAGTCCCTCTGGACAAGGACCCTTCTGGCCCTACTTTGTTTAGTCCCTTCGGACAAGGACCCCACAGGCCCTGGCTTTGTTGAGTTGTTGGAGTCGGTGCTGAGCTACTAAGATGTCTTCATGCTCTGAACATCTTCTATACTTAGCAGCTTGGCTTGATCATCCTTGAAGTGCAGCTGAGTGTTGCATGATGCTCAGCTTCTATGGTTACTCAACCACTTCGGATGACCCCTTGTTGAACTGCCTTGAAGATCATTCTACTTGCTACTTGATGACTGCACATGAGATGCTTCCAAGCTGACTGTAGGCTCTTCTATTAGGTACTTAGAAGCTTTCTCATGCTTAACACCAGGATGGCTTTTGTGATCTTCCTTCTGCTACTTGATGCCTTCTCATGATGGACTTGGTAAGATGACTGTAGGCTCTTCTCTATTGTACTTAGAGTCTTCCCATGATGGACATCAAGATGTCATGATGCTCTTCTTTCTCTCGGTAGTTCTGAACACTCTTCATGTAGTAGAACTCTCACTTCTACATAGTAGAACTCATACTTCTACTTCTTTCTTTATCTGACTTCTGAGTGTTCTTGGTGGATCGTAGAGTGAGCCTTCGGACTCACTATCTCACATGGTTTAGATCATTCCACCTTCTCTCCAAACTCGGTAACTCAAACAACCTTTGATCTTTGAAGCTCTTCCTCATTTATACTCCTTCCCAATCCTTCAGTTGGAAAGTAGCCATTGAATGTAATTCAAATCTCTTCACAGATCTCGAGTTGCTTGAGGTAGACTACTTAATGTGACATGTCATACTTTTTCTGACGCTGCAGTCAACTGTTTCACCTGCCCTGTAAGATGTATCACTTTAATTGTCTTGGGCAAGTCGAAGACTTTATTACCTCTTTCTAATTTCTCGATCAGAGGTTGTCCTATTGCATAGATGCTCTCAATAAGCACTTGTCAAAATATTACCCTTCAGATTGAACCTTTGCCAATGCTTCAGTCTTCAGTTATTCAGACTCTATGATTCGATGCACGTCTTCAAGGACTTGATCGTAGTGTCTTGTTGAGTGTTGCACATTGACTGGTAGGGTTAACACTACGATCTTTAAGAGTGTTGATTGGATCTTCAATGTAGATCAGCTCTTCCTTGTATTGTGCAGTGCTTCAATACTTCTATTTGCTTCGACTGTTCTCTGAGACTGATGGCCTAATTCCTTGATCTGGTCCCCTTCTGAATATCAAGAAACTTTAGATTTGTGGCGTGTTCAGCTTGCTTTCTCCTTGTGATCTCCCGTTCACTTATCATCAATGAACTGACCCTGCACTTAATCTCTTTAGCCTTGATAATCAGAGGCTGACCAGTATCTCGGTTCACCTTCCATCAATTCCTTCTTTGTTTTGCAAACACTACGATCTTGGTTGATTCCAAGATCGTTGTCTTCTATTCTCTTGATAGCTACTGCATAAATTGACTTTCCTTAGTCAGCTTCTGAAGTCTTCTTTGGATCGCCTTGTGGAAGACTTCATCATGAATGGCCTTACACCTCAATCTTAATGCTGATTGGGTTGGTGCTGAGATCTTCTGTTAGCCTGCATACCATTCGTTGAGTGCACTCTGGTTTCCTTGGATGTAGCTTGTAGCTTGAACCAAAGACTTTGTTCCTTTGGATATTCTGGGAGTGCTCATTTGTTGAGAACCGTATATGCTCTACGATTTGTCTTGGCACTGTGAGCACTTCTTTTGAGATTGTAGTTCTGCGCTCTACGATTCAGCTTCAGCTGGTGCAGACACTATGATCCTGAGATCAGATCTTGACACTCTAAGATTTCTGCCTTGTGCTTGTTGTCTTCATCTGATCTTGCTTGGCTACGATCTCTGCATGTAATCAATAGACTCTACAAACTCAGAGTGTGATCTACGATCCTGAACATGGCTTTGGAATCAGTAGACTATATGACTCTAAGTGTAGTCTATGATTCTGTCTTGGCTTTGGCAGAAGATCGGTCGGCTCGTAGGCAGTCTGTCTCTACGATTCTGAACATGACTTCATCAGCACACTACGATCCTGAAGAAGCTCTGCGATACACTACATTCCTTCTTCATTTCCCCTGGCAGTCTACGAACTCCAAGACTACTATCTTGCATTTTTCTATTCTGCCTCGATTGCTCTAGAGTTAACCTTGACTCACCTGGCAGACTACGACTTCTAGTGCAGTGGTCGACGATCAGACTAGCCTATCTATTACATCATAAGATCAAATTAACAAGCTTGATCTTTCTATATTTATAGTCCTTGTACATCATTTCTTTTAAGGACTTTACAGAGCTGTTTTGCTTATATAGGTTCAACCTAACATATTTGATCAATTCATTTTAAGTCCTTGTACATATATTTCTATTATCTATCAAAGGACTTTACAACTTTTCTTAATACAAGCATACTTGCATATTCATATATATATATATATATATATATATATATATATATATATATATATATATATATATATATATATATCATAATCAAATCATATATTAAATAGGAATATCATTCACATGCTTATTCCTGACAATCTATCATAACCTAGACGCATGGCCTCCCATGTACGAAGGTTTTCTTGAGTATTTTCCAAATATTTTAATTTTAAAACAATTATTGACTGTACCTTTATGTAAGGTACCATTGTATGGTCTTGTGGTCAAGGCACCACGAGAGTTATATATATTTGTATTAAAATCACATCTTATCTGTTGTCGTACTCTGCACGACAGTTCAACAGTTGTATAAATGAAGTTTATATTTGATTTTTATAGTGCGATATCTGGAAACTTAGAATGGGTCGTGTGGACCTATTTTGGGGGCGTCACAATAAATTTTGGTACTCCCAGGATGGATTGCAAACGGTGTGTTGTGCGCCTCCATCATGATTTTATACTTTAAGTCAGGGTCGTTGGGAACACAAAGTCTGGAGTTGACTCGAAGTATTCCTTCTTCATCGATTCTTGCTTCCGGTATCGCACCTTCTTGTACTTTCTTCCTCATACGCATCAGCTCCGGATCTGTAACTTGAGCAGCTTTAATTTTATCAATTAAAGTCGGTTCTACTCGTATATTCGCCATCATAACGTGGGTCCTTGGAGTCTTTATCTCTATCTCCATCCTTTGCAAGTCATCCAAAATGGGCCTTTGCGTTGACAATATTGCACTCGCACCCGCATATGACCTTCTACTCAATGCGTCAGCTACCACGTTCGTTTTTCCAGGATGGTATTGGATGGTATGATCATAATCTTTCAACAGTTCAAGCCAACGTCGTTGTCGCATGTTGAGTTCCTTTTGAGTGAAGAAATATTTGAGGCTTTTATGATCCGTAAAGATCTCCACTTTCTCCCCATACAAGTAATGCTTCCAAATTTTAAGTGCGAAGACAACAGCTGCTAACTCTAGGTCATGAGTAGGATAATTTCTCTCATATTCTTTGAGTTGTCGTGAGGCATAGGCTATGACTTTCCCATGTTGCATGAGAACACATCCTAACCCTTTGCCCGAAGCATCACTGTAGATGACAAATCCCTCCGAACCAGATGGTATTGTCAGAACAGGTGCTGAAATGAGTCTCCTCTTGAGTTCTTGAAAACTCTTCTCACATTCCTCGCTCCAACCGAACTTTGTATCTTTCCGAGTCAGCTGAGTTAGTGGAGTAGCGATTCGAGAAAACCCTTCTACGAATCTCCAATAATAACCAGCTAAGCCGAGAAAGCTACGTACTTCGGTCACTGATTTAGGTTGCTCCCAGCTTTGAATAGCTTCAATCTTTGCTGGGTCAACAGATATTCCATGACTTGATACCACGTGCCCAAGGAATGCTACTTCCTCAAGCCAGAACTCGCATTTCTTTAACTTGGTATAAAGCTTGTATTCACGAAGCTTTTGGAGTATTAGCCTCAAGTGTTCCTCATGATCTTCACGGCTTTTGGAATAAATAAGGATGTCATCAATAAAGACGACCACAAAGTGATCCAAATACTCGGTTCATCATATCCATGAAGGCAACAGGAGCATTAGTCAATCCAAAGGACATGACTAGGAATTCATAATGCCCGTACCGAGTTCTGAAAGCCGTCTTTGGAATGTCATCGGTTCTAATCTTCAATTGGTGATATCCGGAACGAAGATCAATCTTTGAAAAGAATTTGGCTCCTTGCAACTGGTCAAACAGGTCATCAATACGTGGCAATGGATACCTATTTTTGATGGTGACATGATTTAACTCCCGATAATCAATACAAAGTCTCATACTCCCATCTTTCTTCTTCACGAATAGAACAGGAGCACCCCAAGGAGAAGTACTAGGACGAATAAAGCCAATGTCTAACAATTCCTGCAGTTGAGTCTTTAACTCCTGAAGTTCAATAGGAGCCATTCGATATGGGGCTTTGGAAATGGGTTTTGTACCGGGTTCAAGGTCGATACAAAATTCAATTTCACGCTCTGGGGGTAGGCCAGGAAGTTCTTCAGGGAATACGTCAGGGAATTCATTAACAATAGAAATATCATTCAAATCTGACGTATTTTTGTTTAAATCTGTGACATGAGCTAAGAAAGCATGACATCCGTTTTTTAATAAATGAATAGCTTTATGTCTTAAGATGACCGTGATTGATTTTAATGGTTTGGTCACTTGAATTCATATAATAGGTTTATTAGGAATATGAAAGCTAACAACCTTACGAAAAAAATCAATTTTAGCATGATGAGTAGTTAACCAATCAATCCCTAGAATCACGTCAAATACAAGTATTTTTAAGGAGATAAGATCGACAGGTAATGTGCGGTTACCAATTTGAATCAAACAAGACTTATAAACAGTGGATGTGATGAAGGTTTCTCCCAACAGAGTTTCAACAGATAAATCAAAGTTTAATTTCTCCGGAGTCAAATTTAAACGTTGAGCGCAAGTAGGAGAAATAAAAGAATGGGTAGAATCAGTATCAAATAAAGTATAAACTTCGCTAGAGTTTATGATTAGCTTCTCCGTGATCACCTCGTTCGGATTTCTCACTTTTTGGGAGGTTACAATCAACGCTCTCTCTTGCACTACCGGCTTTGACTTTTCTGGGACAGCATTTGGTGCCTCCATCCTAGTTGAATTTGTCTTCGGTGAACGACAACAATCGGGCCAAATGGCCTTCTCTTCCACAATTATAACATGCTTTGGACGGCATCGCGCAATTTGGACTGATGTGTCCCTCCCCTCCGCATTTGAAGCATATGATAGGTGGTACTTTCTCCTTCTTAACACGGTTGCTGGTGCTGACGTCTTTCCATCATTGTTGAATCTCCTCTTCTTGAAATGTCCATTCTTATTGTTTTGGCCCTGATTACCACCGAAGTGGTTACCATTTCTGGCCTGATGATTTCCTCCACGCTTGTTGTCACCGCTTCGATGACTGCTCTCACTGGTATTATCATTTTGCCGGCTGCTCTCTTTTGATTACGTTGACTCATTATCGCGCTCTACCAACTGAGCCCTATTTACAACATCAGAATACAAACACAGTTTATGAGAAATAAGATGTTGACGTATCTCCGGCTTCAAACCTCTTAAAAATAATCGTGTCATTCTCTCTTCATTATCCACTAAATGGGACGCAAACCGGGATAACTCCGCAAATTTTGCCTCGTATTGCGACACGGTCATATTATTTTGCTCCAATTTGATAAACTCCACCTCCTTCATGTGACGGATACTTTCAGGAAAGTATTTGTCATTGAACAGCTCTTGGAACTTCTCCCAAGACATCTTCAGTACGGCAGGTTGAGTACGTTTTACCGATTCCCACCAGTAATCTGCCTCTCCGCGCAACATAAAGGCGGCAAAGGGAACCTTTTGCTCCTCAGAGCATCCCAAGACATCAAATATTTTGGTGATCTGCTTTATCCATGCTTCCGCAATAAGTGGTTTTGGCTCTCCCTTAAACTCCGGTGGTCCCAGCTCCTTGAACTGTTTAGCGGTGACCGCCCGAGAATTTCCAGTGTTTCCACCTACATTTTGAACAGGAGCCGCTCTCACTTGCTGTTGCATGAATTGCATAAAGCCTCTGAACAATCCATCATTCATCATTTGGTCATGAGGATTGTCGCCTTCCTGATGCACATTCTCCTGATTATTGATATGTGGAGACTCAACGGTCTCTTGTGCTCCATTGTTATTCTCAACATTTTCGGAAGTCATTTTCAGATACTGCCACAAAACAAAGATTAATTGACATGTAACATAATATCTCTAAACTTTGACCAACTAATTTAAATACAAAATAAATTTAAGTAGGTCATACTAGCGAAGGAATTCCCCGTCTCTCCCCTCCTAGTTCTAGTCTCACATCTTAGCCAGGGATCATATCCCTAAGCTTTGATACCAACTGTGACGCCCCCAAAATTAGGTATACATCACCTATCTTGAGTCGTCAGATACATGGTACAGAATTCAAATACAACTTACTAATACCACTGTCGTGTATAATACGACAAAATACAACTGTGAGTTTGAATACAATAATTGTCTACTAGAGATCATACAAACTCAAAAGGAGTCCTCAATACAATTATTGTCACACTATTTAACAGAATAATGACGACTACTAATACTATTCTTTGGTCCATCACTCCGTTCCCCGACTCGTCCCAGCTATATTCTCATTTCCTGAAGAGAACAGTGAAAGAAAGGGTGAGCTCAACTAGCCCAGTAAGAAATATTATGACTAAGATAATGCAGAATAAATTATCATTAGCCTTCAACAGTGTTAAACTGACAAAATATAATAACATCAAGTTTAACAGCAGCGGATCAAGCAATCCATTAAAAGAGTCAAGTAGAGAATAGAATCTATTATCTTTTATGATTTAAAAAGTTTTAATCACTTTTATCGCTGAGACTCAGCTTAATAAATAATCCACATCATCCCTGCACTACGGCCAAGGATACTCATTAGGGTCACGACCACAAATTCCATGCACTACGGGCCAAGGATATTTGTGTATTCATCAATGGTCATGATCATGCCAACAACTGTGCATCAATGCACTACGGCAAATGAGACTTTTACCACAACATTTGTAACATTACGGTCATGATTACACCGAATAATTCCTGGTCATAATCATACCAAGTCCATCCATGCTCTACAGGCCACAGATGACTTTCAAAAATATAAATAAGAGGATGATGACAATGATATAAGGATTCAATAAAACAAGTTCAAGAATTATTTTATCCAGGAATTATTAACGTCCAAATTGTCAACACGATACTGTTTTGTGGTGTAAAATTCAAGAATGCTCAGAAGAATATTTCCATGAAAAGATACTGGATGAAGCGCAAATATCAAGAATATTCCACTAATTTCATGGAGTATAGAAGTCAAAGTTTTATCCAACTGAGTATAATAAAGAATGGAATAACAAAAGAAATCACCATGCATGCGATAGAGACCGCACAAACAGGTTATTCCAGCAGAATAATAATAACGGAACCAGGTCAGGTGAAATTCACACAGACAAGATGTTCCAACAGAATAATAAAGAATGGAACCATGTCCGGCGTAAAACACACAGACAGGATGTTCCAACGGAATAATAAAGAATGGAACCAGGTCCGGCGTAAAACACACAGACAGGATGTTCCAACGGAATAATAATAAAGACGGAACCAGGTCCGGTGTAAAACACACAGACATGATGTTCCAACAGAATAATAGAAGAATGTCACCAAGTATAGGGTAGACCGCGTATACAGGTTATTCCAACAGAATAATAAGAAATGAAATAACAATAGTTCTCTTCATGAATAAGAAAGAATAACACCCCTTACCGTAACAGAAACTGGATATAGGAAGAGAAAGTTAAGTAGCAAAAAGCTTTTCTTCTATCTCTCTATAGTTTCTCTCTCTAGAGTTCAGTGAATTCGTAAGAAAATAATGAAGGAATGAGCTTCTATTTATAGGAAAATGGAATGCATAGTAACTAATCCATGAACGGTCGAGATTGATTTACTTTAATCTGACGGTCCATATTTAAAGAAAAATCTTTTAAATAAAATATAATATATTCTATTTATATAAAAAGATTTTTACTATGCAAACACTATGTAACACTATGTAACACTATGCATAATAAAATATAATATATTCTATTTATAAAATAACTTTAATAAAGTATTCTGTTTTATATAAAAAGATGTTTCCGTTTTATTACGTTAATAATACGAATAAAACAAAACGTCATTATCGCTATAATAATTCATATTATTAATCGACAATAATTGAATAACACTGAGCGACTTCTCACATAAATATCAATAATCAATACCGTGTGCTACTATGCAACAACGCGTATTACTGTACTTTTACTACCCAGTAGTTCAACAGTATCAACGGTAAAACTTCCGCCGTTATTTTTAATAAAATATTTTTGTCGTTTTCTCAATCCGACAATAATTCTGTTGTGGGGTCCACCAATAATTTTGCCGTCGTACGAATATTCCTCGACAAAAAGAATATTCCCCGACCAAACGAATATTTTATAACAACTTGCGTACTTTGCAAAATTTATAAATATTACCCACAACTATAACATTATATCAAATTTCTTCCATAATATTCAAAAATACGAATTCATCTTTATTTATAAAAACTGGGGTCTTACAGATTAATTGATATTTAATAGAGGAATCAATCTATGAACAGCGGAATAGATTAACCTACCCTTTAAACATATGACATTAACCACAGTTCTAATGTAGAGTTAATTACAAGAATATATAGCAGTTATAGTGCATAATATAAATGACATAAAGTAAATGATACCAGAGGTTTTAAGTGGTTCAGAAACTAAATACTCCTAATCCACTCTTCTGCTTCAACAAACAGGGATTCCACTAAGGATTTGATCAATTCTGAATCACTAGGATTCCTTCAAGACCATTAGTCTTGGAACTCTAGTTCACTAAGAACTCTTCAAGTCCAGCAGACTTGGAACTTCAGTTCACTAAGAACTCTTCAAGGCCAGCAACCTTGGAACTCAGTTTAGTCCCTAGGACAAGGACCCTTCAGGCCCTGCCTTCTTGTTGATGTTGTTGTTGGTGTTGAGCTGCTAAGATGACTTTAATCTTGTTCATCCTTTGATACTTAGCAGCTTGATGTGATCCTCTTTGGATTCTGCATCGAGACTGGATCACTATTGGACAGACTGCTAAGTTGTTCATGAAGCTCGTTCTCTTTGAGTACTTAGCAGTTTGTGACTTCTTCTTTGGTGTAGCTGATCTTGTGGTTGGTTCTTATCTTTATCTGATCTCAGTTTGCACACCTTCACCATTTGAGGTTTGCTAAGTCGTTGCACTTTTGGTAGACTCCGTCTGGCATTTAGCATCCCCCAAACCTTGATTGACTTGTATACATATTTGGTTCTGTATCTGTTCTTCTTCAGCTCATGGTGATTCATAGAATGGCTCTTTGAATCTTCTCTTTATTCTGCCAATCTTCTGAATGTTATCTTCTTGGACTTCTCGGCTTTCACCTTAGTTGACATCCTTGGTGGCATTCTCATTGTTGTTGAGTGAAGCCTTTTTCTGTTAAAGTTCTTCTCTTATCTTGCTTCAGTTCTACTTTTGTAGTCTCACTTCCAGTGAGACGTATTCTGTTTTAGGCTCTATAGAACTCGTAGAGTCAACAACTTATTGAGAACTAACAACTCTTCTTCATTCGGGCTTCAGTTGTTAAATATCCTTCCATAAGCTTCCCGTTGGAATATAGTCGTTGAAAGCTATTTGAATTGATTGACAGATCTTGAGTTATTTGGTGCAGACTGTTGATGTGACGTGTGACATCTGTAAGACCCTAACTTTTATGAATAAAGATTAATTTTCCTCGAAATATATTTTTGAATATTATATAATGTTATAGCTGTGGGTATTATTTATAAATTTTACAAAGTAAGCAAGTGGTTATATAATATTCGATTGATCGGGGAATATTCATTTGAACAGGGAATATTCGTATGACAGCACAATCATTAGTGGACCCCAAAATGAAAGTATTGTCGTAGTTAGAAAACGACATAATTATCTTTTTATAAAAATAACGGCGAAAGTTTTACCGTTAAACTGTTGAACTACTCGGTGGTAAAAGAACAATAATACGCGTGGTTGCATAGTAGCACATGGTATTGATTATTGATGCTTACGCGAGAAATCACTCAGTTATACTCAATTATTGCTACAGTAATTACTGCATAATATCTCTCATATTATTGATTCAATTATTGTGACAGTATCATATGCATAATATTTTATATTATTAAATCAATAATTGAGATGATAAAGTTATTCATATTATTATTTACAATATTGACAATGTCTAAAAGTTCTGTCAATGAGAGGTTTCGTCACCTAATTGCGCGCCAATAAGGAAAAATCCTTATCGGAATGCCCCCTCTTTCTTGAGAACCTGGTTGTTAAATATTATGAGTTATAATATTAATGATGAATAAGTTCGTGTTGATTAAAGATGAAATTGATAGTTCTATTGTGTGGGAATTATTAGTGTTAGTGGAAATTGACATTTATTTCGATAATAATTAATGTATGGAGGTTATATTGATCAATCAGGTAATTCACCAGATAAATGAGCAATTAATTGCTATTAATTCACATGCTTATAACTATGTGTTCATATGTGTGTACTATTGATTCACATGATTTACTATTAGGGTAGTTAGTGCAAGATTGATAATACTTGCATGACTAAATTAAAAATGGAGGTATAGATGAAAGTACTATACTGTAATTAGTTTTTTCACATGATTATACTATTAAGTCACATGAATGAACTGTTAATTCACATTATTTACTATTAGGGAAGGTGGTGCAAGTTTGATAATACTTGTAGCGACCGAGAAATTCGAATCTTATTGTAAAATGATTTTATTAAATTAAATAATAATAAAATCATATTTCATGTATTATCAAGATGGTTGTCATTGTATAACCTATTGATGTTAGAATGTCGTAGTATTTGAGCTACGTGGATGAATTAAAGTGTTTGAATTTCCATGACGAAAATAAAAGTTTTTCGAGAAATTTTTTGAAAAACACTATTCATCGGTATTTGCTCGGGATATAATTTTGAGTTTCCGAGAAATATACAATGATGAAATAACAAGGTAAGATGGATTATGTAATAAAAATCTAGTTATGGAAAATGTAATAATTCGCTTGTGGACTTAGTTTATAAACATTAAGTAAAGCGAAGTGTTAAAGAATAATTAATAATTGTATGATACTTGGTATTGTACAAGAGTAATGAAAACAAGTATAATACGAAGTATTATACGAGTTTGTATGAAGGATGAAATACCGTATATAAATTCTATATGAATTAGAATACGAAAATAATACATCAACAATATGTATTAAGAAATGTTAATGGACTTGGATGATTGGTTAACAATTATATACAAGTCCAAGTGAATTAAAGAGAGAAGCCCAACTATTAATTAATGAACCAACTAGTGGTTATTAATGCAAAGCCCAAGGATTTATTTAATCCAAGCCCAAGCTAGAGTCCAATGAATTAATACCCATGGGGCAAAACCATATTACTATGGTTAATGTGTGGTGACCAATATAAGTGGTGATCAAGATAAGTAATGACCAAGTAATGTGGTGACCAAGACTTTGAATTAATGACCAAGTTAAATGAGTAATGACCAAGCAAAGGATGGGTTTTAGTGGTTAACAAGTAATGAATAGTAAGGAGATGACTTAAGGAGGTGGGATGATTTAATGACCAATCTACCCTAACCTTGGAAAGTCTATAAATAGAGGAAGCTTACAAGCCATTTGTTGGTTGATCAAATAATCCAACACTCTAAAGTGCTTAAGTGTTAGAGAGAATAAGCTACACATAAGTCATTCCATAAGTAAGAAGAAGAAGAAAGCTACATTACCAAGACTTCAAAAGAGTAAGACTTCATCTCAATTATCTTCTATCTCTACCATGATAGGATGATAAAAAAAGTTGGATTAAGAAACATGAATGAGTAAGTAATGAACTTAAGCCAATTAAGTTGGTAATAAGTCATTTATGCTAGAATAAGTTATAAACTTATGTGAAAATATTATGAACTTGTAAGGAGTTTATTAAGAGAAATGATATGAATGTAAAAGAATTTATATGATCATATGTATCTTGTATACCTAAATTAAGTTATATGTTAAGAACATATAAGTATGATGATTAAGAAACCTTAATTGTCATAAGACATGAATAATCAAATATTAAGTAGTTTATAAATGACAAGTTATAAGCTCTTGAAGAATAAGTCTAAAATACAACAATGAATATAAGTTGTTGTATTACGTTTGTTGCGATGTTCAAATGTTGAATGAAGTTCATTTGTAATGTTGAATCATAAGAAGGAAGAATTGCCAGAATTTGCACGATTGGACGATAATCGTCGAATTCGTAAAATTCACGGAATGGAAGTTAAATTTTGTGTTTGAACTCGAAACCATTGTTTTCCAATGGAGACAAGTCATATTTGGCATTTAAGAGTTGCAGACTCAAAAATGACCAGATTCTGACTTAGAACGAAGAAACGAGCGTTGAACGTTTACGAACGTTTATCGTTTTCGTTAAAAATGAGCCAATAGGTGAATTTTTAGCAAACAAAGTCGAATAGATAAAATTCTTGAATGATCATGTAGATTATATAATTTGTGAACCGTAGGCTTTTGAACGAGCAAATTCAGACTTATAACAAAGAAGTTATGCGTCCGGGAAATTCACAAAATTCACAAACTGAATTTGGTATCTGGTACATAGAGTTGGCGCCGCGGTGCCAACCCTCGGCAAAAAGACCTGCGGCGCGACGCAGAACAGTAACTGAGCACACTGTAAGAGTTCGCCGCAGCGCGAACTATAGTACATATTGTGGCGCCGCAGCGCCATGAACAGTACCAAAAATCTCTAGAGAGTTGCGCCGCAGCGTGGCCCATTAAGTAAGGACTCGCGCTGCAGCGCCAAGTCCGGGACAATGATATTAAGAGCTCGCATCGCAGCGCGAGATGTAGGTATAAAGATGGCACCGCAGCACCAGTCTAAGAACAAAAATAGTAATGAATGTTTCTAAGTACAAAGAAAAGAAAAGGAAGTAAACACAACTTAAGGAATGTAATGTAACATTGTTTATGGTTTGTTAAACCTTAAGGAATGTAATGAAAAGGTTGAAATAACCTAGTCAAATATAAATGCAAGGGTAATGATAAACTGGAACGAATAATAAATGAATCTAATACACAATTAGATTGAAATAAAGGGTATGATATAGTCATATACATACTTGATTATATGTGACCTAATGTAAGGCATTATGTGATCATGTATTGTACAGACTTGAACGACTTGAACATAAAGTTAAAATACCGTAGCAGACGTTAAAGGCAAGTATTCTAACTCTTGTCTCAGTTCAATCTGAACAAGTTTTTGGAAATTCAGGTATTCTTTCGCATGAATTGAAGTATGTTGAAGTTGAAGCCAATTCCTTTGGCTAGACTTGATGTATTGATGATCTATTCATGTATTATCAAATGTTTCTATCGTTTGTCAACTACTGGTTATGGTTTTCAAAAGAAGACTGAAATGTTAAACAAATGTTTTGTCGGTAAAACGACAGGCACGTGAGGTTGCCAAATGCTTAAACGTGCATACGTTTAATAAATGTAGTGTTGATCAACATAGAGTACAATAGGCTGATCACCTAGAAGTGCTCGTAAGTAATATCGGGCTTACGGACTTTCTTCCGGGTTGTCCTTTTCCAATAAAGAATGAATACTCAAGGTCTCTGACCGGAGTGAATGTTTTACTAAATACTGTTGTTATGGTAAAACATTTTGAAAGAAAAGATGAAGTGCTATTTTGAATTATCAATAGTACTTCATAACTATTGTTTAGTTATTGAAGATATACGATTTATATATATCAGGCATGTTGTTATTAAATTGTTATACTTGCTGAGCTAGTTATGTTAACTCTTGCTTGAACCATATGAGTGCAGCTAAGACTGAACGTCCCGAATGATCAAAAAAGGATAAGGGAAAAGCTAAGGCAGATTACTAAGCTGTCTTGTAATAGTATAGGTCTATTATTGTAATTTAACTGATATTACGACAAAGAACCTTTGTAACGGGTATAAAACTTGGGAAATGTAAATATTACTTTAAATATATAGAAGTTATGTTCGTTCTTTGAGACTTTTCAATTGAATGAATGTATGAATGTTGTACAGTATAGCACCATCTGTCGGGTTGGAAGATACCCGGATTTGGGGGTGCTACAAATTGGTATCAAAGCCTAGGTTATAAAACTTAAGGGGGGAAGTAGAACCTTAAGTCATAACCTTACGAAAGAATAAAGAAGTAAAAGATGGAAAGTAACCTTATAAAAATGCATTATATTATGTTATGTATTTTTATTATTTTACTGATGTTTACTAATCAAACTATATTGTTTTATTGTAGATGTCAGGAGAAAATGATATGTATAGAGATATAAATGTAGTGAGCGAGGATTCAGTTAATCAGGGGTAGAGATACTACCAAATCCCGTAGCCGTAGAACCAGAGTTGGTGACCATCGAGTCGGGAGACTCGGACGATTTAGACTACATGTTTATATTTGATGGCATGCTAGAGGAGGAGGTGGACGTGATGCCCTTTGACCAGGTTCCACCTACAGAGGACCAGGTTCTACCTACAGAGGAAATATCTATGGGAGAATTAATGAAAGCATTGTTTATGTCGGTATTGGATAGGAATGTCCATTACTGCCAAGAGCTTAAGGAGTTGAAAGAGGAACTCCAAGCTATCCGTGAGGATAAGGCTAGCATGGAGGGAATGTGGGAAGAGGAGCATGATGATAGAATTTTAGCTAAATACAAGGTCCGAGAGCTGAAATGTGAAGTCTTTAAGCTCAAGCAGGAGCTAAAGACTAAAAAGAGGAAGTTGGAGAGGATGTCCTATATACAAAGGAGTTCTCACGTAGATTTCCAGTAGCAGGTAGCTGGATATCAGATAGAAGCAGGGCAGACCCGACACACTATCAGTAGAGATGTAATTGCCGGTTTGTCCAGCAAGGATTTTGAGAATGCCCTACGACAGATGTAGTCTAGCAATAGCTAGAGTAGAATAGATATATAAATATTATGTATCTAGTAGTGACATAAAACCCTCTTTTGTATAACAAAGGGTAGTCTTTTGTAAATCCCAATTTTTGGAAAGTAATTGTGGGATGGAAATGTAATCAGCTAAGGCTGAGTAATGTAAACAATGTAGTGTTATACTATAAGTTATGAATCAATATAAATCTTTTTATAGAATATGTTGAGTAATGAGTATGAGTTGTTGTGTTACTGCAAATAATAACAAACCAACAAGAATAAAGTAATAATGATGAGTTATTTTCTTAACAGCAAAATGCTGCCAAGAAGGAGACAACGAAATCAGGGCGCTAATGTTAACCAACCGGAGGGTGGTCCGGTTAATCCAATGCAGGAGTTCGTTAATCTTTTAACGGCTGCATTTAATAGAACGGGGGCTAATGTGCCCGTGATTCCTGGAGTAGTACGAGCTACTACTTTTAAGGATTTCAAAAGTGTAGGTCTGCCGGAGTTCAAAGGAACTACGGACCCTATAAAAGCCCAGACATGGGTAAAAGAAATTGAGAAAGCATTTGTTATAGCAAATGTTGAGGAGGGACAAAAGGTTGCCTTTGCAACCTATTTGATGAAGGGAGAGGCCAACTTCTGGTGGGAGGCAAACCAGGCTAGGGCCGATATAGGAAATCTAACGTGGGAGAGGTTCAAGGAGATTTTCTTCGAGAACTATTTTCCCACGAGTATGCAAGGGAGGATGGAGATAAGGTTTTTGGAATTGAGACAAGGGGATATGACAGTTCCCTAGTATGCCGCCAAGTTTAATGAACTGGCACGATTTGCTCCACATCAAGTGGACACTGAAGTGAGAAAGGCTAAAAGGTTCGAGAAGGGCTTGAAACCCTGGCTCTATAGCCGAATCTCAGTGTTCCAAAGTACTTTTTTTGAAACCATACTAGAAAAGGCAATAATTGCCGAAGGTGGGAATGATGCTCGTAGCCAGTACCACAAAGATAAGAAGACCAAAGGCAAGGTTGATGGAGGAACCAAGACTGAGGGAGCCAGTGGAAGTGGCGACGGTCAGAAGAGAAAGGGCTTTAACTCTGGGAATACCGGAGTAAAACAAGGGGACTCTAAGAGGAGGATGGAGGCCTGTAAAACCTGCGGGAAGACTCACTTAGGAGTTTGTCTCAAAGGTAAGGCGGTATGTTATAATTGTGGACAGGAAGGACACATTTCGCGTAACTGTCCCAATCCAAAGAAGAATCACGCATGCTTTGTATGTGGATCAACTGACCACATAGAAAAGAACTGCCCGAAGAAGGGGATAGAAGGAAATAAGGGAACTAATAGCGGGAAGTTAGCTATTAGTGGTCCAGCTCAGCCGGGGAAATCAATGGCCAGCACTTTTAATATGACGGTCCAAGATGCGGTGGCATCAGGGGATGTAGTTGCAGGTATTATTCCGATCAACAATATAAATGCATACGTGTTATTTGATTCGGGTTCTACTTGTTCGTTTATAGAATATGATTTTGTTAGGCGACTAGAATTATTTCCCAAAAAATTGCATATACCTTTGAACATTAAGGTAGCAAACGAAGAGATAATTCCTGTTGAAGATATTCATAGGAGTTGTTGCGTAGATGTAGGTGGTTGTAAGTTATCGGTAAATTTAATACCAATAAAGTTAGGAGAATTCGACGTAATTCTCAGAATGGATTGGTTGATTAATCATGGAGCAATTATAGATTGCCAAAAGAAATTTGTGAGCATCAGGAAGTTCAAGCAACCTCCTGTAGTATTTTACGGTAGTAAATTGCCTGTACGTCCGTGTTGCCTTACGATGATACAAACTAGAAAACTTTTAAGGAAAGGTTGTGTAGGTTACCTATGCCATGTTGTTGATACCCAGAGAGTGGGAGCAACCATGGAACAAATACCTATAGTAAATGAATTCATGGATATATTTCTAAGTGAGTTACCGGGTTTACCGCTGGATAGGGAGATCGAATTTGTGATAGACACTGTGCCAGGAACGGCACTGGTCTCAAGGGCACCGTACCGTATGGCGCCTGTGGAAATGAAAGAACTAATGGTTCAGCTACAGGAACTATTGGACAAGAAGTACATTCAACCAAGTGTTCGCCGTGGGAGCACCGGTGTTGTTTGTCAAGAAGAAAGACGAATTGTTAAGGCTTTGTATCGACTATCGGGAGTTGAACAAGTTAACGATAAAGAATAAATACCCATTGCTCAGGATCGATGATCACTTTGATCAATTGAAAGGGGCAAAGTATTTTTCTAAAATAGATTTGCGTACGGGGTATCATCAGTTTAAGGTTAGGAAGGAAGATGTACCAAAGACTGCATTCAGGACTCGTTATGGTCATTACAAGTTTCTGGTGATGTCATTTGGATTGACGAATGCACCTGCTGCATTTATGGATATGATGAACAGAGTGTTCAAACTATATTTGGACAATTTCGTCGTGGTGTTTATCGATGAAATTCTAGTCTATTCTAAGACGCCAGAAGATCTTTCCGAACACTTAAGATTAGTGTTGAAGACACTAAGGAAGGAGAAGTTATATACGAAATTCACCAAATGTGAATTTTGGTTAGAAAAGGTTCAGTTTTTAGGTCATGTCATTGACCAATAGGGGATTTTAGTGGATCCAGCGAAGGTAGAAGCAGTAATGAATTGGGAACAACTGAAAACGCCGACTAAGGTGCGGAGTTTCCTACGGTTAGCAGGGTACTATCGAAGATTTATCCAAGATTTTTCGAAGATAGCTACCTCGTTGACTAATTTAACAAGGAAGACGGTGAAATACGTATGGACGGATAAATGTGAAGACAGTTTTCAAGAACTGAAGAAGAGATTAAGTGAAGCTTCTGTTTTGTCATTGCCAGATGACACAGAAAATTTTGTAGTGTATAGTGATGATTCTCATAGAGGACTTGGTTGTGTGCTTATGTAGCATGGCAGTCATTGCGTATGAATCTCGACAATTGAAGGATTATGAGAAAGTTTAACCTACTCATGATCTGGAACTGGCCGCGGTAGTGCTTGCCCTAAAGATATGGAGACATTATCTTTATGGGGAAAATGTGAGATATATACGGACCATAAAAGTCCAAAGTATATCTTCACTCGGAAGAAGTTGAATATGAGACAGAGAAGATGGCTGGAGTTGATATAGGATTATGAATGTGAAATCCTGTATCACCCTGGAAAGGCCAATGTAGTTGCCGACGCCTTAAGTAGGAAGGGTCGGGAAAATATGTCTATGTTAACGGCTCAAAATGATTTAATAACAGAGATGGCTAGGTTGGAAATAGAAATGAAGATGCCGAGTGATTCAGGGCAGTTACTCTTTGTGACGGAGAAGCAATCTACCATCGTAGAAAGGGTCAAGGAGGTACAACTCAAGACGGATGAGTGTAATCAAATGAAGAAGCGGTTATCCGAGAAGGAAGATGTTAAGTATAGTCTTGATAATGAGGGATTATTAAGATTTGAGGGAAGAATTTGGGTTCTAAATGAGACGGAATTAAAGGAGCAAGTGTTACAAGAAGCTCATAGTTCGAGGTACTCGATACATCCTGGTAGCACTAAGATGTATCAAGACCTTCGACAGAGTTTTTGGTGGCCAAACATGAAGAGAGAAATAGCAGAGTATGTGAGTAGGTGCTTAACTTGTCAAAGGGTTAAGGCCAAACATCAACGACCCAATGGTTTAGTACAGTCATTGGAGATTCCAGAATTGAAATGGGAGCATATCACGATGGATTTCGTGGTGGGACTTCCTAAGACACAAAAAGGGTACTATTCAATTTGGGTAATAGTGCACCGGTTGACGAAGTCGGCTCACTTTTTGCCAATTAGGGTCAATTATAACTTAGACCAGTTAGCTAAACTTTATGTTAAGGAAATCATTTCCAGACATGGAGTACCGGTATCGATTGTGTCAGATCGTGATCCACGATTCACATCGAACTTTTGGAGGAGTTTGCAAGAACAGTTGGGAACACAGCTGAGGTTAAGCACGACTTATCATCCACAAACTGATGGGCAGAGCGAAAGGACAATTCAGACATTAGAAGATATGTTGAGGTCTTGCGTCATGGGTTTCAAAGGTAGTTGGGATGATCACCTACCACTAGTAGAGTTTTCATAGAACAACAGTTATCATGCAAGCATAGGCATGCCACCGTACGAAGCTTTGTATGGAAGGAAGTGCAGAACACCTTTGTGTTGGGATGAGGTGGGAGAACGCCGGATGCTAGGACCAGAATTGTTACAGCAGACAACGAATGTGGTAAAGTTAATTCAGATGCATCTCGTCACAGCTCAGGACAGACAGAAGAAGTATGCGGACTCACATAGACTAAATAGAGAGTTTGAGGTGGGCTCGTATGTGTTTCTAAAGGTATCTCCCTAGAAAGGAAAGATACGCTTCGGAAAGAAAGGAAAGTTAAGTCCAAGGTTTATAGGACCTTTTGAAGTATTAAAACGGGTGGGAGAGGTAGCGTATATGATAGCATTACCTCCAGACCTAGAATGAATACATAACGTGTTTCACGTAGCTGTATTATGTCCATATAAGCCGGACTATAAGCATGTAATCGAGTATGAGCCGATTCATATCGAGAAAGACTTATCTTATGAAGAGTCGCCGATGCAGATCATTGATAGAAAGGAACAAATTCTGAGGAACAAGGTAATACCATCAGTGAAGGTATTATGGAAGAACCACGATACTGAAGAAGCAACGTGGGAACTAGAAGAAAAGATGAAGAAAAATTTTCCTCATCTATTTGATTAAAGTAAGACAAGATTCTGGGGACAGAATCTTTATAAGGAGGGAAGAATGTAGCGACCGAGAAATTCGGATCTTATTGTAAAATGATTTTATTAAATTAAATAATAATAAAATCATATTCCATGTGTTATCAAGATGGTTGTCATTGTATAACCTATTGATGTTAAAATGTCGTAGTATTTGAGCTACGTGGATGAATTAAAGTGTTTGAATTTCCAAGACGAAAATAAAAGTTTTCCGAGAAATTTTCCAAAAAACACTATTCATCAGTATTTGCTCGGGATATAATTTTGAGTTTCCGAGAAATATACAATGATGAAATAACAAGGTAAGATGGATTATGTAATAAAAATCTAGTTATGGAAAATGTAATATTTCGCTTGTGGACTTAGTTTATAAACATTAAGTAAAGCGAAGTGTTAAAGAATAATTAATAATTGTATGATACTTGGTATTGTACAAGAGTAATGAAAACAAGTATAATACGAAGTATTATACGAGTTTGTATGAAGGATGAAATACCGTATATAAATTCTATATGAATTAGAATACGAAAATAATACATCAACAATATGTATTAAGAAATGTTAATGGACTTGGATGATTGGTTAACAATTATATACAAGTCCAAGTGAATTAAAGAGAGAAGCCCAACTATTAATTAATGAACCAACTAGTGGTTATTAATGCAAAGCCCAAGGATTTATTTAATCCAAGCCCAAGCTAGAGTCCAATGAATTAATACCCATGGGGAAAAACCATATTACTATGGTTAATGTGTGATGACCAATATAAGTGGTGATCAAGATAAGTAATGACCAAGTAATGTGGTGACCAAGACTTTGAATTTATGACCAAGTTAGATAAGTAATGACCAAGCAAAGGATGGGTTTTAGTGGTTAACAAGTAATGAATAGTAAGTAGGTGGCTTAAGGAGGTGGGATGATTTAATGACCAATCTACCCTAACCTTGGAAAGTCTATAAATAGAGGAAGCTTACAAGCCATTTGTTGGTTGATCAAATAATCCAACACTTCTAAAGTGCTTAAGTGTTAGAGAGAATAAGCTACACATAAGTCATTCCATAAGTAAGAAGAAGAAGAAAGCTACCTTACCAAGACTTCAAAAGAGTAAGACTTCTTCTCAATTATCTTCTATCTCTACCATGATAGGATGATAAGAAAAGTTGGATTAAGAAGCATGAATGAGTAAGTAATGAACTTAAGCCAATTAGGTTGGTAATTAGTCATTTAAGCTAGCATAAGTTATAAACTTATGTGAAAATAATATGAACTTGTAGGGAGTTTATTAAGAGAAACGATATGAATGTAAAAGAATTTATATGATCATATGTATCATGTGTACCTAAATTAAGTTATAAGTTAAGAACAAATAAGTAAGATGATTAAGAAACCTTAATTGTCATAAGACATGAATAATCAAATCTTAAGTAATTTATAAATGACAAGTTATAAGCTCATAAAGAATAAGTCTAAAATACAACAATGAATATAAGTTGTTGTATTACGTTTGTTGAGATGTTCACATGATGAATGAAGTTCATTTGTAAAGTTGAACAAATCATAAGAATGAAGAATAACCAGAATTTGCACGATTAGACGATAATCGTCGAATTCGTAAAATTCACGGAATGGAAGTCAAATTTTGTGTTTGAACTCGGAACCATTGTTTTCCAATGTAGACAAGTCATATTTGGCATTTAAGAGTTGCGGACTCGAAAATGACCTGATTCCGACTTAGAACGAAGAAACGAGCGTTGAACGTTCACGAACGTTTATCGTTTTCGTTAAAAATGAGCCAATTGGTGAATTTTTAGCAAACAAAGTTGAATAGATAAAATTCTTGAATGATCATGTAGATTATGTAATTTGTGAACCGTAGGCATTTGAACGAGCAAATTCGGACTTATAACGAAGAAGTTATGCATTTGGGAAATTCACAAAATTCACAAACTGAATTTGGTATCTGGTGCACAGAGTTGGCGCCGCGGCGCCGACCTTAGGCAAAAAGACCCGCAGCGCGGCGCGGAACAGTAATCAAGCACACTGCAAGAGTTCGCCGCAGCATGAACTATTGTACATATTGTGGCGCCTTAGCGCTATGAACAGTACCAAAAATCTCTGGAGAGTGGTGCCGCAGCGCGGCCCATTAAGTAAGGACTCGCGCCGAAGCGCCAAGTCCGGGACAATGATATTAAGAGCTTGCGCCATAGCGCGAGATGTAGGTATAAAGATGGCGCCGCAGCACAAGTCTCAGAACAAAAATAGTAATGAATGTTTCTAAGTACAAAGAAAAGAAAAGGAAGTAAACACAACTTAAGGAATGTAATGTAACGTTGTTTATACTTTGTTAAACCTTAAGGAATGTAATGAAAAGGTTGAAATAACCTAGTCAAATATAAATGCAAGGGTAATGATAAACTGGAACGAATAATAAATGAATCTAATACACAATTAGATTGAAATAAAGGGTATGATATAGTCATATACATACTTGATTATATGTGACCTAATGTAAGGCATTATGTGATCATGTATTGTACAGACTTGAACGACTTGAACATAAAGTTAAAATACCGTAGCAGACGCTAAAGGCAAGTATTCTAACTCTTGTCTCAGTTCAATCTGAACAAGTTTTTGGAAATTCAGGTATTCTTTCGCATGAATTGAAGTATGTTGAAGTTGAAGCCAATTCCTTTGGCTAGACTTGATGTATTGATGATCTATTCATGTATTATCAAATGTTGTTATCATTTGTCAACTACTGGTTATGGTTTTTAAAAGAAGACTGAAATGTTAAACAAATGTTTTGTCCATAAAACGACAGGCACGTGAGGTTGCCAAATGCTTAAACGTGCATACGTTTAATAGATGTAGTGTTGATCAACATAAAGTACAATAGGCTGATCACCTAGAAGTGCTCGTAAGTAATATCGGGCTTACGGACTTGCTTTCGGGTTGTCCTTTTCCAATAAAGAATGAATACTCGAGGTCTCTGACCGGAGTGAATGTTTTACTAAATACTGTTGTTATGGTAAAACATTTTGAAAGAAAAGATGAAGTGCTATTTTGAATTATCAATAGTACTTCATAACTATTGTTCAGTTATTGAAGATATACGATTTATATATGTCAGGCATGTTGTTATTAAATTGTTATACTTACTAAGCTAGTTATGCTAACTCTTGCTTGAACCATATGAGTGCAGCTAAGACTAAACGTCCCGAATAATCGAAAAAGGATAAGGGAAAAGCTAAGGCTGATTACTAAGCTGTCTTGTACTAGTATAGGTCTATTGTTGTAATTTAACTGATATTATGACAAAGAACCTTTGTAACGGGTATAGAACTTGGGAAATGTAAATATTACTTTAAATATATAGAAGTTATGTTCGTTCTTTGAGACTTTTCAATTGAATGAATGTATGAATGTTTTACAGTTTAGCACCATCTGTCGGGTTGGAATATACCCAGATTTGGGGGCGCTACAATACTTGCAGGACTAAATTAAAAATGAAGAAAAAGAGGAAGGTATTATATTGTAATATTTCGAGCCCCAAAATGTGTAATTATCAAAACTATATTTTCCTATAAATAGAAGCTCATTCTTCTTTCATTCTCACCAATTCACTAAGTCTCACAAGAGCAATTATTATAAAGAGAAAGAAGAAGAGAAGTCTGCTACCTCACTAGTCCAGTATCCAGTTTCTTCTAAGGTAAGGGGTATTATTTCTTTCGTATTCATAAAGAGAGTTATTTTCTTTCAATACTCGTAAGGGCTATTTTTCCATTCTTTATTATTCTGTTGGAATATCCAGTTTGTGCGGTCTATCGTATGCCTGATGAATTCTTCTGTTATTCCATTCTTTATTATTCTGTTGGAATAACCTGTCTGTGCGGTCTATCGCATGCCTGGTGAATTCTTTTGTTATTCTATTCTTTATTATTCTATTGGAATAACTTGTCTACGTGGGCTACCGCATGCATGATGAATTCTTCTGTTATTCCATTCTTTATTATTCTGTTGGAATAACATATCTATGTGGACTACTGTATGCATGGTGAATAATCCTTCGTATTCATTCCTTTTTAAATTGTGGAAATGATCTGTCTATGTGGATTACCACATGGCGGGCAAAAATCCATTTGCAGTTTCGTATATTCTATTATACTCAGTTGGTTAAAGTTTTGGCTTCTATACTCCATGAAATTAGTAGAATATCCTGGATATTTGCGCTTCATCCAGTATCTTTTTATGGAAATATTCTTCTGATCATTCTTAAATTTTACTCCACGAAGAAGTATCATGTTGACAATTTGGACGTTATTGATTTCTAGATAAATTAAATTATAAATCTTTAAAATTTATCTTGAACTTGTTTTATTGAATTATTATGTCATTGTCATCATCCTCATGCTTATATTGTGATGAAAGTCATCTTTGGCTTACGTGTATAGATGGACTTAGTATGATTATGACCAGGGATTATTCGGTATAATCATGACCGTAATGTGACGAATAATGTGGTGAAAGTCCTCATTGGCATGTAGTTCATTGATGGACAGTTGTTGGTATGATTATGACCAGGGATTATTCGGTATAATCATGACCATTGATGATTACATGAATATCCGTTGCCGTGATGCATGGATGATTCAATTTTATTTATTAAGTTGAGTCTCAGCGATAAAGTTGATGAAAAACTTTTTAAATCATAGAAGATAGTAGATTTTATGTCCTACTTGACTCTTTTAATGGATTGCTTATTCCGTTGTAGTTGTTGATCTAAAACTTGTTGTCTATTATATTCTATCAATTGTTATACTGTTGAAAGCTAAGGATAATTTATTCTGCATTATCTTAGTCATAATATTTCTTACTGGGCTAGTTGAGCTCACCCTTTTTTCACTATTCTCTTCAGGAAATGAGAATATAGCTAGGACGAGTCGGGGAACGGATTGACGGTCCAGATGGTTGTTTTAGTTGTCCTCACTATTCTATAAATTAGTGTGACAATAAATGTAATGAGGACTCCATTGAGTGTGGATATTGTCTAGATGACAATATTCTTATTAAAACTCTTAAATTATGTTTTGTTATATTTTACACGACTGTTGTATAATTAAGTTGTATTTGAATTTTGTACCATGTATTTGGTGACTCACGATGGGTGATGTATACCTATTTTGGGGACGTCACATTTGGTATCAAAGCTTAGGGATATGATCCCTGGCTGAGATGTGAGACAAGAACTAGGAAGGGAGAGACGGGGAATTTCTTCGCTAGTATGACCTACCTAAGTTTATTTGGTATTTAATTGGTCGGTCAGAGTATATGGATAATATGTGATATGTTAATTAACCCTTGTTTTGTGGCAGTATTTGAAAATGGCATCCAAAAATGTTGAGATAAGCAATGAAACACATGAGACTGTTGAGTCACCAACGATCAATACCCAGGATAATGTGCAACAGGAAGACAATAATCCTCAAGTAAACAATAACACCGGTGAAATGGTGAACGATGGGATGTTCAGAGGCTTTATGCAATTCATACAGCATCAGGCTTATATTGAACTCTTAGATTATGTTTTGTCGTATTTTACATGATTGTTGTATAATTAAGTTGTATTTGAATTTTGTACCATGTATTTGGCGACTGAAGATGGATGATGTATACCTATTTTGGGGGCGTCACAACATCCCCCTTTTAACATTTCTGACATTGCAGTCTACTATTTCACCTACAACATCAGAGGTGTCACTTTAATGTGTCAGGTTGGTAGTCACCTTTATTTCATCTTTTTGACTCCTTGATCAGAACATCAGGAGTTGTCCTTCTGCATCGATGCTTTCAATAAACAACGTTCGAATGTCAGTCTTTGTATTGAGACGTTGCTAAAGCTTTAATACTCAAATGACCGAACTCTACGATTCTTATGCAGATGACCTTGAACTTGATCGTAGTTAGTCTTTTGAATATTGCTCATTGACTAATTGAGACAACACTACGATTCTGATAGTGTTCTTTGAATTTGCAATATAGAATCTTTCTTCCTTCACTCGTGCAGTGCTTCAACACTTTTGCTTGCCTTTGACTTGCATTAGACACTGATAACTTGTTTGATTGCTCTGGCCCTCCTAAATTTTAAGACTCATCTGATTGATCATGCTCAGCTCTCTTTGTCATTGTGATCTACCGTTCACATATCATCAATGGTTTGACCCATGCTTAATCATATTTATCTATTCTTTATAGGTTGGCCAATGTCTTTGAATAAACCGGATCATTTCTTGCTCCTTATCTTGCAAGCACTATGAACATAGTCACGTCCAAGATTGTCATCTTTTGTTTATATTGTCAGCTACTGCATTGCTGACTTCCTTTTGTCAGTCACGTTATCTGAAGTCTTCTTACCGTTGCTTGTGGAAGACTTCTCTTAAATGGCTTCACTACTCAATCAGAATGATGATTTAATTAGTTCTTCGATCTTCTGTTTGTTTGCAAGCCATTAGGTGAATGCTTT
This sequence comes from Panax japonicus, assembly GCA_020205505.1. Taxonomy (NCBI): domain Eukaryota; kingdom Viridiplantae; phylum Streptophyta; class Magnoliopsida; order Apiales; family Araliaceae; genus Panax; species Panax japonicus. The sequence continues at coordinate 31,932,482 of CM035111.1, forward strand.
CTGGCTTCCTTCTGGTAGATTGCATCTTTTACAGTTATGACCAAAGGCTTCATTCTTTGGATGCTTTGGGAGAGCTCATGTGTTGAGAATCGTGTTATCACTATGATTCTTCCTTGGCGTTGTGAGCACTAATAGACTTCGTCGAAGACCTCTGCAGACTACGATCTAGCTTTGGTTCTGCAGACACTATGACTTTGAGAGCAGATTATACACCAGACTACGATTTTTGCTTTAACATTTGTTGTCCTTATTTCATCTAGCTCGACTACGATCATGATCATGGTGTCTTGTCATATTCGTGCTTGATTCAGTCTTGATAAAGAGAACACTATAATTTCTCTTAAACACTGGTAGACTACGATCTTCACTAGCTTGATTTGGCTCGGCAGACATTTTGACCAACTCTACGGTTCTGAGTAAGGCCCTCCAAAGAAGACTACAATTCTGTAGCAATTTTCTTGATACTCTATGATTCTGCCTTGGCTTCTACAATCTCTTGGCTGGCTCGACAGACTACGAACTTTGAGAGTTACTCTTCTTACAGACCTTGATGGTTGGTGTAGTGTTCAATGATAAAGCTGGTGCATCTATTACATCATATAAGATCAACCTAACAAGCTTGATCTTTCTATGTTTAGTCCTTGTACATAATATTCTTTTGAAGGACTTTATAAAGCTATTTTGTTCATGTATAATCAACCTAACATAGTTGATCATTTCAATCTAAGTCCTTGTACGTATTATCTTATTATCTATTCAAGAACTTTACATCTTATTTCAATGCAGACATATCTGCATATTCATTCATTTACTTCATCATCTTCATCATCAAATTATACGAATAAAGGAATAAAATTCACATGCATATTCCTAACAACCTATTTGATGATGACAAAAATATTGAATGCATATGGTTGAGATGAATGAATCTTATGATACAGTGAGCTGTTGTATTGCTAGAACAGGTAATATGAATGATATATTAAAAAGCATTTGTTTACAGATGATTAACAAACCTAAATTCTGGATCCAGAGTTAACTATTACATTTAGAGATGTACCTTCTTCTTCATGTGTGTCTCTTGGATCTTCTATCTATTGATGCTACTCATCTGTTTGATCTCCTGGTTTCTGCTCCCCCTGAGATGGTGGCTTCATTTCTTCTCCTTCTTACTCCTGATCCCCCTGAGATGATGAGTCCTCTTCTTCTTACTTTGCAGCTTATTTTTCTTACTTCTCTTTCTGGATCTTCTTCTTTGTCTTCATTCAAATATTCTTATGTCCCTTTGAGTGCCTTCTCTTTTTCTTCCCCTTTTTGTCATCAATCACTTGAGAGAGATGCTGGATATTTGACATAAGTTGCTCAAGTAGGGAGGATGAATTTATAACTTCAATCTTTAGCTCCTGCTGGCTGAGCTCTAGTTGTAGAAGAGAGACTGATTTAGGGCATCTATTTTCTCAGAGAGCGACACAATAGATTCTTCATTTTTCTTTTGAAGTAGCAGGGCTTCTTTCCTATGTTGCTCAATTGATTCCAAATAAATTTGATCTCTCTGATGAAGCTTATTAGATATATCAGAAATGATTGCTTGAAGCTTCTTGTGGAACTCATTGTCCTTTCCTTCTAACAGGCCCTTTGCTTCCTCAGTAATATAGGAAAATTTCTCAGTCATTTCCTTAGAGTTTTTCAATAACCTAGAGTCTTGAGAGCTTTGGGCATTTTGTTTGAGTTTCTCACTTTGGTAGATGTTTTCAAAGGCAGTGAGAATGTCGAAGAAATCATTGTTGGATGAAGAGGGGATATCAGATAATATACTAGAATTGAGACGTGGAGTACTGAGAGTGGTGTTTGATGAGTGGGTAATAGGGTGAGCTTGAACATTTACAATTGCAGAGCATGAGACCTCTACTATTGAGGGCTTTGGTGTGACCTTTCCACTATCTAAATTTTCTAAGGGATAGAAGGGAATGTAGATGTTACGAGCATGACGATAAACTTTGAAATGAGGGACGATCTTGATTAGTGTGGTGTGAAATGTCTTGATTCATGGAAAGTTCTGTGAGACCAGCTCCAAATTGGGAAAGTATTAATAACACCAGCTGATGTAACTCACATCTCCATCAACATAAGCCTTTTACCAGGGCATCCATTGATAGAACCATTTTATCAGATGATTGTCAGGATTGTACAGTATCGTAGTACAATCTAAATCCATATTGTGAAAATTGTTGAGCTATTCTTCTGTAGTTATTGTCACTACTTTGAGGCGTTCATTCCCATGATCTATCCATCTTACTGGTATCACATTTCTTTGTTCATCATTGACTTCCATCACTATTCTTCTATGAGCCATTACTGGGGACGGAATGTAATAATCTACTGATTCTTGATCTGCTGAGCTGGAGTCTGTCTCCATTTCTTTATTTTCTGATTTAGAGCTTGAATCCTGCAGAGTCATTTCAACTAATTCATCAGTGGATCCTTCCAGCTGATTTTATCACTTGTTCTTTCTTTAGTATCCTTCTCAGAGTTGTCTGACTCACCAATCCTTCCATCTTCTGTTTCATTTTCTTCATCTTCTTCTGCCACAGGTTCATTTGCATTTATAGTCCTTTCACTTTCGCTGCTGGAGCTGTCAGAAATCATCCTCTTTATGTCTTTCATATATTTTCACTACTACAAAACAGTAAATAGATAACGTGTAAAAAACGTTGTGGTTTGTATCCCAAAAACGTTGTGGTTAAGGGTGTCATCTATTTGACACCCTTTATACAACGTTTTTAAAAAGTTGTGGTTTGTCACGTTTACAACGTTTTTTTCTTTAAAAATGTTATATATTTATTTTCCAAAAATCATTGGATGTTTGTAATTTGATACATTAGACAACGTTTAGACACATTTATACAACGTTTAGAAGGTTTTATCTATTTAAAGCCAAAATGTATCAAACATTCAAAATATACCAATTACAAATAATATTACTATCCATACATCTCAAATTCAAAATGTACCAATTACAAAGAATATTAATACCATACAATACGTTTACATCCCAATAATACCAAACTATCCATACATCTCAAATTCACTTTTCAATATATTGAATTGTGAATTTGACTACATCCACAAAATATACCAAACTATCCATAAAATTAAACTACTACCTAATTAAACTATCCATAAAATATGCCTTGTATTCTGTTTGCACCTACAAAGAAGAATAGGAGAGATTAAGAACATTATACTGGACAAAATAGAAAAGTTAGCAATTTAATGAATTGTCATTAAATACAAACATGTATTTTCTTGAACTTAATTTAGACTCATGTAACGAATCCCTTATTTTCCAGTTTGACTAGCATCCAAAGTAACTTGTGCATTTTCTAATTCAACTGTCAGATTATTTTCAAGGAAAAAAAAGGTTATAACAAGATAATTGTGATGAAGATATTTCCTACTACAAGAGCTGGTATGCAGTTAATGCAAATGAAATTTCATCAGGAGATGCAAAATCTAGGTAGGAATAACAATTATCTTATTATATTTACCTGTACATAAGAAAGTGGTGCAGAAATTTGAAAAGGTTGATTTATAGTCAACTAAAAATTGTATTAACAGAAAATATGCAAGTATAAATAATGTCTCGAATATGAACCTAGTGTGCTTTTTCTAACCAGCTTTTTTCCTATGCATATAGAGGAAGACGATTTTGAATTGGAGTTGTGTTCAACCTGCTTATGATTTCTGCACCTATTGTAGTGATAGGATATGTTGTTAGCATTAGTGACTGATGTGGGATAATGATGGTGCGAGAGGTAAAGTGAGGTTGATAAACAGCAGCTGATGAAGCAGCAGTATTTGAAGTTGTGAATCCTGATGATGCTATAGTAGAAAAGAGTGGCACTAGAGTGGCCCCACCACATGGTCCCTGAATATGTCATCCCCAATTTAGATGTGAATCAACTTCCATACTCTTCTCTATTGCTTTTTCCTGTTGACATTAATCGTACTGTTAGTTTATACAAGGGCGGAACCACACATGGGCTAGGGTGGGTTCTAGGCCGGGTGAACTTTTTGACAAATATTTAGTATTTATATATCTTAATAGCCCAACCCAATCTTCATAAGTCCTGTTCCTTTACATCACATGTCCCATGTTAATCGGTATCCGACCCATTCTATATATTTTCCTTCTCTCTAAACTACTTCAAACTTTTATCAATTGCTCTTGGTTTTTGAGTGAAATTAATAATGGAATGAAAGCTGCAAATTGAATTGGGGGGGAATTGAATCTTAGTTTTGGCAAGAGGAAACTGATTTTAGCTAACATCAATGCAGATAACAAGAAATTTCATGAAAGGTACAACATAAGTTTTAGTTCATTTATGAAATTAAAGCCATAGTGTCGATTTTGTTATGTTAGCTATAAGCATTTGTGAATTATTTGTGAAAATGGGAATATATATGGTGGGTGTTGGGTGGAGTAATAAGGAAAAAGAATTGAAAAATTCTTGGCTTAATTATTTCTAAATGGTTATGAAATTTCTCTTTTAAAGTTATGTACTTCACTTGTTTGATTAAATTCCTCTTAGAGGCTGTGAAGTTTTAAAAGTGAAAACTTGATGTTATTGTAAGCAACAAAGCTTATGTTCATAAAATATATGTGTCTCAAGTGGCTTAACTGAATTAGAAATGGTTTAGAAGTAAATTTAAGTGAATTGAGTAATTTTTGTTTGGTTAAAAAACTGATGTGATTGAACAGTTTTGAGCCCATATAGAACCTGTGTGAAACATTTATTTGGACTGGTTTATATTTTTTAAAAAATAGTATGCCATACCTTTAATAACATGTTAAAAATTGGTTATAATTGGATGTATATAGGCTGAGTTAGAAAATTGTAAAGTGGCTATGAAAAAAATGTGAAATTTGAGAATTATGGGGAAGCCCAGCGCTGAGATAGAGCGTCGCTGCTCTGCTCGCCTGCTCCAGTTTTTAATTCTTGTTCTGATTTTGTAACCCAAGACATAAATTTTTCCTAGCTTCGCGCTTGAGTTTATAGAAGATGGAATCTTTTCTCACCAACTTAAAACATGCCTTATCGATTAAAGGTAGTGATAGCCATAAAAGCAGATGAACATAATTGGGATTTTTTTTTAAACATTAAGAGAGCCCAAAAACTTGGTATAGAGAAAACAACACATGCATTTGGTGTTCTTTCTAAAGGTTCGATGAAGGAAACTGTTAGTTTGAGGTTTTTAGAGGAACTATGTGGAAATATATGATCATACCATTAACAAAGACAAGAAATGGGCTTTCAGTTAAGAGACTCAACGAAGTTGTACTACTACACATCTAGTAACAATTTTTTTGGACAATATGCTTGCAAGAAAACGATTCCTTAGAGATGGGGAAAAAACTTGAATTAACATCGCTCCAAGGAGGAGGGTACTCAGACATCATAAATTGACCAAGAGGCATTTTAGTTTCCATTATTGCAGAAATCTCATTCTGTTAGTGAATAAAAGAAGACTGCCCAACAAGATTACCTAAAACTTTAAACTAAATGATCATGCAATGAATTATCTAACTCGAAATAGAAAGCAAAGAAAACATTGATAAATGATTCTGAATTTACCGTAGCTTTTCTGGCCTCAGGGATGTCATTTAATTAACTTTGAAAACTAAAACCCCCAATTTTGTCAATCTTCTTATAATCATTAGCAAAATTAGGGGGAGCAACACCCAAGTTCAAGTACAGATTATGGCTGCTGGTTGAAAATAAAATAATGAGGGAATATTCCAACAAGAAATTATCTAATATAGAAAGATGGTAAATTTATTATAAAAAATGTGTTATTTCAAACAAAAGAGAATATTGAGCAACCTCGATTAATAGCTTCATAACTAAACTCATCATATGTGTTTGGCTCAAAATTGGTAACTGTTTCCCTGCCATTGCATTTTATTGTTGCTCTATCATAAGCCCTGATTAACATGGAAACACATATTTTAAGTTAAAAAAGAAACTATGGAGGCTAAGGGATAAGCATATGTGAAATTCAGAATAAGAGATAGTAAAGTTATGATGATGGGAACCTAGCAGCATCTATCTCACTGTCAAACAACCCCAGATAGATATATCTGTAGAAAAATAACATATAATTACAAACTTCTTTCACTAGTTACATTATTTGATAAGTATTTAATTGAAGTTTAGTGGTATATACTTCTTGCCAAGAAATTGTCCCATTCGAGCTTCTTGTGACACCCCCAAATCTGGGTACTTCAATTCCCACATGATTTGGTGTTCACTATACAAACATCATATGTCTATCTACCCATAATAAATGAAAGCATAATAGATAGAAATAAATCCTCTCCTTAAGGAGTTACATCATCTGAAATAAATACATCAATCCCAGGTCATACTAACCTTAAATCTCAAATGCGGAAATATAAACAATTAATAGTCTTACACAACATTAACATAAGTCTGAAACATAAATACATAATCACATAAATAACAAGTCTTCATCACTTGTTAATCTTGCCCTTGCCTTTGCTAGTAGAAGGCTCATTGGACCTTTCGTTCTTAACTGCAATGTTATTATTACGCAAGAGTAAGCACGATTGCCCACAATTATAATAATGAAACAACAATATAATAACATGTGAGTGAATCGAAGACTTCTAGAATAAGAAACTCAACTTTTGAATCAAGAATGAATAACAAGAATAAAAAAAACTTCTGAGGGTCATAAGACCTTGAACTATGTCCTAGGTTATCAAGGGTTAAACATGAAACATTTAACAGTCATAAGAATATGGACTCTTCTACTCGTACTTAGGGGGGTCAGCCATTAGTACCATACTGTGCACAATATCATAACGTTAAAGCATAAGTAATCCCCTATACAGGTTGTTCATCTCAGTTTGACATTAGAGTCCGCACTAAAGGAAGTTTGATTTGGATAAATTAAACAAGGGTTCTGAAATTTAGAACGTTCATCAACTATGGACTAGTCGAATCAATAAGGGTTCGCTAGTCTTAAATGGTTCAACAATAATTGATATTCAATTGAATAAAATTCAACAAAAGTATACAATCGAATGGGTATTGTATGACTGAATTCATGCTTTAAAAGAATTATAGCATCTAATATGAAGTCTTTAACTTGAACAATTAAGAACAAGAGCTTACTCGATATAAAATACAATTCTAAGATTTGATCAATGAGTAATTTAGAATTTAAGGAACTCGCTTAACAACAATAATTTATAAATAGAATATTTGCTCAATATAAAAGTAAGGTTTAGAAACTTGCCTCTTGCACAAGCTACGATTAATTCACGTTCTTTATTAAATCCTACATATCAATACATTCACAATACCCATTAATCAATAGTTCGATATACCTATCGAATCCCAACATTGGTCTTTGAATATGTTATTGGACTTTTAAGTCTTATTAATTGATAACATAACGTAAGTTAGTTAAACATATTATTATATGCTTGACATGTCTTCATATTAATTACATTAGGTTTTAAAAACACATTTTCAAAACTTGAACACTTAGAAAATTTCTAAAGTTCTACAAGTAGGGCGCGGGCGCGCTACCTTTGTTCTCTGAAGCGGCGCGGGTGCGCTCCATTTGTTCTTTAAAGTGGCGTGGGTGCACTGCACGGCGCGGCCGCGCTCCATTCGTTCTTTGGAGCGGCGCTGCCGCGCTATAACGCAGACCCAGATTTTGCAGTTCGTGAAGAACACACAGAACAACCCAAAAATTCTAAATTAAACTAACACGATCAATTCTAATGCTACCCATGAAATATAGACTTCACAAAAACATCACACAAAGCCTTTAGCATGATTCTAACACTTTAATTCACGTAATTACACAATTTTCAACACTTAATTTTACTATTTTTCATGTTTTGTAAAGTTTTGAAGAAAAACATGAATTTTAACATTACAGATTCGTTAATTCACCGAATCCATCCATTTAAATTCTATTTTGTTCATTTCAACATACATAAATATATACGAGTGTAAATTTTTTGATACAACTTATGATTAAAGCATTTAATTTGTATGTAAGGGTCATATGGCCATATATATACAAATTTTATACTCTGTAACTTCAAAAATATCGAATTACTACATATTTATATGGATTTAATGTATTGAAAACATACATAGATGGTAGAAAACATGTTATGATAGCATATTATCATATATATATATATATATATATATACACACACACACACACACACAAATCACCAATTCATGCATTGATCGCTCTAATTTTGTTTTACAGAGAACTCAAAATACTTATTAATGGAAACTCTGATATTAGCATGATTACATGAAATCAATTACTTTAAACACATGAATATATTATATACACATGTTTTAAACATATACTAACATATATACTACATCTTATGTTCATCAATTGCTACTCTCTTCAATTACAGAGGACATAAAATAACAACGTAATTATAAATTGGGTTGAAGAGATTACCCTTATGCAGATTACTCTGAGTGAAGTCTCTTTACAAATCCTTCTTCAATCTCACAATTTCCCTCAACAAATTCTCTGAATTCTCTGAACTCTCAGTTTCTTTGTTTCAAAATAATATACGTAATAATAATAAGCCTGATGCGCAATATAACTGGTGTGGTGGTCAGTTAATCCCATTCATGGGTTAACTACCCAACTCCCAATAGGGCTCTATTTGGCTAACCATTAAAAGACTATCCTCAGTTAATTTAATTAATCCTTTATAATATAGTTTAATAATATCACACCCAATTAATAATAAATCAAATATCTCATTTAATTTAATTTAAATAAAATATAATAATTTCTCATTAATTCACATAGTCACATAATTACATTTCTCATTTATTAATTATGTCAAATTATTAAATCTCTAATTAATTATTTAATTAATTAAAATAACATTATGCTTATTAAATATTTCATTTAATTCAATAAGCTCACATAAATACAGTGACGCCCCCAAAATAAGTATATATCACCCATTCTGAGTCGCCAAATACATGGTACAGAAATAAATACAACTTCAGTAATACAATTGTCGTGCAAAATTAAACAACACATATACTGTGAGTTTGAATACAAATATTGTCTAATAGACAGTATACAAACTCAAAAGGAGTCCTCATTACAATTATTGATACACAATTTTACAAAATAGTGAGGACTACTAAAACAACTATCTTGAATCATCACTTCATACCCCGGCTAGTTCCTGCTAAATTCTCTCCTCTTGAGAAGAACAATGGAACAAAAAGAAAAAGGGTGAGCTCAACTAGCTCAGTAAGAATATTATGACTAAGATAATATACAACAAATTATCATTAGTCTTCAACATGAAAAAATCTAATAAAATATAATAGACAACAAGTTTTAGATCAACAACTCTAATGGAAACAACAATCCATTAGAAGAGTCAAGTAGAAAAAGAATTCTACTATCTTCTAAGATTTAAAAGTCCATCATCAATATTTTATCCATGTAACATCAATCAATATACATCTTGAATCAAATATTCATCTTTGCACTACAAGCCAAAGATATTCATTTGTATCACCAGTTGGTCATGTTCATCTCAACACCTGTTCATCTTTGCACTACGGGCCAAAGATATTCATTAGGTAATCATTCGTCTTTGCACTACGGGCCAAAGATATTCATTAAGTAATCATTCATCTTTGCATTACAGGCCAAAAATATTCAGTAATATCATCATTTAGGACTGAGGATGATGAAAAATATCTTTAAAAAAATGAATCCAATGAGATAAAAGATCAAGGATTAAGGATTCGTACTTTAGTTTATCCAAGTTCAAAAATACCTTATAATAATCAATTATGAAGTAGAATTCAAAAATTAAGATCAAAGCATGGATACAATCAAAGATATTAACCGTAATAGACATCTTGGACAAAAAGGAAAAAATTTCATTTTTTGGTGAATAATGTCGTATTCATAAATAATGTCGTATACATGAATAGTGTCGTATACGTGAATAGTAACCTTGACACAAAAAGGTAGAAATTCCACAATAAAATTCATACCAATATTTCGATATAATGATATTGAAAGAATAACATCATTAGGAAGAAAATAACATCCCTTACCTCAAAATAACAGTACTTTTGATCGGAATATCAGTATAAGGCTGAAAGAAACTTGCACTGAATAGCAACTCACAAAGTATCTAAATACTCAAAAAATACGCTCGATAAAATAGAGAGAGAAAGAGAGAAAACTTGTTTCTAGTGTGATTTTCAATTCTAACTAAGCACCCTATTTATAGGAAAATGCTTAGAACGTCATAGCAGACTAACATGTTACCTGATCGCTTTACTTGCTATTATTCAAGCCCATCACTTTTGAAAATAAATTCCAGCACATTTCATTACTCACCAACCAAAAATGGGGCCCACCATATTTTTAATAAAAATATTTTCTTTTCCGAAACTTCAACAATACATAATAAATAGCCCTTTTATCAGAAAAATTCGAATCTCATATGCTTTCCATAGGAAATTTAATTCTCTACAACTATGTAAATTTAATTTTTTCCAAATTCCAAACGAAAAATGACTGAAATCTACATACGGACGATTTTCAAAACCTCCATTCCGACAAAATACTGATAAAACATCTCATCATTAATTCCTTCATTTATAACCACATAAAATAAATATATCTATTATCTATATCCACATAAAATAAATATTTCCTTATCATATAAATCAATAACTAATTATTCACAAATAATATTACAGAATCAAAATTATGACAACCAGGTCGTTCCCAGGAAAGATGGGGCTTTTCGATAAGGATTTCTCCTTATTGGCGCGCAATTAGGTGACCAAACCCCTTCTCTAGACAGAACTTCCTTAGACATTTCCAATAATGCTATCTAATAATATTATTCAAATAATTTGAATTATTGATCTGATAATGGAGATACTGTGCAGTGATAATTATTGAACACCAATAATATAAAATATCAATGCAGCAATTATTGAATCAATAAAATAAAATATTGAATAGTAATTACTGTAACAATTATTTAGTAGTGCCTTCTTACGTAAGAATCAATAATTTCAAAAATACTGTGCAATATCGTGTGCTACTGTGTAACCACGCGTTTTACTGTATTTTAACTACCAGATATTCCAATAGTGTTAACGGTAACAATTACACTGTTATTTATAAAAACTCAAACTTGTCATTTTCTTCATCAAATATTTATCCGTTATGGGGCCCACAAATGGTTGCGCCGTCGTACGAATATTCTCCGACAAAAAAAAATATTCCACGACCAAACGAATATTCCCTGACAAAATGAATATTTTATAACCACTTGCTTATTTTGCAAAATTTGCACATTTTACCCATAACCAAAGTATTATATCAAATTAACACTTTATTATTCAAAATAATAAATAGAGAAAATTTGATTTTATTTATCAAAAGTTGGGGTCTTACAACCTCCCCTCCTTATGAAATTTCATCCTTGAAATTGACGTATAGACCTGATATTTCGAAAAGGTGAGGATACCTCGCTTTTATTTCTGATTCCTACTCCCAGGTCATTTCTTCAATAGCATTGTTTCTCCACAAAACCTTAACTTGTAGTATAACCTTCTTGCGTAAGACATGCTCTTTCTTATCCAAGATCTTAATAGGTACCTCCTCGTACGTTAAATCTTCAGCTATCTCGTCCGGTTCTAACTCAATAATGTAGTTCGGGTCTTTCACTAATTTACAAAGCATAGATATGTGAAAAACATTATGAACACGAGACATGGCTTGGAGGTAATGCGAGTCTAAAAGCCACATTTCCTATTCGGTCAAGAATCTCAAATGGACCAACAAATCTTGGATTTAGCTTTCCTCTCTTCCCAAATCTTGTAACTCCCTTCCATGGAGCAATACGTAACAATACATGATCCCCAATATTAAATTCCACGTCTTTTCGATGAAGATCCGCATAACTCTTTTGTCGATCCTGTGCCATTTGTATACGTTATCGAATCATTTGGATCTTTTCTGTAGTTATGCGTACCAATTCTGGTCCCAACAATGTTGCTTCTCCCACCTCATCCCAGCATACTGGAGAGCAACACTTTCGTCCATACAATGCTTCAAATGGAGCCACACCTATACTTTCCTGATAACTGTTGTTGTATGAGAATTCCACCAATGGTATAGATACTTATCCCAACTCCCTTTGAAATCTAGGACACATAGTCTTAATAGATCTTCAAGAGTTTGAATAGTCCTCTCTGATTGCCCATCCGTTTGAGGATGGTATGCTAAACTGAATCGTAAATCCATGCACATAGCTTTGTGCAAGCTAACCCAAAATCGTGAAGTAAATCTTGGGTCACGATCAAAAACTATGGATACTGGCATGCCATGCAATCTCACAATCTCATTTACGTACATACTAGCAAGATGTTCAAGGGAATAAGTCTCACGTATAGGCAAGAAATGGGCAGACTTGGTTAATCTATCAACAATAACCCAAATCGTATCTATGACTTGAGAAACCTTGGGAAGACCCGTAACGAAATCCATAGTAATGTGTTCCCACTTCCATTTTGGAATCTCAAGTGGTTGCAATGAACCTTTTGGCACTTGATGCTCCGCCTTTACACGTTGACAAGTTAAACACCTCGAGATAAACTCTGTGATCTCTCTCTTCATATTGTTCCACCAAAATGTATGTCGAAGATCATGATATATTTTGGTACTCCCAGGATGGATTGCAAACGGTGTGTTGAGCTCCTTTTGGGTGAAGAAATATTTGAGGCTTTTATAATCTGTATAGATCTTCACTTTCTCCCCATACAGGTAGTGTCTCCAGATCTTCAACGCGAAAATGACTACTACCAACTCCAAATCATGATTAGGATAATTCCTCTCATATTCTTTGAGTTTTCGCGAGGCATAGGCTATGACTTTCCCATGTTGCATGAGAACACATCATAACCCTTTACCTGAAGCATCGTTGTAGATAACAAATCAATTCGAACCAGATGGTATTATCAGAATAGGTGCCGAAATGAGTCTTCTCTTGAATTCTTGAAAACTCTTCTCACAATCCTCACTCCAACCGAATTTTTTATCTTTACGAGTCAGCTGTGTTAACGGAGTAGCAATTCGAGAAAATCCTTCCACGAATCTCCGACTTCTGTTGCTCCCAACTTTGTATGGCTTCAATCTTCACCGGGTCGACAGATACTCCATGTTTCGATACCACATACCCAAGGAATGCTACTTCCTCAAGCCAGAACTCGTATTTCTTCAGCTTGGAATATAGCTTGTTATCACGAAGCCTTTGTAGTACCAGCTTCAAATGGTGCTCATGATCTTCACGGCATCAAATGATGTCATCAATAAAGACAACAACGAACTGATCCAAATATTCTTTGAACACACGGTTCATCATATCCATGAAAGTAACATGGCATTAGTCAATCCAAAAGACATGACTAAGAATTCATAATGCCCGTATCGAGTTCTGAAGGCAGTCTTAAGAATACCCTCAGTTTTAATCTTCAGCTGATGATATCCAGAACGAAGATCGATCTTTGAAAAGAATTGTGCTCCTTGCAACTGGTCGAACAAGTCATCTATTCGAGGTAGCGGATACCTATTTTTGATGGTGACATTGTTCAACTCTCGGTAGTCAATACAAAGTCGCATTGTGACAACCAGAGAATTTGGACAATTTATTAAAATCTTAAATGATTGATTTAAGGTCAAATAATAGATCTAGACAGAAAATAAGTGTATGCGTTTGATATTATTGGGATGGAATTTTGAGGATTTCAAAATTCTGTGAAGGATTTAGGTTAATTATTCAGGATTAAGGATTTATGTGATTAAGTTTTGTGAATATGGTTATGTATGTGTACTGAATATGGTTAAGGGTCAAGGGTTGACCAGATTAATTGTATATGTGTCAAACTCTAATTATATATTAAAAATATAATGTTCGGTTAGAAAACCCTAGCGATTAATAAGAAATCCAAAAAACTGGTTCTGGAAACCTAGTTTCAATTCAGGGAGTCCGAAACCCTAATTCGGATATTAAAAACCCTAGATTGGGAATGCAATGATATGTATAAGGTTAAATGTCATTAATTATAAATTAATTAGGGAAACCCCTAATGAATTGCTGGAAATCCTGATTGATTATTAGAAAACCCTAATACTTGATCTGAAAATCCTAGTTTCAGATTTTGATAAATTGAAGCCGTAATCTGGGAATAGAAAGGATAATTATAATGCTTATGTGGTATTAATTATACTATTAATTAGGGAAAATCTTAATTATTAGCAAACCCTAATTTCAAATTTAGAAAACCCTAATTTCGGGATTTGAAACCTTAATTTTATAGTTAGGGAAAATGAAAGTGTTAATTTAATAATTTTAATGTTAATTAGGAAACCTTAATCCTAATTTTCATGTTATAGTAATTAGAAAGCCTAATCTAATTACGAAAATTTAACATCTAAATTAGAAAATTTATTTTTCTATTAGAAACCCTAATTAGTGGTTTATAAACCCTAATGACCATTTTGACCCTAATTGCTTAATTAGAGATTGTAATTATGAAATGCTAATCCTAATTAGCAAGATTGAATTTATAATTAAGAAATCTTAATTATAATTATAGAATCCTAATTATAATTGAGAAATATTAATTTTTCTATTTTTGAAAATCTAAATTGGAAATCTTAGAAATTTAATTTGGAAGTTAAGGATTAAAACCTAAACCCTAAATGCTCTAAACCCTAAACCCTAGTCAAACCCTAAACCCTAAGGGTTTGGGACAATGTCTAAATTACCATTAAAAATAAATAAAAAAAGACTAAAATACCCTTACTTGTAAGCTTAAAGTTTTTCTAGAAATTGCATGACTTATCATGTTAGGTATGGAACATGTGCTGGAAAATTAATATACAATCTGACCTAGAGTGTCATCTTACATTACTTGGATTCATTGAATCAAATATAAGAGATTTAGAGAGAGAGAATGGCCACTTTATATTTTCATTTTTCTCAAAACCCTTCTCTCTCTAGAAATTCGGGATATAGAGAGAAAAAATGAACCATGATCAGTTAATAGCAAGTCAAGAACAAGATCAAAGATCAGAAATCAAAGATCAAAGCTAGAAATGGTATGAACCCTAATTTTTGAAATCTTTTGATTTTACGTTTGAAGTTGTAATTAATTGGTTAGATATGTGTAATATGGTGTCTATAAGTGATCTGGGTTGATAGATCATGGATCTAAAACACTTAGATGCACGAATCAAGCATTTGTACAAAGCTGGAAAAAACTGGAAAAATATCGACTGACAGCCTAATGTCAGACGTCAAAAATCCTTATATGTTTTTGATATTTGTTGTTTAATGTTATAAATTTGTTCTATGTCATGAGGACTGTGATCTAAAACTATAATCATGGTCGGATCAAGTGTAGATCGAAAGATATAAGCGGTCAAACCGCGTTGACCAGTCACGAAAATGGGTTTCTGGGCAACCCAGAAACCCAGATCTTGTCTGACATCATTTTTGCAGGGCTTAAATCTTGCTTTTTATAAGTTGTTTGGGTATGTTGTTGATACATACTTGTAATTTGACATGTTATCTTCATTATCAAACTACTAGTTACCTCATATCGTACTCATAATCAAATATATACGTGGTCAAACCACCGTTGACCTACATGCCGGAAGGAGATTCTGGGTAACCCAGAATCTTCAAGACCCGTTTCCTGACCACTAGTTTGACCGGACTTGATAGCTTAGATCTGTTGTTGTTAAGATGATCTGAGGTTATTTACTTGTACAGGGATATGAGTACTACACAATGAAACATTAATATTACATTATTCATACTTGGAAGGCCTAGATCCAGAGGCTCAAAGTAGGAACCTTGGCTGTTCTTCATTTCTAGGTAACCCAGAAAATGAAGAACACGCCTGACATGATTTTTGAGGGCCTAGACCTCTCCGTAATTATGTGTTACGGACATGAAATAGATTAATGATGGTAGTATTACAGTTATACTACAATGTAAACACTTTTATATGGCCAGAAAACCTTAGGATCATAGATTAAATGTTGGTCAAACAGGCCCACTCGAAGTCTGACATGAAGGTCTGAAGAACACCAAGAACACCTATAGCGACAGAAAGTGTCGCTATAGCCCTTTAGCGACAGTTTATTATTATTTTTTTTTGAAAATTAATTAAAAATAGAAAAAAAATAGTTTTTAATTATTAAAAATACTAAATAAATTCTGAAAATTTATTTTAAATTCTGAAAAATAGTTTTTAAATATTTTGGGTATATTTCAAAAAATATTTAATATTTTTGGAATATAAAAGGTATTTATTTATTTAATTATTATATTAAATAAATTATTTAAAAATGGTTTTAATTCACGAAAAATCATGAAAAATTATTTTATGATATTAGAAAATATTTTAAGTTATTTTTGATGACTTTTAATATTTTAGGATAAAATTCATTAATTAATCAATATTAATGATAATTATTTTATTTAATAGAATGATTTAAAAATCATATAAAATGATTTAAGTATTATAAAAATATTTTAAGTTATAAAATATAACTTTTGATATTTAGTCATTAAAATATTAATATTTTAATATTAATAGCAATGATCGGATAATGGATTTAAGTGTTTAAAAATCATATAATTGTGATTTTAAGGTATTAAAAATACTTTGGTATATTATAATTATATTATAATATTATGTTATGATTTTCATTAATATTTTATATAAAATGAATATTAATGATTAAGGAATTATGTGGTATTTAATTCATTTAAATAAGGTTTTCATGATTGAAAATGGTGATAAATGATAATAATTACTTGAAAATTATTATGAGCCTATGAAAATTATTTTGGCTGCTAAGAAAATTATCTGTGATAATTGTTAAGTGTTTAGGCAGAGTTTAATTGAACTTAAACTCGATAAAAGTCCGACTAGACCGTCGGGATGTTAAAATTGTGTCGGTTTCAACTCAGACTTAAATAGTTTGACTTGATACCTAGTCTTATGTGTGTTATGGACTGATAGGCTTATGTGTTATGTGTTTAGGTTATTCTGTGTGTATAAATATAACAGTATTATACTGTGATGATATTATTCTAATATTGGAGATCTATATTACTAATATTAGGTCTACGGGTAAAGCGTTATAAATTGCGTTGCGGTAATCAACGGTTCAGGCAAGCTTCTTTGTACTTAACTCTAATAAGAGTATTTTATTCAAGCTTATGGTTAATCATTGTTGATTGCCATGAAAATTGTACTCTGTACATCCTGCATGTATAAGTCAAGTATGAAAGGTTGATCACCTTCATTACCAGTTGGTTCAGAAATGTTTGTTCATGTTTAAAACTTGTTCAGTCAAAAATTTGTTCGTGCTAGTTCTCAATTATATTGATGAATTATAGCAAGCTCATTATTCATACTCTTCAATCATGATATATCGTTATATTGTTGTATATAAACTTGTTGGGCAAATTTCATGCTCACCCTTGCTATATCATGATAAAATATTGCAGATAAGGCGAATGCGTTCGGATACAGGAAAAGATAATACCAAGTTCAACTTGGGATAAAATGTGCGGCTATTTTGTAATAGTATATTTTGATAAATATTGTTAGGTGATAGAAAGTTTATGAATTGTATTTAAGTTAAGGTTACTCGATTTTGGGGAAATGTGTGTAAAGTTTAATGTATAAACAATTTATGTTTATATCTTCCGCAATTAGTTATAGAAATAGTATACCGGATCTGCGGTGATTTGGGACCCGGATTCGGGGATGCTACAGTTGGTATCAGAGCTGTTGGTTATGAAGCTTAGGTAGTAATACCTGAGACAAATAACTGCAGTGATTAGGATTAAGTACTAACTCAAGTCGAGTTAGTGTGTCGGTAAGATTCAAAGATGAATCTCGGCGAGTGTAAAGACACAGAGTTCCCTAACTCTGATAATAAAGTTGAACAGTAATGGTGAATAGATTGTGTCTAAAGGACTAAAAGTGCAGGGATAGAAGATCGTAAAACAAAACGATCAAGGCATAGAAATAAATCGTAATATATACGATAAGATCACCTCGTGATCTAATAAGATTATGATATGGGAAAAGAATCAATCTGATGATTGGAAAGTTACAGCAAGATGTTGTGTGTAAGTTTTACTATGAAATTGTACTATGAAAACTCATGAAAGAGTTATGAATTATGAATACGGATTAAATGAAATTCGTATTGAGAAGGGGGTTAAGATTAGGTGGGGATTTCAATGAGGACTTATGTCGGCAGCTGAGTTGTATGATTCCTTGTATGGGCGGGAAATTTGTACTTGGTTTTAGAATCACTTAGCTTCCTGGTCGATGTAGTGGTTAGGTTGATCAATTCTTTGTATGGGCGGGGAATTGGCCGCTTAGCTTCCTATATTGATTAGTGGCCGAGTTTGGTTTGACAACCACTTAGTTTCTAGCACTGATAATCATTGAAATGTTGTGTTGAGCTATTTGTTATATGCAGGTTAAGAGGGTGATTCCTTTCTTATGTATATAACAAATAGATAAGTCATAGGTAGAGGACATAGGGTTAAGTGCGAGTTCTTAAACTCATACGTATGTGACATTCTTGACTAATAGTTATATGAAATGTTTATGGACCCCTCAGCGAATGGACGCTAAAGGTCTGTCTAGGAAAGTTCTTAAACTCATATAATTGTGGCCAGGTTATGAACTCATAAGTGTGGCTTTATGAACTGGGAATAGTTGTGTGTGAATGGAGTTTTAAGGATTATAGGAACAGATAGATTGTTAAGCAAATGATCATTAGTGGAGACTTAGGTTTTCCTAAACCCTAGCTATGCTAAACTTCAAATTTTTGACATCAAGCTAAATACGCACTATGTGCCTTTTAAAAAAAATTTGTTTTTATTTATCACTTATGTACCATGTAACCTGGTGCAGAGATGATAAAAATGATGGAGTTATCAATGCAGAATTACTTGGTGCTGGATGTGATCTAAGGATCGTCAGTCCACTACAGTATGATGTAGTATAACAAAATCACAAAATGACGAAATCCTCAACGGACTGTTAAATACAGTGCGGCATCATGACGTCATTCTAAAAAAAATATTTTCAAAAACTCCAAGTGTTTATTGAAAGAAATTTCCTGAACCAAATTGTTTTGCTGCGAAATCAAATAAGACTGAGGTAAGAAATTTTGTGCGCCTAAGGCGGATAAGAGGAACAAATTGTTCCGACCAGCAGTACTTGGCCAGTACAGGGCATAACGGGCTAATCACCCTTTTGTCCGTAAGTTATGACGGTTTGCGGATGAATTTCCATAAAACCTTTGCGAAAATGACAAACAAACAGTCTATACGATTTCTCAGCACAGTTTTAAAATTTTTACCCTTGTGAGTGGTGTATTGGGTAGCATGTGATGATATGTGTAAATGGTGTAAGGTGCACGGTGTAAGGTGTAAGGTGTAAGGTGAATTTCGGGGACAAAATTCTTATAAGGAGGGATTAATGTGACAACCCGAAAATTTGGACAATTTATTAAAATCTTAAATGATTGATTTAAGGTCAAATAATAGATCTAGACAGAAAATAAGTGTATGCGTTTGATATTATTGGGATGGAATTTTGAGGATTTCAAAATTCTGTGAAGGATTTAGGTTAATTATTCAGGATTAAGGATTTATGTGATTAAGTTATGTGAATATGGTTATATATGTGTACTGAATATGGTTAAGGGTCAAGGGTTGACCAGATTAATTGTATATGTGTCAAACCCTAATTATATATTAAAAACTTTAATGTTCGGTTAGAAAACCCTAGCGATTAATAAGAAATCCAAAAAACTAGTTCTAGAAACCTAGTTTCAGTTCCGGGAGTCCAAAACCCTAATTCGGATATTAAAAACCCTAGATTGGGAATGAAATGATATGTATAAGGTTAAACGTCATTAATTATAAATTAATTAGGGAAAACCCTAATGAATTGCTGAAAATCCTGATCGATTATTAGAAAACCCTAATACTTGATCTGAAAATCCTAGTTTCAGATTCTGATAAATCGAAGCCTTAATCTGGGAATAGAAAGGATAATTATAATGCTTATGTGGTATTAATTATACTATTAATTAGGGAAAAGCTTAATTATTAGCAAACCCTAATTTCAAATTTAGAAAACCCTAATTTCGGGATTTGAAACCCTGATTTTATAGTTAGGGAGAACAAAAGTGTTAATTTAATAATTTTAATGTTAATTAGGTAACCTTAATCCTAATTTTCAAGTTATAGTAATTAGAAAGCCTAATCTAATTACGAAAATTTAACATCTAAATTAGAAAATTTATTTTTCTATTAGAAACCCTAATTAGTGGTTTATAAACCCTAATGACCATTTTGACCCTAATTGCTTAATTAGATATTGTAATTATGAAATGCTAATCCTAATTAGCAAGATTGAATTTATAATTAGGAAATCTTAATTATAATTATAGAATCCTAATTATAAATGAGAAATATTAATTTTTCTATTTTTAAAATCTAAATTGGAAATTTTAGAAATTTAATTTGGAAGTTAAGGGTTAAAACCTAAACCCTAAATGCTCCAAACCCTAAACCCTAGCCAAACCCTAAACCCTAAGGGTTTGGGACAATGTCCAAATTACCATTAAAAATAAATAAAAAAAGACTAAAATACCCTTACTTGTAAGCTTAAAGTTTTTCTAGAAATTGCATGACTCATCATGTTAGGTATGGAACATGTGCTGGAAAATTAATATACAATCTGACCTAGAGTGTCATCTTACATTACTTGGATTCATTGAATCAAATATAAGAGATTTAGAGAGAGAGAGAGTGGCCACTTTATATTTTCATTTTTCTCATAACCCTTCTCTATCTAGAAATTCGGGATATAGAGTGATATAGAGAGAAAAAATGAACCATGATCAGTTAATAGCAAGTCAAAAACAAGATCAAAGATCAGAAATCAAAGATCAAAGCTAGAAATGGTATGAACCCTAATTTTTGAAATCTTTTGATTTTATGTTTGATGTTGTAATTGATTGGTTAGATATGTGTAATAGGGTGTCTATAAGTGATCTGGGTTGATAGATCATGGATCTATAACACTTAGATGCACGAATCAAGCATTTGTACAAATCTGGAAAAAACTGGAAAAATATCGACTGACAGCTTAATGTCAGACGTCATAAATCCTTATCTGTTTTTGATATTTGTTGTTTAATATTATAAATCTGTTCTATGTCATGAGGACTGTGATCTAAAACTATAATCATGGTCAGATCAAGTGTAGATCGAAAGATATAAGCGGTCAAACTGCGTTGACCAGTAACGAAAATGGGTTTCTGGGCAACCCAGAAACCCAGATCTTGTCTGACATCATTTTTGCAGGGCTTAAATCTTGCTTTTTATAAGTTGTTTGGGTATGTTGTTGATACATACATGTAATTTGACATGTTATCTTTATTATCAAACTACTAGTTACCTCATATCGTACTCAGAATCAAATATATACGTGGTCAAACCACCGTTGACCTACATGCCGGAAGGAGATTCTGGGTAACCCAGAATCTTCAAGACCCGTTTCCTGACCACTTGTTTGACCGGACTTGATAGCTTAGATCTGTTGTTGTTAAGATGATCTGAGGTTATTTACTTGTACAGGGATATGAGTACTACACAATGAAACATTAATATTACATTATTCATACTTGGAAGGCCTAGATCCAGAGGCTCAAAGTAGGAACCTTGGCTGTTCTTCATTTCTAGGTAACCCAGAAAATGAAGAACACGCCTGACATGATTTTTGAGGGCCTAGACCTCTCCGTAATTATGTGTTACGGACATGAAATGGATTAATGATGGTAGTATTACAGTTATACTACAATGTAAACACTTTTATATGGCCAGAAAACCTTAGGATCATAGATTAAATGTTGGTCAAACAGGCCCACTCGAAGTTTGACATGAAGGTCTGAAGAACACCAAGAACACCTATAGCGACAGAAAGTGTCGCTATAGCCCTTTAGCGACAGTTTATTATTATTATTTTTTGAAAATTAATTAAAAATAGAAAAAAATAGTTTTTAATTATTAAAAATACTAAATAAATTCTGAAAAATTATTTTAAATTCTAAAAAAATAGTTTTTAATTATTTTGGGTATATTTCAAAAAATATTTAATATTTTTGGAATATAAAAGGTATTTATTTATTTAATTATTATATTAAATAAATTATTTAAAAATGGTTTTAATTCATGAAAAATCATGAAAAATTATTTTATGATATTAGAAAATATTTTAAGTTATTTTTGATGACTTTTAATATTTTAGGATGAAATTCATTAATTAATCAAAATTAATGATAATTAGTTTATTTAATAGATATATTAAATAAATTATTAAAAATTATAAATAATGATTTAAAAATCATATAAAAATGATTTAAGTGTTATAAAAATATTTTAAGTTATAAAATATAACTTTTGATATTTAGTCATGAAAATATTAATATTTTAATATTAATAGCAATGATCGGATAATGAATTTAAGTGTTTAAAAATCATATAATTATGATTTTAAGGTATTAAAAATACTTTGGTATATTATAATTATATTATAATATTATGTTATGATTTTCATTAATATTTTATATAAAATGAATATTAATGATTAAGGAATTATGTGGTATTTAATTCATTTAAATAAGGTTTTCATGATTGAAAAATAGTAATAAATGATAATAATTACTTGAAAATTATTATGAGCCTATGAAAATTATTTTGGCTGCTAAGAAAATTATCTGTGATAATTGTTAAGTGTTTAGGCAGAGTTTAATTGAACTTAAACTCGATAAAAGTCCGACTAGACCGTCGGGATGTTAAAATTGTGTCGGTTTCAACTCAGACTTAAATAGTTTGACTTGATACCTAGTCTTATGTGTGTTATGGACTGATAGGCTTATGTGTTATGTGTTTAGATTATTCTGTGTGTATAAATATAACAGTATTATACTGTGATGATATTATTCTAATATTGGAGATCTATATTACTAATATTAGGTCTTCTGGTAAAGCGTTATAAATTGCGTTGCGGTAATCAACGGTTCAGGCAAGTTTCTTTGTACTTAACTCTATTAAGAGTATTTTATTCAAGATTATGGTTAATCATTGATGATTTCCATTAAAATTGTACTCTGTACATCCTGCATGTATAAGTCGGGTATGAAAGGTTGATCACCTTCATTACCAGTTGGTTCAAAAATGTTTGTTCATGTTTAAAACTTGTTCAGTCAAAAATTTGTTCGTGCTAGTTCTCAATTATATTGATGAATTATAGCAAGCTCATTATTCATACTCTTCAATCATGATATATCGTTATATTATTGTATATAAACTTGCTGGGTAACTTTCTTGCTCACCCTTGCTATATCATGATAAAACATTGTAGATAAGGCGAATGTGTTCGGATACAGGAAAAGATAATACCAAGTTCAGCTTGGGATAAAATGTGCAGCTATTTTGTAATAGTATATTTTGATAAATATTGTTAGGTGATAGAAAGTTTATGAATTGTATTTAAGTTAAGGTTACTTGATTTTGGGGAAATGTGTGTAAAGTTTAATGTATAAACAATTTATGTTTATATCTTTCGCAATTAGATATAGAAATAGTATACCGGATCTGCGGTGATTTGGGACCCAGGTTCGGGGATGCTACACGCATACTCCCGTCTTTCTTCTTTACGAATAACACAGGAGCACCCTAAGGAGATTTACTAGGACAAATGAAACCGATGCCCAACAACTCCTGTAGTTGGACCTTTAACTCCTGAAGTTCAATAGGAGCCATTCGATATGAGGTTTTAGAAATAGGCTTTGTACCAGGTTCAAGAACAATAAAGAATTCAACTTCACGTTCTGGGGGTAGACCGGAAAGTTCTTCAGGAAATATGTCAGGAAATTCACTAACAACAGAAATTTTATTCAAATCTGACGTGTTTTTATTCAAGTCCGTGATATGGGCTAAGAAGGCTTGACATCTGTTTTTTAATAAACAAATAGCTTTATTGCTTGATATAACAGTGATTGACTTTAGTGGTTTGGTTGTTTGAATTCGCATAACAGGTTGGTTAGGAATATAAAAACTAACAACCTTACGAAAATAATCAATTTTAGCATGATGAGTGGTTAACTAATCAATCCCTAAGATCACATCAAATGCAAGTATTTTCAACGAAATAAGATCGGCAGGTAATGTTATGGTTCCAACTTGAATCAAGCAATATTTATAAACAGTAGATGTAATGAAAGTTTCTCCTAATGGAGTCTTAGCAGATAAGTCAAGTCCTAATTTCTCTGGAGTCAAGTTCAAAAGTTGAGCACAAGTAGGAGAGATAAAAGAATGGGTAGAACCAGTATCTAGTAAGGTATAAACTTTGTAAGAGTTCAAGATTAGCTTACCCGTGATCACCTCGTTCGGGTTTCTCGCGTTTTGGCCAGTCACGACAAACGCCCTCCCTTGAACCACCGACTTTATTTTGTCCGTAGTCGCCTTTGGTGTCGCCATCCCAGTTGGACTTGACTTTGCTACTGGAAAAAATCGTGCTATATGACCGTCTTTTCCACAACTGAAACACACCTTGGAAGGCTATGAACAGTTTGGACTTATGTGTTCCTCATCTCCGCATCTATAGCACATAACTGGCGGTCGTTCTCCTCCCCTAGAATTTGTTGTTGGTGCTGCTGCTGCTGCTGATCTCTTCTCGTCATTGTTGAATCTCCTCTTTCTGAAATTTCCACTTGACTCACCTCTCCTATTATCATGGCCATGATTACCACCCGAGTGGTTACCGTTTTTTTCTATATTCTTTCCTCCCCGCTGGTTATCATCGCTCCGATGACTGTTGTCACCGGTATGACCCTGATTGTGGTCCCTCGGTTGAGCATACTCATTATCTCGCTCTAATAATTGAGCCCTTTTTACAACATCTGAATATAAAGAAGATTTATGAGATATAAAATATTGTCGAATCTCGGGTTTTAGACATTTCAGAAACATCCTCTCCATTCGTTCCTCATTCTCGACTAAATGAGGTGCAAACCTGGATAACTCTGCAAACTTTGCCTCGTACTGGGACACCGTCATGTTGTTTTGTTCCAGTCTGATAAACTCCACCTCCTTCATATGACCAATACTTTTAGTAAAGTACTTGTCATTAAACTGTTTCTAAAATGTTTCCCAAGACATATTGAGTGCGATAGGCTGGGTACGCTTCACAGACTCCCACCAGTAGTCTGCCTCACCACGGAACATAAAGGTGGCGAATGGAACCTTTTGTTTCTCCGTGCATTCCAAGACATCGAATATCTTGGTAATTTGCTTGACCCACGTTACCGCCTTAATCGGATCCGGCTTTCCCATAAATTCTGGTTGTCCCAACTCCTTAAACTGCTTGGTTGTGACAAGTCGCGCATTGCTATCATTTCCACCCATATTTTGTGCACGAGTCTCCCTCGTCTGATTTTGCATGAACTACAAAAAGCTTCTAAACATCCCATCATTAAACATTTGTTCGGTAGTGTTGTTTACAGGAGGAATATTGCCTTCCTGTTGCACGTTCCCTTGGGTGGTGATTAAAGGTGTCTCCACGGTCTCATTCACTCCATTGTTAATATTTTCAGCTGTCATTCTCAAATACTGCCACAAAACAAGGGTTAATTGACATTTCACATATTATCCCTATACTCTGACCGACCAAATAAATACCAAATAAACTTAGTCAGGTCATACTAGCGAAGGAATTCCCCGTCTCTCCCCTCCTAGTTCTTGTCTCACATCTCAGCTAGGGATCATATCCCTAAGCTTCGATACCAACTGTGACACCCCCAAAATAGGTATACATCACCCATTCTGAGTCGCCAAATACATGGTACAGAAACAAATACAACTTCAGTAATACAATTGTCGTGCAAAATACGACAACACATATATTGTGAGTTTGAATACAAATATTGTCTAATAGACAATATACAAACTCAAAAGGAGTATTCTATACAATTATTAATACACTATTTTACAAAATAGTGAAGACTACTAAAATAACTATCTTGAATTATCACTCCATACCCCGACTAGTTCCTGCTAAATTCTTTCCTCTTGAGAAGAACAATGGAACAAAAAAGAAAATGTTGAGCTCAACTAGCCCAGTAAAGAATATTATGACTAAGATAATATACACAAAATTATCATTAGTCTTCAACAGAGAAAAATATGATAAAATATAATAGACAACATGTTTTAGATCAACAACTGCAGCGAAAACAACAATCCATTAGAAGAGTCAAGTAGAGAAAGAATTCTACTATCTTCTAAGATTTAAAAGTTCATAATTAATATTTTATCCCTGTAACATCAATCAATATACATCTTAAATCAAATATTTATCTTTGCACTACAGGCCAAAGATATTCATTTGTATCACCAGTTGGTCATGTTCATCTCAACACCTGTTCATCTTTGCACTACGGGCCAAAGATATTCATTAGGTAATCATTCATCTTTGCACTACAGGCCAAAGATATTCAGTAATATCATCATTTAGGACTGAGGATGATGAAAAATATCTTAAAAAAACGAATCCGATGAGATAAAAGATCAAAGATTAAGGATTCGTACTTTAGTTTATTCAAGTTCAAAAATACCTTATAATAATCAATTGTGAAGCATAATTCAAAAATAAAGATCAAAACATAGATACAATCAAAGACAGTAACCATAATAGACATCTTGGACAAAAAAGAGAAAATTTCATTTTTTGTTGAATAGTGTCGTATTCGTGAATAGTGTCGTATACGTGAATAGTGTCGTATACGTGAATAGTAACCCCGACATAAAAAGGTAAAAATTCCACAATAAAATCCATACCAATATTTTCGTATAATAATATTGAAAGAATAACATCATTAGGAAGAAATCCATACCAATATTTCGGTATAATGATATTGAAAGAATAACATCATTAGGAAGAAAATAATATCCCTTACCTCAAAATAAGAGTACTTCAGATCGGAATATCGGTATATAGCTGAAAGAAACTTGTACTGAATAGCAACTCATAAAATATCTAAATACTCACAAATACGCTCGATAATATAGAGAGAGAGAGAGAAAGAGAGAAAACTTGTTTCTGGTGTGATTTTTAATTCTAACTAAGCACCCTATTTATAGGAAAATGCTTAGAACGTCATAGCAGACTAACCTGCTACCTGATGGCTTTACCTGCTACTATTCAAGCCCACCAGTTTTGAAAATAAATTCCAGCACATTTCATTACTCACCAACCAAAAGTGGGGCCCACCATATTTTTAATAAAAATATGGTATTTTTCGAAACTTCAACAATTCATAATAAATAGCCCTTTATCAAAAAAAAGTTGAATCTCATGTGCTTTCCATAGGAAATTTAATTCTCTACAACTTTGAAAGTTTAAGTTTTTCCAAATTTCAAACGAAAAATGACCGAAATCCACATACGGACGATTTTCAAAACCTCCATTCTGACAAAATACTGATAAAACACCTCAGCCTTTATTCCTTCATTCATAACCACATAAAATAAATATATCTATCATTTATATCCACATAAAATAAATATTTCCTTATCATATAAATCAATAACTAATTATTCACAAATAATATTACAGAATCACAATTATGACAACCAGGTCGTTTCTAGAAAAGAGAGGGCTTTCCGATAAGGATTTCTCCTTGTTGGCGCATAATTAGGTGACCAAACCCCTTTCCTAGACAGAACTTCCTTAGACAATGCTAATAATGCTATCTAATAATATTATTCAAATAATATGAATTATTGATCTGATAATAGAGATACTGTGCAGTGACAATTATTGAACAACAATAATATAAAATATCAACGCAGCATTTATTGAATCAATAAAATAAAATATTGAACATTAATTACTTTAACAATTATTGGGTAGTGCCTTCTTATGTAAGAAAAATCAATAATTTCAAAAATACTATGCAATACCGTGTGCTACTGTGCAACCACGCGTTTTACTGTATTTTAATCACCAGGTATTCCAACAGTGTTAACGGTAACAATTACACCGTTATTTATAAAACCTCAAACTTGTCGTTTTCTTCATCCGACATTTATCCATTATGGGGCCCACAAATGGCTGCGCCGTCGTACGAATATTCCCTGACAGCAAGAATATTCCACGACCAAACGAATATTCTCCGACAAAATGAATATTTTATAACCACTTGCTTATTTTGCAAAATTTGCATATTTCACTCATAACCAAAGTATTATATCAAATTAACACTTTATTTATTCAAAATAATAAATAGAGGAAATTTGATTTTATTTATCAAAAGTTGGGGTCTTACAAATACATACTTTGAATAATAAAAATTCTCCACATTAATTTAATAAATATAACACATATAATTAAATTAATCTACCACAATTTCATCAATTAATTATTTAATCCAATAATTAAATCATCAAAAAATATTTATTTAATTCAATAAATATTCAAATTAAATTACAAAATCTCGTTCGTCACACTTCCTATCGTCCACATTTGTGCAGGGTAACTCCTCGATATTTTGAACTACCCCTGGAGAACCCCGTACTCTGTCGAAGAATATGTATAAATTCTTCCTTTGTCAAGTTCTTCATCTGTAAAAGAATCAATAGTACACACAATTTCAGTTCCTTCAACAAAAAGCAATTTCATATTTGAATAACAATCTATGATTCTATTAATCAACTTCCACCAACCTGCCTAAGATCTATATCATAATCAATGATATTAAAATTGACATCAGCATCAATTCCACGAAACTTAATGGCAGCTCGATCATATGCCCTAATATCATAAATCAAAATTTAAGAAATTTCATACATCGTGGTAATACTTGTTAGGGCTTCAAATTATATAATTAATGTTAAACTTACAAACTACGACTATTATATTACCTAGCCGCGGCATGTGCAGTGTCAAATCCCCCTTTAAAATTGAAGTATACATATAGTAAGAAAATAACACGATCAGCACAAAGAATGAACAAAATTTCATAGAATAAGAAATAAAAGAAGACCAGTCAAACTCAGTATATTTGCTTACCAAAATAAACTTGTTTCCCACAATCCCTGTAAAAAACAGAAAGATGAGTAAGAGTCATTACTAATGGTATTCATTTTGTTTTGAAATTTAATGCTAGATATTGATTATCAAAATCATCACGCAAGTTATAAATTTGTGGTACCTGAATTGACTAGTTAAACGCGACTAAGATGAATTATATACACACTTCAAATCATATAAAGTTTATTAATTTTGGTCATTACATTATAAAGGATGTATACAATTATTCTAAATACTTGACGAGAAAGGCAATGTAGTAACTTAAATTTTTATAGCCATAATAATCACATGTGTTATTATAATGAATGTTCTTCATAATCCTTATGCTACGTTTGGATTGAAGGAATGGAATAGAGTATGGAATGGAATAGATGAAGGAATGGAATAAGGAATGGAATGGAATGGAATGGAATGATTTTTTAATATTCTATGTACATGTTTGGTTGATGTTAGGAATACATCTAAGAATGAAATAAATAATTAGAAAATGACCTAAATACCCTCAAATGTTCAAATTTAACTTAAATTCAATTTATATTGAAAATTTAACACATATTTCATTCTTAGAAATAAATGGGAGGGGAGGGATGGGGTGGGGGTAGGTGTTTGGGGGGCGGGGTAGGGGTAGGGTAGGGTGGGGTAGGGTAGGGTAGGTTGGGTGGGGTGGGTGGGGTGGGTATGTGAGTTGGGGTGGCTGGGTGGGGGTGGGTTGGTAGGGGTGGAGTAGGTGGGGTGGAGTAGGTGGGGTGGGGTGGGTTGGTAGGTGAGTTGGGGTGGCTGGGAAGGGGTAGGGGTGGGTGTGGGGGTAGGGTAGGTAGGGATAGGGTGAGATGGGTGGGGTGGGTAGGTGGGTTAGGTTGGCTGGGTGGGGTGGGTAGGTAGGGGTGGGGGTAGATGGGGTGGGGATGGGTTAGTAGGTAGGGTAGATGGGTTGGGGTGGCTGGGTGAGGGTAGGTTGGTAGGGAGTGAGGGTAGGTGGGGTATGTGGGGTGAGGTAGGTTGGTAGGTAAGTTAGGTGGGTTCGGGTGGCTGGGTGGGGGTAGGTTGGTAGGGGGTGGGGTAGGTGGGGTGGGGTGGGGTGGCTGGGTGGGGGTAGGTTGGTAGGGGTGGGGGTAGGCTGGTAGGGGGTGGGGTAGGTGCGATGGGGTAGGGTGGGGTGGAGTGGGTAGGTGGGTTGGGGTAGATGGGGTAGGTGGAGTGGGGTGGGGTAGATGAGAGTAGGGTGGGTGGGTGGGGTGGGGTGGGGTAGGTGGGTAAGGGGTGGGACTGGGGGTAGGTGGGGTGGAGTAGGTGGGGGTAGGTTGGTAGAGGGTGGGGTGGGAGTAGGTGGGGGTAAGTTAGTAGGGGTGGGGGTAGGTGGGGTAGGGACGGGGTAGGGACGGGGTGGGGCCGGGCCGGGCCGGGCGGGGCGGGGTGGGGTGGATGGGTGGGGGTAAGTGGGGTGAATTAAGAAGAAATAGAAATATGGAAATTCCAAAGAAATTATCAAATCTCGGCCCCTTCTCTCTCGTCGTTTCCAGATCGATCGAATTGAATGAATATGTAAAAAGCCTTATTATATATTTAGGGGTATATTTGTCAATTATTTAAAAATAATGGATGGAATGATTTATTCCTGACCACCCCTTAAGGAATGAAAATTAAAATTTTAAGTTAACTATCATTCCAGGAGGAATACATTATTCCGTTAGAATAAACAAACCAAACAACATTTTTATCATTCCAATGGAATGATTCATTCCATTCTCCCTCCTATTCCATCGATCCAAACGTAGCATTAGTATAATTCTCATTGCCTTGACAATCTATCAAGAATCCCAAAGTATTCTTATCTATATAATTATACTAGTACCTAATTCCGATTTTTCGATGTCTTCTTTGTCATCAAAGTAAGAATTTTTGATACCATTGTGAGCTGTAACTAAATATTACAGTGTGGCAGATAGTACTATCACTACTGAAAGTCATAAACTAAAGTTATTACAGCGTGTGAACTTAAAATTTGTTCATAGTGATAGCATCCCATTTCAAGTTATGTTAAATGTTTTTCAAAGACCTAGCATATGTATTTTACAAGAAGTTTTTATTTGAAGGTGATTAATTTGTGAGATGCCAGCTATTTATTCCTTCAAAATTGGGTTTTGGGTTCAATTTCAGCGGAAAGAACACAATGCATAAAGTATTCATCACAATGTAGCTGGGTTTTTACATTTCACCACTGTTGGGTCATGATATTTCTCTTATATTGGGCCGGGTACATTGGGCTTACTTATTAATTAAGTCATTGGTCTCATTGGGCCCAATCATCATGTTGACCTCATCTAACCTTATAAAACCGGACAGGATCAATGGATCAACCCATTGGGTCATATAATATCTATTACTTTGACTTGTAATGATGATATAGTATGACAGTTGACCAAGATTCCTGTCACACATTAATGTGGATGGGATTATAGTCGGCCGGCGGGGTGAACAGCAAGAAAAAGCATTGTACAGGCTTCATGCAGCCGGTGCAGCCCATCAGATCATGGGGATATGTCAGGCGGTAGTAGGTGGCACAATATTCCACAAAAAGATATTATTTCCTATCGAGTAAGTCTTCACAAAAGAGGTATGTATTTCATATATCCACACACAACCACAGACTATCAATTCATACTCACATTACACTAGACTTTATCCTCTTGAGTTAACCTTGTGAACAGACATACTTACTCTCACGCCTGAGCTATCCCCCGGCGGTCCGGCCGTCAAGCTTGTGGTGTTTGTCGTGTTTACTGTGCAGGATCAGGACGTCTTTCGTGATTGGGACGTGAAGAAAGATCTTGGCGTTAACATTGGCGCTAGAAGGAGGGGGAGTTCTAGTGTCTTGAGTATTTTCCAATCACTCATCTTGTTTTATTCTATCCAGTTTTCATGGGGAAGAGTAGAACATCTACACCCGAAGGACAGCCGATGGCTGTCAGTGATTCAGTACCGCGAATATCTGTCAAGGATCGTTTGGGACCAACTATAAGTGTCCATGCTAGCACAGCATCCAAACGTTCGCCCGAAGATTCTCGACCGAAGGCGGTAGGCAAAGCAAAGCGCAAGCTAATATTCCCCGCGGAGAAAGAACCTGGCCATGGTCGGAAACGAGTAGAAGGCACCTCGCCTAGAACTCGAAACCGAGATGACCAAGACGCAAAAGCCTCTCGGTTGGCAAAGATGGCAGATGAAGCGGATAAGGCCATGGAAGCACTTATGAAACAACGTCAGGACATAGCTGAGCAAATGGCTCGTGTGGCAGAATTAAGAGATGAGGAGCTCAGTTATGTCCAATCCGAAGATCGAGAGCATCGGAGTGGAAAAGAACCTGCTCACTCAGTGCGAGAGTCTCTAGGTCGAGCTAGGGAAAGAAGAAGGTCTCGGAGCCCTACTCCTCAGAGATCAAAGAGGGTATATCTTCCTGTCGAGTCCGGAGAACAGGGACGAAGTCAACGAAGAGGTCGATCCAAGGACCATAATCCGGAGCATGCAAAGAAAGCCCTTGTCATCGCACATTCTCGTCACAGTGCCCGAATTCAGAGGCGAAGTATATCCAGAGGACATACTCCCGAGAGTCTACAGAGGGTATCCCACCCTGTAGATACTCGTCATAGGAGAAGCCCCTCTAGGATGGAAGGTTCTGTTGAAAAGACCCGATCTGCTTACAGGAAGAAGGAATTGCCAGAAAAGGAGGCATCATCTCAACCAGAAGGCGTGGAGTATCTGGTTAAAGAATTGAAAGAGCTTCGGAAGCAACTTGCCGAAGTGCAGAAAACCAAAGATACTCCGGGAAGGAAGGCATCCCCTTTTTCCGCGGAGATTCTTAGTGAAAAAGCTGATCCCACCAAGAAGTTGCCCCATATCGAGAGTTATGATGGATCGGGGGACCCTTACGACCATAGCCAGGCATTCGACCGACTTATGGACTATTATGACTTTAGTGATGCAGCTAAATGCCATACTTTTGTCACGACACTTAGAAAGGATGCCCGACAGTGGATGGGGACCTTACCCTCGGATTCTATCTCGTCCTGGGAAGATATGTGCAGCAAGTTTCATGCTCGTTTTGTGAGCAACAGAAGAAGAGGAAAGCCAACTGGTTCATTGGCTCAAGTTCGACAGTCCTCTAATGAGTCTTTGGGCCAGTATGTAAAACGGTTCCGTGAAGCAGTCGGCCAAGTGGCAGATCTGAATGATCTACAGGCTGTAGGATTGTTTCAGAATGGGTTAGATCTGGTCAAATTGGAAAAGTTGGTGAAGAAACTTATGTTCAACCACCCGAAGAGTCTCGCCGAAGCCTTTGACAAAGCCGAAGGATATATCGTGGTAGAAGAAGCCATGAACAGTCTCAAACGTCCTTCGGATCGGTTCAAAGAGATAGATGGGGATAAGACCGATGCGGA
This sequence comes from Panax japonicus, assembly GCA_020205505.1. Lineage (NCBI taxonomy): Eukaryota > Viridiplantae > Streptophyta > Magnoliopsida > Apiales > Araliaceae > Panax > Panax japonicus. The sequence goes on from CM035111.1 coordinate 31,966,278, forward strand.
CCAGAAGAGAAATGAAGGGAATAAAGACCGCCATGACGGCGGGTCAAAGAGATACAACAATTGGAGACAAGGTGGAGGACGTTCGTCCGCTCCACCTCAAAGAGTGAATAGAGTTTACACGGCACTCAATGCGGATAGGGCTGTTATCTTGGATCAAATCAAAAACCAACCTATTTTCGAACCGCCTCGAGATAACATCAAGCCCGGAAAAGGTAACCCTCGCAAATATTGTGATTATCATCAAGCCTCGGGCCACGATACGAACGACTGTGCCAGTTTGAAAGATTTTATCGAAAGAAAGATACAGGGTGGATCTTTAGTTCAGTACGTAGCTGCCTAAAGTAATCAACAGCAAGATCAGACACCCGTTCCGGCAGCTCAACCAGTTCAGCAGGCGTTACCAGCTACGGGGCAACCTGCCAGGCATGTGATCGATGTCATCACCGGAGGTACTTCTGGAAAGCTAGTTGGGAGGAAGCGCCGAAGTCATTTGGATTCGGTAATGTCGGTGGCGGGTACCTTCCCGAAGACCGATAGACCTTATCCGAATACAGTAATCTCTTTTACTGATGAGAATTACCCTTCGGAAGTCATCGAACCGCACGAAGGATCATTGGTACTGACTGCACAGGTGGGTTCGGTGGATATGAAAAGGATGATGGTGGATAACGGGTCTTCTGTGGACATCCTATATGCTCACGCTTATCAAAGAATGAATCTGGAGGGGCAAAAGATGGAAATAGGGCAGGAGGCTCCTCTGTATGGTTTCAGCAATGATCCGGTTAAGGTGGCAGGAACTATTGAGCTACAAGTCATATTTGGAACGGCCCCCCAACAGGTAGAAATTATTTGCAAGTTTTATGTTGTGCATGTGGATTCTGCTTATAATGCTATTTTGGGGAGGCCCACTTTAATTGCTTTGCAAGCTATAACATCTATACCTCATTTCAAAATCAAATTTCTTACTGCTCATGGGGTCGGTGAGGTGAAAGGAGATCTGGACCTGGCCAGAAGGTGTTATAGAAATGCCGTTATTACTTCGGGAGTGGGGGTATCGAAGCAGCAGCAAACCATGGCGATTGAGATCGAACCCTTCACCGAAAGCAGTTCCGAACCGTTGGTCACGCCAGCTGAAGAAACAGAAGAGATAGAGCTCATTCCTGGCAAAGAGGATAAAACGGTGAAAATAGGTTCGGGCTTGCCAGAACCTCTCCGGACGAACCTCATAGAGCTCCTGAGGTGTTTTGTCGATGTTTTCGCGTGGGAACCTCAGGACATGCCGGGAGTAAGCAGGGATATTGCGGAGCATCGATTGGAGGTGGACCCGTCAAAGAAGCCAGTTCGACAGAAGAGAAGGATCTTTGCACCAGAACGCCAGCGAATCATAGATGACGAAATTGCAAAACTGTTATCAGCAGATTTTATCTTTGAAATAGACTACCCACAATGGATAGCTAATGTGGTTCTGGTCCAGAAGCATAATGGCAAATGGCGAGTCTGCATCGACTACAGTGATCTGAACAAGGCCTGTCTGAAGGATTTCTACCCGCTACCCCACATTGATCAACTCATTGATGCCACTTCGGGGTATGCTCTATTAAGTTTTATGGACGCATTTTCTGGGTATCATCAGATCTCCATGTGTAAAGAGGATATACTGAAGACGGCGTTCATTACGCATCGTTCGGTATATGCCTATAAGAAAATGACTTTCGGCCTCATTAACGCCGGAGCCACTTACCAGAGGATGATGAACCATATCTTCAGATATCAGTTGGGCAGGAACATTGAGGTATATGTAGATGACATGATTGTTAAGAGCATGTTGGTGCATAAGCATTTGGATGACTTAGAAGAATGCTTTCAGACCATTCGTCAGCACAACTTGAGGCTGAACCCCACTAAGTGCACTTTCGGTCTGGGTGCTGGCAAATTTCTGGGCTATCTCGTCAGTCGAAGAGGAATTGAAGCCAATCCGGAGAAGATTCAAGCGATCCTGGACATGAAGACTCCTCGGTCATTTAAAGATGTTCAACGTCTGACTGGAAGGATTGCGGTTTTGCGGAGGTTTATGTCCAAGTCAGCAGAAAGGTGTTTACCGTTCTTCAACACATTGAAGGGGCCGAAGAATTCAAAAACTTTCCAATGGACTTCAGAATGTGAAGACGCCTTTCAAGGCATCAAGTCCTATTTATCTTCGGCACCTTTGTTGGTGAAGCCCGTTCCTGCCGAGCCTCTATATTTGTACCTCACAGCTAGTCCGATGGCAATAGGAGCTGTTTTGGTGCGTGAAGTTGGAGGCAAGCAACACCCAGTTTATTATGTGAGCCATGTCCTTCGGGATGCTGAAACCAGGTACCCAAACATTGAAAAGTTTGCTTTCGCTTTAATAACTGCTAGTCGAAAGCTTAGGCAATACTTCCAGGGTAGACTGGTAATAGTATACACGGATCAACCTTTAAAGAAGATTATGGGCAGACCAGAGGTATCAGGGAGATTGGCTGCGTGGACGATGGAATTGTCTCAATTCTTCATTGAGTATCATCCCCGAACCGCCATCAAGGGGCAAGCTTTAGCTGATTTTATGATCGAATGCTCATTTTCCGAAGCTGATGAAATCGTGGTCGAAGCTGAAGCATCTGACAGGGCAGTTGTCGTCCTTCAGCAGAAGGAGAGTTCGTGGACGCTGTTTGCAGATGGATCTTCTACTTCAGACGTCAGTGGAGCAGGGATTATTTTGACAAGTCCGGAGGGATTCAAAGTGCAGCAGGCTATCCGTTTTCAGTTTAAAGCGACGAATAATGAAGCAGAGTACGAGGCAGTGTTGGCCGGTTTACGACTGGCGAAGAGTCTTGAAGTACAGAGAATAATCATTTTCAGTGATTCTCAGTTAGTCGTTAAACAGTTTACTGGGGAATTCGAAGCTCGAGGTCCAAGAATGATCAAGTATTTGAAAGAATTAAAGGATCGGCTTCAATATTTCTCATCTTATGAGTTTCAAGGGGTCGAACGTAGCAACAATTCCATTGCTGATGCACTTGCCAAACTAGCTACTACGGATGTCAATGTTTTTGAAGGATCAGTATTCTTGGAAATTCTACAACATCCTAGTGTTCATCATGAAATGGTAACGTGCATTGACCGAACCAATTGCTGGTTGACTCCCTACATAGAATATTTGGCTGATGGCGTCTTACCTTCGGACCGGATGCTCACTAAGAAAATCAAATATAAAAGTGCTAATTTTGTTCTAATCGATGGGGATCTCTTCCGAAGGGCCTTCTCGTCTCCGTTATTGAAATGTTTGACTCCAACAGAAGCTGAATACGCTCTCCGAGAAGTGCGTGAAGGCATTTGTGGCGACCATATGGCTGCCAAGTCATTAGCATATAAAGTACTTCGTCAGGGGTACTATTGGCCTACAATCTTCAAGGAAGCTACTGAATATGTAAAGAAGTGCGAGAAATGCCAGCTCAACAGTCCAATACCGCATCAGCCACTTGAAGAGCTATACTCGATCCTATCTCCTATACCCTTCGCTGTCTGGGGGGTTGATATATTGGGTCCTTTACCGAAAGCAAAAGGTCAGGTCAGTTTTGTTATAGTTGCCATAGACTATATGACCAAATGGGTAGAAGCAAAGCCACTTAGGTCAATAACGGAACAGGAATGTTTGAAATTCATGAAAGAATCAGTTGTATTCCGTTTCGGAATTCCTAAGGTGGTAATATCAGATAATGGCCGTCAGTTTGTTGGATCGAAGTTTGAAGCTTTTTTAGCAGAATTGGGGATCCAGCACAGAAAGACCTCGGTGGCTCATCCTCAATCAAACGGACAAGTCGAAGTGACCAACAGAACGCTATTGAATGGGATCAAGCGTAGATTGGATGAAGCTAAAGGCAGATGGCCAGAAGAGCTGTTAAGTGTATTGTGGGCCTATCGAACTACACCGAGGACTACAACGGGGGATTCACCTTTCAGATTGGCCTATGGTACTGATGCCTTAGTCCCAATTGAAATTGGATCTCCAAGTCTTCGAGTCAGTCAATTCAATGAGATCTACAATGAGGAAGGACTGAAGACCAATCTTGATCTGTTAGAAGAAGTCAGGGAAATAGCCTTAATCAGATTGGCGGCGTATCAACGAAGAGTGGCTAAACATTATAATAAGGGGGTAAAGCTTCGCAGATTTGAAGTAGGGGATTTTGTTCTCAGAGAAGTCGAAGCATCTACACCTCAGAATTTGGGAAAGCTGATGCCAAATTGGGAAGGACCCTATGAAGTCACAGAGGTTCCGAAGCCAGGGACTTATCGTTTGAAAGCATTAGATGGCTCAGTAATCAAAAACACTTGGCACGCTGGCAGGCTTAAAAAGTACTTCCAGTAGATTTATAGTCAGTACGTCTGAAGTCTGTAAATACCCACATCATCATCAATAAAAGATCATCTTTTACCTCAAACAAGTTTTGTCTTTGTTGCTGCTCAATTCATGGGTGATAGGAGGTTCGGGAGGACTTGCTGGCCATTCGATGGTAGCTTCTTCGGCAGGTGGTCACTATTTGGCATTGTCAGGCCCTTCGGGGTAGGCAATTGTCGCCACTATTTGGCATTGTCAGGCCCTTCGGGGTAGGCAATTGTCGCCACTATTTGGCATTGTCAGGCCCTTCGGGGTAGGCAATTGTCGCCACTTAGACCTTGTCAGGCCCTTCGTGGTGGGCAAGTGTCATCTTTTGATTTTGTTAGGCCTCTTGGGTAAACAAATTTCCAATAAAGCAGACCTATCTCACACTTCGGTAACTGAATAAGTATCCCTTTACTTTATCACCTGAATTTTCTCTAAGTGTTAAGTTCAGAATGCATTGTTATATAACCTCATTTTATCTGTTATATGATTTGCCCAGCTGTTAATTAACAATTTGAGTTAAATCCTCGAAGGAGTTTTTTACACATTTGTCCGTATTAATTCATATTGAAATATTGACAGAAAGAAAGTACACTGAAGTATAAGGAAGAAGATCACTTTTCATTGATATTCGGCTTATTTACAAAAATAGGAGAATTACAAAGGATGTTATCTCAAGCAGCCCCCTCATCATCCGAAGAGTCGAGCAAATGTGGATCTAAGTTGGCTTTGAACAACTTATCATTGCCACGACTTCGGCAGAGCGAGTAGCTTTCCGTAAAAATCCTCATTATCTCTCCACTTATTTCGTCCGAATTCCGATACTCTTCACAAATTTCTTTGCGAAGAGCATCAGTCAAAGGAGGCCCGAGGTCCCGAAGAGCCTTAAGTTCTCGGATCTCCTGTTCGAGCTGCTGCCGAATAGTTATTTGGCGCTTTTCTTCTCGCTCCAGATCATGGATCGTCTTGGTTAAGATCTTAGCATCGGCTTTCAGCTCACTGATCTCTTTCATCCTTATTTCGCTCCTCAGAACCAAGTCAACATTCATCTGGACGATCTCGGCGTGTTGAACCTTAGTTGACTTCAGTTCTTCATTGGAAATTTTCAAATCTTCCTTGGCTTGGGCCAAGTCTTTATGAAGACCTTCGTTCGTATGAAGGATACCTTCACGTTGAGTCCTTTCCCGAGCCAAGGTTGATTTTAAAATGGCATTCTCCTTCCTCAGCCTTTCCTCTTCAGATTCGGCCTCGAGAGATCGTGGACGCAGACGCCCGAACACAGCACTTGCCTACACATGTTCAGTGTTATTCAATCAGTTCTAGATACACAAATACAGATATAAGTATGAAAGAGAAGGAAAGAGTCATTCACCTTCGCCAAATAGCTCATGCCTTCATTAAGCAGGTCCCCATTCGAGCTGTTACCGAATCGATGGTCGTCAGTCTCGCGAACGAAGGCCTCGAACAGTTGGAAGGGGAAGTTGGCGTTGAATTGGGGCCACATAGTTGGCGAACCCATGGCATCATGCTGGAATTTGGTGGTCGTTTGTCTTTGAGGAGAAGGCGCAGGCTGACTGCGAACCGGAGGAGGGTCCGCAGGTACTGCTTCTGGGGGAGGAGGTTGGACAGTTGTAGGTTCGGAGGTCGAGGAAGGGACAGAAGAGGCTTCAGGTGTTTGAATTATGGTTGGAGGGTTAGTTGATGTTGAAGGAGGAGGGACGCGGAGTTCTTCGGCAGTAAGGGGAATTATTTTTGTCCTTATCTTCTTGGCACGAAGAACCTTTGCCCTGTCTTGAGGAGGTATGTCAAGTAAACTCCTCTTTTTTGGGTTTGGTTGGGAAGGTGCGGTAATGGGCTCGGTTGGAGGGGTAGGTTGTGGAATTGTTTCAGGAGGGTTAGTTTGCGGATCTGCCTCGGGAAGAATCTCTTCATCACTCTCTGGATCTATCTCGTGATGGACAGTCCTGACCTTTTTAGCCATCTTCTTCCTTCGGCAGGGTCGAAGAACATCTTCGGGAATGATAGGTTCTTCGGCTTCAGGTTTATCATTTTGAGGGGAAATGGTTGGTGGGTCGGAGACTGGGGGGTTCGATTGGGAAGGCTCTTCAACAGGAAGCTCTTCAGTGACCTCCGAAGTCTTTCCCGTCAGAAAGTCTTCCAGATCTCTCACTTCTGAAGAAGTTGGTTTGATCAGAGACACTGCAAAATGATCATATATTAAAATTCATGCCATTCAAATATATTAAAAAGTTATCTTACAGAATCATTTGAAACTTACGTTTATGATCATACAGCCAGGCCTGTTTTGACAGCAAAGTGAAACTCCACTCTTGTAGAGGGATCTTCTTCAGAAACTCAGCCATCTCCCTCACTCGTTCTTCGGGAATGTCGCCGAAGTCAGCAGAGATCAGGTCCGAGACTATCCATTCGGGAAGACAAGAAATTTCTGGTCCATTGATAAAGAACCATTTCTCGTGTCAGCCCTTGTTGCTCGAGGGAGTGCTCATCAGGGGCCTCTTCTCGAACCTAGAATTTGGACGAGGGGATTGTTTGCTCAGCATCTTAAACCCTTTTTCTCGGGATCTACCAGCGGAGAAAAGGGTGAAGAACAGGTCAACAGAGGGGGTAACCCCTAATTCATGACAGAAGGCAATGAATGCCAGAATGTGGATGTAGGAATTGGGCACGAGTTGTGCAAAGCTCACTCCTATGAACCCTAGGAGGGTGATGATGAAGGCGTGAAGGGGTAAGCGAACCCCCTTTTCCAGAAATGTAACTGGCATGGCGACCCAGCCGTCCGGTCGCTGGTACATACGCTCTTCAGGAGCAGGAGCCCTTACAGCATACGTGTCCGGAATCCTATAACGAGTCCGGAGGAAACATATTTTCGATTCGGAAATGTTGGAGGAGATGTTGGCATGAGGGAACTGTTCCCCATCCTTGAAAAAATCAGTGGGTGAAGGTAGGTTTGCGCTCGAACCCTCTTGATTAGGGTTTGAGCGAGAGGAGCTCGAAGGTGTCTGGTTTGGATTCACCATTGTTTAGATTTGGAAAGCTAGAGAGAGTTTCTGAGAAGCAGGAGAAAGCTCAAAGGTTCGAATTTCAAATCAGCAGGTAAAACCGTCAAATTGGTAAAGTTTGCTTTCTTATACTGACGGTTGCACAGTAAACAAGGCCATCACATTAATTATCAGTAATGATGAGAATTTGAACAAGGCGTGTTTGGGTGACCTTTGGCTATCTTACCGATTTGGGCCTATCTGTTGAGTTTCTAATTAGTGACCCGTTCTCTTCAAATTAAAATCCTTTATCAGAATGGGCCTATTGCTCTGGGCATCCTGTCATCTCCTATCCTATTTCACACATCAAAGTGGGTATGCTTCAATTATTTCTCATTTTTGAGCCTTTATTAAATTTTGATATCATGGACCATTTATAGTTTTCTATTAAACATCCTGTTTAATTAAAAAACTAGGGGGTAATGTTGGGTCATGATATTTCTCTTATATTGGGCCGGGTACATTGGGCTTACTTATTAATTAAGTCATTGGTCTCATTGGGCCCAATCATCATGTTGACCTCATCTAACCTTATAAAAACCGGACGGGATCAATGGATCAACCCATTGGGTCATATAATATCTATTACTTTGACTTGTAATGATGATATAGTATGACAGTTGACCAAGATACCTGTCACACATTAATGTGGATGGGATTATAGTCGGCCGGCGGGGTGAACAGCAAGAAAAAGCATTGTACAGGCTTCATGCAGCCGGCGCAGCCCATCAGATCATGGGGATATGTCAGGCGGTAGTAGGTGGCACAATATTCCACAAAAAGATATTATTTCCTATCGAGTAAGTCTTCACAAAAGAGATATGTATTTAATATATCCACACACAACCACAGATTATCAATTCATACTCACATTACACTAGACTTTATCCTCTTGAGTTAACCTTGTGAACAGACATACTTACTCTCACGCCTGAGCTATCCCCCGGCGGTCCGGCCGTCAAGCTTGTGGTGTTTGTCGTGTTTACTGTGCAGGATCAGGACGTCTTTCGTGATTGGGACGTGAAGAAAGATCTTGGCGTTAACGACCACTATAAATAAAGTTGTACATATCAATAAAGATGGGGCTTTGACCAAAAATACCTTGATCAACCACAGATAAGCACAATTTCACCCTAACAACTTGTTTATCATCCGTAGAACGGCTCTCCGGAGGCTTCAAATATGGCGTGATCGCACCTTTTTTGAGACGTCCATGAATTAACGATTTGAAGCGTTCAATACTTTGGCCAACGATCAAATATTCATCGGTCGATCCCCATCGGGAATATCCTAAAGCTTACTGAAATCAATTTCAATAATCTTCCGGCCAACCCGGCCCCGGAATTTGGTAGAAACATCAACCGGAACTCCACGGGCCCAACATTCCTTAGCTTGCTTCCATATCCGAAGAATCGTTCTTCTCGCAATGGAAAAATAAGAAGCAGCAGCTTGTAATTAATTGGAGAAGCAAGTCTGGAATTATCAAGGGAATTCAGGGAAGAGAAACAGAAAATTGAGTTGAGAGAGAGAGAGAGAGCGGTTAGAGTGGAGAAGACATAAGAGATAGAACCGTAGAGAGAGAGAAAGAAATATCACATTATCATTAATAATCCAAATAGAATTACAACTTTCATATATATATACTAGCTGGGTCCCGTGCCTCCGGCACTGTATGGAGAATGTGATTTATCTTAAACTTTGAACGACCAAAATAATTTATTGAGTGAGCGGGAAATTTAAAGTCATTTGTATTTTATTAAATTATTATTAGATTATTAGATAGATAAATGTATTTTATTAGATAGATGTAAACGGTGGGATTTATCCCAAACTTTGGACGGCCCAGATGATTTATTGAGTGAGCGGGAAATTCAAAATCATTTGTATTTTATTCGATATATATATATATATATATATATATATATATATATATATATATATATATATATATATATATATACACCACGGATCCAGTCCGGTCTCCCGGACTGGACTTAAAATACGGACCCCAAAATTATTTTTTTTTTTTTGCTTTTTTTTTTTTTGAAACAACTAAAAAAAAAAAAAAAAAATTTATGGAACTGAAATTTTTTCATAATAAAGTGTTTTGGGCGTGTTTTTAACACCTACCCCAACCAATGTATGTACAGTCTGCCCAGACTGTACAGACATATTTCGTTATAGGCATCCAAATCACGCCCAAAACACTGTATTATGGAAAAATTTCAGTTCCATAAATTTTTTTTTTTTTTTTTTAGTTGTTTCAAAAAAAAAAAAGCAAAAAAAAAAAAAAAAAAAGGTCCGGATTTTATAAAATCCGGGAGTCCGGACCTGATCCGGACTCATATATATATATATATATATATTTCTCTACTTAGAATACCACTATTACTATTATATTCTCACTAATCCTATATTGACTTCTATATCCCTGCCTATTCCTTATATTCCCTGCTCTTCAAAAACACCATTGCCCTCAAGGGTGGGGTTTATCACAAAAAAACGGAAAATATGGAGACAACAAATACCAACTATACTGGAGTATTAGGCATTTGACAAAAATGACAAATCATCAATCTCATCCAGACAAGCACCAATGACAAAGCAGCAATCTCATCATTTGTAATAGTCTCCTCAGGCTGGGTACGTGGAATCAGAATAATGTGCACACAAATGAAGACCATGACACCACTGTCATACTGGTACTCAACAGTCACTTGAGTTTTACCGTCAAGCCTTAGCAATGCATAGGTACCATTCATACGAGCTTCAACTAGGCGAACTCCAAGCTTGGTAGCAAAGACATGGCTGAGGGCATCCAATTTTTTCTTTGTTATTATTTCTTTGGGTCTAAGAAATTAGTAATACCTGACAAAATACAGAGAGACTACTATTTTCTCATATGTCCATATGTCTAAGGCATCACTGCGTGTCGCACATAAAGAAAATCAAAAACTCATTTTCAACATTGATTAACAACAGTTCCTAGCTTTTATAAAATGTGTCCTTGAATGCATTGTATAGTACTTCCTTTACAACCGCAATTAAGAAAACCAAAAGACCCATCATCTTAGCCTTGTGAACACCAAGGAGGGAGGCATACATTTGTGCGAAGTTGGTCAAGCTAATTGTCCCAACATGCAACCCAACTGAGGAAGCATCAGTGTTGTACTTTGATTGATCACATATGGAATTTATGGTTGCACTTTTACCATCCTTGCTCTCAAAGACCACTAGAGGTAGAGTTAAAATATCATCTTCTTCTTGCAAAAAATAAGATTCACTTGATTCGTTTGTCCCCAATTGAAGTAACCACACTTTGTCTTGTTGGAGGGTCTTATCCATTATAATGTGCATCAAAACATCTTCTGCCCATTCAATACTGTACGTTACATCAACAAGAAGCTTTCCAATTGTTGTGCTAGCATCATTGTCAATGATATAAACAAGGAAGAGCTCATCTTCTTGAGCATATTTCGTATATGCTACTACCATATGATTCGAACAAACTCTCACGATATCAATTTCATATACAGTGTGCACTTGAATTTTTGCATTCTCATTAGACCCAACACCACCATAAAAATTAATGAGCAAATTTAGAATATAGAAATTACACCCAAAACTCATAGTAATAAACACCTGTTTCCCACTAACACAAAAATTAGGAGGAGGACCTTTCCCCCCAAATTGCAACTCAATCAGTAAAATAACAATCTTAAGTTGAGGGTCAAACATAGTTATTGGTATTACTTGTTCACCAAATTTTTCCATACCTAACTTTTCACAACAAGTATCAGTAATCAATTTAAACTCATACAATAAATGCACATGTGGAACCAAATATAGTGAATAGAGGATAGTCCAACTTGGTATGCACTCAATCATGAAGCCATATCCATTTTTAATGTGGTAACCTGCCATTTCATAGTAACCAGCACCAAGCATCAATGTGTTCTTTCAGCTAACATTGGAATTTGTCCAAAATTGGATGTCAACAACATTGTGCTCAACAAAGCAACCAGTTAAGAAACTACCGTGCAAAATCCCATAATAACCCACACTACCCTTGCTATGATTGTAACCAATTTAAAAAATATTGGGCAAAACATATAAATCCAACCATAAATTTTGTATTATATCTTCCAAAAACCAACCAGGATCATATCTAACGTTAAAATCAGCACTGGATATGTAATCACATTCATCAAATTCATACCTTAAAACATGTAAGAAGGTAGTCCTATAATTTTGTGATTTGATCTCTTCGAAAGAAACTCTTGATTGGCTGACCACAATTGAAGACATAGCTAATTGTAGCTCAAATTTGGATTCATATAATAATTTCTCAATTGCTAGAACAGTTATTGGAATGGGTCGAATAACTGCCAATGACAATTTAGCTAACAGGGGTATAGAGAAACAGATAATTGATGTTAACATATAACCCAAAGACACCAAGGCTAACTCAGAAGACCCATAACTGACCCATAAACCACTATAGTCCATGGCTGAAGGGTAATTCATACTGTACACATTATTAACTATAGAACTTGAAGGCTTTTCCACCTCATTTTCCTTTTTACAACTAAAACAGTTCTTCATTTTTTTTCCAGGGTCAAACACTCCTTCAATTGTCACACTATCTCCTTTAATTTCATCCTGATGGTTAGTTATTCATGGTATAAGCTTTTTATCAAACATCTTAGTTTCATGTTCCATGTTCTCTCCTGTGACCTGCTTTAATTGAACTGATTCTCGTTGGGGATTTTTGTTGAACACTTTATCCAAAACAGGATACGCTTTTGCATTTGTGCAGAAAGCTAATACCGTACTATTATCCGCCAAGCTAGGAGAAGAGGAATCACTTCTGAGAATAGAAATTACCTTATCCTGAATTGATTCAGCGCAAACTTGATTGACGATTTAGATTGGGTCTTCAATTCCCGCCAGAAAATCATGACCTCCAATCTCAGGAACAACTGAACCAACATTTTGTTGAATCTGCAATTGTGTTTGAAGGCTCTCTTCCTCCTTAAAATCCAGATCCACATCATCTTCATCATTAATGTCTTGGTATATTGAATTTAAGGAATATGTTGTTTCACATAAGCAATCCTCAGTTTGATTAGAACCATAAATTATTAATTTCTTTTGCACATATTCAAAGGTCTCGACATACAAATAATCTTTATCTTGATTATAACCAGAAATTAAGACCTTCCCATTTGATATACCTCTTGTAAACCTTTTATCAAACACCTTGTAAGCGCCTTTAATTTTTTTACTATCTGAGCTTATCTTCATTTCAGATATCACCTCTAGACCTCTTCCATTGGAAGCTCGTAAGTCAGCAAATTTCTTCATGACCTGCTTGCACTCTTTACCCATAGAACTTTGCAGTCCTTTCATTAATCCTCGAATTTTTTCAAAATTATTTTCTAGGGTTTTAGAATTTTGATTTTCCGCTGTCATTATGCCTGGGATCGGAATGGCTTTGATACCAATTGTAATGAATTGGAGAAACAAGTACGGAATTATCAAGGGAATTCAGGGAAGAGAAACAGAAAATTGAGTTGAGAGAGAGAGCAGTTAGAGTGGAGAAGACAGAAGAGATAGAACCGTAGAGAGAGAGAAAGAAATACTCACTCCGTCCCATGATAAAAGTCCTAGTGGACTTTTCACGCATATTAAGAAGAGGAATAAAATGACTAAATTATCCATAATAATGTCATTAAATATGGAGAGAGAATTAGAATAAGAAAAGCATGAGATATTTAATGCTACGGGCATAATAGAAAAAAATGTGTAAAAGTTTGGTTATTAAAAGAAAGTAGACATTTAACATGGGACAACCTAAAATAGTAATAAAGACTTTTATCCTGGGACGGAGGGAGTATCACATTATCATTCAATAATCCAAATAAAATTACAACTTTGCTATATATATCTACTTAGAATACCACTATTACTATTATTCCCCCACTAATCCTATATTAACTTCTATATCCCTGCCTATTCCTTACACAACTGTAATCGTACCTTGTTTTAGTTTCCCATCTTTACACTCCTTCAATAATGTCTCGAATATGAGTTGCCTCCGTTCATTCGTCAATTTCTTACTCAATTTCTGAGAAACCCTAGATGCTACTTTTTCTAGTGATTGATTAGAAACCTCCTTATCTAAATTGGAATTCCCATAGACTTCTTCATCTTCTTCCTCAATTAAATGGGTGAAATCTCCCACCATCGTAGAGAGAGAAAGTACAGAGATAGGAGAGAGAAGAAAGTAGATCTAAAGAACTATGGTCGTTATTTTAATTTCAAATTTTCACTTTCGCGTTTTTATTTTTTGCTCCATGTTTTTTACATAGATAACGTTTTTTTTAAACATTATCTATTTAAAACCAAAAATTGCCCTTATAAATAAATAACGCTTTTTCATATGTATCTACAACTTTTTGTTAAAAAACGTTGTAAAAAATACCGCAACGTTTTTTATAAAAATGTCATCTTTTAAGTGTTGTATTTTTATGGTTTTGTACTAGTGTTTCCCATAGACTCAGGTTTGTCATCTTCATCACTATCACTGAGGTCAATTACTTTTGAAGCAGAGCCTCCCTCTTTTTTTAGGATTGTTCTTTGAAGTATTCTGTTACTCTTTCTCCTCCTTGGGGGTGCACCCTTTGATGCTTTTTCCTTTCTTGATCCCGATTTCTTCTTGTCAGTAGAGAGACTGCTTGGTGGTTCCTCTGTTGACTTCTTCCCAACCTTAGCTTTCTTCTTGGTTGGATTTTCTGAAGTGGCCACTGGAGATGCAGAATCATTAGATTGAGACGGTTTGCTTTCCATTGCTCTTGCCTTTTTTTTGTAGGGACCTTACTACTGCTGCCATATGTCATTTGTCTTTTATTTTCCATTGGATTTTTCTTCTAGTTTTCGAATAACTTTGGAGACGTCACCTTTTGAACATTTAGGGGTTCTCCTTCATCATCCCTTATCTTGCTCTTCAGTTTCTTCTTCAGAATATTGCTCAAAAGTCTTCCATGAAATACCTTTGTGAGGGGTTTATTAGTGGACTTCTTCTTCTCAGCTTTTTCCAGCCATTTGGACAAACCAATCAATTAGTAGGACTCCGAATTTCATCTAATGTTTCATGACGATTGCAGTCATAACTCTCAGTTGCAGATCACTAACAGTATCGTGTACAGTATCCTTGTATAGGATGCATTTTCCCGTAATCTCAGCCAGGAATTCAAACTCTTCAAGAAACTCCTTCTTCATATCTTTCAGATTTAAATTCTTTTTGTAGCGCATTAACTTTTTACCTTCTTCGATGTCGATGTCCTCGAGGTTTATCAGACCTTGGTTAGAAAACCCTAGACATTGGTTGATGTCTGAGGCTTTTATCTTCAAGCTTACTCCTTTGACCTTTGTATATAGAATCCCAGAGTCTACTGTTACATTTGAATAGAATTGCTTCACTAAATCGGTATAGACTAGAGTGTTGGCTTCCAAGCACTCTGAAAATCCAGCATTCTTTACAAGCTCAAGTATGTCCTTGAACTTCTTTTCTGATCTTTCAAACTTCTTAAAATCGAGTTGGATTCCAGTTATAAAACGCCAATCTTCCATTTTGAGAGTTCGAAGTGTATGGGTATTTGATTTCAGGAATTTTATAAGAGATAGTTGAATGCGATTTGGGCGAAGCTCGAGGTTTGATGGATTTTGGCTTTTTAGGGTTTGAGAAAGGGAGGGAGAGGAAGTCGATAGCTTTTGATAACTGTTTGGATATTTTTGAATTTATCTTTATGACAGTTCCCTCTGACTCTGCAGAAGCTGTGACGTGTCAAAAAGCCATTGGTTGCACGATACCCAATAAGAACCTGTAACTCCCCATAAACTGATTAGTTTTTTAGTTATGATTTTTCTTTTAAGAAGATGAGCATTACTGACATTGGTTGATCGTTAACTTCTTCAGTACGTAGAGTAGCTTGATGAGATAGCTATAGACTCTACGATTTTCTTTGTCAACTCAACGATCGTCTTCTGAGAGATGCTTCAATGAATGATTTGTCATTAATCCCCAACTGGGAGTTGCATGGTTCATCAACAGTCTTGATCTCTTCTGAGGGGTTTTCTGTACATGTACTCTATATGAGTTCTTCTGATGCATTCTATTTCAGCTCTCCTTCTAGGTTAAGGAAGCTCAGAAAGGGCTAACCTCTTAGACTTAAACTAAGGGTTAGGTTTGTCTCTGAGGCACTTATCAAAAGAAATACTGTATATATTTGGTGGTAAAAATGTCATCACGACATGCCTTTTTGCCAGGGTTTATTCACCATCATTGAATATACTTGATATTGGCATTTGTCAGTGGACGAGGGTGAAGTGCTTTCAACTATTTAGAGCGTAGTATTGGTCTTCATAAGTATAGCTCCATGACGAATCTGGGTGATACCCCTTGAAAGTAGTATGCACACAAGCCAATCATGTTTGATGATAAAGCATATACTTTGTAACAATCTTATTCATTTATTAATAAAAAGTATTAATTTATTAAAGACTTTTAATTATCTACATGATGTTGTTTTATAATATGTGATAAACCCATAGTTTTAAGCAATGCTTTTAGAATAATGATGATGATCATTCTAATGAGATATAAATTCTTAGAAAGCTTAAAACTAAAATAGTTCCCAATCGTTGGAATACTAAATTGGGGATTAGTGAATCCGGATAGATTGGTACATACGTTGCTTGCTCATTGGATGAGGATGATTGATCTCATGATCATTTGTGTGGAGACACTAAAGCAAGTATGTAGGTGCTTATTAGAGAATAAGTTCACTGAACGTGACTCGCTAAGGAATACCTAATGGAGTTTTACTTGCATGTCAATAGGAATTCCTGTAGTGATAGTAGTACAAGTGATCCTTGGACTTGAGATAATCATAGTATCTTGTATATGATGAGTTATACTTTGACTTATTCCTTAAGACCCTTAGGGTATATCAAAGGGTATGCTTGGGTATAATAAGTTGTACATGAAGATAATGTATGATCAATAAAGAATCTACCACTTCTAGTAAAAGAAGAGAAATGCCCTATGTGATTCGATAAATGACAACCCAGTAGTCCTTGGCCAAGGCAGAATGAAATTAGAAAGGAGTTTCTAATTTGCATTATTTGGTGTTGTGCATTTAAGAGTCGAAATACATATAATTAAATAAAATAAGACTTGACAGTAATTCTATGTCTTATATTTAATTAGGACATTGTATGGTGGAAGGATTGAATTGTACGGTAACTATTTACTCAAATATTTTTTTTATGATTAATGTTGAAATCTATATTATCTAGAAAGTCGTTGATCGCTAGGGAGGCTTATCCCTATTGTAGAATAAATATTATTTATTTAAATAAATTAATCGTTTAATTTGTTTATTTAAATAAGATTAGAATTGTTCTAATTGATTTATTCACAACCAGTTTAATATGGAGAACCTAAAGGGTCACACCATAAAAGGAGGAATAATTATTTAAGAAGTTAATGGCATAATCGTAACAATGTATATTTAATTTAATCTATGGTGATAGAATAAATTAAATAGCTTAATATTTATTATTTAATATTTTAGAAATATTAAATATAAATTAATAAGAGGAGTCTTATTAATTTTATTAAAATTATTATTATTTTAATTTCTAAAAGAATTTAGAAATTAATTTAATATAAGTACTCTCATTTATTCCTAATAGGATTAGGAGGGAAAATTAGTTAAAGGAGTTTAATTAATTATCCCTAAAGATTAGGGAGCCCATTTAATTAAAAGAGTATAATTAAATAAATAATACCTTATTTTAATTAAATAGGGTTACTTGATATCTTTATAAGGTGAGTCTTATATCATATATCAATATACGAAATTTTTTCTATAGAGATAGAAAACTAGGGTTTAGTCAACCACCCTTCTTCTTGAATATTTTTTCTTCCTTGATGGATCACCTCTAGAGGCCAAACACTTGGGTGGCTAACGTTGATCAATGGAATGAACCAAACCCGGTGGATTGAAAAGATTGGAGGTGAACTTGTACCTAAGGAAGATCGAATCTTCATAGGTATGATTCTTATTCTTCATATTTTCGTTTAATTAATAATTGTGCATAAATGGTGATCCGGATATATGGTATGTAAAATTTTAAAACTCTGATTTTTCCACGTTTCTGCTTACTTTGTGCAATTTGATTGCGCTCGTGAATATTATAAACTTAACAGTGGCATCAGAGTCAAACCTTTATGCGAATTATTAATTGTTTTAATTTGATATGTATATTGATATGTGTTTAGAACAATTTAATTAGGCATAATTTTGTTGTATAAAATTTATTTAAAAACAAAAAAAAAACAAAAAGTAAAACTTATTCGCGAAAGTTATTTTTTTCGGTAATCTTGATTTTTTTTCGTGATCCGTTATTGATTTTTTTTTCAAGGGATCTTCTATATATTGCCTGTTTCTTAGTTTCAACTTTCTAAGAATCCACGTGATGGCAATCATGGCATGATTCACGAAGCTTTTGTATGAATCTGGTAATCACCTAAATCATATATGTATTATAATATATATAATATAAAAGGTAACAATACTAATAGTTAACAGGTAATCAATATGAATTCACCTGTAAATTTAAGTTTCGGTTTACATTATATATATATATATATATATATTAATACTAACCACACGTTTTTATATATATATATATATATATATATATATATATATATATATATATATATTATTCTTAATAATTTTATAACTAAAATAAAAATTTATTTTAATTTTAAAATTAGATTTCATGCTAACTAATTAGAATTGAAATTAGATTCCATGATAACTAATTGGAGTTTAAATTGGATTCCATGTTTTCTTAAATAAAGGAGTTTATTTAGATATGAAATAAGATTTTATATTATTCAAAATAAAGGAGTTTGTTTGTGAATAGGAAAGAGAATTCGTATTTCCTTAAATAAAGGAGTTTATTTTGATATGGAATAAGATTTAGTTTATTTGTGAATAGAAAAAAGAATCCGTGTTTCCTTTTCTAAAGGAGTTTTTTTTACTTGGAATTAGATTCCATAATTAATTAAAATAAATGAGTTTATTTTGATTAAAATAAAATAGTTTATTTTATTTAAAATTGGATAAATTAAAATAAAAGAGGTTTATTTTGATTTAAATTTTGATTAAAATAAAAGAGTTTATTTTGATTCAAAATTAAATTTTATACTAACTAAATTTGCCCATTAAATGATATCAATATATATATTGAATGTTTATTATTCACGAGATGAATTTTATTTATTGATGCACATGGTGATGTGTATGATAATAAATTAGATTGATTATAGACTATTGACCAATGTAATTGGATTTTATTTTAGTTGGATGCATGAATGTATGAGTTTTAATAAATGGGGTCTGCGTACCTCGTCTTCTCTAATTTTTTCTTAATGTAAATTCTAACTCCCTCCTATGTACTTCCCCTTGACTGCTGATCAAGGTTTCTATTTATTTTAAATAGTTTTGTAATATGAATAATTAGAATTAATTTTGAAGAATTGGAGATCAAAGAGCAAGGAGCGTTTGAAGACCCGTTTATAATGGAGCCCGAATTTAAATGTAATGGTTATATTTAAATATTAATTATTGCACCCCTAGGATTTGACCTTTTGGTTCACTTGGTGGATCTAGTGAACCAAACTAGAATAAAAGTTCATAATCAATCCAGGTAGAATATAGTATTCTATATGTGCATGCTTATACTATATATATTATATATTATGCAAACATGCTTCGCATGTTAATTAATATGACGCGTATTTTATATATATATATATGTGTGTGTGTGTGTGTGTGTGTGTTTGTGTGTGTGTGTATGTTGTGTGTGTGTGTGCGCGCGAGCTAAACAAGATGAGACAAATTAATAACAAACCCATCAAATATTTTATATTCAGTTGTAACGTTCAAAGATATTTGGAATATCGAACGTCGCCTTCTAGCATGATAGAAACAATAGAGTATTGAATATTTAATGAGTTTGTTGTGCACACACAAGGCAAGTATTAAATATTTAAGATGTTGTTTTTATTACATATGATATTTATAAGGAATTGAACATTACTGCTGTGTTGTGCACACACAAGGGTTGTAGTTTTCTCTTCACTTATATAAAAATGCTGGGTCTGACTTAACTTAAATCATTTTAGTTCGGTTGTGCACACACTTGACCATTATGATTTAAGAGGCAAAATACAAGGAGTTACATAGTTGATGTAATTAACAAGAGTTGTCTACCTATTTATTTATATATAGTTTGTTGTGCACACACAAAGCTATATACATTTGAAATGGGATCCTTATTCTCACTAGCATATTTTTAATTAGTATTGCCGAACTATATATATTGAGGGTAATATAGTTTGAAGAAAATAGTGGGAGATACCAATTTAAAACAAGACCTAATTTATTTTGGTAATTAATAAAAGAATGTATGGTAAATTATTGTTAAGAACAAATTCATTTACAGAATTTTATAATGTCTAAATTACTATCACTGCGAAACATATTAGATGTTAATTAACCGGACCGAATTACTCAGATTGGTTAAGAAATTTGAGAATAGTTCTCATGGCTGAAAAGCTATCTTATGTCCTTAATACTCCTATCCCTGTAATGGTTGCAGACAATGCCTCTTGAGGAAGAGATTGTTACTTTTAGAAAGTGGCAAGATGATGCACAGTTGGCTCAATGCATCAGGCTCGCATCCATGAGTAACGAGTTTCAGCGTCAGCATGAAACTATGGATGCTCCTACTATATTCCTGCACATCAAGTAGTTGATGGTGAGGAAAGTAGGACTAATAGATATCAGATATCTAAGGAGCTCTTCCGATTTAGAATGACCAACAACACTACAGTACAGACACAAGTCCTTAACATTATCAATTTGATTGATCAAATAGGACAACGGGTTTTGTCATGGATGGAGAGTTGAGCCAAGATTTGATATTACACTCACTCCTGGACTCCTTTCACAATTGTTGTGAATTTTTCATATGAACAAGCTAGATATCAGCCTCGCTAATTTGCTTAATATATAGAAAAATGTTGAGAGTCACTTTCCAACCAAGGAAGACCATGTCTTACTGGTAGGGACCAAAGGATCTTCTGAAAAGAAGAATGATTCTAAGAAGGTAAATAGAAAGGCAAAAATAAAAGATAATAAGAACAAAACTGATACAGATAGCAAAGGAGTTTGCTTCCACTGCAATAAGCCTGGACACTGGAAAGAAACTGCAAGAAGCATTTTGCAGAGGCTAACCAGAAGAAGCTTAGTGAAGTTTCGGTTACAAATACAATTTTGTTCATTATTTGAAATAATTTTTTCTTTAAGTCAAGTTTCTACTTGGGTATTGGATACCGGCTTTGGTTATCATAAATATAGATTTATAAAGGGACCAAGTAGAAGTAGAAAGCTAAAGAAAGGATAAGTAATCCTATGTCTGGTAAATGAAGCAAATGTTGCTGCATTAGCTATAAGAACTTATAGTTTAGCACAGCTTACGGGCAAATCTATTAAGTTAATAAGTTGTTATTGTATTTCAGTTCTCGTTAGAAATATTATTTCTATTTTGTTGTTGGACAATGAAATCTTTGGTATTATATTTAGGAACAATTGTTGTTCTATTTATAATAATAATGTTTTGTATAAAACTGAAATATTACTTAATGGATTTTGTGTACTTGACTTACATAAAAATTATTTTACAAATTGAAAAAACTAGTATAAGAAAATGAGATGATCATCAAAGAGTTGAATGTGTGTATTTGCTGAAATACAAGTGTGAATTATTTGAAAGGTTCAAAGAATTCAGAAGTGAACCAAATTGACAAAGTATTAAGATTCTTTGATTAGATCAAGGAATAAATACTTGTGCAATAAGTTTCTAGATCATCTCAAATGGTTTTCTCATAATGGACGCCTCTTGATACGCAATAAGTGATTAATGTATCTGAAAGTAAAAATTGTACCTTGTTGGACATGGTACGGTCCATAAGAATTTTACTAATATTCCAGTATCCTTCTGGGGTTATGCCCTAGAAATGGATACATATCTATGAAAAGGTAACACCTCAAAATCCAGCCCCAAGACTCCATAAAAGTTATGGACAGGGAGGATTCCTAATCTTAAGTATATTAAGATAAGGGGCTGTCCAACTTATGTGAAAAGGTTTCAAATGATAAGCTTGGGACAAGATTTGACAAGTGTCGATTTGTGGACATCCTAAAGTAAGTTTAGGGTATATGTTCTATAATCCTACTTAGCAAAAGGTGTTTGTGCGAAACACGCTGCCTTCTAAGATAAATGTGTTTATCATTGAAGGGGCTAGTGGGAGGATAATAGAATTTTGAAGAGTTCAAGAATCACAAAACATTATAAGTCAAATAAGAGGAACCTGTAGATAGATCTATTGTACCACAACTGAATCGTAAATCTGGAATAGTACCAAAGATACCTAGGAGGTATAGATTCATCATAGATGATGATGATGAGGTACACATCATGGAAGATGATGATCTAGTTACATACAATGAGGTAAGAGTTGTAGACACTTAGAGAAATGGATTGAAGCAAACTTCTCAAATATGGAACATTCGTTTTGATGAGATAATCAAAAGAGTTTGATTTTATCAAAAACAAGAATGAACCTAATGTGTACAAAAGGGTAAGTGGGAGCGTCGTGATATTCCTAGTATTATATGTTGATATACTACGGATAATGAATGACATACCAATGCTACAATTAGTAAAGATAAAGTTGTCTAAACATTCCTCGACGAATGATTTGGGAAAAATATTGTTATTGGGGATACAAATCTATATAGATAGATTTCATAGGATATTCAACTTAACCCAAGGAACGTATATTCATTTGATGCTAAAGTTGTTTAGCATGGCAAACTCCAAGAGTTGTCTCATGTTGATGAGTCATGGAGTGTATCTCTCTTAAAAGTCCCCAAAGACTCATAAAAGAGAGATCGCATGAGTAACTATCATGTATGCACTGAAATATACGAGACCTGATATTGATCAGTGATAAGTGGATTTAATATACACGAATCGATGTTCACTTCAAGTTTAAATTCGTAGTTATCTTCTTATTTTGTGTTCGTTTTCACTTGTTTTATGTTCTTTTATGTGTAGGGTGGTCATGGAGGCAAGTGGTGAAGAAAGGCGGACTTTTGGAGCAAAGTTGGAAAAATGCATGAAGTCGCAATATTTCTTTAGCAGTGGACATGCCCGCCGGGGCGGGCCTTATTAGACTTGTACCCCCCGCCGGGGCGGGGGTGCCAAAAACTAAAGACTCCTGCTGTCTTTTGAAGACTTTTGCAATATGGATTTTAGAGGTTTTGGTTAGGCGCCTGGACTCTACAAAAGGGAGACTTCAGATAGAACAGAGGAGGAGCTAGATATTGCGTTACAAACAACAAATCACACAACACAAGAAGTACAATACAGAGAAAAATTCCAGATTTTGAATTGCAAGCTTTGGAGGAGTAATTTGAAGATGTTTTCTTGACAGTTGAAATTCTAGGCTACATGAAGGGTGTTCATCATTCTTCTTCTCTTTAGTCTTTTATTTGTAATTGCAAGGATGTTTTCATTAGATTATTCAGTTTTTAATTCATTCATTATGAACTAATTCGCTTATTAGGCTTGTGATGGATCCTTGGGTGAAACGATGATTTTATAACTTTGATTTCCAGTTCAATAAAATATTTTTAGTTTATCTATGTTAATTCGAGCGTGAATTTATGAATTGCTTGATCAACAATTCCTTGTGGATTTGAATGGAATCGAGAGAGGATATTCAAATCTAGACCTAGTTAATATAGCATGTGTCATGAATTTTGTGAATAGCAGATTTTTGATTATTGTTAAGGTAGAGATATAATTGACATCACATGTAATCGGATAGAGAACTTAAGCTTAAACCTTCTTTAATTTCAGTTCACATAGAGATATAGTGAGTTGGTTGATTTAGGTGTTTAACTTGTTTCTATCTTAATGATGAATTTAAGTTAATATGGTATTAGTACATCGAGAGGTGGCTAGTACTACATTCATGTTCTTGATTAATAAACTGGGGTATTAAATTGAGTTAGAATAAATGTTTGAAAGTCAGAGTGAAGCTTAGGGTGAAATCATAAGTCTAATTCTCCATCAATTGTTTTAAATTCCGAATTTTGATATTAGTGATTGTTTTGTGATAGTTTGTTTATTTATTAAATTAGTTTTTATAATTTTAAACCATTGAATTGAATAGTTTAATAGAATTAGGATTAATAAAAAATTGATAATTGTGAAATTAAATTTCTTACTAATTTGTCTTCGTGGGAATGATACTTTATTCACTACTATATTACTTGTTGACCTCGTATACTTGCGTGTTTTGCGCGTATTGATTTTGCCCAACAAGTTTTTGGCGTCGTTGCCGGGGACAATTTAGCCTAGATTTTAATATTTTTACGATATCAGTTTAATTAGTCCAGTTTTACTTAAACATTTTTGTTTTTGTTTTTCCTATTTCAGGTTTTTGACATTGGTTTATGCAAACACGATCCAAACATCCAGACTTGCTTCCTTTTGAGGACGACATTGAAAGAAGATTTCAGAGGTTAAGTAAGTGGATTAAAGAAACAAGGAACGAATTCGAAAACTCTGATAATGAAGAAGAAATGGCCGCCGATGACCAGAAAGCATTGAGGGATTTTGCAACACCTAAGGTGACTAATTTGCAGTCGAGCATCACTAGGCCTGCAATAGCTGTGAATACTTTTGAAATCAAGCATGGGACCATTCAGATGATGCAGAATTCAGTTCAATTTGGAGGAATGGCAAATGACGATCCGAATGAGCATTTAATCAGTTTTCTGGAAATGTTCGACACGTTCAAGTACAATGGGGTGTCATATGAGACAGTGAGACTTCTCTTATTCCCGTTCACTTTACGGGATAAGGCGAAGAGTTGGTTACATTCTCTGCCGCCAGGGTCGATTACTACATGGGAAGACTTGGCGTATAAATTTCTTGCCAAATTTTTCCCACCGGCGAAAACTGCTAAAATGAGGAATGACATAACGATGTTTGAGCCGCAGACTGGGGAGTCGCTATATGGGGCATTGGAGAGGTACAAGGAATTACTTAGAAAGTGCCCACGTCATGGATTGCCCAAGTGGTTGCAAATGAACACCTTTTATAATGGACTACATGGGAATGTCAGAACCAGTATTAACGCAGCGTCGGACGGAGCATTCATGGCTAAGAGTTACGAGGAAGCCTACAATTTGATTGAAACCATGGCGGCAAATAACTACCAGTGGCCCACAGTAAGAATGACACAGGCAAAGGCGACTGGGATTTTGGAAGTAGATGGGGTGACAACTATACAAGCACAGATTTCTGCGCTATCCAAGAAGTTGGATACTATAACAGGGGCTCAAGTACAGCAGGTTGCGATAGTATGTGAATTGTGTGCGGGTAATCATCCAACAGATCAGTGCGCAATTAATCCAGCATTCGTCCATTTCATAGGTATCTATAATAGAATTCTGCAGAATACATACCAAAACACATACAACTAGGGGAATAAGAACTATTGGGAGAATGCATATTATGATTTGATGTTTTAATGTATATGCTCATGATTATTTGTAAAGTCCTTCAAGTAAGATATGTACAAGGACTTAGTGATAGATCAAATTTGTTAGGTTGATCTAAGCTCTTAACATGTATCATTCTATAATGGAATGTATAGATAGAAAGATCAAAGCTGTTAGGTTGATCTTGAGATGTAATAGATAGGCTTCAAAAAAATCAGAGTGTATAAATTGGATCAACATTGCAGAAGTCAAGGAAGAAACGTAGAGCTTCAAAGATCGTAGTGTGCATGCCTTGAAGGACCTCTTCAGAAATTGTAAAGTGGTCCCAACGTTTGAATGCTGAAAGAAACATAGAGTTTACAAGTCAAAGATCGTAGTGAGCTCTCAGAAACGTAGAGTTAGAACCTAGCAAGCAAAGATCGTAGTGTGCAAAGGTTTAAGAGAAATCGTAGTGATCTCGGCTTATAGCATCAGATCAATCACCAAGGCGACAAGTCACTACGATCTGAATCATAGAGTATCACGATCTAAATCGTCGAGCATCATCTGTCTTATGTCAGAAAACGTCAAGCCTCATGATATGTGTGAAGACAGATTCCAACATATGAGGAATGGATTCTAGACATTGCAGTACTCATCAGTCCCAAAGTAATATGAAATATCCTTAGTATTCAACAAAGAAGCGTATTGAAGAAGCTAAGGAAAGTACCATTGGTAAGGGGGAAAACACATTTTCAGGTGTTAGGTGAGAAAGCAGTCTGTTGTGTCAGTGGGCTAGAATGCAGTTTCAGCAGATGTGTAGAAATGTCTCCACAAAAAGATCAGAAAAGTCAAATTCATTTAAGGCCTCAACGGATGGATCCAACGGATAGTTTTCAAGATCACATATATGAAAATCAGATAGATGAGAGAGATTAAACAAGCATTGAACAAACAACGTGAACAGCTCTCAAGCTCAACTCTACGATCTGAGAATTTGTAAAGCTTGCTCAGCTACTCAGTTCTTTCGAACAAGTGCTTAAACAGCAACTGAGTAGCAACCATCAAGAACTCGACATATATCAATCAACTGAAGAAGAGTACCAAGTCTGCTGTACTTGAAGAGTTCTAAGTGAACTGAAAGAGAGCCAAGTCTGCTGGACTTGAAGAGTTCAAGAGTGAACTAAGAAGTTCCTAGACTGCTGGTCTAGAAGGAATCTCTGTGATTCAGAAGTTGTAAAAGACATCCTTAGTGGATATACTACTCGTTGAGTAGAAGAGTGGACTAGGAGCTTTAAGTGCTCTGAACCACTTAAAAACGACTGTGTCTTTTACATTCATACTAACTGCTATATCTTCCATAACTGCTATAACTGCCTCACTCACATAACTCCAATGCTTTGTAAAGAAGATTAAAACAAACATAAGTTCCGCTAAGTTTTAATCATCATTAAAGAACAAGTTTAAAATAAAAAGATTTTTAAATATCAATTTATACCCCCCCTTCTAGATAATTATTATGCCAACTAGGAACTAACAATTGGTATCAGAGCAGGTTCTATTATACAACTTACAAGCTTTAGTATATCCAATGGCACATATACCAAGCGAATCTAGGATTGGAGGAGGCAGCAAGCCACCAATGTGCAACAAGGATAAATTTGCAAACTAGAAAGTCAGGATGCAAGCTTACATGGACTCAATAGGTGAAGATCTATTTGAGACCGTTCAAAATGGGCCCTATATTCCAACGAAGCTTGTACCAACCACTAACGATCCAAATAGAATACAAATCAAGGATAAAGAAGAGTGGACAAACAACGAAAAGAGAGTTGTCCAACTTGACAAAAAGGCTAAGAACATCCTATTCCAATACTTAGAAGACGATCTATTTGAAAACATTGTCAACAACAAAATAGCTAAGGAGGTTTGGGAAGCATTGTTGATCATGAACGAAGGAACTGAAGAAGTCAGAGAAAATAAACAATCTCTCCTGACACAGCAGTATGAGATGTTCGCTCATATTCAAGGAGAGAACGTGACTGCCACCTATGAAAGATTCAACGTTTTGCTCAACTCTCTAAGAGCATATGTGAAGATCTATCCTAACAAAGATCTAATCATAAAGTTCATGAGAGCCCTACCGAGTAAGTGGGATGCCAAAACCACTGTTATAAGAGAGTCAAAGAATCTTCACGAGATGACAGTTCAACAGCTATATGGAAATCTCCTGACATACGAACTGGAGCTGACTCAACGAGCTGAAACCCTATCAGAAGGAAGAAGGAAGGATAAGGGTGTTGCTCTCAAGGCAACTGAAAGTGCATCAAAGGTCAACACTGAGATTGACTTTGATTATGATGAAGACGATGATGAAGACCTTGCTATGTTGGTAAAAAGACTGAGAAAGTTCATGCGTCAGGGCAACACCAGCAAGCCAAAGAAGGCAACAACTACAGCA
Source organism: Panax japonicus (assembly GCA_020205505.1). Taxonomy (NCBI): domain Eukaryota; kingdom Viridiplantae; phylum Streptophyta; class Magnoliopsida; order Apiales; family Araliaceae; genus Panax; species Panax japonicus. The sequence continues at coordinate 31,993,905 of CM035111.1, forward strand.
GCCAGGAGCAAATAAATGATCTGTGCTACAACTGCAAGAAGCCTGACCACTTCATTACCAACTGCAACAAACCTCTAAGAGAAGAACTAAAGAAGAAACAACATGTAAAGAAGGAATACAAAGGAAACATAAGGCCTCGAAAGAGAGACAAAGGCCTGGTAGCTAGAGGATCGTGGAGTGATTCAGTTAATGACTCCAATGTTGACTCCGGAGATGAAGAAGAACCACAAATAGTCAATCTGTGCCTAATGGCCAAACATGCAAAGGACAAATAAAACCTCAACATACATGATGTAAGTCTCGTTAAGGTATTTGACTTCAACTCACCTGATGTAGATATAAATGACTTAAGAACTGCACTGCATGGCATAACCACTGATCTACATCAATATATGAAGTGGTTCAGAGTTTTGTCTAAGGATCATTCAGTTCTTCAAGAAGAGAAGAAGAAAGTTCAAGGAGAGCTTGAAACAGCCCTTCTAAGTACTAATCTTCACTCCAAGCTTGAGGCTGAGAATGAGACCTTAAAACAGACAAACACACTCAATACACAAAGAGAGTCTAATCTAACATCTAAAATTGAGGATCTAGAAAAGACTTTCTCTACATGGAACAAATCCTCATCATCCATGGACTGCCTGTTCTCTAGTCAGAGAAGCACATTCGACAAAACAGGCCTAGGCTTTGGGGAATCCATCTCAGAGCCTTGTGTGGAAAAGACAAACGAAACTAGCACTAGTAATGCCTAAAGTTTAAGTAGAAGCATTACCTTTGTGAAATCCTCACAGAAGGAAGAATAGGTTCAACCTTGTCCTACTGTCTCCATTCTTACTCATAGGAGTAAGGATCTCATGCTGGTCTGGGGTTCATAAAAGAGAAGAGTAACCTAACCTCTACTCATTAACCTCGAAGAATCGTAGATTCAATCAAGACCAACTCTACGAATCAATTGGGAATGTACAGTAGAGGTAAGGCACACTCATCACTATTTATGAAATCCATGGACACGTGGAAAAATGAGAATCAGTTTAACAGAAGGATAATTAAAGAACCACACAAGTCCAAATGGAGAATGAATCATCATACACACACTGGCATGCATCATACTAGGTGTTTTATATGCAATAAATATGGTCACAAGGTTGCCAAGTGTTATTATAATTCCATGCATTTGAGATCCAAGATTAAACAGATTTGGGTCCCTAAAGGCACTAACAAAGAAGGACCCATGCAAATATGGGTACCAAAATGAAGGTTCAATATTTTGACAGGAAAAGAGCTCCACGATCACTACATGGTATCTGGACAGTGGATGCTCAAGGCACATGACCGGGAACAAAGCCCTCTTATCTAACTACATAGAAAAGGAGGGTCCCTCAGTCATCTTTGGAGACAACGGCTCGGGCAAGACAAGAGGATATGGCTCTACTGGCAATGGTGCAGTATCATTCAGCAAGGTAGCATATATAGAAGGTCTACAACACAACCTTCTAAGCTTTAATCAACTCTGCGACAAGGGTCATCAAGTGACATTCCTCAACAACCAATGTCAAGTCAGAGATTTGAAGACATCTGCTGTAAAGCTAACCGGGACAAGAAAAGGAAATGTTTACACAGTGGATCTTGGTCAACTAAGCTCAGATGAAACAATATGTTTTCTGGCAAAAGCTTCTGAAGAAATGAGCTGGCTATGGCATAGATGGTTGTCTCACTTGAACTTCAAGAGCATGTCCAAACTGGCATCAAAAGATCTCGTAGTTGGCCTACCTAAGTTTAACTTCGTAAAAGAAAGGCCATGCAATGCTTGTCAGCTTGGAAAGCAAACCAGAAGCTCATTCAAAAGAAAAACTACCAACTCTATCGACAAGCCCCTGCAGTTGCTTCACATGGATCTATTTGGGCCAATTCCAACAACTAGTCTTGGAGGAAAAAGATACTCTATAGTTATAGTCGACGACTACACCAGATTCACATGGGTATTCTTCCTAACTTTAAAGGATGAAACGAACTACCAATTAATCAAGATGTTCAGACTGGTGATGAACGAGAAAGGAGAGAAAATCAAGGCCATAAAGAGTGATCATGGCAGAGAATTCGACTTCTCAAAAATGGACCAGTTCTGCACAGACAATGGAATCAGTCATAACTTTTCAGCTTCACGAACCCCTCAACAAAATGGATTAGCTGAAAGAAAGAACAGAACTTTGATAGAGGCTGGAAGAACTCTACTTGCAACAGCACATCTGTCTGAATACTTCTGGGCAGAAGTTGTCAATACTGCATGCTACACGCAAAACATATCACTAATACACTCTACGATCAAGAAGACGCCCTACGAACTGTGAAAAAGAAGAAAGCCAAGTGTCAGCTACTTTCATGTCTTCGGTTGTGCATGCTATATTCTCAACAATGGAAAGTAGTATCTGAAATTTTTTTTCCCAAGTCAGACGAAGGAATCTTTCTTGGATATGCCACAGACAGTAAGGTTTACAGAGTGTTCAACAAAAAGACACTAAGTGTTGAAGTCTCAATTCATATCATCTTCGATGAAACAGACTTAGACAACATAGTGCTTCAAGACACTACGATCGATAGTGCAGACACTACGAATGAAATCGTCGAGCCCAACACTACGATCATAGTGCAAAATAATGAAATCATTGAGCAACAAAATGAGATCGTAGAGAGGTCTATGTAAGACAGTGAACCTCCACACCAAGAAGATGAAATAGATCTTGAAGACTTAAGACAAGAAGGCATCAAGACAGATGTCCCAACCGGTAACAGATGGGCCATAGATCACACTCAGGATCTAATCATTGGAGATCCGAGTGCTAAAGTCAAAACAAGAGCTGCTACTCAAAATGAATGCTTTTATCTAAGCTTCTTATCATAAACAGAACCAAAGAAGATAGAGGATGCTATGGAAGACTCCAGTTGGATAGAAGCCATGCAGGAAGAACTCAACCAATTTGAACGAAGCAAAGTATAGAGATTGGTAAGGCGCCAAAAACTTGTTGAGTAAAATCTAGTTACGCACAACACGCAAGTATACGTGGTCAACAAGTAATAAAGTGATAAGTTGAGTATCGTTCCCACAGAGAATTCTAATTAATAAATCCCAACTACTAATACTATATCAACTCAATTTTATTCGAACAAGAATAAATTATGAATTTCGGAATTATTAACACAAAATTAAACACGAAAAGATATTAACCTAAAATAAACGAATAAATAAACTAATACTTGAATGAATAATTTCCGATAGATAAATATTAAGACTTCAATATCCCCAATTATGAACCATAAATCAGTTACCTACTCATCCCAATTACTATGTCTACTGAATTGTTAACAAGAATTCTCAAATGCCAAACGCCCTTTTTCCAAGTGATCAATTGACTTCTATTCAATCCAGATTAATCTTGCTATATTCCTATGCAAAACAATTGAATTAAACTCTTTCCAATTCCAATTCCAATTCCCTATGTGTTACATGCGGTGAACAGATATTTCCATTCAATTCACTAACCTAATTATTTACCATGCAAATAACTAAGTCACATGTTATCATGTCAAGTTCTAATTCTAGAATTCCTTTTCCAACTCCTTCTAGAATAACAAGGTAATTATTGGCCAAATAATTAAGCAATAAAGTCAAAACATGATAAACAATTCACTTCAACATAAATAATTAGAATGAATGAATAACTAATTTATAGTCATAAAAGGTTCAATTGAAATCTTAATGAAAGAATTAGTTCATCACGGAAATAAAAATCATGAATTGTTGACAAATCATCCTTAAAGAATTACAAATGAAAAATAAGGAGAAAAAGAATAAACTCTGTAGCCAATCCTTAATCTCCAAGCAATCTTGTGTAGCCCTCAATGGAGAACTTGCTGAATCCTCCCAATAATAATAGTCCCAAAAAAATCCCCCTCTTTCAGCACTTAGTTCCTTTTTATATATCCCCCACAATCCTTCTTCAATTAGGTTTTATTTTAGCTCCCAATGACCAAATTAAGTCCAACCAGAAGTCAAACGCGCTAATCCAGTCAACGCCAGCCGAGGCTCAGCGCCCCGGCGCTGTAGATAGTATAGTTTCCAGCGCCCCGGCGCTGAACTTCTCCATAATTACCAAAGTGCCATTATTTGCTTGAATTTCCCATAATTGCCCCCTCCAGCTTCCAAATCTGCAAAACAAGATATAAACACAATAAAAATGCTACTAAATAACTTAAGAATGCAATAATCTAAGTCCAAATATATCCAATTCATGGGTATAATACCCATTCATCAAATACCCCCAAACTTAAATCGTTGCGTGTCCTCATGCGACAAAACGTAAAATCACAAGACAAAACTAAACATCATGCAAATGCAAACTATTTATATTATATGTTCGTAATTCCAGCAATTCAAGAGCTCGCGTATATCCATATGCCTCAGAAAAATCACGTAAACATGCTAATTCATCATGCAAAAGCAGATCAACAATATCCCAACAATCAACGGATCTAAATCTGTTATTACTGATATTGTGCGTGTGTGTCCAACAACCATGCTAACTCATGAAAGACAAAAATATGAAAGATAATAAATTTCTTATTAGGCATCATACAGTGTAAACTGGAGAACTCATCAAATATACTTGTTTCAACTGAATTCAAACACTTACCCGAATTCAAAAGTCAACATGGAATACTTATGCTTTGCTTTTCTTTTTTTTTTCTCTTTTTTTTATATAAATGACTGTACAATGTCTCATCTCATTAGGCTAACAGTGTTACCCCTTAGCGAGTTTTCGACCAACGACTCCCAGACCATATAAGACCTTAGGGCGCTAGATTTTAAGATACCCCTTCGGGCGTACTTGCTCAAGTAACAAAGGCCCCGAAACAAGACTAGTATTTATTTATTTAATATTTTTTTATATATATAGAGACGGTTGGTGAGTGCGTTTTACGCTCCGTCTCACGCTTGTGTTTATGGGGAGTGTTTCTCCTCAACCCACCACAAAACTCAACCCACAATTTTATTTTTTATTTTTTATATATTCCAAATATTTTCCCCCAAACTCGAGTTTATGCATAAATTCAGTCTCCTCTAGTTATTCCAATTGTTCTTCCATATCACTAGCATTCCTTCTCTAGAACTCTATTATCTAACCATTTAAACTATCATAGCCAACATGGTCGTCGATTCAAAGTGCTTTCCTATAATATCAATGTCAAACAGATACAGATCCAATTTATGTCAAGAAAATCATATCACTGAATCAACAATCCTTACTAGACTTGTTCATGCAATTCTACTTTCATCATTGGCCCCAGATATACGCACTATCAAAAACTGGAATTAACATGCAATCCTAAATGCAACTTTATTAATAATCAATCCACATACGAATAACAAGCTACCACTTTTAAAAATAAAATTGAACCACCCCCAAACTAATCTAGAGCAATGTCCTCATGCGAAAAATAAGGCAAAATAAACAGAGGACTTCCCTGACGAGCTTAGTCCTCTGGTGGAGCATCATCGTCCTCGCTCATCTCTTGATCGGAAGGGGGAAATACTGGCAGGACGGGAGCCGGTGGGAAATGGCTAAGCGGAACGCCCGGATGGGTTTGGACGGTTAGTGCATTCTGTGCAGCGAATTGGTCAACTAAATACTTGAAAATCACATCTTGGCGTTCCGATAGTCGCACATTCTAGGACTCAATATTGTAAAACCACACCTCGATGAGCTGTTGTCGATGGACCGTAAGAAGGTGGAGCCTGAGGTGGTGGGGCTTGTGGAGATGTAACTTGGGGAATAATGAAACCCAGTCCCCTAGGGTGATTAGCTCCACCTGACCACACTTTATAACGCCGGATCAAGTTGTGGTCCAACACAGGCATAGGAGTTTGAATCATCTCGTCTGATTTCCATTTGACCCCAAACTTAGCACATAAAACGTAGATCAGTGACGGATGTGGTAGCCCTCCTGTGGTCCCTCCGCGAGATGCGTGGAGCATAGATTGCTGAATAAGATGGCCGACATCAATTCGGAGGCCTTGTACGATGGAGTATAATAGCACAGCCCTTTCTTTGGTTACGTGACTCACATGTGTGCATGACATCAATTTAGCACAGATGAAGGCATACCATGCCTTTCCATATAGACTGAGGTGAGATAATGGGAAAGTCATGCTGCCACGCTCATGTAGGGTCCATGTAGTGCCCGGCTGACACAGCTCCCGAATAATCTTTTCATAGTCCGGCCCATCACTCACTAGTCTAGCATATTCATCATGAAACCCCTCTAATGGTAGTTGATAGCATCCATTTATATCCTCCTCGCCGATTTCCACAGATTTACCTCTGACAAATACCCCATAATGGTCATGCTCGGGCAAGTTGGCGTAGAATTCTTTGACAACTGCAATCACTGCCGGGTCAGGCTGTTCGGTGAGGGAGAACCAGTTTCGTTCAGCAATCATCACTGCAATTTCTCCATCCTTGGTTTGATCGGGACAGAGACCACGTTCGGGGACTAGTGAGCGGGTGGCCATGCGGCTGTAGCGTTCTTGAGCCGCGACACTAACAAAATGCCGGCTGTCAAATTTTTGAGGTGAAATTGAAGCGGCCCCGGACCCTTCGCCACGGTGACGTTTGGATGCCATGTAGAGAGTCCTGCAACTGAAAACATATTCATAGTTTAGCTTTAAAAGGAATTCACGGTTGGCTACATGTGTGCATAGCATTACCCCAAAACTGTATAACATATTGGCGTTATGAGTACACAGGCGGGGAAGAGGCCTGAAACTGGCAAGTATGTTATACTACACATGATGATTGACTTAGACAATTTGTCAAACATCTAGGCATCAACTGATAAATTGAGAACAACCATCACTAATTCCATATCTATGCATGCCATTCCTGTAGCATTCACTAACCTTGTGTGGAAAAGTATACCAAACAGTATTGAATTATCTATGAATTCTATTGGATTACCCAGATGCACGGAATAAGAAAGAAAAATCTTGATCTGTAATAATATGAATACACAGCAAATCATACAGTTGATATCGTTAAAGAATATGGAGGAGTATAACTCGGCACACAAGAAGTAGACACAGTGATTGAGGCGCGGTAGATGTGTGGGAGAACTATTATCCAAGGTGCAAGTACCTTGTGATTTGGAGCGGGAGAGGGTGGTTTAGGAGAATGGGAGAGGATGGAGGCGTAACCAACCTTATCTTCCGGCGTGTGAATGGAGTGGGGTGAGAAGAAAGCGGTCGAATTTTAACATATTAAAGCCTAACCTGATCCCAGCGCCGGGGTGCTGGGTTTCACCTTATGTAGAGCGCCGGGGCGCTGAATGGCAGAGGCTGTTGGGATGGTATAGTGCCGGGGCGCTGGAAATGCCTTGGAGGCCAGCGCCGGGGCGCTGGGCTTGACTTTGAGGTTCTGGTGCTTAGCGCCGGGGCGCTGTAAATGAATGGGATGCCAGCGCCGGGGCGCTGGGCTTGGTTTGCAGCTTCTGGTGCCTAGCGCCGGGGTGCTAGAGTCCTTGGTAATGGGAGCGCCGGGGCGCTGGTTTTTGTGTTTGTTTTTCTTTGTACCGTCCCTTCATGGAAAATCATTTAGAATTAGTCTATCAAAATCGTCTTCTTCAATACTAAAAAAAATAAATAAAAAAATAGAAATAAAATAAAATAAAATAAAAATAAAAGTAAAATCAATTAGAATAAAATGAAATAATGTTAAAATTATAGAACTTAATGGGTTTCCTCCCAAGAAGCGCTTGGTTTACAGTCGTCAGCCCGACTTTTCGGTGTTGTTCAGTTATGTACTGGTTCGGAGAGGTACTGGACCGTAGCTTGACGTTCGATTGGTCCACTCCAATAATGTTTCAGACGTTGACCATTGACCTTGAATGTACGCCTTGAGTTCGGTTCCTCGACCTCAATGTTTTCGTGTGGAGTGACAGATATAACTACAAATGGCCTGGACCACCTGGATTTCAATTTTCCCGGAAATAGACGCAGGCGTGAGTTGAACAATAGTACTTGTTGGCCCGGTTCAAATGTTCTATCCAGAATTTTTTTATCGTGCCAAGCTTTGACTTTCTCCTTGTAGAGCTTAGCATTTTCGTAAGCATTGAACCGGAATTCAGCCACTCGTTCAACTGCAGTAACCGTTTCTCATCCGCTGCTTCCAGATCAAAGTTTAGTTTTCGAATGGCCCAATGTGCACTGTGTTCGAGCTCGACCGGTAGGTGACACGCCTTGCCAAATACCATTCGGTACGGTGACATGCCGATCGGATTTTTGTACGCTGTTCGATAGGCCCATAGAGCATCGTCAAGGCGCAATGCCCAATCTTTTCGGGACGGATTGACTACCTTTTCCAGAATCCTCTTAACTTCCCTATTCGACACCTCCGCTTGGCCATTGGTTTGTGGGTGATACGCAGCTGCAATTTTGTGACGAACCCCATACTTGACAAGCAATTTGGTAAACTGTTTGTTACAGAAGTGAGTTCCCTCATCACTGATTATAGGTCGCGGTGTCCCAAATCGGGTAAAAATGTTCTTCTTTAAAAATCGGATAACAACGTTGGCATCATTTGTGGGTAACGCTACGGCTTCTACCCATTTGGAAACATAATCGACTGCTAACAAGATGTAATGATTCTTAAAAGAAGATGGAAATGGTCCCATAAAGTCGATTCCCCACACGTCAAATAGTTCCACCTCTAGAATTGTGTTAAGTGGCATTTCATTGCGCTTGGAGATATTACATACGCGTTGGCATCGATCGCATTTCAGCACAAAGAGATAAGCATCTTTGAATAAAGAAGGCCAGAAAAATCCTGATTGTAGTACTTTTGCTGCTGTTCTATCACCGGAATAATGACCTCCATAATCTGAGGAGTGGCAGTGGCCTAATATACTATCCATTTCTTCATGAGGAACACAACGTCTTATCATTTGATCTGCACAAACTTTAAATAGAAATGGCTCATCCCAGTAGTATTGCTTCACATCGTGGAGAAACTTCTTTCGTTGTTGTGAGGTTAAATCCGGTGGTAATACTTTGGCAACCACATAGTTGACATAGTCAGCATACCAAGGCAATATGGTAGTTACTCGGAACAGTTGCTCATTCGGAAATTTTTCATTAATAACTACGTTGTCTTCTCTCTTTTCCTCTATATTTTCTAACCGAGACAGATGATCCGCCACTTGGTTTTCTGTACCTTTTCTATCCCGGATCTCCAGATCAAATTCTTGTAACAACAGTACCCATCGTATTAACCGCGGTTTAGCATCTTTCTTTTTAATCAGATATTTAATAGCCGAATGATCAGTGTAGACAATTACCTTGGTGCCTAGGAGATAAGCTCTGAATTTGTCAAAAGCAAACACCACTGCAAGTAATTCTTTTTCGGTTGTTGTGTAGTTCAGCTGGGCATCTGTCAATGTCTTACTAGAGTAATAGATAGTATGAAAAATCTTATCGTGACGTTGTCCCAATACGGCTCCCACCGCGTAATCACTGGCGTCGCACATCAATTCGAACGGTAAAGACCAATCGGGTGCTACAATGATTGGTGCAGAGACCAATTCCTTCTTTAATACCTCAAATGCCTCGATGCATGCCTGATCCATCTTAAAAGGCATATCTTTCTCCAAAAGTGAGCATAGGGGTTTCAAAATCTTTGAAAAATCTTTAATAAAGCGTCTATAGAACCCTGCATGTCCCAAAAAGCTTCGAATGCCTTTTACAGATGATGGAGGAGGCAATTTCTCAATTGTATCAATTTTCTCTCTATCCACCTCCAATCCGGATGCGAAAACCTTATGGCCCAGAATAACCCCTTCTTGAATCATTAAATGACATTTTTCCCAGTTAAGCACCAGGTTAGTCTCCACACATCTTTTTAACACCAAGACCAGATTCTTCAAACACGAGTCGAAACTGTCATCGAACACGGAGAAATCATCCATGAATACCTCTAAATTATGTTCGACCATGTCAGAGAAGATTGCCATCATACAGCGTTGAAAGGTTGCCGGCGCATTACATAAACCAAACGACATACGCCGGAATGCAAACGTACCGTATGGACATGTGACTGTGGTCTTTTCTTGATCTTCCGGTGCTATGGCAATTTGATTGTACCCCGAATATCCATCTAACAGACAGTAGAATTGATGTCCGGCTAACCGGTCCAACATCTGATCAATGAATGGCAAGGGAAAGTGATCTTTGCGTGTGGCTTTATTCAACTTGCGGTAATCCATTCATACTCTCCAGCCTGTAATAGTTCTCGTTGGGATAAACTCATGAGCTTCATTTTTTACCACAGTCATGCCCCCTTTTTTTGGTACACACTGTACAGGACTTACCCATGAACTGTCTGAAATTGGGTAAATAATACCGGCATCCAACCATTTTATAATTTCCTTTTTCACCACATCTTTCATAATGGGATTTAACCTTCTTTGCATCTCAATGGTTGGTTTTGATCCCTCTTCCATTAAAATCTTATGCATATAGAAAGATGGGCTAATACCTCGAATGTCCGCTATAGTCCACCCAATCGCTGTTTTGAACTCGCGCAGAACCCGCAGCAATTTTTCTTTTTGGGTGTCAGTTAACTTTGTCGAAACAATAACTGGTAGAGTCGAGTCTTTCCCTAGATAAGCATATTCAAGATGAGAGGGAAGTGGCTTTAATTCCAACACCGGTGGCTCTTCTATCGAAGGTTTGCATTTTTTATCTTCAGTTTTGGGCCTTTCTAGGGTGTCGAATGGTTGATTACTCTTCCGGTAGAATGATACTGTGTCTAGCCATTTTACCTGCTCATTGTCCGCATCAACACTATCGTTGGCTGCTCCAAGCAACATGGATTTTATCGGATCCTCTGAATAATTACAGCAAATCTTGTGATTAACTATCTCCTCCATTAAATCCACCCGCAAACACTCATTTTTTTCCTTCGGATAAGACATGGATTTAAACACATTAAAAGTGACCTGTTGATCGTCAACTCTCATCGTCAATTCTCCTTTTTGCACGTCGATTAACGTTCTTCCCGTTGCTAAAAATGGTCGTCCGAGGATGATGGGAAGTTCCGTATCTACTTCACAATCCAAGATAACGAAGTCTGCTAGGAAGATGAATTTATCCACCCTTACTAATACGTCTTCAACGATACCTCGTGGATATGTAACTGATCGGTCTGCCAACAGTAAACTGATGTTTGTCAGTTTTGGTGCCTGGAGCCCGAACTGACGGTAGACTGATAATGGCATCAAATTAATACTGGCCCCCAAATCGCACAGTGCTCTCCCCGAAAACTGATTACCAATATCGCATGGAATAGTAAAGCTACCTGGATCTTTCAACTTTGGAGGTAACTTGTTCTGAATAATTGCGCTACATTCTTCAGTTAGCGCCACTGTTTCAAAATCACCCAATTTCCTTTTCTTTGATAGCACATCCTTCATGAACTTAGCGTAGCTCGGCATTTGTTCTAAAGCTTCGGCGAATGGGAATGTTGATATGCAATTTTTTAAAAATATCCAGAAATCTTGAAAACTGCTTATCTAACTTGGATTTCTGAAATCTCTGCGGATATGGTATGGGTGGCAGTGTTGTAGTTGGCCCGGATGCATTTTTCTCTCCTATTTCCTCTTTATCTTTCCCAGTTTCCACAACTTCTTCTATTTCAGCTGTTGCGTTGTCCCCCTTTTCTTTATCCTTGACTGTTTGTAACTCCTTCCCACTTCGTAAGATTACTGCTTTGCAGTGCTCATTTCTGCCCGGGTTTATTTCGGTATCACTCGGGAGCGTTCCTAATGGACGGGTATTCAATGCATGTGCTATTTGCCCCAATTGATTTTCTAGATTCTTTAACGACGCCCCATGGCTTTGCAAAGTCAGATCTAATTGATTCAATTTCTTATCTTGTTCCTCGTTCTTTTTGTCCGATGCTCTAATGAATTTTTCCAAGGCTGCTTCCCAACTTGGTATCCTCTCTGGTTGTTGAGGTTGGTTTTGAAATCCGGAGGTGTGTTGTTGTCTAGGTGGTTGAGCTGCAGCTTGATTGTTACTCCAAGAGAACCCTGGATGATTTTTCCAACCTGGATTATAAGCATTTTGAGTTGGATACGGTTGAGTTGAGCGATTATAGTTTCCTACGAATTGTGCTGATTCAGAATTTATGGCACACTGATCCGTCGCATGACCCCCAGCACACAACTCACAAACCATCGCTACCTGATGTGTGGCTTGTGGATGCCATGTTTCTATATGCTTAGCTATTGCAGTCACTTGTGCTGTTAATGCTGTCAGCGTGTCCACTTCATACTTTCCCGATGCTTTTGGATGGTTAGTCCTCGTCATGGGCCACTGATAGTTGTTGGTGGCCATTGTTTCTAACAATTGATACGCCTCATCAAAATTTTTGGACATGATCGCTCCTCCCGCTGCTGCATCAATACTAGACCTCGTGGACGCGTGCAAACCATCACAAAATATCCCTAATTGCATCCACTGCGGGATTCCATGATGAGGGCACTTACGGAGCATATCCTTAAACCTTTCCCACGCCTCATATAACAATTCTGCCACAAGTTGAGCGAAAGTATGAATATCGTTCCGTAGTTTTGCCGACTTCGCTGGTGGGAAGAACTTGGCTAAAAATATTTGAGCTAAGTCATCCCATGTGGTGATTGAACCAGGCGGCAAGGAGTGTAACCAGCTTCGTGCTTTATCTTTTAAAGTAAACGGGAACATCCTCAACCTTATAGCGTCTTCCGATACATTGTTAAATTTGAAGGTATCGCAAACCTCCAAGAAGCTCAAGATATGTTCATTAGGATCATCTATCGAAGTACCCCCAAACTGGCATATATTCTGTAGCATCTGAATTGATCCCGGTTTTATCTCGAAACTGTTCGCATTGATTGCCGGTCTCTTAATACTTGACTGTAAGTCCGTGACGTTTGGCAGGGCGTAATCCCTAAGTGATTTCTGTTCGTTCTCTGCCATGTTCACGAAAGTTTCTTGGGTTGCCAGGTCTTCTTCCAGATGTATAACCTCATTATTCAAACGCACTGTCTAGAACTTCTTATCAAGGTTGTCGGTATACGTAAGAAGTTCCTTTCTAGCTTTCGATCTAGTGTGCATACACGAATTCCTGACAATCCAAGAAGAAAGATTAAGTAGCATTCAAATTAAAACCGAATTGATTCTAACTAATATGAGATTAATATTAATAAAAATTCTCCGGCAACGGCGCCAAAAACTTGTTGAGTAAAATCTAGTTACGCACAACACGCAAGTATACGTGGTCAACAAGTAATAAAGTGATAAGTTGAGTATCGTTCCCACAGAGAATTCTAATTAATAAATCCCAACTACTAATACTATATCAACTCAATTTTATTCGAACAAGAATAAATTATGAATTTCGGAATTATTAACACAAAATTAAACACGAAAAGATATTAACCTAAAATAAACGAATAAATAAACTAATACTTGAATGAATAATTTCCGATAGATAAATATTAAGACTTCAATATCCCCAATTATGAACCATAAATCAGTTACCTACTCATCCCAATTACTATGTCTACTGAATTGTTAACAAGAATTCTCAAATGCCAAACGCCCTTTTTCCAAGTGATCAATTGACTTCTATTCAATCCAGATTAATCTTGCTATATTCCTATGCAAAACAATTGAATTAAACTCTTTCCAATTCCAATTCCAATTCCCTATGTGTTACATGCGGTGAACAGATATTTCCATTCAATTCACTAACCTAATTATTTACCATGCAAATAACTAAGTCACATGTTATCATGTCAAGTTCTAATTCTAGAATTCCTTTTCCAACTCCTTCTAGAATAACAAGGTAATTATTGGCCAAATAATTAAGCAATAAAGTCAAAACATGATAAACAATTCACTTCAACATAAATAATTAGAATGAATGAATAACTAATTTATAGTCATAAAAGGTTCAATTGAAATCTTAATGAAAGAATTAGTTCATCACGGAAATAAAAATCATGAATTGTTGACAAATCATCCTTAAAGAATTACAAATGAAAAATAAGGATAAAAAGAATAAACTCTGTAGCCAATCCTTAATCTCCAAGCAATCTTGTGTAGCCCTCAATGGAGAACTTGCTGAATCCTCCCAATAATAATAGTCCCAAAAAAATCCCCCTCTTTCAGCACTTAGTTCCTTTTTATATATCCCCCACAATCCTTCTTCAATTAGGTTTTATTTTAGCTCCCAATGACCAAATTAAGTCCAACCAGAAGTCAAACGCGCTAATCCAGTCAACGCCAGCCGAGGCTCAGCGCCCCGGCGCTGTAGATAGTATAGTTTCCAGCGCCCCGGCGCTGAACTTCACCATAATTACCAAAGTGCCATTATTTGCTTAAATTTCCCATAATTGCCCCCTCCAGCTTCCAAATCTGCAAAACAAGATATAAACACAATAAAAATGCTACTAAATAACTTAAGAATGCAATAATCTAAGTCCAAATATATCCAATTCATGGGTATAATACCCATTCATCAGGTACCAAGACCAAAGAGTCATCCTGTCATTGGAACCAAGTGGGTCTTCATAAACAAAATGGATGAGGATGGAGTTATAACTAGGAACAAGGAAAGATTAGTGGCAAAGGGTTATTCTCAAGAAGAAGGCATTGACTACGATGAGACATTAGCACCTGTTGCCAGACTGGAAGCCATTAGAATCATTCTTGCCTTTGCTGCTCACATGAAGTTCAAAGTCTTTCAGATGGATGTTAAAAGTGCATTCCTAAATGGAGAACTTCAAGAAGAAGTCTATGTAGAGCAACCTCCAGGTTTCATCAATCCATATTTTTAAATTATGTTTATAGATTAGACAAAGCCTTATATGGTCTTAAACAAGCACCTAGAGCATGGTATGAAACATTGACTAACTTCTTAATTAAAAATAGGTTTACTAAAGGTAGAGTAGTTACCACAATGTTTCTTAGAAGGCACAAAGACAAAGTCTTATTAGTTCAAATATATGTTGATGACATTATTTTTGGTTCTAGTGACAAAAAGTTATGCAAGAGATTCTCTAAGCTGATGCAGAGCAAGTTTGAAATGAGCATGATGGTGAGCTGAATTTCTTCCTTGGACTGCAAGTAAAGCAGATTGATGAAGGAATTTTCATAAACCAAGCCAAGTACATCAAAGACTTACTCAAGAAGTATGGCATGGAATCAGCCTCTCCCATGAAAACACCAATTGCTCCTGAAATCAAGCTTGACAAAGATGAAAAGGGTAAAAGTATTGATATAACTCAATATAGAGGTATGATAGGTTCTCTTTTATACCTAACTGCCAGTAGACCAGACATAATGTTTGCAACAAGCATATATGCTAGATTTCAGGCTAACCCTAAAGAGTCACATTTATCTGCTGTAAAGAGGATCTTCAGGTATCTCAAGGGTACACCTTACTTGGGGCTTTGGTACCCCAAGGAATCCTCATTTGAACTAATAGGATACACAGATGCTGACTTTGCAGGATGAAAAATAGATAGAAAGAGTACCAGTGGCACATGTCAATTGCTAGGAAACAGACTGGTGTCCTGGTTTAGGAAAAAGTAAAACTCAGTATCTACTTCAACTGCAGAAGCTGAATACATTGCTGCTAGCAACTGCTGTGCTCAAATTCTATGGATGAAGAATCATCTAGCTGACTATGGGTTTGATTTTAAATCTATTTCCATTCACTGTGATAACACAAGTGCCATAGCAATAACTCATAATCCTGTTATGCATTCTAGGACTAAGCATATAGAAATAAGGTATCACTTCATCAGGGATCATGTGCAAAATGGAACTATATCTTTACAATATATCCCTACTAAAAATCAACTTGCTGATGTTTTTACAAAACCTCTAGATGAATCAAGATTTAATAAGTTAATAAGTGAGCTAGGCATGCTAAATCTTCAACCATAAAGTATATGCTCTAGATTGTGCTAACCATAACAGATACAAAGGCTGAACTCAAAATCGTAGACATGATCAAGGGAAGTACACGATCGTAGAGCTGGAGAGACAAAAACACCTCAACGATCGTAGCAAAGACTCAACCATCGTAGAGCAGACTCAACGATGACAAAAGCCTCATCAACAAAGCAAGAGTAAACCTTTTGATGATAAGCTTCAAAACAAAGCAATCCTTCTGATAAGCGTCTCAGGAATAAACCTAACCCTTGACTCACTCCAAGAGGTTGGCCCTTCCTGAGGTGCCTTAAAAGAATGCTTTATCAAAAAACTCATCACAGGGATCAGGACAGACTTGACAATCGTAGATCAGACACGACAATTGATGAACAGACTCGACGATCGTAGCTCAGACTCGACAAAGGAAAAGCACTCAACGATCACTAAACTACCTCAATGATCGTAGTCCTCCCTAAGGACACCTCAGCTCTGAAGGAACCAAGCGCAAATCAGTACAATCCTTAACTGACAAAATCGTAGAGCCAAGCAAAAGTCGACACCTGTCCCACTAAACAAAAAAGGAGAGAGGGAAGTTACAAGTACAAATTGAAATCGTATTTTTTGAAATCTGAAGTTCAAAAGAATATCTCTCTCTTCCATCCTCTCTCAAAGAAAAAACCCTAACTCAGAAGAAAGCTTAGTCGAATCTCACTTCTAGTTAAAAAATCAACGGCGTCATCCAGTGTTATCTCAAGCTACAGACTCTGTTTTGACGAATTCAAAACAGCTCAACCCAAGTTTCACAAGACTCTGGCGTTACTGAAGAAGGCAGGTCTCGAAGAGGTTTTGGGTGGAGACACACTTATATACCCCAAGCTGGTAAAAGATTTCTACAAAAATGGCGTGTTTGAAAAAGACACCATCACTACAAGAGTAAGGGAAGTAGAAATCAGACTGAAGGCAGAAGACATCAATCTTACCCTAGGTCTCAAAAATGAAGGGCATCCAGTCATAGACAGCGTAGATTTCCAAGAGGGACTAAGAAAAATGCATCATAAGAAAAACCCCTCTGTGAAAGGGTACAAGAAGAAGGAGTTCCCACAGAGGTATGAATTTTTGGCTGATATTATTGGGAAATGTATATGCTGCAAGAGCTCAGGTCATGACTCTGTCAACGAAGTACAACTTAAGCTCATGACGGTCATGTATTATGGTATACAACTCAACTATGGAGCCCTATTGCTCGAATGGATTGGTAAATGGATAGTCAACTCTAAGAAATCAAAAATCCCTCAGAAGAATGGGAGATTTATAAGCATCATTCTACAGTCTGTCCTGGTTGAAAAAATTGGAGATGAATAAGGAGAGGCTATCAACCCAAATAGGCGAATGACCCAGCAGCTGTTTGAAAATTAGAAGAGGAATCCAGCTGAGTATGTTCGAATGATGATAGAATCCAGTGGAAGAACTGGGGATCTAAAGAACTCAGGCCTTCTAGGAAATATGTCTGTGGTCAGGGAGATCGAAGAAGAAGAAGAAATCAACAAAAAAGAACCTTATGTCCTTACCAGAAAAAGCAAGGGCAAGAGGAAGCTAAGAGCTAGACAGGTGGAAGAGCCTCAAGGATCTACTACTGATATACATGTAAAGTCCTCTGATATAGAGACTCTAAGGATGCTAAGGAGAACGCAGCAGCAAGATGAAGCAGATGAGGATCAGGCTACCATATCCCAGATCCTGAAGAAAAACAAAGTTGGTCATAAGTCCAAAAGGCCATCAGTCACCTCAATCGTAGAGTCTCTACTTTTCGTAGAGACCAGACCAAGCATGGCAGGCAAGGAGGTAGTTGCCTCAAGCATTGTGGTTGTTGAACAAGACAAAACTGAGAATCAAGAAAGTCCTGAAGCTGTGGCTAAACCTAGCAAATCAAAGAGAAAGCTGGTTAAGAAGTACATTCTTAAAAATAAAAAGGTGCTCTAGAAGGAAGCAACGAGTATGGTTACTAAGAAGGAAATATCCAGAGCAAGTCAAGAGGACAATGCTCCAGCTGAGGGGGAGATCCCGGAAATTCTCATGATAGAGAATACACCAGCTGAGGGGGAAATGTCTGAAACTTAAGAAGATGCTCCAATTGAGGGGGAGTTTATGAGCTTACCAGAAGATGATCAAGTTGAGGGGGAGCCTCAAGATATCTCCATGGCAGAAGAGGATGTCCCTGCCAGAAATGAAGAGGAACCAGTGCCAGATCATCAAGAGCCCATTGAGATAATGGAGTCCTCCAACGAAGACAGAGAAGAGGAATGTGATGATGATGACCTTCAGATCACTGGTGTGGGCAGAGATGGGAATAGAAGCTATCTCTACAATCAGATGTTATCATACCTACCCATGATGCCATATCATCAAGCCCAAATCCTAAACTGTTGGGATCACATGTTCTGGAGTTTCAAAGAGAATTCAGCCATCTCAGTATTGGCTCATGGATTTCCAGGGAGTTTCAATTTTGCTTAGAAATTGCTTACCAACAACTCTTCCTCAAAGAATAAACTTGAGGTACTATCTATCCCTACTCACTTCAGAGTTAATCACTTGCCCTCATCATCATTTAGTCAATTCTATGAATTCCCTCGATGGTTAGAAGTGATTCTTAATCCAGTAAATCAATTTCCAGTTGCAGAATCCCAAAATTCTGTAACTGAGGAACCAAATACAACCAATTTTATTTTGCTCCCACAAACCACCATCTCTACGATCCATGACTCAAGCCTAGTCGTAGAGTCCCAAATACAAATCGTAGAGCCCCATAGTACAAACATTGAAACTCAGGCCCCTCCATCAGACATACCATCGTCCTCCTCAAATGACTATTTTAATCTTGATCTTGCTCTCTACTTCATGCAAGATCAGTCTTAGAAAGAACCCCTCCATCCAACAATCCTCAAACCAATGATACTCTCCCAAATCTGCCCACAAAGGATGACTTGAAGGAAGCAACCAAGGACATGGTCAAGAACATAGAAGAAAGCCTGGAATCTCACTCCGGCCTCATTCATATCCAGCTGAATCAAATGATCACAGCTGTAAATAACTCTCCTGATACTGTGAATGATGAGCTTACAAAGAAGCTGAGGGAAATTATCCAAGAAATTCTTAAGAGCATGAAGGACAGAGATGAGATTCACTTCCAGATAGCCACCAAGCAAAGAGAGGTTCTTGAAATGCAGAAAAATTAAGAAGTTCAAAATAAACTTATGATGGAGAACTTCATCAACTTGAAAGCCTCAGTTTTAGAATTCCAGAAATCTTATGTCAATCAGGAACGACAGAATGACATTGTTCTCACTGCCCTCCGAAACAAAGAATCTAGATCTAAAAAACAGATCAAGAAAAGCCGAGAGGACATTGCTCAGACACAAAGCGAACTGAACGAGCTTATCCAAGGAGTGAATCAACTTTCTGCAGACATTCGAACCCTTGATGCTGACATAAAGGGGGAGAATAAATGGAAAGGAGTTCAAGGAGAACAGGGAGATCAAGGCAGAGGCAGAGGAGGTCAAGGAAACCAAGAAAGGGGAAGAGGACAATTTTCACGAAGCCCTCCTACAAGACAGTTCCACCAACAGACTGCACGATCAAGCAATCAGACTCAACGATCGGATCAGTAGGAAGTCTTGATGGCTCAGCCTTTAAGAAATTAAGGGCCAACTATCAGCTCACCAAATGTTACCACCACAGGCCTAAGAATGCCAATTAGAGATCTAACATTCATGAATAGGCATGCGCACAACCCGATAGTAAGTCCGAGTGAGCAGGAAGAGTTAGCCAGAAAAGATGAAGCGAGCAGGAAAAGAAGGGCTGAGGAATATACCAACCCACCACCAACAAAAAGGTTAAAGAAATAGAGATAAGTTGAAAACTTAAATTCTTATTGATGTAAAGCTAAAACTGCAATATTTCTTGAACATCAATAAATTCATGCTTATTCTCTAGAAATTTTAGCTGCTCACTGAAATACTAAGTCATGTTTAAATTTACTGCAAATGCATCTAGACATTAATAATCATGACAACAAATCTCCTTGGTTATGTCAACATCAAATAGGGGGAGATTGTTGGGAGAATGCATATTATGATTTGATGTTTTAATGTATATGCTCATGATTATTTGTAAAGTCCTTCAAGTAAGATATGTATAAGGACTTAGTGATAGATCAAATTTGTTAGGTTGATCTAAGCTCTTAACGTGTATCATTCTGTAATGGAATGTATAGATAGAAAGATCAAAGCTGTTAGGTTGATCTTGAGATGTAATAGATAGGCTTCAAAGAAATCGGAGTGTATAAATCAGATCAACATTGCAAAAGTCAAGGCAGAAACGTAGAGCTTTAAAGATCGTAGTGTGCATGCCTTGAAGGACCTCTTCGGAAATTGTATAGTGGTCCCAACGTTTGCCGAGCCAACTCAACGATCGTAGCATGCTGAAGGAAACGTACAGTTTATAAGTCAACGATCGTAGTGATCTCTCAAAAACGTAGAGTTAGAACCTAGCAAGCAAAGATCGTAGTGTGCAAAGGTTTAAGAGAAATCGTAGTGCTCTCGGCTGATAGCTTCAGATCAAGCACCAAGGCGACAAGTCACTACGATCTGAATCGAAGAGTATCACGATCTAAATCGTCGACCATCATCTGTCTTATGTCAGAAAACGTCGAGCCTCATGATATGTGTGAAGATAGATTACAACATATGAGGAATGGATTCTAGACATTGCAGTACTCATCAATCCCAAAGTAATATGAAATATCCTTAGTATGCAATAAAGAAGCATATTGAAGAAGTTAAGGAAAGTACCATTGGTAAGGGGGCAAAACATCTTTTCAGGTGTTAGGTGAGAAAGTAGTCTGCTATGTCAGTGGGCCAGAATGCAGTTTCAGTAGATGTGCAGAAATGTCTCCATCAAAGATCAGAAAATTCAAATGCATTTAATGCCTCAACGGATGGATCCAACGGATAGTTTTCAAGATCACATATATGCAAATCAGATAGATGAGAGAGATTAAGCAAGCATTTAACAAACAACGTGAACAGCTCTCAAGCTCAACTCTACGATCTAAGAATTTACAAAGCTTGCTCAGCTACTCAGTTCTTTCAAATAAGTGCTTAAACAGCAACTGAGTAGCAACCATCAAGAAATCAACATCTATCAATCAACTGAAGAAGAGTACCAAATCTGCTAGACTTGAAGAGTTCTAAGTGAACTGAAAGAGTGCCAAGTCTGCTGGACTTGAAGAGTTTAAGAGTGAACTAAGAAGTTCCTAGATTGCTGGTCTAGAAGGAATCTCTGTGATTCAGAAGTTGTAAAAGACATCCTTAGTGGATATCCTACTCGTTGAGTAGAAGAGTGGACTAGGAGCTTTAAGTGCTCTGAACCACTTAAAAACGAATGTGTCTTTTACATTCATACTAACTGCTATATCTACCATAACTGCTATAATTGCCTCACTCACATAACTCCACTGCTTTGTAAAGAAGATTAAAACAAACATAAATTCCGCTAAGTTTTAATCATCATTAAAGAACAAGTTTAAAACGAAAAGATTTTTTAAATATCTATCTAACCGCCGCCCCCCTTCTAGATAATTATTGTGCCAACTAGGAACTAACATGAACCACCCAAATTTCTCGTGGAACAATAACCAGCAAAATCAAGCTCCACGACCATCATATCCCCCAGGTTTTTAGAGTCACCAACAACCGGTTCAACATCAGGAAAGGAAATCAGATTTCGAGGAAATGGTGTCGAAGTACATAACTAGCAATGAGGCAATAATGAAAAATCAAGCTATGATAATGAAAAATCAAGAGATGAAAATGAAAAAAAAAAGAGATGGCAATGAAATCACAAGAGATGGCTATCAAGAATTTAGAAAATCAGATAGGACAGATGGAGTTAGCATTGAATAATATACCACAAGGAACATTACCTAGCGACACTGAGAGAAATCCAAAGGGTAGTCATGAGCAATGTCAAACAGTTATGTTGAGAAGTGAAAAACATCTCGGGGGTAATAATGCAGAAACTTTAGCGACACCGGAGGAAAAAGTTGATGACAGTAACGTGGTGGAAGGTAACAAGGGTGAGGAAATAAAGTTAAACAATAAGCCAATTATTTATCCTCCACCACCGTTTCAGCAGAGGGTTCAAAAACAGAAATAAGATAAGCAGTTCGTAAAGTTTTTAGAAGTGTTCAAGAAACTCCAGATTAACATCCCATTCGCAGAGGCCCTAGAGCAAATGCAGAGTTATGCGAAGTTTATGAAAGGAATTCTATCGAGGAAAAAGAAATGGGAAGAATTTGAAACAGTGGCACTAACAGAGAAGTGTAGTGCGGTGTTACAACAGAAGCTACCACCAAAACTTAAAGACCTGGGGAGTTGTACTATCCCATGCACGATCGGGAAACTGTCGTTTAACAAATGTTTATGTGATTTGGGGGCGAGTGTGAACCTCATGCCATTGTCAGTATACACATAATTGGGTTTGCCCGCGCCAAAGCCTATGAATATTTTATTGCAGTTGGCGGATAGGTCAGACACATATCCGAGAGGCATAGTATAGGACATTCTGGTTAAAGTGGATAAGTTTATATTCTATGCGGACTTTATCATTCTGGATTTTGAGGAGGATAAAAACATACTGATTATCCTAGGGAGACCTTTCTTGGCTACGGGAAGGACACTAATAGACGTGCAAAAAAGAGAACTTACTATGAGAGTCCAAGATCAAGAAATCAAATTTAATGTGTTCAAGGCCATGAAATTTCCTACGGATGACGAAGAATGTTTTCGGATGGATTTAATTGAGCAAATCATCGGTGAAAATATGAGCAAGAGTTTGGTCAACAATCCTTTAGAAACAACTTTATTAGGGGATAAAGAAAAGGACGACCCAGAATTTGTGGACTTCTTACAGATGCTAGACTCATTTCCACGAGTTAGCCGATTCAAAGCACCGTTTGAACCTTTGCACACTGGGGAAATAGCTGCAGAAAAACTGAAACCGTCTTTGGAGGAGTCACCAACATTGGAACTTAAGCCACTCCTTAAACATCTCAGGTATGCGTACTTAGGCAATTCAAATTCTTTACCTGTAATTATTTCTGCTGCACTTAACGAATTGCAGGAAGAAAAGTTGCTGAGGGTGCTTACGGAACACAAATCAGCAATTGGTTGGACGATTGCGGATATAAAGGGAATTAGCCCGTCATTCAGCATACACAAGATTCTGATGGAGGATGATGCAAGACCGTCAGTGGAGCATCAACGACGACTTAACCCTATTATGAAGGAAGTGGTAAAGAAGGAAATTCTAAAATTATTGGATGCAGATATCATATATCCAATTTTCGATAGTAAATGGGTTAGTTCGGTTCATTTTGTTCCAAAAAAGGGGGGATGACTGTGGTACAGAATGAGGATAACGAGTTAATTCCAACAAGAACAGTGACAGATTGGAGGGTGTGCATCTATTATAGGAGGTTGAATAAGGCAACTCGAAAAGATCACTTCCTGCTACCCTTTATCGATCAAATGTTAGACAGATTAGCGTGACATGAGTATTACTGTTTATTAGATGGATACTCGAGCTATAACCAGATCTCCAACGCTCTTGAGGATCAAGAAAAGACAGCATTTACATGCCCTTACGGCACATTTGCATTCAGGAGGATGTCATTTGGGTTATGCAATTCACCTGCAACTTTCCAACGGTGTATGATGGCTATTTTTTCAGATATAGTGGAGAAAAATGTTGAAGTCTTCATGGACGATTTTTCAGCTTATGGAGACAACTTCGACACTTACCTAGGGAATCTGGTCATGGTATTGCAGCGATGTACGGATACAAACCTCATACTTAATTGGGAAAAATGCCACTTCATGGTTGAAGAAGGCATAATTTTGGGCCATAAGGTGTCGGCTCAAGGATTGGAGGTGGACAAAGCAAAGCTGGATACGATTGAGAAACTGCCTCCACCGAGCTCAGTTAAGGGTATTAGAAGTTTTCTAGGGCATGTTGGGTTCTATGCAGTCTTTTAGACAAGGATGCTACTTTCAGTTTTATTGCAGAATGCAAGTCAGCGTTCGAATTATTGAAGAAGAAATTAACTACAACCCCCGTGATAGTCGCACCGGACTGGAATATGCCATTCGAGCTTATGTGTGATGCGAGCGACTATACGGTCGGGGCTATTTTGGGCCAAAGATGAGACAAGGTGTTTCACGCCATATACTATGCAAGCAAAACACTCACAGAGACTCAAATGAATTATACTACCACGGAAAAGGAATTAATTGCAGTGGTGTACGCGTTTGACAAATTTCGGGCATACTTGATCGGGACTAAGGTGATAGTCTACACGGACCATTCGGCGATTCGGTACCTAATACCGAAAAAGATGCTGAGCCACGCCTTATTCGATGGATTCTCCTACTTCAAGAGTTTGAATTAGAAATTAAAGATAGAAAGGGGATGGAGAATCAAGTTTCTGACCATTTATCAAGGCTGGAAAATCAGGAGAAAAAGGATGAAGATAGATGCGCAATTAACGAGTCATTCCTGGATGAGCAACTATTTGGGTTAAATGCAGAATTTCTTTTGTATGCAGACTTCGCTAATTATCTGGTGAGCAACATGCTTCCCCATGATCTTACACGACAACAGAAAAAGAAGTTTCTTCATGACCTCAAGTGGTACATGTGGGATGAGCCTTATTTATTCAAACAATGCGCCGACAAGATGATTAAAAGGTGTATCCCCTACAGCGAAGTACACAACATACTGTAGGAATGCCACTCATCGGCATATGGGGGACATTATGGGAGTAAGCGCACCACGGAAAAAGTGCTTTAAGCCGTATTTTATTGGCCGACATTATTCAAAGACGCCCACCAATTTGTGAAAACATGTGATAGATGCCAAAGGGTGGGAAACATCTCTAAACGGAATGAGATGCCCCTACAAACAATTCTTGAAGTAGAAATCTTTGATGTATGGGGCATCGATTTCATGGGGACATTCCCTTCGTCTTTGACCAATCAGTATATTCTACTCGCGGTGGATTACGTCTCGAAGTGGGTTGAAGCTGCAGCACTACCATCCAACATTGCTAAGGTGGTCCCTAAATTCCTACAGAAAAACATTTTCACGAGGTTTGGCATGCGAAGAGAAATAATCAGTAACGAAGGTAGTCACTTATGCAATAAGTCTTTTACAGCTCTTTTGGCTAAGTATGGGGTTCACCATAAGGTGGCTACAACGTATCACCCTCAAACAAATGGACAGGTTGAGGTATAAAACAGAGAAGTTAAGAAGATATTGGAAAAAGTCATAAATCTGAGTCGGAAAGATTGGTCACTTCGGTTGGATGACGCATTATGGGATTACCGGACTGCATACAAAACACCAATCGAGATGTCACCATATCAACTCCTGTACGGGAAAGCATGTCACTTATCGGTGGAGCTACAGCACAAAGCCTACTGGGCAATTCAAAAATTGAACTTTGATCAATCTGTTGTAGGAGAAAAGAGGCTACTCCAACTAAATGAGCTCGATGAATTCCGCCTTCATGCATATGAGAACACCAAGCTATACAAAGAAAAGGACAAAATATGGCACGACCAGAAAATTGTGCGTCGAACATTCGAGCCGTGTTAATCAATCCTCTTGTTCAACTCACGACTGCGATTGTTTTTAGGAAAGCTTAAGTCGAGATGGTCGGGACCATTCACTATAAAGCGAGTATTCCCTCATGTCGCCGTTGAACTCTACAGTCGTAATCCATTAGAGATGTTCAAGGTCAATGGTCAACGGATAAAGTATTACTAGGGTGGTGAGTCAAACTAGGATGTCATCAACGTTACCCTCGCCGATACACAGTAAAACAGGGAGTAGTCAGGCTGAATGACTTAAAATGAAGCGCTAATTGGGAGGCAACCCAATATTTCATTATTTTTTGTGGATTTATTTATAATTGTTAGAATGTAGTTTTTATTAAGTATTAGGTAGGTATTATGGAGTAAAAGTTTTGTTAAAACTCTCAATCATACTCCAAGTCGTCAATAATCTAACATCTTGCATGTTTAGGGTTGCAGGAGGAGTCAAAAGTGAGTAAGAGCAACAACGGGCAAGAAAAGAAGGAAAATAGGCTACTTTTGATCTGCACAATATGAAGTCAAAATTTGAAGTCACTGGGCATGCCAGCCGAGGCGGGATATTATTGCCTTGCACCCCCCGTTGGGGCGGGGGTCCTGGATCCTAAGCGCCTACTTATTCGGCAGATTGCCTCACACGAGCCCCACTCTTTCTCTTACACTACAACAACAACTGATACATAACACCCTATATCTCGGCCACGATTTTGTGAAGATTAAAGCCTTACCCCACGACCTCCATTACCACTTCTCAATCAAACAATACTCCCACTCACACCACCTCTATATATTACCCCATCTCATCTCAAATTCTTCACATAAATCTACATCTATTGTCGAATTAGGGCATTCGTAGTGGCTTTTAGAGAGCAAGCTCGACTGATTACTTGGTGCTCCAACTCATCCATTCAAAGTACACCAATTTGCAAGTTCAGGGTTTCAATTTGGGGAGCCTTCACCAACTGCACACCAAGTGTTTAAGAAATTGAGTGAACTAAGTGTAAGGGGAAGGTAGTGTGTGATAGCGAGTTCAAGCATCCGGAAATCAATGGCTTCTCAACCGACATCCAAACGCTAAAGGAGAGAGAGTTCACGATCCACGCAACCGACATGAGCCTATGATCGTTGAAAATTTATGAGTGTCGTCGCCACCAACCGGTATGAGTACATGCTAACCAAAGCCCTTATGCCGAAGCGGGGATTGGCGCCTGAGGCAAATGATGGGGAGATGATGCCTCAAATCTATCAAAAAGGGTGGATCGAACTCACCAAAAATTCGGTACCCGTCGTTGTCAACATTGTCAAGAAATTTTATTCAAAGCGTTTGTGCGGGGTTGTATGGTCCCGTTCAGTGATTATGCAATTAATTCATATTATCAGTTGCGGGTGCCATGATAGTGTCAGTATGCACATTTGAGGGATTTTGACCCTAACTATGAGGAGGTTATTATGAACATGACAAAGCCGGGAACATCTTAGGTTAAAGGTCGGAATGGAGGTACAGTGTTCAATAGCAAGGACCTTAGACGGTATAGAAAAATATGGTACACATTCTTATGCGCTAAATTGCTTCCGTCCCAACACACTTCGGACGTCACCAAAGAGAAGGCGTTGTTGTTGTATGCAATTGTGCAAGATTTCATTATTGACGTCGGGGCTATTATCAGTTTCTCCATCCGCCGGTGTTTACGTGGAAATTGTTTGGGCGACTTGCCACACCCATCACTCATATATGGGTTGTGTCGCAATGCAGGGGTGAGATGGTCCGACGATGAGCCTACACAAATGTTGCCTGCTTTACTTGATTCTAGAATGGTAGCGCGGTATTTTGTATAGGCAGGAGGCGAGTCACATCCATGAGGTCTGGGCTTTATTTTTCCATCGGCGTCGGAAGACGAAGTTGATGCAGAAGATACCTCGGAGGATGAAGATGAAGGTATGGGAGAGAAAGGAACCGAGCAGATACCGCAGACCGAGGCAATATCCAGTCCTCAGTTCCTTGAGTTCCAAAATCAAATGAATGCGCACAACAAGGCAGCACGTCGGGAAATGCGACGATTGGCAATGCGATAAGATCACATGTTTGATGCGATGAACACATCTTTCGCCTCACTCAACACAACACTCCAAAGCTTTAACCCGGCAGCTCAATATCCATATCAACAACCCGGACCACTGCCGCGATTTCCACCAAGTGATTCTGATGACGAAGAGCACCAACCACCTCCCCAGACTTAGGCGATTGCAGGGAAGTCCTCATGTACTTAATTTTATTTTTATCCAATGAGGGCATTGTGTTACTTAAGTTTGGGGGATTTAATTACTTATTTGCATGCATTTGTTATTTTTGTTTACATTCTAGTTTGCATAGTAGATTAGGTTTTTGCATAGTAATCTAGGTTATTTTTGATTTTACATTGTTTTCATTTCTGTTATTTTCATATATAAAAAAAAAATAAGTTAAATATTGTGTTTGCATATGTCCAATAGTGATGCAGTTTATGTTATTTGTGGGTCAATGATGAGATTGTGAACAAGTTAACCAATACAATATTGATTATTAGAACTGTGATACGATTTCTGTTATGAATCGACTCTTGAACTTGATTGAAACTATTATAAAAAGGTTAGCACTAATAACATCTTTGTTAACTGATCAGTTACAATTGATACATAAATAGGTTCTATAGGATAATGCTAGGGTAAATGAGAAAACGACAAGGATAGGCAGTAAGGCTAAAATTAGGGAAGAACCTAAGTTTGGGGGAGTATATGTGGGGTACATAAGCTTAAATAAAAAAAAAGAAAAAAAGGGTATACATGGTGACTAGTCTTGTTTCGGGGCCTTTGTTAGTTGAGCAAGTACGCCTGAGGGGATTGTCTTTACACCTAGCGCCCTAAGGTCTTTTATGGTCTGGGAGTCGTTGGTCGAAAGCTCACTAAGGGGTAGCACTGTTAGCCTAATGGGATGAGACATTGCACAGTCACTTATGTATATAAAACAAAAACAAGAAAACGGGAAAAGTGCAAAAAGCCCCCGTGGGGAAAATGAAATAAAAGAAGTATCGGTACCCTGCATGAACCCTTGAATTCGGTATTGCGGAGTTTTAGTTTTAGTTGGAATATGCATATTTGTGACATTTTTAAGTTTGCACTGTATGATTCCTTCTAAGAAATTACTTATGTATTGAATTGGAGTCCATATCAGTTTTCATAGATGTTGAACACACACGCACACTATATCAGTGATAATTGTTGAAGATTTGAGAATTAATATGAAATTATGGATTGGTTTTGGTAATTCATATTGTAAAGTTGCTTGTTTTCTCTGAGGCCGATGGGATAATTTAGTTTCTGCGATATTGTTGGATTCGAAGGCATTTAGATTTTATTTCTTTCATCTTATTGCATTGCATAACATGTAGTTTATTTTGTGCTCGAGGACTAGCACGGTTTAAGTTTGGGGGATTTTGATAAGTGGATTTAATATACACGAATCGATGCTCATTTAAAGTTTAAATTCGTAGTTATCTTCTTGTTTTGTGTTCATTTTCACTTGTTTTATGTTCTTTTATGTGTAGGGTGGTCATGGAGATAAGTGGTGAAGAAAGGCGGACTTTTGGAGCAAAGTTGGAAAAATGCATGAAGTCGCAATATTTCTTTAGCAGTGGACATGCCCGCCGGGGCAAGCCTTATTAGACTTGTACCCCCTGCCGGGGCGGGGGTGCCGAAACCTGAAGACTCCTGCTGCCTTTTGAAGACTGCTGCAACATGGATTTTAGAGGTTTTGGTTAGGCGCCTGGACTCTACAAAAGGGAGACTTTGGCTAGAACAGAGGAGGAGCTAGATATTACGTTACAAACAACAAATCACACAACACAAGAAGCATAATACAGAGAAAAATTCCAGATTTTGAATTGCAAGCTTTGGAGGAGTAATTTGAAGAGATTTTCTTGACGGTTGAAATTCTAGGCTACGTGAAGGGTGTTCATCATTCTTCTTCTCTTTAGTCTTTTATTTGTAATTGCAAGGATGTTTTCATTAGATTATTCAGTTTTTAATTCATTCGTTATGAACTAATTCGCTTATTAGACTTGTGATGGATCCTTGGGTGAAACGATGATTTTATAACTTTGATTTCCAGTTCAATAAAATATTTCCAGTTTATCTATGTTAATTCGAGCGTGAATTTATAAATTACTTGATCAACAATTCCTTGCGGATTTGAATGGAATCGAGAGAGGATATTCAAATCTAGACCTAGTTAATATATCATGTGTCATGAATTTTATGAATAATAGATTTTTGATTATTGTTAAGGTAGAGATATGCTTGACATCACATGTAATCGGATAGAGAACTTAAGCTTAAACCTTCTTTAATTTTAGTTCACATATAGATATAGTGAGTTAGTTGATTTAGGTATTTAACTTGTTTCTATCTTAATTGTGGATTTAAGTTAATATGGTATCAATGCACCGAGAGGTGGCTAGTACTACATTCGTGTTCTTGATTAATAAACTGGGGTATTAAATTGAGTTGGAATAAATGTTTGAAAATCAGAGTGAAGCTTAGGGTGAAATCATAAGTCTAATTCTCCATCAATTGTTTAAAATTCCGAATTTTGATATTAGTGATTGTTTTGTGATAGTTTGTTTATTTATTAAATTAGTTTTTATAATTTTAAACCATTGAATTGAATAGTTTAATAGAATTAGGATTAATAGAAAATTGATAATTGTGAAGTTAAATTTCTTGCTAATTTGTCTTCGTGGGAATGATACTTTATTCACTATTATATTACTTGTTGACCACGTATACTTGCATGTTTTGCGCGTATTAAAGTACTTGACTGACACTAAGGATGTGATCATATACATGGTGGGTCTGAATTAAAACTAGAGGGCTTAACAGACTCGAGTTTTTTCAGACAGACCAAGACAATAGAAAATACTCTTTAAGGTAAAGTGTTACCTTGAACGGTGGTGCAGTGAATTGGAAAGGTTCCAAACAGCAAACAATTGCTAGTTTAGTGATAAAGACAAAGTATATAGCTATAAATGAAGCTACAAGTTGATTGTTTGGATGAAAAAGTTCATTACAGAACTATGAATAGTTTCTAAGTCTCATCTTGGATCTAAACATGTGTTGTGGCACTTTCATTTGATTATAGAAATCATTGAAAGATGGGAAATCGCTATAGAGATGGTGGATTCTCAAGAATAACATTACATATCCATTAACTAAAGCTTATCCAACAGCAGGATAACTGTCACTTGGAGAAGAAGGGTATGAGATACCATAGCAATTGGTTTTAGTGTAATGGGAGATTGAAAGTAGTATGCACACAAGCCAATCATGTTTGCTTATAAATCATATACTTTGTAACAATCTTATTCATTTATTAATAAAAAGTATTAATTTATTAAAGACTTTTAATTATCTAGATGATGCTATTTTATAATATGTGATAAACCCATAGTTTTAAGCAATGCTTTTAGAATAATGATGATGATCATTCTAATGAGATCTAAATTCTTAGAAAGCTTAAAACTAAAATAATTTCCAATCGTTGGATTACTAAATTGGGGATTAGTGAATCTGGATAGATTGGTACATACGTTGCTTTCTCATTAGATGAGGATGATTGATCTCATGATCATTTGTGTGGAGACATTAAAGCAAGTATGTAGGTGCTTATTAGAGAATAAGTTCACTGAACGTGGCTCGCTAAGGAATACCTAATGGAGTTTTACTTACTTGTCAATAGGAATTCCTGTAGTGATAGTAGTACAAGTGATCCTTGGACTTGAGATCATCATAGTATCTTGTGTATGATGAGTTATACTTTGACTTATTCCTTAAGACCCTTAGGGTATATCAAAGGGTATGCTTGGGTATAATAAGTTGTACATGGAGATAATGTATGATCAATAAAGAATCTACCACTTCTAGTAAAAGAAGAGAAATGCCCTATGTGATTCGATAAATGACAACTCAGTAGTCCTTGGCCAAGGCAGAATGAAATTAGAAAGGAGTTTCTAATTTGCATTATTTGGTGTTGTGCATTTAAGAGTCAAAATACATATAATTAAATAAAATAAGACTTGAAAGTAATTTTATGTCTTATATTTAATTGGGACATTGTATGGTGGAAGGATTGAATTGTACGGTAACACTATTTACTCAAATATTCTTTTATGATTAATGTTGAAATCTATATTATCTAGAAAGTCATTGATCACTAGGGATGCTTATCCCTATTGTAGAATAAATATTATTTATTTAAATAAATAAATCGTTTAATTTATTTATTTAAATAAGATTAGAATTGTTCTAATTGATTTATTCACAACCGGTTTAATATGAAGAATCTAAAGGGGTCACACCATAAAAGGAGGAATAATTATTTAAGAAGTTAATGGTATAATCGTAATAATATGTTAAGTATATTTAATTTAATCTATGGTGATAGAATAAATTAAATAACTTAATATTTATTATTTAATATTTTAGAAATATTAAATATAAATTAATAAGAGGAGTCTTATTAATATTATTAAAATTATTATTATTTTAATTTTTAAAAGAGTTTAGGAATTAATTTAATATAAGTACTCTCATTTATTCCTAATAGGATTATGAGGGAAAATTAGTTAAAGGAGTTAAAGGAGTTTAATTAATTATCCCTAATAAGATTAGAGAGCCCATTTAATTAAAAGAGTTTAATTAAATAAATAATACCTTATTTTAATTAAATAGGGTTACCTGATATCTTTATAAGGTGAGTCTTATATCATATATCAATATACACAATTCTAATAGTTGGAGAGTGCGTTCTTTTTCTATAGAGATAGAAAACTAGGGTTTAGCTAACCACCCGTCTTCTTGAATATTTCTTCTTCCTTGGTGGATCATTTCTAGAGGCCAAACACTTGGGTGGATAACATTGATCAAAGGAAGGAACCAAACCCGGTGGATTCAAGTTAAACACGAAAAGGATTGGAGGTGAACTTGTACCTGAGGAAGCTCAAATCTTCATGGGTATGATTCTTGTTCTTCATATTTTCGTTTAATTAATAATTGTGCATAAAGGGTGATCCAGGTATATGGTTTGTAAAATTTTAAAACTCTGATTTTTTTCACGTTTCTGCTTACTTTGTGCAATTTGATTGCGCTCATGAATATTACAAACCTAACAACCACTACAAAAAAATGGGCCTTTAGCAACGATTTTTCGGGCAACGACTTTATAAGTCGTTGCTAAAATTATATGTTTAGCAACGAAATTTGTCCTTCGTTACAGATTGTGTCAGGCTTTCACTTTTTGCAACGAAATTCATAAGTCGTTGCAAAATTTCGTAGCTAATTCATTGGCGGGAAAAAATTTCGTTCGAAATTCGTTGCAAAATTTTTGGCAACGAAAGTTTTTTTGTTGCTAAAAATGGGACTTTAGCAACAATTTTTCAGGCAACGACTTTATAAGTCGTTGCTAAAAGTGTATGTTTAGCAACGAAACTTGTCCTTCGTTGCATATTGTATCAGGCTTTCACTTTTTGGAACGAAATTCATAAGTCGTTGCAAAATTTGGAAACAAAATTCGTTGTAAAATTTCTAACCACTTGATTTCTCCTCATCGTGGGCAACGAAATTTTTTTTGTTGCTATATTTCATTGCCTAATATGGACCACATTCATTGGCAATAATTTTTATTTTTGTAATAAAATAATAATTGTAATAATTATTATTGTAATAATAATAAATTTTAAATAATTAAAATAATAATAATAATTTCAAATAATAATAAAATAATTATGATTATTATTATGGTACTAATCCTGCAAAGCCCGTCAGTATTAAGATTGGAACAAAATACAAATGATGATATATTGAGATATAAATTTCAACATAGATTTGTCAACCATGAAATAAGTCATGCTGCTGCATGCCTGCATTTATCAATGTTAGAAACTAAAAAGTGTTCATAAGACAAAAGTGTTTACCAATACAATAATTAAAATTTTAAATAATAAAAAAAATTATTATTATTATTATTATTATTTTAATAATTATTATTTAATTATTATTATTATTGTTATTATTTTAATTATAATAATAATAATAATTTTATTATTATTATTTTAATTATTACGATTATTATAATTATTAATATTATTGCAATTATGAGTATTATTATTATATTAATAATTGTAATAATAATTATTATTATTATAATAATACTCATAATTGTAATAATAATAATAATTGTAATAATCGTAATAATTAAAATAATAATAATAATAATAATAATTATTATTATTATTATAATACTTAAAATAATAATAATAAATAATAATTAAAATTAAAATAAGAGTGATCCAACAAATTGTATGTATTAAATGTCAATGTATATGAATATATGAATTGAAAAAAATTAAAAGGACTCGCACATCATTATTTTATCTTATTCATTAGAGTTTAGTTGTAATATGACTTTATTATGAAATTTAACGATAAATATATTGTTTTTCAAAAAAAAAACTAATTGTAATTGTAGTGACTATTTTTAATCATTGAACTCTGGCAAATCTTTCTATTATAAATATTTGTTATTTGCTAATGTACTCATCTTTGTAATTTATTAGATCGATTCTTATACTTACCCATGGGTTTTTTTAAATTTAAATTTAATTTGATCGAGTCCTATAACAATAAAAAGAAAAATCTGTCAAAATATTAAATTTTATTCGAAAAACATTGATACCCACGTGACTAGTACAAAAAAAATTTGATTCAGTGGTTAAAGAAACTTTGAATGTAATTTTATATATAGTGTATTTAATTTGTAATTGCTTTATATTATTTTAGGGTATTTTAATTATTATTATTATTTTAAGTATTTAAAATTTATTATTATTAATACAATAATAATTATTACAATTATTATTATTATTATTATTATTACAATTCCTAGTACAGTGGCCAAAAAATGTATTATCTCATCTTCACATGCATAGAAACGATGCTAGGTGGTTTAAATATTAGTGTTACATAAATTTTAGCATGATAGGTAGTTGGTCCAGTGGCTTTTGTTGAAATATAAGGTTTCTAGTTTGGAGAGGTCTGAAGTTCAACACTTGTGATCAACATTTTCTTTTAAAAAATTTTAAGCCTGTAAGCCCAGCTCCACGTCAACAAAAATAACGGACATGTCTCTGTTTTAAAAAGTTGTTGCAATTTAAAAAGCCATTTTTTTACGAAACATTCATTACATCTTCATTTCTAGTCCTTTCAGTTTGATATATTTTCTTATTTATAGGCGGTTGTAACTGTTTTGATTTGAAGCTTGTTAAGTCACAAGCTTATTTAATACTATTATTAATACTATTATCATAATTATTACTATTAGTATTATTATAATTATTACTATTACTTTTATTATTATTATTATTATTGTTGTTGTTGTTGTTGTTGTTATTATTATTATTATTATCATAATTATTAATATAATTATTACTATTATTATTATTATTATATTTTTATTATTAATATTACTATTATATTTACAATAATATTATAATTATAATAATAATAATAATAATAATAATAATAATTACTAATATTATAATTACTATTACCCATATAAAAGCTAGCAAAATTGTAGTAACCGTGTAGTATTTTATTTTTATTTTTTTTGGGGGGGGGGGGGAATGAAATGTTTTGATATAAGATTAGTCCTTGCAAAATATTAAAATCCAACCTGTGGTGGTCTAGTGGTTAAATGACTAAAGTTTCATGCTTAAGGTTGCAAGTTCAAACCTACGGACAGACAAATTTTTGAAAAAAATATTCATATCTAAATTTTATAAATTTTAGATGAAATATTTATAAATTTATAAATAAATATTTTTTTATAAATTTTAAAGATAAATTTATATATATATATATATATATATATATATATATATATATATATATATATATATATATTAATAGAATTTATCTACTGAGCTACCATTGAGCTATTCTAATTTATTAGTTAACTAAACTACCGCCACAACTTTTAGCGGTAGACAGTGTAGCACATGAGCAAATGAAGGGCAAATGAGTAATACTATCAGTTCTAAGAGAAAACATAAAAGATGAAGAAAATTTTATTATGTTTTATGAACTAAAACATAATTAAAGTTATTTAAAAATGACTTATAAGTCATTTCTAATAAGTTAGTTTGACCCATATTAATGTAATATCAATTTTATTCCTATTTTATTTAAAAAAACAAATTTATTAAAAAGAAGAGTAAGATACAACGTCACTTTAATTGACGTCAAAATTTTTATTTTTATTTTTTTATAGCTGAAGTCTTATATACTTCTTCATTTCCAACGCCGATGACAAAGAAAAAACATAAAAAAATATTGATGTTTGTAAACAAGTACAAGAGATCAAAGAAATTTTAAAAAAAAGATTCAAACGTTAGTTAAAGTGATGTTACATCTTACTCTTCTTTTTTACAAATTTGCTTTATAAATTTTTTTTAAAAAGGTTACAATGCCAGTTAGTTTGACATTGGATCACATTTTTATTTTTTTTCAAATTTTTTTAAAAAACATAAGATAATTTTTTTTAAATTCGTTTAAAAAAATAAATTAAAGTTGCGTTGGTTGCCTTTCTGATTTTTAGCCAATTTTTTTTTTATTCTTAATAATAATTTTTAAATAATTTATAATATTAATTTTTTTATTAATTAAGATATTAATTTACAATAATTCAAAATTTAAAATATTATAAATTGATAATAATTAAGACTCTTTTTGTGGAACAAATCACAAATGTGATAAATTTATTTTTCTGTTCCACAAAAGAGTTATATTTTAGTTTGTTATTAACTAATTTATGACATTCTAAAAATTAAATTTAAATTTAAATGTAAATCTATTTAAGTTTTTGAAATAATAATTTTATGTACAATATTATTTTTTTTAAAATTTACAAAATTAGTTGTTTTTATAAGTTAAAATCAAACTCTTTTTTTTGTGAAAAAGAGTACCAAATTTAATTAACAGTATAAGAGCACCAAATCGCATCACTCTCTGCCTTCCCTAACCCAACACCCCAAATCCCGTCTCCGTCTCCGTCTCCGTCTCCGGTCTCTCCGCGTCTCCGCCTCCAATCTTACGTCAATTGATTTGGTTTTTTGATCTTCATTCCACGAATTAAAGCTAGGGTTTGAGTAAGCCTCCATTATTTTCACGCTCCCTAAAACTCTCTCTCAAGTCTGCTAAATCTCACCAAGCCCTAAAATCTATCACTTGTCGGCCCACCATCACGACACTACTCAACACGATACCTCCTACCACGAATAGCTTAAGTTAGGGTTTGTGTTGTTTCATACATGTATATATCTGAAATAAATATAGAAATTGGAAGCAACCAAAGAAGACAGAGATGATCAAGGAAAAATAAGGATATACTGAAACTGAGTTTTATTTCTCAATGAAGAACTACTACAAAACTAAAGACTACAAAGGTTATAAATACTAAAAGTTTTCCTAAATAGTCTCAACCAACCCTAACGTTCCTATGAGATTATTTGCCTAAATAAAAGGAAGACTTAAAACAAACTAGACTTGTTCAACAGAGACTAATTCAGCTGCTTAACAATGGTAAGTTTCACTAATTTACAACACTCCCCCTTAGTGCAAACTTACTGTCAACAATACCAAGAGCACCTCGAAATACTTCAAACTTTGCTTTGCCAAGCGCTTTAGTAAATATATCAGCAATTTGATCATCGGTTCGAATTTTCTACAGCTGAATATCCTGAGTCAAAACCATCTCTAGAACAAAATGATAATGTGTTTCAATGTGTTTTGTGCGGGCATGGAACACTGGATTTCCAGCAAGCTTGATTGCACTTTCACTGTCACAATGAATAGGAATTGAATAGTCCAAGACAGAAAACATTTCTTGAATAAGTCTCTTAAGCCAAATACATTCTTGAGTGGCCATAGAAGCTGCAACATACCCGGCTTCACAACTGGAAAAAGCAACAGTAGATTGCTTCTTGCTGCACCACGAAATTGCTGCTGATCCGATATTAAAACAATACCCTGTTGTGGAGCGTCTATCATTTACATCGCCAGCCCAATCTGCATCTACAAAACCAGTCAACATGAATGGTGTATGCTGCTGATAAACTAGCCCAAAATTCAGAGTGCCTTTAATGTAGCGAAGAATCCTCTTGGCTGCAATTAAGTGACTTTCACATGGTTTGTCCATAAACTGAGAAACGACTCCCACAGAGAAAGAAATGTCAGGTCTTGTGATAGTTAAATAAAATAAGCTGCCAACAATCTGTCGGAAAAGTGTTGCATCTTTCAAAAATCTACCTCCATCTTTGACTAACTTCAAGCAAGAGTCCATAGGAGTAGCCATTATCTTTGACTCCCCCATACGAAAACGGTCCAACAACCTTGTTGCATATCTGGTTTGAGAAACAAAAAATCCATCCGACTTTTTAACCTCCAGTCCAAGAAAACAGCTAGCTTCACCCAAACTCTTCATTTCAAAGCGAAGAGACAAAGCATCTTGAAGACTAGTTATTTCAGCCTCGTCATCACCCGTGATAATCATGTCATCCACATAAAGAAGAAGCATTGTGCATACTGAGGACGTTTTCTTAACAAATAAACTTGAATCTGCATGTGAAGACTTGAAACCACAAAAATCAAGGTATTGAGCAATTTTACCATACCAAGCATGTGGTGCTTGTTTGAGGCCATATAAGGCCTTCTTGAGTCGGCACACATGATTAGGGAACTCTTTAGAAATAAATCCATGCGGATGCTCCATAAAGATGTCACGATCTAACTCCCCATAAAGAAATGCATTCTTTACGTCTAATTGCCACAATTTCCAACCTTTGTAAGCAGCTAACGAAATAATTGTTCGAATTGTTACCATTTTAGCAACAGGACTAAAAGTCTCCTCGTAATCAAGACCGTATTGCTGTGAAAAACCACGAGCAACAAGACGAGCCTTGTACCTGTCAATAGTTCCATCAGCCTTCTTCTTCAATTTGTAAACCCATTTGCAAGTAACTGGTGCAACATTCTTTGGTTTCGGAACAAGCTCCCATGTACAATTCTTGTTTAATGTTGATATTTCCTCCTGCATCGCTTCTTCCCATTCAGTTATACCCTTTGCTTCATTGTAAGACGTAGGCTCATCTTCACATAACCCTCCTATAAAAAAACAGGACACAACAGAGCAGTCATAATCATTTAAATAATCAGGTTGCCTTCTTTGTCTGGAGGTCTTCAGAAGCACCATTCCCGTAGTCTCCTCTTGCTGAATATTTTCTTCAGTATGAGTAATATTACTCCCCCTTTCCCTAGATGCACAATCAGGGAAGGGTGAAAGATCAATTGTGCCTCTATCGGTGTCAATTTGAAGTGATGAAACTTCATCAAACACCACGTCATGGGAAACATCAACCTTTTTTGTTTCTGGATCCATACATTTCCATCCTTTCCTGTGAGTGTCATAACCAACAAAAATACAGCGCCTTGCCCTTGGGTCCAGTTTAGTCCGGTTAGTTTTTGAGACATGGACATAACAAACTGAACCAAAAACTCGAAAATAACTCACATTGGGTTTGTGATGGTATAGTGCTTCAAAAGGAGATGATTCTGTTCCTGGCCATGAAGGTAAACGATTTATGACATGACAAGCTGTTTGAATAGCTGCTGCCCATAGCTCTCTTGGAAGGTTCTTTGTATGCAACCATGACAAACACATAGATGAAAGATGTGCCAACTTGCGCTCAGCAACTCCATTTTGCTGTGGAGTTTCTGGGCAAGTCATTTGACGTTGAACGCAATGTTCTCTGCAGTAATTTAGGAATTGATCAGACATGTATTCTCCTCCATTGTCGGTGCGTAGACACTTGATTTGCAGACCGAATTCTTTCTCTACTTGTTCCTTGAACTGAACAAAAATAGAGAAAACCTCACTTTTGTTTTCCAAGAAGTACACCCAAGTGAACCGAGAAAAATCGTCCACAAGAACCATTACATAGCAAAAGCCTGAGTAACTGGGTGTTTTTGTCGGCCCCATCAGATCTGAATGAACTAGTTGTAAC
The DNA here is from genome assembly GCA_020205505.1 of Panax japonicus. Classification (NCBI taxonomy): domain Eukaryota; kingdom Viridiplantae; phylum Streptophyta; class Magnoliopsida; order Apiales; family Araliaceae; genus Panax; species Panax japonicus. The sequence continues at coordinate 32,033,792 of CM035111.1, forward strand.
GCAGCGGAAGCTCTATTCTTTGAATTCGGAAAAGGAAGGCGATGTGATTTTCCATATTGACACCCAGGACAAACCACATCATGGTGAATCTCATTAAAAAGAGGAACTCCATCAAGAAGCTTCTTTGTGGAGATTTTCTGCAGCAACTGATACCCAACATGGCCTAACCGATTGTGCCAAAGCGTTGCACTTTTATTCTTACATGTTTTTTCAACATATGCATCATTTGCAGACAAAACATATAATGATTCTTTCCTTCTCCCAGTAAATAAAACATCAGCTTCTATGTGCTTTATATTAGAAAGAATCTGGACATTTTCGGGACCAAAGAGAACATACCTCCCAGCGTCGGTTATTTGAGAAACTGAAGCAAGATTCTTTTTTAGGCCTGGTACATGATAAACATCTTTGAGAGAAACTCCTCTGTTATTAGAAATATCTGCCTCAAAATGTCCTTCTTTCTCAACAGGATATAAGGAATTATCAGCCGTCACAATGGTTTTCTTCCCACAATGTAGACGAACGTCCGACAATAAAGAGTCATTTCCCGTTGCATGATGAGAGCAACCAGTGTCAATAATCCATTCATTGTTGTAGTCTATGGAGGTATTAACATCTGTCTGTGCAGAGGTCACAATAGTTGATTGATCAGCTGTAATAGACAAGCAATGCTCCCATTTGGATTGTTCAGACTCATCTTTTTCATGAGCAACATTTGCACCTGCTACCATAAGTTTGACACGACAGTTGGCTTTAATATGGCCAGGTCTTCCGCATCTATTACACACAACTCTTACATGACAATCACGCTTCATGTGCCCCAGCTGTCCGTACCGAAAACATCCTTTTGAATTTCCACTGAATTTCCCTTCACTGTTGGACTGCTCGGTGTCATCAGAAACTTGCTTAGAGAAGTTCTTATTCCTTTGGTCCTTTGTGTACAGAGCATCCTCCACTTGATAGAGAGACTGTTTATCATTGCTGGTCATTTGTTTCACCAAGGCTTCTTGATTAGAAAGACGATTCTCTAAATCAATAATTGAAGGTTGTGTTGTCCACCCTTGTATAGAAGAAATAAAGGGCATAAACTCTTTCCGTAGTCCACGAATGAGATAACGACGCAACCGAGCATCACTCACGGGTTCCTCCGTATCCAATTCTGAAATTTCAGCACACAAGGTTTTGACTGTCAAAAAATATTCTGGAATTGAAAAAGTACCTTGAGTCATTCTAGCAAGTTCATTCTCCAAGAACTGCAACCGCATTGTATTCTTTTGCGTGAATAACCGTTCAAGTGTCTCCCACACTTGTTTTGGCGACGAGACATCACGAACATGTGCAATGTAGTCTTGGCTGATCGAAGTTCGTAAGGCAAACAAGGCTTTTCCACACTTAATCTTCCACTTTCGCCGTAAGTCAGCATTTTGGGGTGTATCTTCTGGAATTACAGCATCATCACCAGAGATAAGATCCCACAAGTCCTGCCCTTGTAGATAAGCTTCCATGCATAACTTCCAGTAATTATAGTTGTTACCAACAAGCTTATCTACAGAAACATTGCTTCCACCATTCATCTTTACTGAGCAATAAAATCAAACACCTGGTAGACAACCAAGCTTTGATACCATGAAATAAATATAGAAATTGGAAGCAACCAAAGAAGACAGAGATGATCAAGGAAAAACAAGGATATACTGAAACTGAGTTTTATTTCTCAATGAAGAACTACTACAAAACTAAAGACTACAAAGGTTATAAATACTAAAAGTTTTCCTAAATAGTCTCAACCAACCCTAACGTTCCTATGAGATTATTTGCCTAAATAAAAGGAAGACTTAAAACAAACTAGACTTGTTCAACAGAGACTAATTCAGCTGCTTAACAATGGTAAGTTTCACTAATTTACAACATATATCTTCGCTCTCTAGTGACCTTTTCTTCATCAATTCATGCATTCTCTTCAATTATTGACGTAGCTCTCAGGTTGATGGCCCTTAATTTGTGAAGCCCCTTCCCCCAATTGCCAAGTCCGCTAGCAATTCCTATGGGATATATTCTCAATTGCAGGCTAAGTTGGTGGGTACATTTGGGCTTCAATTCGGTATTTATATTTATTTATGTTTCAATTTCATATAATATAATTGTTCCCTGTATTTCGAGAATTTGTTATATAATCTGCACAACTGTGAACTCAGTCCTTAAAATCTTCGTGCCCTCTTCCATATAAAGCTAATTTAATTCAATTATCATGAATACATTCTACACGCCATTCTTCTGAATTAATTAGAAAAAAGAAGCAAAAAGTGGAGCAAAAGAGGAAGATATAATTTTAATTTAGTTTGACCTGAAGGTACTGGTTTTAGATTTCTTTTACTTTTAATAAGATTTTCATTTGCTAATATCACTGTCTAGTGGGTCTCTGATTTTCTCAATATTCCCAACACTTGTTTCAAGAAATTCCTTGCTTGACATGAATTCTTTAAGAACCTTCCTTCAAAACATCACAAATCTTTATGTGTAGTTTCAGTTTATTATCAGAATTATATTTTGATTTAGATTGGATCTTATGCTTCAGAAAATTCTTATTTTTAATCCCTAACTAGGGATTGATAACTTCTTGTGGAGGTTGTGAGGAACGAGATATTTGTAAATTAATTTTAATATTTATTGAAGTAAATAAATATTTTCGATGATTTAATTATTAGATTAAATAATTAATTGATGCAGTTGTGGTAGATTAAATTAATTATATGTGTTACATTTATTAAATTAATGTGGAGAATAAAATTTTTATTATCGAAGTATGTCATTATGTGAGCTTATTGTATTAAATGAAATATTTAATTAAGCATGATGTTATGTAATTAATTTAATTATTAATTAGAGAATTAATAATTTGACATTTTTAATTAATGAGAACATTAAATATATGACTATGTGAATTTATGATAAGTTATTATATTTTATTTAAATTAAATAAAATATTGGAGTTATTTTATGAGTGTGACATTAATTAAACTATAGTATAAGAAGTTTATCAAATTAAATGAGAATGAATTATATTGAATAGCCAAACAAGGCCTTAGTAGTGGTTGAGGGCAGTTAACCACAAATTGGTTAACTACCCATAACTACGTCAGTTTATAAAATATATACGTATTCTTTTATTTCATTTTCTTGAGTCCGATAAAACTAGTTAGAGAATCTGATAATTGTTGAGGAGAATTGTGAGTCAGTGATTGAAGAAGGAATTGAGAAGGAATTCATCTCCTATTAAAATCTACACTACGCTTTGGATAATTCTATCCAACCCAATTCTTATTTTACGTCTTTTAAAGTTTTCTTAAAATGGCTTAAGTCCTCTGTAAAGTTTCTATAGTTGAATGGGGTAACAATTATGTGTATATATGTAATAATTTGAGTAGCATAGTGTGACGCCCCCAAAATTAGGTATACATCACCCATCTTGAGTCGTCAGATACATGGTACAGAATTCAAATACAACTTACTAATACCACTGTCGTGTATAATACGACAAAATACAACTGTGAGTTTGAATACAATAATTGTCTACTAGAGATCATACAAACTCAAAAGGAGTCCTCAATACAATTATTGTCACACTATTTAACAGAATAATGAGGACTACTAATACTATTCTTTGGTCCATCACTCCGTTCCCCGACTCGTCCCAGCTATATTCTCATTTCCTGAAGAGAACAATGAAAGAAAGGGTGAGCTCAACTAGCCCAGTAAGAAATATTATGACTAAGATAATGCAGAATAAATTATCATTAGCCTTCAACAGTGTTAAACTGATAAAATATAATAACATCAAGTTTAACAGCAGCGGATCAAGCAATCCATTAAAAGAGTCAAGTAGAGAATAAAATCTACTATCTTTTACGATTTAAAAAGTTTTTAATCACTTTTATCGCTGAGACTCAGCTTAATAAATAATCCACATCATCCCTGCACTACGGCCAAGGATACTCATTAGGGTCACGACCACAAATTCCATGCACTACGGGCCAAGGATATTTGTGTATTCATCAATGGTCATGATCATGCCAACAACTGTCCATCAATGCACTACGGCAAATGAGACTTTTACCACATCATTTGTAACATTACGGTCACGATTACACCGAATAATCCCTGGTCATAATCATACCAAGTCCATCCATGCTCTACAGGCCACAGATGACTTTTAAAAATATAAATAAGAGGATGATGACAATGATATAAGAATTCAATAAAACAAGTTCAAGAATTATTTTATCCAGGAATTATTAACGTCCAAATTGTCAACACGATACTATTTTGTGGTGTAAAATTCAAGAATGATCAGAAGAATATTTCCATGAAAGGATACTGGATGAAGCGCAAATGTCAAGGATATTCCACTAATTTCATGGAGTATAGAAGTCAAAACTTTAACCAACTGAGTATAATAAAGAATGGAATAACAACAGAAATCACCATGCATGCGGAACTTCGCACAGGCAGGTTATTCCAACAGAATACTAAATAACGGAACCAGGTCAGGTGAAATTCACACCGACAGGAAGTTCCAACAGAATAATAAATGCGGAATAATAAATGATGGAACCAGGTCCGGCGTATAGCACAGACAGGATATTCCGACAGAATAATAAAGACGGAATAATAAAAATGGAACCAGGTCCGGCGTATAGCACAGACAGGATGTTCCAACGGAATAATAATAAAGACGGAACCAGGTCCGGTGTAAAACACACAGACAGGATGTTCCAACAGAATGATAGAAGAATGTCACCAAGTATAGGGTAGACCGCGTATACAGGTTATTCCAACAGAATAATAAGAAATGGAATAACAACAGTTCTTTTCATGAATAAGAAAGAATAACACCCCTTACCGTAACAGAAACTGGATATAGGAAGAGAAAAGTTAAGTAGCAAAAAGCTTTTCTTCTATCTCTCTATAGTTTCTCTCTCTAGAGTTCAGTGAATTCGTAAGAAAATAATAAAGGAATGAGCTTCTATTTATAGGAAAATGGAATGCATAGTAACTAATCCATGAACGGTCCAGATTGATTTACTTTAATCTGACGGTCCATATTTAAAGAAAAATCTTTTAAATAAAATATAATATATTCTATTTATATAAAAAGATTTTTACTATGCAAACACTATGCAACACTATGCAAAACACTATGCAACACTATGCATAATAAAATATAATATATTCTATTTATAAAATAACTTTAATAAAGTATTCTGTTTTATATAAAAAGATGTTTCCGTTTTATTACGTTAATAATACGAATAAAACAAAACGTCATTATCGCTATAATAATTCATATTATTAATCGACAATAATTGAATCAAACTGAGCGACTTCTCACATAAATATCAATAATCAATACCGTGTGCTAATATGCAACAACGCGTATTACTGTACTTTTACTACCCAGTAGTTCAACAGTATCAACGGTAAAACTTCCGCCGTTATTTTTAATAAAATATTTTTGTCGTTTTCTCAATCCGACAATAATTCTGTTGTGGGGTCCACCAATAATTTTGCTGTCGTACGAATATTCCCCGACAAAAAGAATATTCCCCGACCAAACGAATATTATATGACAACTTGCATACTTTGCAAAATTTATAAATATTACCCACAACTATAACATTATATTAAATTCATTCCATAATATTCAAAAATGATAATTATAGAAAATCCATTTTTATTTAAAAGTTGGGTTCTTACAACCTCCCCTTCTTAAGAAATTTCGCCCTCGAAATTAGGGTACGTACCTGGTATGTCGAAGAGGTAAGGATACCTTGATTTCATTTCAGATTCTAACTCCCAAGTCATTTCCTCAACATCGTGGTTTCTCCACAAAACTTTGACTTGAGGTATAACCTTGGTGCGTAAAATATGTTCCTTCTTATCCAAGATTTGAACAGGAACCTCTTCATACGTTAAATCTTCCGCTATTTCGTCCGGTTCTAACTCAATAATGTGGTTCGGGTCTTTCACATATTTACGTAGCATGGATATGTGAAAAACGTTATGAACACGAGACATACTTGGCGATAAAGCGAGTCTATAGGCCACAGTTCCTACTCGATCGAGGATTAAAAATGGGCCGATGAATCGAGGATTGAGCTTTCCTCTCTTTCCAAATCTCGTAACTCCTTTCCATGGAGCAACACGTAACAACACATGATCTCCTATATCGAATTCCACGTCCTTTCGATGAAGATCAGCATAACTCTTTTGTCGATCTTGTGAGGTTTTTATACGTTTCCGGATCGTTTGAATCTTTTCCGTAGTCATACGTACCAAATCCGGTCCCAACAACGTTGCTTCACCCACCTCATCCCAACATACTGGAGAACGACACTTTCTTCCATACAACGCCTCGAACGGAGCCATGCCAATACTTGCTTGATAACTGTTGTTGTAGGAAAACTCCACCAATGGTAAGAACTTGTCCCAACTTCCCTTGAAATCAAGGACACAGAGTCTTAATAGATCTTCAAGAGTTTGAATAGTCCTTTCTGATTGTCCGTCCGTTTGAGGATGATATGCCGAGCTAAATCGTAAATCTGTGCCCATAGCTTTTTGCAAACTAACCCAAAATCGCGAAGTGAATCTTGGGTCTCGATCAGAAACTATGGATACTGGCATACCATGCAATCTTATAACCTCGTTTATGTACATACGAGCAAGACGTTCAAGTGTATAAGTTTCTCGTATTGGTAAGAAATGAGCAGACTTGGTCAATCTATCAACAATGACCCAAATCGCATCTATGCCTTGAGAAACTTTGGGAAGACCAGTAACGAAATCCATGGTAATGTGCTCCCACTTCCATTCTGGAATTTCAAGTGGTTGCAATGGTCCTTTTGGTATTTGATGCTCCGCCTTGACTCGTTGACACGTTAGACACCTTGAGATAAAAAGCGCTATCTCTCTCTTCATATTGCCCCACCAAAATGTATGTCGAAGATCATGATACATTTTGG